>CM077800.1:5582023-6232124 GCA_039737535.1 Lagodon rhomboides | reverse complement strand
CTGTCTCCGAGCGATTGTCTGCTTGTGTTTTCATCACTGTCACATACCCCTGTAGATTTCACCTCGCCTCCTGTCTTCACATGTGCGACTCATATTCCGAGTGTTGCGGCAGAACTCTCGGGCTTGTCGGCGTAACCTTGATGGAGTGCCGATGTGCTTCGAGGATTACTCAGCCGAGAGGGTGGAGGTGGAAGCCAGCCTGAGCGGGGATAATACAAAAAAAAAAAAAAATGAGATGGAAAACTGGAAACCTGATTTTGAAGCAACTAAGAGGAAACTGTTGCAGTCCAAAAGTCGTCTTCCTTCAAAAATGAGCTTATTTCATGGTGCAATAGTTACTGCATATAACTTTGGCAGATGGATTATTTAAAAGGGAACTCCGCCGATTTTGAAATCTGATCAAATTCTAATAAAAAAAAAAAAATCCTCTGGGTGTGTTGAGTTAAAAGAAGCTTACCATACGTCTGCGGGACTGAGGCCAGCTAGTGAATCAAACCAAACCGTTGGCGGTCGAGTCACGTCTTTGGCAATCTACGCACAAGATTGTGACAAGGAAGATGACTGTGAGGAACATCTCTCGCCAAAACACATTGTGTTCATCCTCAAAGTGTGATTATCTCTTGCTTAAAACGCCAAATTAGCTCACAGTTAATGCAAAAATGTAGTTAAAGAGTAGCACAAGTATAGACAATAATAAAAACAAACTTTTGCGAACATTAGCCACCTTAAGCTAGAAAATAGCTTAGCTAGCTAGCGAAGTAGGCCTAAGCTAAGACTGTAGCTGTTACACTTTAAGGGGAAAACTGAATGAGGAACCAAACGCAGATGGGAGGCAGGATTGGGAGAACAAAAAGCGAGCTTTCATAAAAACAAAACTGAAATACAAAAAAAAAAAAAACAGGGAAACTAGACAAACCCAAAAAATGAGTCACAAGGACCAAAAACAAAGCATCAACTAAAGGCTAAAACAAAGCGCTAACAAAAGCAAAGTATAAATCAAATGAGAAACGAGAAACCAAAATCAGAAACATACCAAACGGAGCAACAGGGAACATCACGGAGAGACGGAACGAACTGACAAACACATGAGGGAGAACAAAGACTGTATACACAGACACACTAACGAGGGGATCAGGAACAGGTGAGGGGAGTGAGGAGGGAAAAGGACAGGTGAGGTAATGAGCGGAAAAACACTGAGAGGGAAAAGCACGCAGGAGAAACTGAAAAGGTTTCAGAATAAAACTGGAAATAAAACAATAAAACCCAGGAGGATCATGACAATAGCAGCTAAAGCTCGTTGATTTTTAAGCTTACGAATTCAATATTTTAGGTTTTTCTCCTTTCAGAAGTCTTGATTATAAGGTCCAACAAACATTATTCAGTCATTCTGGACTGTTTTGAAATCTACATTAATTTACATTAGGTTGTGTTGTCGCCTGTTACTGCCTTCTGCAGTCAGAAGAAGGTTGTGGAACTCATCAAAATATTACAGTTCAGACTTTTAAACTGAAATTTAAATATTTTTAGCAAACATTGAGAAGTTTTTTCAACACGCTTGCCCAATTGAGGCTCCGGGCTACTGGAGCTACTTAACAGTAGTGATACTTCGGGGTGAGTCATCAGTCAAGACATTTCCATTTTTAGAAGGAATTCGTTCTGAAAGTTTACGGCTATAACTGCAGGATTTTCATCCTCAGAGTTTTAACCCTCAACCTTCTTGTTTGCTGTAGGCCTGTTCTGTAAAATATTAAACTGACTGGCAAATCAACAAAAAAAAACAAAAAAACCTTCAACTGCTGGAAGCTCGGCATTACAGGTGCAAGAGCAGCTAATGGATACATGGCAGGACTGTTGTTCGAAGATGAAAGTCAGCAACAATCTTCATCAGTCGTTTAGAAGCGAGGTCCATGTCCGGTTGTAGGCAGAGAACCGCCAGTTATCTATAGAATTGCCTACTTAACTTTTAAATGCACCACTCAAAACGTCTTTAGGGACCACAGATCATATTACACCCCATCTAATTCAATTTTTTATTATTAAGTTAAACCCTCAACTGCCTGGTTTTCCCCAAGCCGTTTGTTTTTTAACAATTTTCTGGTGTCAAAATGTTAACCCTACTGAAAATACCTGCTTTATTTTGCTAATATTAAGTGTATTTCACTTATTACCATACTGGAGCAAAACTGATCTCAAATCATTTTGAACCTTTCATACTTATTTCAAACCTTTGATCAGACTGAAATTACCATGCTGCACAGACAACTGACTTGAATTAAGAAATTTTCTCCTTAAATTCAGTGTTTATTTTCTTTATTTTAGCCAGTTTTTTTTTTTTTTTATTGTATATTAAGTAGGACAAAAGGTTACAATGGACCAGGAGTAACATTTTACGGTTCTTCCGGTTCAGTTTTCCATCCTATGTTGCGACAACAACACTGTGCTTATGGTCTGTTTAGGTTTAGCCACAAAAACACTTGGTCAGGGTTGGGAAAATATCAGGTTGTGGTTTAAAATATCTGGTTCCTGTCACCACAAACATGGCTGAAATATCCAGTGGTGCTGCTAACAAATGTTGAAACAAGGTCTCGAACCTTGTCAGTGGCTTGGGAGCCTTGTCGGCAATCTCAACTCCCCTACTGTCCCCTCCGCCTCCTGATATGAAAGCCTGGCTATGACACGTATTGTGAAAATGTCGATATGACAGACTAATGTGACTAAGGCTAAGTGAACCAAAGACACCAGATCACTCGTCTGTTATAATTGTAATTTAGCGAGCACCAACCTGAACATAACCCCCCTCCCAAAAAGAAACAGGAAGACGTGAACCACCTTCAGAAAAATAGATTTTAGTTTGTGTGTGTGTTTTGTTATGTTTTTTTTTTTCTTCCCGAGGTTTACCTTCATTATCATCGCCACGAGGCTTTCCATCTCGGGAATGAAACATCTGCTGTTTGGGCTTTTTTTTGTTCAACTGACAATTATCCACGCAAAGATGTTGTGTAAACATTTTTCATACTAATCCTTTTCCCCATCAACGCACATTCATCATCCCTAAGAGTCTGGTGGTGCAATATTTCAGCGCGATGCCAGAGAATGTCAGTAATATAATGCATGTGAGAGTCTGATTTTTTTATTTTCCGCTTTTAAGCGAACCCACTGGCACTCCTCCACAGCCTAAATGGCATCTGATGTTCCGCGTGACATTTTTTTTTGTGGTAAACAACATTGTGATTTGCAGCAGACTTTAATGACTGTGCGCTCCATAAGACCGGCATAAGCAAAGAAGGACAGACCTGCAATTACATCATTAGATTGTGTGACTCAAGGAATGAGATAAAAACACTAATCTGCAATGTGTCCCATTTTCATTTCATTGTGTGCAAGCAGATGCCGCCAGATTCTTCAGCTGGTGATGTTTTCAGAAGTGTCTTTAATGCAGCTGCGTGTACGTGACAGCAAACTATTTTGCTGATCCGGATGCGTTCGACACACACATTCTCCTCTTTTGAAAGGGAAGAAGAAGAAGAAGACTGTTGTTTGAACTGCCGATAAGAGCAGAATTACTTTCCTGTTGTCAATTTGTCAGTATTTGGGGAGAGTGTGACTTTTCTTAATGAACACAGCTAAAGCCCAAAACAGCAGGGTAGCACCGGGCAGATGCTCTTTGAAGAGGTTTTTTTTTTTACTTAATAGCTTGCATCACTGTCTTGCCAACAGCAAGGATGGTTAGTAACAGAAAACCTGGGCTAGAATATTCCAGTGTAGTTGGGTGACCAGACTGAGTATTGCTCTTTGGAATACCGAAAAGTAAAAGTGAGAAGCTCGAAGCTCATTTCAGTATGAGAACATTTGTTTCTATGCTTTATACAAACCAATTATCTTCAACTGATACGGTAACAGTTTACTGTAAGAATTAAAGTGTCAGGCAGAAGGACATAGATACGACCCAGTCACCAGATTAAATGGTGCCAAAGAATGTTTCTGCAAAAAATGTCACCTTTCTTTATGTTGAAACTTTGGCTTTCTCCGGTTCAACTTTCAGTTTTTCCTCTCTATTTTTCCTTTCAATGCTGTGATTATTCAACCTGTTGGTTATGTCATAGTCCTCTCATTTCGGTGTCATTGTATTCGTGTTTTATGTTGTGTCCTTTGCTGTTTCCCTCCTGAGTTCTTGTGCTCCTCACCAGTCTGCTTACCTGCACTGTATCTCCTTCATTAGCCCAGCCCTGTTCCCACTCTTCCTTCCACTTCAATCCACCTGCACCTGCGGCTTTGTCCAGTCATCTTTTGTGTTTTCCTGCTCCTGATCTTCCAATGTGTTTGCCTGTTCCTTGTGCAGTTGTGATCCTGAAAAAATCCATTGCACTTGCCGGCCGTCTTCTACATTTGGGTCTACCTCTCCGTGACAGGTTATGGTTAGAAAAACATCATGTTTTGGCTTAAAAATCCCTGTTTTGGTTGCCACAAACACAGTTTGGGATGTCCCAAGGTCTCATTAAAAACACCCAGTTTTGTTGCACACAAATGCCCGACCTCCTGGCAAAATAATCTGTTTTTTTTGGCACAAAGTCTCCTTAAAAATACCCAGTTATGTCAAATTTACAAATGCTGGAACACAGACTTGAACTGCGGTCTGACAAGTCAGGTGATAAACATATAATGTGAACCTGATCTGACAAATGTTGTGCAAATCTCATTGGTCGTAACCTGTAACAGGCATAAATTTGAACACATCTGTGGTTTGCAGAAACGTTACCTGCCACCGTTTTATCCTGGCGACTGGGCTGGATTACTGTAAGAATTCAGGTATCAGGTAGCAGGACACACACAGATGAGAGGGAGGTCAGACAAGCATGGGTGTAATTAACGACACTAACGACAGATAACCCACTTCATTTCGGGGTTCAAGTTCCAGTGCCCTCATATTGTGTGCCGGCTCGCTGGCACAGGCTTACAGGGACGTTTCAATGGACCAGAGCCATCAATAAGTTATTAGTTACACCTGTGCCGATGTTGCTACAACAAGCTCAAATGTGTGCTGCGAAGTGGGCCAACAGACAGGTTTCCAGGGCTGGAAAACATACCAGACTGACTGCGAGTGTACACACAAAAAAAAGAACTGCCTCGAAATGCAAAAAGAAATGGAAAACGTTCAAATGTCAGCGTTGCCAGATTGAGCTGTTTCCTGCCCAGTCGGGCTAATTTTTTATTTGATTGGGTGGATAAAAATGGGCTTTTGATCATTTGGGCTGCTTTTTGAACCATTTGGCCGGTTCCCCCCCTGATGAAAAGTTAGGCTGTCTTCCAACGAATCAGCCGCTCCTCTCCTCCAATTAGTATAATTGAGATTGCCAGGGCGCTGAGTTCAACAGGCTTCACATACAGTACAGTGAATGATATGACAAAAAACCCAAAAACCAAATGACATTGAATTTATTTTAACACAAGTTGTCTGAAACTTTTTCCTTTTGATCCATTCAAGCTCTGTGATAAAAGCCTTGAAATCTGCACATATGTTCATATAAGTTAAGACTTTAGTGGTTGTGTTGCTTAACATCCATGCCAACATGAAGGACGCTTGGAAGTATGTGGGCAGTGACGGTTATATTCTTGGAACGGACGCATCTATTTTTGTACGAAAAGGGAGGATAAATGAGCCTTTAGTGGCGACAAATCTGGATATTCAGGACGAGACTTTGGGACAATTTGCAGCCAAAGACCTGCAGATTTTGGATCGAATGTCGAGACAGTTTCTAGCCGTGTTCATGGCAACACCAACACGAGCCCTTCAAACCTTTTTTTTCTAACCACTAACCCAGACCATAAGCTCGGGTGTCACGACAACAAAAAAGGAAAACTGAACAAGATCAACATACATCGCACATAAATTAAACATCGCCGGCATATATTCTGGCCTCTGGGCTGGATTTCCTAAATGCTGAAAATGTTTCCGTATAAGCTATCACGACAGCGTGGCATTGTGTTTTCTACCCTCCCCTTGCCTTGTGTGCATCCTCAATTATTTGGGATCATTAGGGAACCCTGTCTACAGGGAGCAGAGGGACAGATAAGAGAGCGTGAGGCTGCAGAGCTCGATGACAGTTACAATAATGGACAACATGTTGTAATTAGTCGAGGGTGTATTAAGGTGCTATGTAAATGAATTGATATGAGTAAGGGAGAGTGGGGTGACAGCAGAGAGAGCTGCCAATTATTTATAGAAAACCTTCTGTGACTATGCATTTTTAAAGCTCCGACACTTCAGCGGTCCACCCACACAAGTACTTATTTCTTTCTGATTGGACCTCGATCCTCTCAGGACTGTTTGCGGTGTACAGATTGAGTTTGAGTGACATCTCTATCACTTCCCCTGTCAGTTATGTGTCACGGGGACAAATCACATCTTTACCATTATTATTAGTGTATGGCGATTGGTGAAATCGTGCAATTTTCCTGCATACAGAGGTTTAATTATCCAGATTATTGTGCATTATAACACCTGTGTTGAGGTTCAGGGCCTTTAAATATCCCTTTTTTTATCACATTGAAATGAGTCGAGTGTCATGATCTAATTATGTATTCTGCAATTAAAATAAAAGAATCTGTTAAAGGAGTTGTGACTCGAGTAAAATAAACTTTTCACACGTTAGCTCTTGTTAAAATAAAGTCTAACTGGCTGGAGGATTTATTATTTCACTCTGAGTCTACATTGAATTCCAGACTTTCCCTGTGATAGAACATTTTTAAATCGTGCAGACCTAAAACCATGATCCGAATCATTACTGTCTCCACCTTGTTTTAAAGATGCCTCAGGTAAAAAGAGGCTCAGCTCGCTGCACTCTCCCCTGCACCTAAGTGTCGGAGCTGAAAGCTCTATCAAACCCTGATGGGCCTCATAATGTAATTTCTCACAAGGTAAAAGCTCATAATGCATCCTCATATTCGCTGAGGTCAGTTTAACACAATAGGGTTTTTCATTTGCACCCCTGTTTGGGCTCAGTAATAGCATCTGAAACTGCACATGATGGAGCCATATTGAATAGTTGGTAATGCACAGGCATTGACTTTGGGTTATTCTCTTCATTTAAGTCCGATGATGTAAAAGGCTGTTCACAGTTTTTCCTCCATTTTCAGTATAGAGGCTGTCCAAAGTCACTGGGATCTCCTATGGAATTCTTTGTACTGTTATCAATTGCTATTCACATGTATGATAACATGATATTAAATTATTTTAATACACATGTGTGCTGCACTGGAATGTCATTTGTTTCTAGTTTTTGTCCTTTTTTTAAGACTCTTCCTGTCTCATATCGTTAGATTGGCCGCTCAGTAAACATGTTGACGGTATACAACAATATGGCAGCCTGTTCAGTGGCTGCGTGCTTCTAAATTTGGCTATGTGAATGTTGACGCCTATAGCGTCGCCTCTAGTGCAGCAGTATAAAGAGCATGAAAAGTGTGAGTCAGGGTTGGTCGGGGTGGTTGAATGTGTCATACACAGGCCTTCGTTTGAGTGCTGTTGGTGGCCGAGACTCATTTGTTTGGAAGGTATGTTATGTAAGTAAGTTAGCATACGTGAATGACGTAACTTTCAATACAAAAGTGACTCACTGATGTCACCTAAGTGATGTGATGTGAGTTACATAACTTACGTAACTGTATAATGAGACAAAACGTTGTGATTTTAACTTGAAGTTTGATCTTTTCCTCAACCTGACCAGAAAAATTTGGTTCCTAAACCTAACCAAGTAATGTTGGTGCTTAAAGAAATAGTTTGGGTCTTTTAATGTTGCGTTGTGTGCGATTCTTATCCCTTCAGTGGATGACCAACTAAAAAATATACAACTGTTTAAGTACACGCCTTGTTTTGAACATTTTTGGCGCTTTGGCACTACTTTCCCTCAACCGTACAACGTCAGATTACTATGCACAAGTGGAATGTAGCGGCAAAGGAAAAGGCTGTTGGACGGCAACATTAAGCGTCAAAAATGTGCTTCTCCACCCAGGCACAGAGCTGACAGTCATCTCCTGCCGGTAATACTCTGACGAGGGATCAGTACATCATACAAGCCCACATCAAAACAGCTGAACTATCACTTTCAACCTAAACAAGTCATTTTTATGCCTAAACCTCACTAAGTAGTTTTGGTGCCTAAACCTGACCAAACCACCACTGTTTGACAACGTTATACACAGTCCAGAAGCCACAATATGTCATCATATGTAAACTGTTTGACATAACATATAAAGTATTACCGACTAAGGACCCCCTGTTGTCCAAAACTGATGCAGCGTGGTAGGAAGGGTGTCACTTTTAAGACTAAAGGCCACTGTGTTGTTACTAGGCCTGAAGCATAAATGGTTTTAGAGGAGGACACAATGAATATACCAAAAATAAAACATCCACATTAAAGTAAAATGTATCAGAAATAACGTTATATAATTCTTGCTCCAATTCTGCTCGGAGCTTTATTTGTGATGTGACGTATTTTTGTTTCCATACTGTTGTTTTCTATCATCCGCCCCAGGTATCAGTCTGTGACAGTGAGGGCTGACAGTGATGGATTGACGTGGACAGATTAAACACTGGCTGTCAGACGGTCTCTTTCCTCTGCTGAGGAGCGTCTATCCGGCAGTCGGCCCCTCTGCCTCAGTCGATTCCACAGGTTAGAGAGAATCAAACCTCTAATTGACTGCCGTCAGTGCGGGGAGCTCTTCAGATCCCGTTTGATCATCAGACGGCAGACAAAACTAACACACAGAGACCAACAGTGCGGTGAAATAAGGGGTTCAGAACGAGGTCGTTCCCGGGCCCCATGTTGTTGGCTAACAGCTGGCCAGCTGTGACTCGCTGTTCAAAGAGAATCATGCACTCATTTAACCTCTCAAGCTTTCCATATGCAGTAAAATGGGAGCAGGGGGAGGGTCTGCATTCACAGCGTGTTACCTGAACTTTGTTTGAACTCACTTTTTGTTCCACAGGAAAAACAAAACGTTTTTTTTTTTTCTCAGGATTTCAGTTTATGATGCAGATGGAACTTGTTGATAATGAAACCACTTATCTCCATGTCTCCTAGATGAAAATCCTGATCTTGTCCTTATCCTGACTGTCCATCCCAACCTCCTGCTCTTTATACTATTCACCTGACTTCCTCCTTTGCTGCAGTGATAATTACTATCACCGCTAGAGGTCGCTGCCTAACAACAAATGTCAATATGGGTCGTAATAAGCTGCTTTCACAGTTGATCTCTGTAGATATTCTCCTTAAGTACAGGCTGGTTTTGTTTCATGCAGTAGGCTAGCTGTAAGTAAACTTTCACTTATTTTACCTGTGCAGTTTCAGAACGTGTTTGAAGCAAGAAATATATGTCAGTTGCTGAATCTTCACTCATATGAGATATATAAGGGTCTAATTTAAGTGTCAGTGTTATGGTTTAACAAGTGACTGTGTTAATTGGTGACTCCCTATATTGTCCTGTCTCAATGGATGTCATGGTCATTGTGTTAATGTTAGTAGCTAGCTAGCTTTACTAAACTACAATTTAGGGGGAGCTAACAAGCTTACATTTCATCTGTGCCTTGAGCTGCTGTCACGTTAGCTCGGACAGTGCTAGCGTCTCATGTTTTGTTGCTCTGAGTGGTTATAAGTCAAACCAATTGCATTGAAATTTGGGAAAATAGAAAATGAACTAAAAGGTTCCAAAACGATCAATTTGGTTTTGGCAATGCAAGGCTGGTGTCTTGAAGAAATAGTTCAACATTTTGGGAAATCCACTTCTCAAAGATCCAGTTAAGAAGATCAATAAAGAGTGGGAACAGGGAGACGAGCCTTGCTCGGTCCAAAGGTAAGAAATCTGCATGTCTACATCATCTTATTAAAATGTTAGCGAGCTGCGTCCTCCTGCTTCAACTGACTGCTGGCTGTAGCTTCATATTTCCCATACAGACATAAGTAAAAAGAGCGTTGTTTGGCTTTTGAGCAATTTCTTGAAGAATACTTGACAATGACCTCAGTGAAGTATAATCCAGCAGCCTACCAGACAGCAAAATCACATTCTCCCACAGAGCAAATAATACCACATAGCTCCGAGGCAGGCTGGAGCAGATCCTGGAGATATTTTTTGAAGTGCCTGCCAAGCAGCAAAAACAATATGGCGGCTAAGCACCGAAATGACATTGAGCCTTGCGAACACACAAACATTATTATATACAGTAGCTTCTCGACAGCTTAAAGAATGCTAAGCATTACGCATTGTCTGCCAGGAGGCAAAGCCGCGGTGCAAGTGACAGCCAGACAAGTAGCTGTTGATCCTTTCAGGCAGCAAAGTGGCCGACATGCCATTCTGCTGCCCGGTGCACTGCCCCCAGCATGCATTGCAGCCTGGAAATGTCGTGACCATTATCTGGTATTCTCAAGCAGGTCTCTGCGTGGAGGCAAGGGTCACTTTCAGACATTCCTGGGGATTTGAACAGCAGGATGATTTAGAGTTTGAGTTATTACGGGAATCGAGTTATTCTAATGGGTAATTTAATTACGCCAGTTGTAAATCGCATTATACCTTCACGAAATTGATGACTATTTTCGCGGCAATTAGCTCAGATAGTTGATGATTCACTCGCTGAAAGAAATGACTAATTCTTGTACAACTTTTCTTTTTCCTGTTGATCCCACTCACAAGTCAAAACTATGGCAGGACCACCTCTGCTTTACTAAAGCGACTTGTGATATATCAAGCATTCATGTAAAGCACTTCATGTCTCGCTGACATTAATGAGCAGTGTGATCAGTTTACATGAGCGTATCGTAATTAGCATGTGGTAATACATTAGGGGTATGCGGCAGTCTGTACATTGTAAATTCATGTGTTCGTCATTTAAAAAAACACAAATGTACTCACATGCTCATGAATAATAGTCGTCTGCGGCTCTATCCAAGTAAATGATTCAGCGACGAAGGCAAAGAGAAAGACTCTTAATGAAGCATTATCAGTGCATACACTACATGAAATAATTAAATAATGAATCATATTATACATGGTATGAAGCCCTTTGTTTCACAGGCTTGTTTTTAAAACTGCCTCTGTGTTCCATCATCTCTGTGTTGTTCATCCGTTGTGCTTTTAAAGGTGTCAGTCATCGTCTGGCCGATGTGGAAAAACTGCTTCTCCTTTTGTCGTCTAAAATGGAAACTCACAGAAGCTCTGCTCTCTCCGCCGCCGTGGACGTTGGTTACTGGCCTCCGCTGCTGATTTCTTTATTTTCTTTCCCTAAAAAATTCAGAACAATCATTCTCTTCAAATTCCAAATTGTTCAATTCAGTTAAAATCTATTTATTCATCTCCAAGGGACACTTAGGAAAATTGCGAAATGGATCGTGCTGAGTACTGCAATCAGCGAATCAAGTCAAAGGGGCCGTGATAAAAGTGTTCGTGGAACAATTTAGCCCCACTGTGGAATTGTCCAAGTGCCTTCACAACAGTGGATGAATGTGCCTCGGTCTGATAGAGACAAGCCGTCATTACCATCATAGCTCAACTTGTGTGTTCGTGGAGAGAGAGAGAAAAAAAAACAGTGTAACGACATTAAAAATGTGTTTGAATGGATGTTTGTCAGCATGCACTGATTCTTTTGGCCACATGGGGGCAGCAGAAACAAGGTGTGAATACATTGACGCATTTAATATACACTGTATCGTCACCCTTCAAGTGTTTTCACTCTGTTTTTTACGTCTGCCAACCCCTGAGACATGTTCCTGACTCTTTAGTTGCTTAATGCGTCCGTCATGTTCAACAGATAGTCGCTAAACTGTTTCTGTGTGTTCGGTGCTGAGCTGGTCGGCTGCAGTGGATCTTCAGAGCTGAAAACAGCTGTGGGCAGGACGACAATGGTTTCACACGGTAACTATATAATTCTCAGTCATCAATTCTCTATCTATTTGTGTGGATATTCCTCTTAAAGGACCAGTTCGCACAAAATAATAAAGTAAGTAATAAAATAAGTAATTTTCTACTCATGATGGAAAGTCGGATGAATTTTCGATGTCCGCAAAACATTTCTGGTGCTTCACAGTTAAACAGCGATGCAGCATTTCTCCTGAACAACTGAAGTCGATGGGGACTTGTTTTAAAATGTGCAAGACAACTGAATGAGAGCATAAAATGGCTACACACAGCAGCTCACCTGCCGTAACTGAAGACTCTGGAAGCCCCGAAAGCCCAAGTTAACTTGAAGACAGTATTTACGCCTTTGACAAGAAGTTGAGTGTGTTACCCCTTTAGACAGCTGAGCAGCTACAGTGAAGATTTAAGCTTTACAAAGTCTGTAAACAACGTCTTTTCAAATCAATTTGGGATCTTCGGGCCTCCAGAGATTTGGATTAAGCAAAACAAACTGTATTTAGCCATTTTATCTCTTTTTCAATATTGATTTTCAGTTGTTTTCTCCGTTTTTAGATGAGTCCCCATCTGAACCAGTTGTTATAGGAGAATGCCTTAACGCTGTTTCGTCGTTAAGCTCCAGAAATGTTTTTGTGGACTAAAAAACTTTACCTGACTTTTCCATCAGCATGTGGGTGAGTAGATAGTGACTGAATTTTCAGTTTGAACTTATCCTTTAAAGCCAGCGTGAGTTGCAGACTCGGGAGATAATTCTCAGTAGGTTCATCACAACAAGCGAGCCCTTTCACATTGTCATTTGATACTGTACATTGTTATACTAAAAATATGGATCATCATGTAACTACAGGAAGTAAAAGAACAAACAACAGTCCAGTAAAAGGTGTGAAGGTTGTTATTCTGCAGTAGTGTGTTTGTTTGTTGAGCCTTTTTTCCAGATGTTCCTCCTTCTGAATGGTAATCGACTGACATCAGCACATCATTTAAATGGTCACTATGCTCTTATTGAGTGGTTGTAGTAATGATTCAGTAGTTGACCCTTCTGATGACTGTGCTCTACTTTGCTGCTCTATTGCAGCATGTTTAAAATGCTATATGAGTGTTATATTTTTAATTTTGCTGACTGTAATGATTCACATATGAGACAAGTATATGCTATTTTCTGAACCCATTGAATTTGGTTCGAGAATGCAAATCACTATCGGTCTTATGTTAAATGCATAACACATCAGCCTTGGGGGAAGTAATGGGAATTAGTTGATCATTTGCATCCGCGTTGTTATACACGGACCACGATTCGACGTATACAATCCTCGCAATTCCTCACATCCAGTTCTCTCTAACTCGCTGCCATTGCTCCTGTTAGTAATGTAACAGGATGCATATTCATTATGTCTGACAAGCAGCGCAGACGATCAGGGACCGTGTGCACGTGCACGTGACCGCTTGCTTATTACGCTTCTTCAGAAAAACAAGTCAGACAAAGTGTTATTGTTAGTCGATTTAGAGCCTTATTATGAGGAATCGTGAGCGGTGGGGAAAGCGTTAATCACAAGCGGCGCCGAGGCAGCGCTGAGTGAAATATACTTTTCAGAGAGCATATACTGTAGATGGCACTCTGGTGTTTTTTTATTAGCGCGTGCTGAAAGCTCAGAGAGACATTACCGCTCTGTATATGCATGGGAAAGATCTCAGCCTGCGTGTTTCTGCATACACAATGAGCTGGAGGAGTTTTAACTTTTCTTTTTTGTTTTTTTCTTTTTCTGTTGCTTTTTTGCCTTCAAAATTTTCCTCACTGTCTTGTGAAAAAAAACAGCTCCCCTCTTAACTCCCTACCATCTCTTACTTCTTCAGATTATCTCAGAAATTCACTAATTCTGGAGATGCTTTTTGAAATCCATCCCTTGAAACGTATCGCATATATCACAGGCAAGGGGGGAATATATTCATATATAGCACCATTCAGACACAAGACAATTCAAAGTGCCTTACAGAGACATAGATAATTCATTAAAAGTAAGACATTAAAGGGATAGTTCGGGTCTTTTGAAGTGGGGTTCTATGAGGTACTTATCCCCTCGTCAGTGTATTATTACCTGCAGAAGATGCTCTCAGCTCTCCCCCGGTGTGGAGGAGCAGCGAGTACCTGCAGCAGGAAGAAGAGCTTTGTACTGCTGCGAACCAAACCGGCAGCAAGAAGTATTTGAGCCACCTGAAATAAGTCCCACCTTAAAAAATATATATCCGTTTATACCCTATGTTTTGAATATTTTTGGCGCTTAACGTCGCCGTCAAACAACCTTTTCCTTTGGCACTGCATTCCCTCAACTGTGCAACGTCCATATGTCCTTTTTGTAATTTTGATGTTAAGAATCACTGGATAAAGGCCCATTATTAGTTAATAACACATTGCAAGTACATTATTAAACACATAATCCAATACATATGAAGATGACACTAATTTCAGACGTACGCCTGCGTCAAGTCTTCACATCACTGTTATAAGTGTCAGATAGACTGTTAACATATTCGATCTATATGTGAAACATATATTTCCCTTCCGTTCCGTAAGGGACAAACATAAAGAACATGTTCCTGGCGCTCTTACGTTACGGACTACAAGGCTCGCAGCAGCAGAGATAATGCAGCCTCTCGTCACCTCTTCCGGCTCGTTTATAATTTACCCCTGTGGCCGGCACAGCTGCGTATTTTCACATATTTATTTAAAATTCCGTCCGAGTGTGAATGCGGCGTACACATAGACATGGCGGTTTGGGGATATTACCAGATACCTGTATATTCCAGATTCTGAGTGCCACGCTAATGTGACTGTAGGAATACTGATTATCTCAATTCATGGAATGTAAGCTTGACATTGATGTTATGCTAATGCGGCGCCACTCTCCCCACTGTGTCCACACTCGCCGAGCGCCTTCCAGCGTTGGCCGTGAATTTTCATACCGTCCGACGATAATAGACACTCATTTTATTCAGAGGGAGCGGTGCACGACACCGGGCATAATTATGTCAATGTAAATAATAAGCTTATACCTATTCATCTTTGTCTCTCACCTTTGTCTCCTCCAACTAATCCATTATGCGTCGTTATACAAAGAACAATGCCTGACCTTTGATTGTGTACACAGAACAGAACACAATGCATTATGAATCCAGCTCAGGAGTGTAATATATAAATCATCAGCCTGCGTGTTTAATTTTTAAAGTGCAAGGAAAAAGATTAAACCTGCCCTCGCTGTTTGGTTGCGGTAGGTCAATACCAGAGAGACAAACAATCGTAATCAGTGTGACAGATGCCTCACTGGAGGTAACCGTAGTGAGCGTCACTGTGATTTTTATTTTAAAAATCAATTTACTTTGCGCGCATGGGGCTCCAGCTAAACAAACCTCGCATCTGAGTGGAAGTGACAGCCTGCTGGTCGGGACACGCTGCGTCTTATATGTCCTGATGGAAGAGTGTGTGTGTGTGTGTGTGTGTGTGTGTGCAAACAGAAAAATAAAGGTGCTAACTGGAACCAAAAATGGTTCTTCGGAGTGATGCCATAGAAGAACCATTTTTAGTTTTAGCAAGAGGTTCTTTGAAGAACCATTCCTGTAAACGGTTCTTTAAAGAACCCCCAAAGGTGCCTCAAAGAACCATCCATGGTGCTTCAAAGAACTTTTGCAGAAATAGGTTCTTTAAGGAACCATTTTCAAGAAAGTTCTTTGTGGACCCAACTGGTTCAGTAAAGAACCTATTTTAAATGGTTCTTCAGTAATTTTTCAGAATAAATGGTTCTTTGAGCCTTTTAAATCAAATCATTATTGGTGATGGTTCTTTAAAGAACCAGAGAGCCTTTTGAAGAACCATTTAAGAACCATTATTTTTCTGTGTGTGTGTGTGTGTGGCTGCATATTCCTGTGTGTAAGCCTATGTCCAAATGCTATTCCATGACGTTAACTATGGTTTTTATTTGATGCAATCATCTCAATCAGGGGAGACTCGCATTTTTTTAAGTGAACATGAAGATTTAATGCCGTGTGTACACAAAGAATGAGAAAGTTTGGCGGTTAGACTCCATGGAGTCTCGATACTGGTGGTGGAGTTCTGTCGACAGAGGAATCGATTCTGGTGAGCAGAGCTGGATATGAAGAGGTGGAGGAGGACGGGGTAGGGGAACGGTCGCATGAATGCCTGAAACGACAGCTGACAGGTGAGAGGAGTTTTTAAGCGGTTTTAAGTTTGACAGCAGAGACGTGATTGGTTGATAGTGTTGGTGGCAGAATCTGGTTGGTTAAATGGGAGTACATGACATGCCCATGGTCGGGTGGAGCAGAGAGAGAGGTGAAGGAGAAGACAGTCTTCCTGATTGAACTTGTGCTGAGCTTCATTTTAATGCACTTATTGTTGTAAACAAGCCCAAAATCACAATAGCTCTGCTCACTAGCGCCCCCTGAAAAGCAGCCTCTAGGACTACTTTCACCTACATGTATGGAATACATCCCTTAACCTAATTACGTTAATTAATTCAGTTTTCTCTAGCACCACAAAGTGGACACAGGAAGTTACATCGACCTCCTTCGTGTTCAGAACACATC
This sequence comes from Lagodon rhomboides, assembly GCA_039737535.1. Taxonomy (NCBI): domain Eukaryota; kingdom Metazoa; phylum Chordata; class Actinopteri; order Spariformes; family Sparidae; genus Lagodon; species Lagodon rhomboides. Next base: position 6,215,633 of record CM077800.1, on the reverse strand, counting down.
GAAGTCCATCAGCTGGGCTGCGGTTGCCACTTTCCCCGCCAGCACAATGGGATTGCAAGGGCTCGTTCATCGCTGCTCGCACTTTAAACCGTAACGCCTAAGTAGAACATCATGATCAGAGAAATAAAATGCTTCCTGCAAAACAGAGCGATGTATAAAGTTCAACTGAACTGAAACATGTATATCGTATGTGTGCATCTATTCATTATCATTCTGATGCCTGCGACACGCCAACATCTTTGGGACAGTTAAATCGCAAGGCTCAAATATCATCTTTGTCACACACACCGCAGGCATTTAGTGTTTCAATTCACTGGAGTCCAACCGAGATTGTATCATTTTGTCTCCTGCACCTTTCTTTCTCAGCAAGGTGAGTCACGCACAGCGCGAACAAAGGCGGCAGCCTCGCGAGGGAGCACATTGTTAAAACGGCGGTCAAGGAAAACTCTCCGACTCCGACAAATAGCCCGATCTGTAAATAAATCAGCGCTTGAATAAATGTGTTAATTGGGGTTATCGCGGGGGTGTTTTGTGCATTGTGCCAAAACAGCAAGTCGGCCTGATTTTAACTCACCTCTTAGATAAACCATCACAGCTCTCTCCTCTGGCCATTCCCACCGCGCTAATACGCTGAACCAAGCAGGAGATGCGAACGTCTTAATTACTCTCTGAGATAATGGCAACACTCGCTTTTTGCCTGCTTGAGGAAGGCTGCACAAACACAGGCACACACATACACACAAAAACACACACATGCGCTGGTGAATAGTTGAATGATACAACAAGGTGAAAACATCTTCGAGTAAACACCTCTTTGTGCTTCATCCCTCGCTTTCTTAGCAGATTAACGCTGACATGCTACTTTATAACTTCAGCTCAACCTTCATTACCTCCAGCCCTGGTTTTTTTCTCCGCGGGTAACCATGATGCATGTGCGTACTTACTGTCGGGGGTGTTATTAACCCCCTTCCAGCCCCTCTTTGTCTGTGGTTGCCTTCGAATTCTCACCAAGCACAGCGAACGCAGCAGATAGAAGTCATGTAAACGGGGGTCTGAATCAAATGCCTGAAGATACGAGCAGAAAGACACATAGCTACTGAGGTAGCTTGGCGCTACTAATGCATCGCAAGGACACACAACAAAATAAAAACACTCATTTGAACTAACTTTTATATCAAATTAGGAGCAGAGCAGTGTTTTAAGTCCATATTGGTGCTCGATCCTCGAGTCTAGAGCAAATAGGCTGAGAGAGACGTCGGCGCAATTACAGTGAAGGAACACAAACTATAGCTCTAACAGCTGGCATCTTCCGGTATCCATGGTGATACTCGTTTTCGACTTGAAGTGTTGTCTGCATCCTACATTTTACCTGTTATACTTATTTATACACTCCACCTTAATGCGGAGAGTCCTCGGCAGCTGCGAGGCTGACTTGAGAGGTGGAGAAGCGAAGAGAAAAACAGAGCCTTCATCATCTCACGTCCCTCAGGATGAAGCCCTTTGCTTAATAAATGTACACAATTATGTGCCGACAGACTTGTATTTTAATTGGAGGGTTGGGTTTTTCTTCTTTTTTTTTAAACTAGGGCAAAAAAAACCTTGAAAAACACCCACACCACTTAGCTTCCAGACTTTATAGTTAAATTTTCATATTTGGCTGCGCTGCAGAGAGAGACATGCAAAAAAGAAGGGAGTCAGAAGGTTCAGCATCCTCCAAAAAACTGTGAGGAAGAGACGAGTGGAGATGTAGGAGTGGCAGCCGGTCCACAGGAGCCCCCCTCCCTTTTTTTTCCCCTTCTTTATAAAGAGAGGGATCCTTCTGAGACCCCTAAAGACTGATGCACAGCCACTGATCTCGCATTTGTAGTGAGACCACAGAGCCCGACTCAGGATAATCTTATAATAACTGCATCATGGGAAAACAAAAAGAAGTCTTGGAGAAACTGGCAGAGGCCTTCCAGATCCGACATGTGCTCCTCCGCCAGGCCCTGGCAGAGTGCCTGGGAACCCTTATTCTGGTGGTGAGTATTTTTTGCTTCGCTCCTGCAGGGTGCTGAGAGGATCCTTTTTTTTTTTTTTTCAAGAAAAGCAGGATAATAGACTAAATTACCATACACTGTATAAACTACTTATTAACTCAACTTAAATTGAATGCAGGGGATTTTCTTCAGATTATCGTGTGCTACCATTAAATTAAATTAAACTGAGGATGTGCTATTGTGCTGCACAGGAACAGAGGGTTTAAATGTAAATGTGTTTGCATTAACAATTTGCATGCCTCCTTCTGTTCCTCACAGTTTCGCTCGACTTACTTGTTTACATGGACGCTAAATAAAGATCTGATAAGATGTGTGTGTACATGCCCCAAGTTATTTAATCAGAATATAACTTTTTTTGACATGTGCATAATGGTTATGCCTCGCTGTGAGACATCTAATCTGTTGGAGATATAGCAAGAGGAGGTCATTCATTCATTTATTCATTCATTCAGTTGCATATCCTGTTAATACAATTTTCAAGATTGGACTCACATTGTGCCCTGGGACAAATTCGACCATCGAGGCGTCCCAAAATCCTTGAATCTTTTAAAATCTACAACAATAAAAAGTTGTATCAGCTACAGACCAGTTCTGTTTCTGAAGCAACATCACCTCAGTAAAAGTTCACATATCTTGTTAAAATATTACTTTGGTAAAAGTGAAAGTCACCCATATGAATAGGACTTGAGTCTGGAAGTATCTGATATTAAATGTACTTAAGTACCAAAAGTACAAGTAAATTATACATATACTTGCATGTCTGTATACACTGTATACTCAGGGTCGACCGATTATCGTCGTTCAGCATTTTTGTGATTATTGGAGTCAGATTGCTGAAAAAATCAATACATTTAAAAGTGTACAACTGTGGCTCTGATGCAACAAAGACACTTTCAACTAAAGTTATCAGATACATCCAGTGGGTACCTCAAAATTTGACTTAAGTACAGTACTTGAGTAAACGTACTTAGCATAGTTACTATAATTTGTCTGTTGAACGAACAATCAAAGGTGTAGACCGACCCTTGCGATCGAGATTCATCCAGATCGGGCCGGATGTGATCAGTCAATTCTAATTAAACTGGTTACATGAGGTGTTTTATTCTTATCAGTAGTAGAATATATGAAGTATTACAGTCAATGTAAACTCAGCTAGTGAACCCAACCAACAATTAAAGATGTGACATGGTGAGGAAAACAGGTGAGGACATCATCAGAGACAAAACAAACGAGGGATTCTGTCCAACATGTTTGTGTCAGACAGGTGAGGGGTTTACTCGTGTCTTGTCTTTTTTAGGGCTGTTTAATCGTTCAGAGGCAACAAAAGCGGTCATGTTGAAAGGTAAAGAAAGTGTAACTGCTGCTCACTTCTCATTAAAATGCTTTTCTCAGATGTCTGAGAAACAAAGAAACACTGAATAATTTATTTAAATAATAATTTTCCTAACAACTTTAGTCGTGGAGTCGCAGCATCCAAGACTCCTCCATCGCTTATCTCTACTTTGAACTTGAATTACACACATAGAAACACTATTATTTTACATCCGTACTCTTTGCTAATGATAGAAGACTCCATACGGCGCCTGTAGTCCCCCGCCGACACCTAGTCCAAAGTCACGAGATTCTTTTCAAATTAAAGCAAAAATGTTTTTTAGTCGGTGCAAAACAACCTGGAGTCCCTCTGTTTCTCATGGGGCACCCATGGACAACAAAATATCAGGAGAGGGCACCGACCGTGAAGCTCTGGGCTGTTTGTTATTCTGCTCTCCAGCTGTGTCTGATCTGTTAATTCCAGGAGACCTTTCGCTCAGCTGACAATCAGGTACTCTCGGCGGTCGGAGCCGGGCCCCTACGTGGAGGCAGGCTCTGCAGGTGGGGTCAGGTCGTAGCCCGCATCAATAGTCTCACGCAAAGACCCAACCATAACATACACATGACCTCCGAGGTCAAAGAGACACACCCTGGATAAGACGAAAAAAGCAAGACTCAGCGAGACACCTGACTGGAGGTCAGGCCACCGCAGGGCTTTGTTATTCTCTTTGAAGTCTTTCTACTTCTGTCTGTCTGAGAAAATAACTTCATCTCAGGGTTTGTTTTTAACTTGGCTGCATATTTCAGGGTGGATGTCAAAAAGGTAAAAAGTGTTGTTAAAGAGGTGATGAAAGATGAATGCGTTCAATCATTAATCCCACATTGTTCGTCTGAAGTGTCTCCGCCGCTCTGTTTTCAGATGTTTGGTTGCGGTGCGGTCGCTCAGCTGGTGCTCAGCAGAGGCTCCCATGGCACGTTCCTATCTGTCAACTTGGCTTTTGGTTTTGCTGCAACCTTGGGCATCCTCGTGAGCGGACAGGTCTCAGGTGAGGATATATTGTACGGTTCGAATCCTTGAAACGAGCTGAAAAATCCTTTTACCAAACATTGTAAAATGTACATGGGCTATATGTTTTTATTTGTTACTTTTATTTATTTTTTAATTCACTTTGTTCTCATTTTATCTCAATTTTTAAGAGCTTTGTAACATTGTAAAAACAGCAATATAACTGAAATGTATAATTATATTTTCACAATGTTGACCTCCCCGTCTTAGCCTTCCTTTAAAGCTATTAAATAAACTTAACATTGTTACATCAACTTGATACTTCATCAATTTTCCTAATTAAAGGATAATTGCTTATAAACATGATTTTGAAATGATGACATGTTTCAGAAGTGACACAATTCCATCTTTGTGTGAAAAGTATTTCTTTTGTGCAGCACCACCCCTCCTAAATGTGGTTGGGTTTTCTTTAATTGGAGTTTTATAATCATATATATGTTCATAAGAGGTCTAAAACGTAAATTGAAAACCTGTCAACTTGAGCGAAAAGCACTTAGATTTAACAGGAAGTAGTTTTCATGTGTAAAAAATATCCAGTCACAAAATATCAAATATATACATGTCAGTCCGTCAGGCAGACATACAGTTGCTGCTGCTGTAGCAGCGTTATTTTAGATCACACTACTTTGCTCAGCATTACCCGCCCTACTCTGCCTCTGATTGGCTACATCTTGCTGCATCTCTCACCTAAGATTCGACAGAGGCAAGATGTCTCACTCTGTAGCTGAGCGTTCAGGACACAGTGTGAAAAATGGCTGCTGCAGTAATGCACCATATGAGAAAAAGAATGTGTTATGTGAAAAATTTAAGTGTGTAAACCTATTCTACCAGGACCCCCCCAAAAAAGTATGAACCAATAAGCCAATGTAAACAAAACACAAGAGTTAATAGATGGAGGAAATGTTTATTATCATGAAGACGATCACACTTCGCTGAGCTCATTTGCATCACTGTCAGTCAAAGAATGTTTCCACAAGACCCCAACTTCCATCAGCATAACAGGGAGTCTTTATTATTGATGCCTTGACAGACATTAAATATCAGCAAAAGCCAAATGGCACTTATCTGAAGTGCAGTATTTACCACGCTGATGTGTTTGCCAGACAAATGACAGCCAGAGGCGGCGGGGGTAAGCAAACAGGAAGCAGTGGACGGAGGAATGCCAAGTTTAAAAGAGACACACACATAGATGGAGGGGGCACTTACCCCTTAACTCGAAGACTACGTGGTCTGTAATTGAAAGGAAAGTGAGTGCGTCAATTCCTCCATCCTGGTATCCTCTGTCAAAAGCGGCGGCACTACAAAGGCTTCCGCGGTTCACTCATGCTCACTCCTTCAGTGCGTTTATAATGAGCCTGTCCTCCTTCTAATGCACATTGCGGCAGAGAGAATAAGCTCTTATAATTAGATAGCTCCAAACCTGACACGATCAAGGTGCGGATACAGACGAGGCACCCGCCTGAGTGTGACATCAGAGCGGTTATTTCCCCCCCCTTCAAGGTTAGAAAAAAGGAGACTTCTCTGAATCCTTTTCATCCCGCCAATTTAATTTGTGTCACAAAGACCTTCCAATCCTAACAGGACTTTACCGAGACCGCAATTACTGACTGTACAGTAGGCTCAGAAGTGTTTCTTCTCCACCGGAGGAAAGAGTGGGGGGCTGTACTGTATGCACTGGAGATAAAGCAAGCTGCATGTGTTTGTTTGGTTTCTCCAGTTGTGCCACACAGATGCTAATCATAGGTACGTTAATGAATATGCACCATCATTTCTGTGTTATTCTCATCTTCAGGTGGTCATCTGAACCCGGCGGTGACCTTCGCGCTGTGTTTACTCGGGAGAGAGCCTTGGAGGAAGTTCCCGCTGTTCTTTTTCTTCCAGACTCTCGGAGCCTTTCTGGGCGCGGCGATTGTGTTCGGCTTGTATTTTGGTACGTGAAACCGAAGAGGAACGATCAGATTAATGAAAAACTGTAATGTTTAACAAGCATCTCTAACGCTAAGACAATGACGACGTTTCTCAATTTTTTTCAATTTTGAATGTGCTCTTGTTAACAGCTTGGGGGAGCAGTCCCTCGAAAAGAGCATTTAAATGAGCATCTATACTTTTTTTGGAGCTGTTGATTAATATTCCCACATAGCTGTCTTCTTATAAATCTCTTACACAAGTGATTAACTTACACACCAAACCACATTCTAAAAATACACATTAATGAAGGTGATCAAATTTTACAGGCAAGAAAGCCCAAAGAAGTGGATACAATTTAGCTAATGTGATGAAAACAGCCTAATTAAATGGTAATCCATGAAATAGTTGTTGAGTGTGGGCACACCCAGGGCTTAGAGGTTGACTGTGGGCCGCACTGTAATTCCGCTTTTTGTTGCCTCTCAACACAATAGCCAGAAAAGCAATGTATGTTTCAGTGAACCACTGATATGTTGTGACTTTACATTTCTTCAGGTTCAATTTTCATTGTTATGTTGGGACGACACTGCTCATGCCCTGGTTAGGGCTAAGAAAACTTAACTCTGTGGTCACCACAATCACGACTGGAAGTTGTCCCGAGGTCTCCTTATAAATATCCAGTGGTTTAACACTTACAAAACCTTGAAATGCAGTCTCGAGCTGTAGCCACTGGCATGCCCACTCCACCACTTTCCCCTCCACCTCCTGGTATGAAGGTCAGGTCATAAACGTGGAGTGTGAACATGATATAACACGTGTTTTATCCTGGCAACTGGGCTGTTGTTGTGTCTCCTCAAACTCGTTTTCCATCATCCTTCTCTTGCCGTAAAATGTCCTCAAAAGTAATAATAATGATGAAAAGCCTGGGAATTACCAAAGTCCCCATGAATATCTGTACCACATTTTATAGATTCATCCGAAGGTTGTTGAGATATTTCAGTCGAGATTGAAGTTGTGGACTGACAGACCAACATTTTCATCATTAGAGTCATGCGCTAACTGGATTGATAAAAAGCCTTCAGTGGGAATGTAGAAATACATGAATAACTGAACGAAAGTGTTCAATTTCATTCTCCCGCCAGATGCACTGTGGGACTTCAGCCAGGGGGAGCTGGTCGTGGTGGGAAAGAACGCCACAGCCGGGATTTTCGCCACGTATCCATCCAAACATCTCAGCCCGGTTAATGGATTCTTTGATCAGGTAACACTGACGTGATATTCTAGATGTTTTTCACCCACAGTCGATAAAAACGGTGGCTCCATCTCCATCCAACTTCTATACTAAACAGTCATTTTCCATCAGCGGTCACAGTCGGTTGTGTTCAGCAGCAACCCCATTTTCATATGTTTAAGTCAGAAAGAAAATGACCGCAGAGTTAGATGGATACTTCAGGTCACAGTGAAGCCTGTCTGGTGGAGCTGAATAGACAGCAGCACTGACTCAAAACCCAAAGAAAATAGACGGATGATTGAAGGACGCGGTTGAGTCACATCCATTGTGGACAAAGTGTACCGTCATGGCGGGGTGTAGGACCCGCGTGGCTCGGAAGTATGAGATAGAAATCTGGCAATTTAGAACAGCCCATTTGTTAGCCCATCACATCAGCTCGTCTCATCCTTGTTAACCTTATAAGATCTGATTGTCTAAAATTGGAATCGGTGTGGATGTAGGTGTGAAGAGACGGAAGCTCAATAAGATGTGTTCGTGTCAGAAGATCTGATTAAAAAATGAAAGTAAAATTACACACTGTCGATCAAGAAACCTGGACACTGCAGGTGTGACGCACGTAATCCTGCTGCTGATGGCTGCACATGTTCATCTAAAAAAGAACTTATTTCTGTAACAGGTGTGGGTGACATTTTTTTGGATATGAGCCTGGATATGGGCGTGAAAAACATAATTTACAGACGACACAGAGGGAGATTTGGTCCCCGCAATTCGCATTGATTATTACATATTGCATCTACTTTTTCGGCAGGATATCAAACCTCAAATTGAGCTCAAGCAAACAGCTGAGAAGACCATGAACAGACTTGAGAAGATTTTTCAAGATGTAGCCAATGAGTCATTTCTTAAAGGTTCAAAGGTTGTAACAACGTCGTCGAATGAGACTCAAAAAACAGCTTTCTTACAAACTGCACCTTTACAAGAATAATAATTATGCAAATTGTTCACAGATTTTTATGTGAATATGTCTTTATTTACAGATTGTTATTATGTAATAGTTCTATTATGATAATAATGAATGGTACATGAAATCTAAAACAGGCCTCAGAGCAGTTATACAACAGCTCGTTCTGAGGAAATATTAGAGAAGAATTCATATAGATATAATAATATCTGGTTGTTAGATAACTTAAAGGATAAGTTAATTCAGAAATGAAAATTAAGTGAGTATCTCGTCACCCTCGTGCTGATGGAAAGTCAGGTGGAGTTTCGTAGTCCACAAAACATTTCTGGAGCTTCACAGCAAAACAGAGTTGCAACATTCTCGAAGATGTTGGGTCTAACCCTCAGGCATTGACTGAAGTCAGTCTACAAGCCTCGAACGAAGTCCAACTATGTGTGATCCAAAAAAAGTGTCAGTACAAATAGGTACCAACTAAATCCAAATGGCCTGAAACTCGCTCCTAACACTTTCTGGGGGAACATTTTTGGAAGTTGATTTGACATATTGGTCAAGAGTCAGAGTACTGGAAATAGAGTTTATTCACTTTGGAGGTGAATTTGAGGTGAGATTTCTCCACATTGTTGCAGTGGAACGTAACCACAATGTCTTGTGATACTGGTCGAATGAGACACACCTGTTTTTTTATTGGATTTTGGTGGTTTTTCTATTTTTCATGAATAGCAACCGCCCCAAAAAAACAAACATAAAATGTGTTCATACAGGTTGCCTGGTGTGATCCAAGACTCCAGGAGCCTAAATTGATTTGAAAACAAGTTATTTATCCCCTTTTCTGAGCAGAATTCTTCACTGCAGTTTCTAAGCTGAAGTCCATCAGGTCAAGCTTGTGGGTGCACAAGCTTGACCGAGCATCAAGAGTGTAAATAACGTCTTTTGAAATCAATTCTGGGATCAAGGAGCTTCTGGAGACTTGGATCATACAGGTGATGGAGCCATTTTATGTCTTAAGCTTCGCCATTGGCATGATTCAATTTTCATTTTTTGGGCGAGCTTATCCTTTAACCACTGAAATATTCACACCAGTAATGATAGCATTACTTACAATCGAGCTCCATTGTTTGTGTGCAATGACAGATGGGTAATCCTGTCGCACGCTGACAAAGTGATGAACTCTTCTTCAGTTCCTCCCTGCACAGTTCAGCCTCCCCTTTGAACCGAGCTTTTTTCGGCTCCCTATGTACTGGAATACTTCTCAACGTGGCTGAAAACGCTGTGCAGCTCGCTTGGCAGGGAGCTACTAAGGAATGCACCTTATGTCTGGCAATATGCACCGTTTCATAAGCTCCTACTAAACAGCGTCTTTGACTGACTGCTCGGTTTATCTCTGAAGATGTTCGGAAGACTCTCGCTGACACAGAAACAGCACCTCCTCTGCGCCGGTGTCAGCAGCACAATGAAACCCGCAGCAGACACGGCTCAACTTTTCAACTCTCTGCAGCGCAGCTACATCGGCAGTGCTGCCCCCCGGCCAGCAGGGGTCACTAGCCGGCCAGGGGTTGCTAGCTCCACATGACGTGTCACAGCACGTGGAGTAAAATATATCATATCTACTGTGTGCATATGCTGTGAAAGTGATTGTTCTCGAGTCCAGACCTGCAGTGACGCAATCGTGTGAATTGAGGTCAGCTCAGCTCTCTATGTGGCTCCTCTGCCCGTCCATTGATGTCAGAATACATTAGCAGACAGCAGAAGTCCTGCCCTGTGCTGCTGTCTGGTGAAAAAAGGTCTTTTTCTCCGGGAGTCTTTAGTTTTCGCAGCTTGTCAATTTCTTTCGGAGCAAATTCACGATGAATATCACAACTTCATAAAGGTGATTACATCTTTAATAATAAAAATATCTCACGGGAATCGCAAGCGCAATTAATTAATAAAGGCAAAGTCAGTGTGATTCACAGAGCTTTTAATATCTCCATGGAGACACATCAGACATGTGTTTGAGAACTGAATAGTCTTTTGACTGTTCCAGCAGCAGCAGCAGCAGCATGACTGTGTTGTTTCACTTCAAACGAATGTGAAAAGTATTAATAGATTGTTTACACTGTACTCCATCTCAGATTATTGGGACGGCTGCATTGATCATGTGCATCCTGGCCATAACGGATCCACACAACAATCCGGTCCCCCGAGGCCTGGAGCCCTTCACCGTAGGCTTGGCGGTGTTGGTCGTCGGCCTGTCGATGGGCTTCAACTCGGGCTATGCTGTCAACCCGGCCAGGGACCTCGGACCACGCGTCTTCACGGCCCTTGCAGGCTGGGGCGGAGAGGTTTTCACGTGAGTCTGAAACAGCATGCCAGGTGAACAATAGACTGTGACATCATCCATGTGGCTCAGGAGATGTTATTAAGACTGGATGTAAGTTAACAGCTGTCAGTTGTCAAAAGTCTGAAGTCGAAGAGGGACTTTGATAGATTGAGACACCTGTCAATCAAGCTTCATATAACAAAACACACTTTTTAAAATGCCAATAATCCCCTTGGAATATCTCAATTCCCAAAAAGGAGCACACATGAGAAGTGTGAAATGAAAGTGAAGGCAATGCTTAATATGTCCTTGGAATAACTATAAGTTAATAGGTAATAAGACTCTTATAAGTCCTCAGAAGATGCTTACTAACGTAATGTGATGTGTTAATGAGACTGTAGAAGTGTAATGAGAATAAATAATGACAGTTTTATCAATTCATTCTCTTCCAGAGCAAACACCTACTGGTTCTTTGTGCCCATCTGTGCCCCCTTCTTGGGTGCAGTGGTGGGTGTGCTGATGTACCAGCTGATGATTGGATATCATTTAGAGAGAGACTCCCAGGAGAAGCAGATGAAGAAGAACAAGAAGGAGGAGGAGGAGGAGGAGGAGAGGTCCAAACTCTCCAGTATTAACGAGGACGCATGAGCACTTCTGAATTTCTTTAAGCAGTCATGTGGAGGAAGTTGATAACTGTTTCTTTTGCTCTTCAGGAAATCCCTGCCGCTTTACACTCATCTCTTTAACTAACATCACGTCTTGGATAAACATTTAATCCATCGATCAGTATTCACGGAAACATCTTCTTATACGACATCTCATAATAGACGGGAGCAGCTTCTGAGGGAAATATGGCACTGGATTCATTTCACAGTACTCCAGCGAGCCCTTTCATTTCAGCTTGAAGCGAAAACACTGTTCCCTTCATGCTGCGGTGTCTGACAAAACAAATACATCAGCTCACAGACAAAAAAAACAGCCAAACAAAAAGAAAGTTTTGGTCGAAGACATGCTTGACTGGTGTCTTGTTTATTTCTGTCTGACGTGGAAGAAACCTCCAGATCCCCCTTTTCTACTTCATTTTCTATTATTTTTAAGAATCTTTTAAGAAACTGCACCTCTGACACATGTGACACATTTTAGACAACTTTTAAACATGCAAACAATTGTGTCCTTGGAAAATCTGATTATTTGTGTCACATTGTTTAAACTGTTGCAAGTGTTTCCCGATGTATACCTGATCAAAACAATGATCTACAAAGTATTAAAACATGCTAGAGTGTGATCCTGTCCTTGACTAACAATTAGCTTTGGTTATATTCACTCTCTCTACATTTGCATAAAAGCGAGCTTTATGAGCCCGCCGATGTGTCAAATCCACATATAGATTCACCACTCAGAGGAAAGATATGTGTTGCAGACAATTACCCTCTTATTGCAAGGTACATTAAGTATAATGGTTAACAGCGGGTGATATAACATGAGTGAAGAGGAATATGTTCAACAAGTGGATATCCACAAACCGGGGAAATGGATAACTTGGAAAGAGATGGGTGAGAACAATGACACCACTCAGACATCGGTCTGTTAGTTAAGCTTAGCATTAAGACTGGAACTTCCTTATAACAAGTTGTAGTTTCGAGGAATTATTTCACTGAAACGTGTCTTGTCTGATAGCAATCATTTCCTCGTGATCACAGAAAGTTTACCAGACGGCGGAGACTCAAGGAATAAACACATGAGCCGAAGTGCTGGTAGATCGGTGGCTAGCTGTTTCCCCGTCCTTCGAATCTTTATGCTAAGCTAAGCTAACCCACTTGTAGCACCAGCTTTCTATTCAAAGTGCAGATATGAGAGTTACTTTCTCATTTAACTCAGGAGTATATTTCCCAAGATGCCGCACTATTCCTTAGCAGGGGTGTACAATATTGATATTAATTATCTTCCATGTGTGAGAATAATTATTTAGCTTTATGAATTATCTTAAAAATGATCTGTCAACATAAATGTGTTATCAGCATGACCCTAAACAAGACCAATCCTCAGATACTTAGGTAATATTATTTTGAAAAAAAGCCTTTTTTTATTTGTTGTTATCAACTGTTGCTTAGATTTTAGGATTGCCAGGATCAACTAAAACCGTGGCATCATGTGGACTGGCTTGTCGTGATCCGCATTAGAATCTGTCCCCCAAAAAGGTCCAAGAAAACCTTTATTTGACTTCCAGGAAAAGTCTCCAAGAAGCTCTAGTCGCATCCTGCCAGAAGTGCCGTCTGTGGGGGCATTTCATGATCCTCTTAGAGGCACAATGTGTCCAGAATGGGAACATTTCTGACCTTGGCAGCCCCTCATGGTGGCGTCAAAAAAGGGCATTGTGACACACAACAATGCATGTAGCTACTCTGAAACACAAGGACTGCTCTCACTCTCGACAGAATGTCTAATTGAACATCTAATTCCAGAACAAATTGCAGAACAATTTGCAGAAGGTTATAATCACAAAAGTCTCGACACGCGGTCGCCTTCAGACAAATTCGTCCTGAATGTTTTAAGCAGAAACCTTCACTCAGGCCACAGAAAAACATTTATTATAATCTCTGATTCGGAAATCTACCGCACACTTAACACATTTATTCCCACAAACACAAAAGGTTGGTAACATAGTTCGAGAGAAAAACCAAAAATCCTCTTCTCTTGCTTGTGAGCAGAGGCCTTAGAGACTCACTTGCATGCAAATAGTGGCATTTGAATGCCCTCCAAGCCCCTTTTGGTTCACAGTGCCTCAGGTGGTTATCACTGAAATTCGATCATGGCTTGAAAGGGCACTAAGGGCAAAGAAGGTCAGGGGTATTTGCTCGGAATAACACTCCCACTACTAGCACACAACAAAGCACACAGATTACACAAAACAGCACACGCACGCACACATCAGAAGTTCATATCATTAAACCAGTGTTTTCCACAAACGTCCATCAATGCTATCGGAGGAGCGAAATGCATATTTGGCATCAAAATATCAGTAATGACATTTTTGGAGTCTGGGAGAGAATATCAATCGGTCAGATCTTACAAAGGCTTAAACTTCAGAGACGGGTGTTTGACATTTGGAGTCCCTCTTCGGCGTGACCTTTGCAGCAGTTCACCAAACATATCTGGTGTCAATCTAACAGTTTGTCTCCGACATTATAATTCGCCCTCCTGTTTACATGCAGAGGAGAAGCGGAGAAAAGCAGCGGGGATTTTTTTTTGTCTAGGTTGCTTTTGCTTTTATAGATGTCACAATGAAACAAAAGCGAGGTTCAACCATCTTTTTCGCTGAAAAAGTTCCATTACAAATGTGACAAGGTCTGTTGATCTGCCAAAAAAAAAAAAAACTGCATAAACCACCGGGTAAAATCCGAGTTCGCTCTTCATTTCCTATGCATTGGGGGCAGCCTCGTGTGGATGCTGAGGCAGAAACACGAGGCAGAAATGAAAAATGTTATCTATGACTGGAGAATAAAATCAGCAACATGAACTACAAGAGTAATAGGAGCCCTCGCCGTGGTTGACACAGCTGTTTGCCGCAAAACCAACCTGATGCAACATATACAGGGCGGAGCATTAGGCACAAAACACATGGGCGTCAGGTTTTCATGTGGAATATTATATTCCATATTTACACCTCATCTTTACGTCATGTCACACAGGCGTCTCAGTGAAGGCAAAGAGATGTGAAAGCTTGAGCCACAGCTCCACTGTGTGGTGAAGTGATGAACCTGCAACACTGCAACAACCCGAGCAGCATTTTCAGGAAGTCACACATGAAAACATCACGAGTCTGAAAACCTGAAAATCAGAAACAGAACTCCAGACTGCCGAACTCGAAGCATTCCATCGTTTAATTCAAATAGAAATTTGAAATCTCATCATTTAGTACAAAATAAATGAATAAATAACCTTCATAATGCCACACCCTGATTATCAATTTGCTTCAAACTCAGTTGGCAAAAGAAAATAAGTGCAGGAGTGTTTTTCTAGATTGAGTTGAGGTTTTGCAGCCCAATAATTGCTTAGAATTCGCCCAAATGTGTGAATGACAGTCCCCTCGTTTGCATAAACAAAAGGTAAATAGTACAGAAATTAACATGTAAATAGATAAATGAATAAAAAGCTGAATAAATACAAAGGAAATGTGAATAGAAAATATTAATTTATGTCAAATTTTATCAATTTTCTGTGCCTTAAATGGAATATTCATTCATTTATATATATTCCTGTCTATTTGTTTCTGATTCTGGCAGGTTCAGTCCTCCACATGTGTTCTGTTTTGGTGGAAAGAAGAATGATCTTTGACACGAGGGAACATGGTTTTGTGTTCAGTATTTCTTTTTCCATTTACAGTTTTGAGAAAATTGTAGCTGGAGCTCCAGGAACTGTGTTTTTAAACGATCGGGGGGAAAAAACTGTTTCCAACTATGACGCAACACAAAACCTACTGATCATTGTTTATTTAGAGGCCCATTCGTTGCCACAATGCAACAGCTATTCTGCCAATAGACCAAATTCTAGCCTCCTCAATGACTGACATGAGTAATGACAGTGTTACGCGGTACACCTGTCCTCGGCTCTTCACAGCTATTTACCTCTGGGCCAAATTGGACGACAATCACTGGTATCAGATTAACACAGCAAGGGCTCGCACACGTGGGTAAAGAAGCAGACTGAATGAAAAGGCACCTTGTCCCAGTTATTTTATTTGGCTTTTTATTTCCTTGAGGCAGCATCCCTATCATGTTACAGAGGGCGGCGGCAGACATGCTGCAGACAACAACAACGCAATACATGCACAAGAACGCCGACAGCAGGTGATTACCCAGATCATCCCCCGTTCTGTAGTTTCCTGTCTCCTTGTCACATTTCTTTACAAGACTCGGGCGAGATACGTTTGATACACCCTGTTCAGTTCTGAGTGGCAGTAAAGAAAATAAAGGTCCTCGGGTCTTATTTGCATACTGGCCACAGTTCAATAGAGAATGAGTCAGCTGGGTTTTTTTTTTTCCTGATGGTTTTTCCTTGGTAACAATCATGAATCATTCAAGCACTGGTAGAATAATAAAGTTTGGCATTCTGACCGTTTGAGACGGTTTTTGCACAAGGTTTTCACAGTTGACAGTTAGGCGTCCTCGATTGATCTCAATCTACAGTGAACCGGTCGAGGCTCACTCCAATTGCACATTTAAGTATGTTTACAGGTTTTAAGGACTTATTTCTGCATATGTTGGAAAACTAGGATAAAGTCTTTTGTGGCTCCAGAGAAAGCTGCACGTAATCTGATACAGAGATACAATGATGTCACTCAGTTCCTGAGTTGCATTGTGGGTAATGTAGACACCAGGTTTTGGAAAGCAGCCCACTGGTTCATAACAAATGATACAAATCGATACAGCAGAACCAGAGATGTCGCTTTCTTTAATCCACACATTTCTTCTTTTTTCAAAAGCTGGTGCCTACATTACCCACAATGCAACTTAGCTGCTGAGTGAAATCAGTGGAGGCAGTTTATCAGATTACGTGTTTTGCGTGCAGTCACAAAAGTCCTTCAGCTCCTTTTCCCACGTATGCAGTAGTACTCCTCAGAAATTACATTTTTGTTTCAAAAGAAATTTATGGAGCCAGTTAGTCGTGTTTTGACACGACAAATAAAAAGATTTACAAGCTCTAATGAAAAACCACATAGATGGATAGATAACTTTATTAATCCCTGAGGGGAGATTAGGTAACAACAGCACTCTGTCACGTGCTTAACCTTTATTTCTTTATTACATCCTGTCATTCACTCCTCTCACACATGCTCGCTCTTAATTGCTTGCCATAATCCCTTGATTGCTTGATTTCAGCCGCTCACATCAGCTGCCACATCTATAGCAGAGCGACACACCTTCACTGTTCGCCGCTGTCTTTTTAGCAATATGATTGTCTCTGGCTTTAGTTCATTCATGCTGCTTGTTTAGCGTGCGCCCTAAATCCCAATCACCAGCCAGTCCTCGCACATTCCTCCTCGGACGCCCTCTCCCTAAGGAGTCCAAGCGCCAAAGACTTTCTGAGACGACTCATCATCTGCTGTGATAAACGTTATCTATACTTCATCTGATGATTTTTGAGTAATTTATGATGCTTTTTTTTTTCCATTCGACAAATGATCATCATCAAAATGAACACATACAACCAAACTTCAATGTTCATTGAAAACTTTTCATAAAAATAACATTATCAAACATTTAAAAGCTTTTTTTTTTACATTTGAGAATCATGAACAGAGTAGATCACCCACAAAGCACCATACAAATGTGCAAATCTGTTTTTTATTTGAGGATTATGAAACACGCATTTGCCACTCATTCCTCTCTGTAGAAATCCCCTGTTGTAATGTTAGTGCAGCGGTGCCAACACACACCGGCAGCAGACCTTTGTGAACCCCGGCTGCTCTCTTTGTTTTCCTAAACCCTTCACGCTGTCTGTACCTTTCAGCAGCGTACAGCACGTCTGCACGCCGGTCTTTGACACGCAGCTCAATCCGTAAATCACGATCGACTACCAATACCAACATGGCATACCACGCGCCATTGTGCCATTCCCGTACTTTCCACGGTACACCTGTTTCTTATCTGATAACAGTCTCGAAATGCTCGAGCGCGGCTGGCTCCACGGTCATATACCCAACCCACGTGCATACCTGCGCGTCAAAATCACAGCTACGTTTTGTCATCTGTCATCTTGATGGAATAGTTAAACAGACGAGGAACAATGAACAAGTGATTAGGTGAGTTTGAGAAGAAGACACACAGGGGCCACACCTGATGGAGAAATGTCTAATATGAAATAAACAGACAGGCCAGCGCTTCTCTTTGTACAAATGGAAAAATTGATTATACACTGTTAACCTGTTCAGCTGGAGCAGAGCCCAACTGGGCTGTATTTTGAGCATCTATTCTTGGTAACAACAATCATGTTGTCTGACATAAACTCGTTAATCATCTGCTCAGGGAGAATTTAACTGAAAGAGGTAACCGGAATGTTTAGGGGTTTTTTTGTTGTTTTTGTTTTTACATCTGAGAAACAGCTTTGCCAGGAAAAAACAAAAATCTAAATTTTTTTTGTTTGTTGGTTTTTTTCCGTCTGTGAAAAAATAAAGTTTTGACAGGGACAAAAAAAAATGTTCAAGCTAATTTTTGTGTTTGTTTTTGTAATACTCATTTCGGCCACAGGAGGCTGAAGTGCACCAATACACCGCAATCTCAAGAGGAGTTAAAGCATTCGTGTTTTGGTTTGTTTTTTTTTCCCAAAACTTTTTCCGTTTTCACAGATTAGCTTTTTTTTTTTTTTTCAGTTTCAGTTTCCACTGATGGAAAAAAAAAAAAAAGTTTTATTTTTTTACCTGGCTTGATTATATAAGCTAATATGAGCAAACTTAATAAGGTTACCTTGGCACAACTTTTCTAAAGTTAAAAACACAGGAGAGAAGAAAATTTAGAAATTGGATAAAAGTCAAAGATCTCTGTGTGCAGACTCACATCCAGGTAAACATGTACTACTGCACGAACAGCCAGGTTCATTAGTGTTCCAGAGCAGAAGAGACTCTGTTTGTTTTGTGATTTAGGTAAGACTGAAGACAAATGTTAGGTTACTGAGGGAAGTAGGGAACCTTTTGTGGCAGACTGTATTTAAGTGAGACGGAAGACGTAGATCTTGGTTTGGAGTTGTTGACTGGAAGCTATTTTCTTTGTCTGATGCGTTGATGTGGGCTGGGCACCTGTCTGTGTGTGACACAATGAATAAAATAGCTACCATACTAAATAGACAGTCTCCTCCTGTGGTCTGACATGCACCGACTTTTTAATACAATGGCAACTGTTGTTTTCTCAGATCTATTTAAAGTCACAGACGGATCCTGATATCCTCATGTAATCCCCTCATTTGTCTTTTGTACTTTTCACGAAACATAATATCAGCATTCAAGTATGTTCACGCCACCAGAGTGGAGTTGAGCATCTCCAGGGCCACATTTCTTTTATATTTTTTTAATAAAAAATGATCAGACAGGCTTGTTGTCACCACAGCGAGCCAATAGTACAGTGCCATTCGTAGCACATGGCCATCTTTTGGGAAAAAAAACGTAAAAATGGCCGAGCTGTACAGTATGTGTTAACATTAGCTTGCATTAGCAACATTAAAGTTAGCTGGCTAGTGTTCGCAAAGTTAACGTTTGCTAGCAAGTATTAGCAACATTATCGTTAGCTATCTAACGTTAACATAGTTGAACTGAGCTGGGTGTGAGACTTAATCTTTCTCTTTCACTTAATCTTTAATTTCTCTTTTTGCAACATCTTGTTATTGTGAAGTTACCTTAGACTGTTATGCTAGTTTCATGTTTCTTTGGAAAGGAAAACAAAGAAACATCGCCCTCCGTTTTGTGGAGTGCCAACAAAAACAGGACAAAATACGGTTTGATTCCACTCATTTAATCTATAACGGAGATCTGAAAGCAGTTAGAAATGGTGCCAGGCTGCCTTGCCCGACTGGATCGCACAACTTTCAGATCTGGTAGGTTTTATGCCCAGCGGCAGACAAGAGGTTTACAGGAGGGAACAAATCAAAACACAGACGGTGTCATTATTCAACATTGTGCAATCAATAGTCTATTGCCAGATCAAATCTTTTTTTTTTTTTTTTTATGATTCACGTTTCGTCTGTTGACAAATGCACTAATACAGTCATACTAAGGCCTACAAGAAATTCTTGTTTAGTCGGTAAACCTGAATGCTCTGATTCTTCTTACTGAATACCAACACGTAGGGTTGATCTGCCGTGGGATTAATGACTAAGTGAAGAACATATTTTGAGGCATTTGCAGAAACAACTTTCAGATTTTAACGGATTTAGTTGTCCAATAATATAATGCCACCGGATTAACAGACCTCTGATAAATAACATACCAAACAGACAGCGTGGATACCGAATTAATTTTTCAAGACGGAAAGATGTACATTAATTAAGCTATTAACCATGGAGGAAATATTAGACGTTACACAACGTTAAAGGCCTGTTGTCACTCAGCAGGCTTCCTCTGTCAAACTTGTCGAGGAGGTTTTTTGTCCCAGGCGACGTTATCAAGGAAATGTCTGCACATGTATTCTTTGTGCTTTGTTCCCGGCAGAGGTGTGTATTCCTGCAACATGATATCACGCAGTATTCTTCCATCACTTTACTGTTGCATTCCATCCAGCACAGAACCTGTGGTGCTTTTCTCAGACGGTGGTGATGGGTGTGTTGCGCCTGATGGATGACCTCAGAATCGTGAATGAGACCGCCAACGAGCAGCAATTTGTCGTATTGCAGATTTTATACCTAACGTGTCGTGTGATCATCAAGACACCGCTGCTGTTCAGCTCGGAGATTTGTTAGAGTTTTAATGACTTGGATAGTTTTTGTTGTGTAACAGTGACACAGGGAGTTTTTCTTGCATTCTGTAGTGATGTGATGGTGATGAAAGAACGAGGCTTCAATTAAAGCTGCTGCATTCATTCATCAATTTGGCCACTACAGAGTTGTTATCATGACGCCGTTAAGACTAAGCCTTTTTCTCTGAAGTTCATTTTATTTCCATCCTTTTTAAGTCACCTGATGAACGCAAGTTTAATCTTCACTCTCCTTTAATCTGTGTTTTTTCCACCGATTCCTAAAAAAAATATATCTGGTGCTCAGAATTCTTCCCCAACCCAAACCGCCGTTTGGAAGCTTTTTAACACTTTCTTTGCGATAAATATCTAAGTTGATGCGAGCTGCCAAAGTGTGCCGGCTATCTAACCGAAACATTAAAATAAAATAGGCTGAAACGCACCGCTGAGCTGCTGAGGGGATGATAATTCTAGTTAAATTCATGTGGCTAGAATGCTAGCATAAAAAAATCCTGAAAGATCCAATGGAAAAAGATGTCATTGGAGTTAACTGGAAGTATCCGTATAACCACAGGTGTGTCTGCAAACTAATCAATCGAAAGCCAAATATGTCTACTATGGTTTGTTGTTGTCACTTGGCGCTGTCGTCTTGACACCTTGGCACTCGTCATTGACAAGTTTTAGCTTGTTTACTGGGTGTGGTACTATTCATTGAGGTGGCGATGGAAGTAGTAGAAAGTAAATAAACAAGTTTACGCGCTGACATTGTGATGATTCAGACTGTGCATACACAGTACCTGATGGTTTCAGTACTTCCCAACGAGGCGATTTGATTGCGAACAGATGTATTTTTGTCACTCTGATGTATTAACATACAGAAGTTTCTGCAAACCGCGGACATCCTGCAACGTAACATTTCCTTAGGTTGAATTTTTCTATTTTATGTTGTGGTTATGGTCTGGTTAGGTTTAGGCACAAGAGCGTCTCGGTTAAGCTTTGGAAAAGATCATATTTTGGCTCAAAGAAAACTGCCTTGGTCACCACAAACACAGCTGGAAATTGTCCCGAGGCCTCCTTGATTAAAAACATCTCGTGGCGTCATACTTAGAAATTTTGGAACACAGGCATGAACTGCGGTCACTGGCTTGGCAGCCTCCTCATTAAACTCCACCTCCCAATATAAAAGCCATGTCGTTAACACAGACTGATCACACAGAGAAACAAAACAAAGAATTTACAGGCTCAACTATATTAATATGTTCATGTTGGTGTGGATGGGTTCTTGAAAAAACAACAACAAACGCTTCACTTCGGTCGGTAACGCAGATTGTAACGCGTTACGTGACACAACTGTAGTAATATAATTACTGAAATATTATTAGCAACGTGTGATATAACTCTGTTACCGCTAAAATAAATATACTGCTGTGTAATGTCACACCCCAACACAGGTTGTAAGTAAATACACCTTGCTTGACAACACAAGATCAGAGTTGGAGTTTAGAGATGACTCTCTAATTCCCTAAAATTCTCTAAAGCTAATCCTGAGCGTTCAGTGTTGTCAGACAATGACAACAGGCTCTGACATTGTATTTATGTCTTATGTCTTCTCTGCTCTTGACGTGATTAGGCCACGGCCGCTTCTAGCCCCACCCTCGCACCACCCATGGTGCTAAAACCTGCAGAATGATGTGTGGGATTGGCAGCAAGGTGAAATAGAGGTAGTCGTGTCATGCGACTGGAATCTGTTTTGAGTCAGTGCTAATATAAGCAGAATAATAGAATGCAGCTTTAATATGGGAAGGGCCCTCGCTTTAAATGGCACTGAATTTGTTTGTCATGCATCTGTGGGAACGGCCTTTTATAGTGTCCGCTTTATAGCTGCAGTTATTATATTATGCAACCAACAGACAAACATATAACATCCCTTTAAAGGTGTTAAATATTTTACTTTCTACTACATTTATTTCATTACTTTAGTTACTGGTTACTTGCAGGTTGTATGTTACACTAGAGCCGAAGATGTATATTATTATTATATCAATTTATTTTATTGGCAATTGGATAAGAAAAACAAAAAACCTGCTGAATATCATTTTCATTAATCAGCCGATAATCCGTTAACCCGTTACATACAGTGTATACATACATATAATCTAAATCTCATTGTACTTTTGATACTTAATGGTAATATTGATGACATTTTGGAGAAAACCCTTTAAAAAAAGGTGTAGAAAAAATATTATTCCTGATTGTTAATCAGTATTTTGTTGGATCCAAAATTACTGTTTTGTTTATCGATTCTGATGGTCAGTACCAGTCTATACCAAGGTTTCTGAGCTGATAGTATAACGACGTTGGTATCACGTGGTGTCTGTGTTTCGTCAGCGAACAACTTGGTAGTTGCCCGTTTGGGGAAAAAAACAGTACGCACCCTGCATATTGTACTGCCCTAATATTAACAATAAGTAATGTAATATTAGATACTTTCAAAGAATTTTGTTCAAGTAATATTCGCATCAGTGACCTTTACTTTTAACACGTCATCTTTACAGTTTTAACTCAATAGAGGTCACAAATATAGGGATGGACATGTATTGCTGTGCCCTTTCACCATGATCAGCTGAACTCAGCTGACACAGAAGTGAAAGGACACCTCGCCACGGTTTTCATCACATAGAATTGCAGACAACCACAGCTAAGCAGCATTAAACACACTTTCACCGATCCATCTGTCCTCCAACAAAGTCGGTAAAAACTATGCAAGGTTCAAACATTCAAACTGTTGCAACTTTAATACAATCGACGCTACATCACTTTCTGTGTTTTGACAGGTTTGGCGCCACACCCCGTGAATTCTTGATACACAAAGACTGGGAGGCTTTGTCGCAGACAGATGTCACGGACCAATGAAAACACGCTACCGTCTCCAAGAGTTATTTCTGTTGAAAGAAAGCATGATCATCACTCAACAATAAGCCTCTGTGGTATTCACTCGCTGTTGATTTTGTGGCACCTCACCCTTTTTCATAACCACAATATTTGCTACAAACAGTGTTACAAGATTCCATCACTTTCCACCTTAGTTGAACTAAATATTAAATAAATATTAATTATTTATTAATTAATTAAATATTTAATTGGACAAGTGAATAATTTGATCATTTGGGATACTTGTTTGCCATTTGGGCAATATCCCCAATGAGAAGTTAGATCATATCCCAATAAAAAAGCCCATCCTTTCTGCGACGTGGACATGCAACACGTTCACTATTAATAGATTTTGAATAAACAGCGACAGCGCTCTGTGCAGCATCTTAAAATCTTATCGTGTCACGCACACACACACAAGGAAATGACATCTTTTTTATGTAATCTTAAACATGCACTTAAAGAATCTAAAAAAACATGTCATGTGATCTCATGGGGAAGCAGACATAAACAAAATGGTGATAAGCGTGGTGCAGCAACTTGCTTTAGTGACACATTGCAGCAGGTCAAATGAGTTTGGATGGGTTGGAAGACAAGGTCAACACAGGTTTGATATACCTTTTATATACATTTTTAGTTTTCTGTCGACAGTATTATGCTACAATAGGTAGCGTTAGCCTCAAGGGCTAGAGTGCTTACCATCGCCATCCCTCTCTCGTTGGTTGTTGTGTTCCAGCTCAGAATGTAATCATGAAGATTTTAAACCATAAATATCAAACATGTTTGATCAGGGGGGTCCCAATGATTCTGCGAGCAGTTCAGGAAGCCTAAGACTGGATCTGTAAACTCCCCACATTACCAGATAACCTGTACCGAACGCTGGTTCTGATCAAGCACCCAGAGCTGATTGACGGGAGGAGCAAACCAGGATTAAATCGGCCCAGAACTCCTGTAGTGTGAGCCCAGCTTGACCAGTCTTTAACTACAGCTCGCTGAATTCAGTTCACTTATACAAACATTATATTCTTCCTTACTTACCTGGATTCAACGATCACAACTGGACACCCTACAGGAACGCCCCCAATAGAAACCCTAACCCTAACCCTAACCCTCAAATCATGTACATTTGCCACGCCATCTCATAATATTAAAATAATTACAACTGCAATTCTATTTGAGCTTTCCTGAACCAACCCAACCAATCAGCGGCCCTTTGAGCAGCGTGTTTCGAACGGGCACCGCACTGGCAGAACTTAAACAGAAGACTCAGAAAACCCCAGACTGCTGCGTGACAGTTGAGCAGGTTGCTCAAGTTTGCAGTTCTGATTGAGCTACTCAGGCCAAATCTGTCAACACAAATTAGACCATGCACCATTTAATGCTGACTGACAAACGGTTCGGAAATCAGTCCTGTTGCTCAGCATTTCGTGGAGTCCTTTTGAAAGATGGATTTAAAGGTAAACAGTCAGGTCATAAAAAAGGCCCGGCGGAATGTCTCCCAGTCACTCAATCAGACATCCATCGAAATTAAACACCAACAGTATAAACTTTAATTGCTGCGGCGTTACAAACACATCCTCCTGTGTGGTTTGATTGACACTGTTAACAAGACTGTTAACATGATAATGCAATATCATATTACACAGTAAGTAACAGTAAGTACCATCCTTTTTCTGTTAATCCTACGTAAGCACCAAATGATGAAATCTTTAATGATGAAATGATATAGCAACTCTGATGAATAGCAACTCTTGAATTTTATGGCCTCGCTTCTGTCTCCAGTGATCGTAAACCCCCCAAAATACTCCAACTTGACTTGTTTGAAAAATACTCGCTGTTTCCTGGATATCATGAACACAGGTTCACACTGGTTCGCTCATTATTCAGCCAATATGTGTCGAGGGTTCCAATAAACCGTTTTTCAACACATGCTCAAGAGCAGGTCAAACTGGTCCGACGGTGAACCGCTCAGCAGGAAGACGTTGAGGTGAACACCCCCTCCGTCAGTTGCCCACATTGTCACACAGATACTGGCGACAGGTGTGTGACTGACGCGACATTGTTAACCGGCTGCACTGATTTCTACCTGTCATTTTACAACACTGGCACAACTCTGACACAACCTGCGCACCGCTTGCTCTGGGATCATCACGGCAATGAGATAATATCATCGACACTTATTCTCTAAATGGAAACACAGGTGAGGAACAACAAGAGTTTGTTGATTTAATGTATAATGTGTTTTTTATAATATATGATTCTATTTAATTAAACCGTTTTTTTTTTGTTTTTTTCTATTTTTCAAGTCCTCCCTTTGTTTTATTTTGAAAAGCGTTTTCACATTTAAATTAATTTATTCATGTGTTTAAAGAAGCTTGAATCCAGTGATAGTAACATGATGACAGTAAATGATAAATACTTGATAACTAATGAAGCATTCATACCTGAAACTTGAACAATTAGCTTTGATTCTTAATTTAACAGATTTTTAAACGGATGATAGTTCTCTGACATGTCTGTCTAATTGATGACGATGGAAACTAGAGAATGAAAGAGTGCATTGATGCTGTTTTTGAGTGTCATATCAATGGTATGTTGTCTGTATGTATGAGAGAGAGGGCTGACGCCACTGAGGGCAAGTACAAACATGCGATATGTGGTCACAGGAGTTTACCAACCATCAGTCACGAGGCAGTCACAGGCTTTACCGGTGTGTTTGGTCAACGCGCTTGGTCGACACATTGCAGATTGAAACGTCGTCTTCTCTGTTGATTTGTGTTCCCAGGCACACATGGATATGGCGCTCGTAGAGATCCAGGAGGAGAGAAACAAAAGGCAGATAGAGGAGATGAAAGAAGAAGAGAAAGAGTTCCTTAAAGATCTCTACGTGTTCATGAAGAAGAGAGATACGCCCATAGAGCGGATCCCGAATCTGGGCTTCAAACAAAGTACATATAATTATCATTATTTTATTACATTTTGTGTAAGCAAGCCGTTTAAAACAGACCTCTGTTGTTTCAAATATTTTTAAGCTGCAATTATATGGTATAATGAATATTATTCATCCGCCTACTAACATATACGGGCATAAATTAATATCTTTTCTTTAATCACAGTCATTCTAATAAGCTGCAGCTCACCGATAATCTATCACTTACAACCATAATTAATAAATGTTACATTTATAGTTAATTAAACTTGTGTTAATAGTTATTTCACTGTTAACAAATAATGAAATGCTTTAACCATTTATCAAGGAACTGTAAAGAGTTTATAAACTTATCTTTCTCAAGTTTTCAAGGTCATCCAAATAATGTTTAAAGATGAACTGCACAGTATTTGTTAACAAAAGTATAAAGGACTGCAAACGCCAGCTGCAACTTCACAATTAAAACAAATCGTTTATGAATTAATGTCATTGTTTTTTAGAAAGTGTCAGCATAAATGTCAAATGTTTACAAGTCAGAAAATAATTTACTGTTTTTCTTTGTTGTGTCTCATTATAAATGTCAATTTATTTGGGTGTCAGACAGCAACAACAGAAAACAATTGAAGACTTACTAAAACCACTATTTTCTGATTTACAGAAGAAACTGTCAATCAATTAATTAAAAAATAATCTACAGATTAACAGCTCTACATTCTAATATTAAAGTGTATTTGATTAAGCATTTTTTCTCTATTTTTCAGTTGACCTATTTGTGATGTACAAGACTGTCCGAGACTTGGGAGGCTACCACCAGGTAACTAAATATTTCCAATTTACCATGTTTGTTATTATAAGTTGCAATGACTGACTTCAAACTCTTCTTGTATTGATAATGGCCAATCTTGAATACAGGGACTTGCATTGCACACTAACTTAGGCTATAAATGCTGTTGCATGTGGCACTGGCTCATGATTGCCGCGATACAAGCAAACAAGATCACATTAAATTAAATTAAATGCAATATGCTGCTCTCTTCCAGGTGACTGGTCAGCAGCTGTGGAAGCAAGTGTACAACATGCTGGGAGGAAACCCTCGCAGCACGAGCGCAGCCACCTGCACCCGCAGACACTACGAGAAGTGAGTTAAACAATGCGTGTGCATTTCTCAGGCGGGGTTGAGGCTGTGCCGTCATTATGATCATATCTGATCGATGTGTTATTCCTGCAGGCTGCTTCTGCCGTACGAATGCCACGTGAAAGGCATATCGTTGAACAATTTGCCTCTTCATCAGCCAAAGCATCTCTCTCACTTTGCCAACTTCAGCAAGGAAAATGACGATGGCCAGAGGCCGGCCAAACGTCAGCTGTTATCAGTACCTCTGCTACAGGTTGGTATTGTTTTAAGACATAAGATAAGGACGACATGGCAAAGATCGTTAACTGCTCTTGATCTTAACCTAGCATAAAGACATAACAGTGTTTGAGAGTTCACTATTAAATTAATAAAAATATATTGTTTGATCTGTAGAGAAAATGTAAATTGTAAAAAAGACAATTCAGTTTCCTGGAGTCTTCACAACAGCTTGCAGTATTTAATAGTTTCTTTATTCGTATTAGTTGGACAAAATGTAACTTGTTAAGCAGTGAACTGGAGAACAGATTGTGGACACAGTCAGGCTTTAAAAAGAAAATAATTCCAGTACTATTAAACCTGGGCCCTATATTTACATGTGTCCATGTGTAAATGATTCATTCTTTTCAAAAGTTTTTAAATCGGTCAATTATACCGGAATTTGCCTTTGACATTGTCAGTCTTTATGCTAAGCTAAGCTAAGATGCTGATTGTTGCTTCATATTCAGAATGCGGACGTGAGAGTGGTATCAATTGTCTCATCTAACTCTTGGCAAGAAGACAAATAAGCATATTTCCTCAAATGTCAAACTGTTCTTTCACCCTCTGACGGAACACTTTTCTTTCCAACAGAACCCGCATCCCCCGCATTCAGACCGAAATGGGAGTACCTTTCCGATGCCGCTCCAGTACCCTCACTACTATCACTCGGGTCACATAGTTCTGCCTCCCCAGCTCCCTGTCACCTCCACAGTGCTGACACCCCGGGGCCCCCCTGCCCCCCAGTTTTCTTTCAATCCATACTGTTCAAACTCAGAGAGTGTTAACGAGCCACTGGAGCACCTGCGCTTGCTCGCAGAGCAGTACAAGAACTCATCTGGCTTGGCTGAGCCTCTGAACCTGAGCGTCAAAGCACCAAGACAGGAAACCAAAAGCAACCCCGCCTCATCGTTCTCACCGCCGTCGTCCAGCAAGAACCCAAAGTTTCTGAACAAACCCTCCCCTCTGTACACTCCTCGTTGTCCGCCGGTGGTGATGAACGAAAGGCGTGAGACGCCAGATGTCGAGGCAGGTTTAGGAGATACGCCAAGTGCACATCCAGGGAAGCCTCGGGAGGCGTACGTCATTGAAGTCAAAGCCATCACAGCCTCAAGAAGCCCTGCATATGACTCTGCTCTAAAACCTAGAGCAGATGAAGGCACCCAGAATCAAAGCCCTCCAAGAATAGACCTTACAATGGAGCAAACAGACGAAAGAGAGGGGAGTCCAAAATTGAGGGGGCTCAATCTCAGTCAAATACTGCCCAGCATCCCTCGCGGGAATGGTGGCGAGATGGAAATTGAGTTGCCGCTGTCTGTGTTTCAGAACTGGCTCAGGCTGTGCAAGTCCTCAGCCGCGATGCCGGGCATTAAGCAGCTACCGACCCTTCCTATTCTGGAAGAACAGCCTGGACAAAAGAATTGCTCCAACACGGATGTCCTCTCGACCAACATGACATTTCAGATGAGTCCTCAAAACTGGAACTCAGGCCCTGAGGATCTAAGAATTCCGCCAAGGAATTTGCCAAGCCCCTCTACAACCACCCAAACCACTGGTAATCACCACAACCACGTGAGCCAGAATCCTTTTACCAGCTACAAGCCCCTGCCTGTAGGTGGCATTCTGAAAAATGCAGCCAGCCGGGATGTCTTTCCATTTGATCAGCAAGGCGTTTTTAAGACATACACCTCCAAACCCACAAGTTGCTGGGATTCATACGAAAAAGACACCCAGGCTCCCCCCTTCCAAGCGAACGTTGACTCTAATCCCCTCGCAGTTCTGCAAAACTTTGCAGCCACTAAATCCTACAATGAAGCCCTCATTCAGGGAGGGAAAGAGAGGTCGGAGATGGTTCCCTCGACTGTACTAATGATGAACTCTGGCTCCACTCCCCTGCTGCACCTCACCACTGAGGAGGTGATGAAGCTGAAGAAAATCATCTCGAGCTCGATGTGAAGATCGGATCGGA
Source organism: Lagodon rhomboides (assembly GCA_039737535.1). Taxonomy (NCBI): domain Eukaryota; kingdom Metazoa; phylum Chordata; class Actinopteri; order Spariformes; family Sparidae; genus Lagodon; species Lagodon rhomboides. The sequence goes on along the minus strand of CM077800.1, from coordinate 6,186,165 downwards.
CACTGACACTCCCAACACCGTATTGAAGCTGTATGCCATGCTTTAACATATGCTGTATCTGATTGAAGTTTGTATAGCTTAAAGGCTACTACAAGGAACTTTCATTTTTGTTGTTTCTGGCGGCCCCTGTGGACAGAAGATGTGTTTTAGTGGCCTACCACCAGACTACAGAGCAGCTTCTTTCCTCAGGGTCTCAATTGAACCTCAGCAGTCCGCCGTGAAAACATGTTTTAAATTTTATGACTTATCCAACCCAAATAAGTCTAATCTAGAGCCAAACCTCTTGCCTTGTTTGCTAATGTAAAATGATCAGTATTAAAATAAGCCTGTTTTATAACCAGTTAAAGGTTCCTTGTAGTACGTTTAAATATATTTTAAAGTCATAATATGAACAAGTAATAATCTATCCTATCAGTAGCAAAGATTGATTTAACGAGAATGTGTTGTTTACTTTTTTTTAAAGCCCTTTCTGTACAGTAATGTTATATAATAAATGTAATATGTGTGATCTAATTATAATGTAAATACAAATAAACACAGATAAACGTAATGGAAGTCTGATGACTCATTTGTTGATCACGTGATCCCGTTCGTCACAGGGTTGCCAAACATGAAGTCAGGTATTCAGAAGACTGGCTTGCCATCAGGTGACTGTTGGACTCTCTTTGCTAAAACCTTCTGAGAGACAGTAACAACAGGATAACACGATGGTGTGGCTCTTAGAGTTTCCACAGAAAAGGGAAGGAAAAACTGCACAGCTGATTACCTGTCCAGGACACCACGAGTGTGAGACTATACCTAAATGTCACATAGGTTGGTTGATTGATTTCAATTAACTGTGGATTTGTCTCGTAGGAGGGGCTACCAGTGTATAGCCAGGGGGAAGAGTGCAGCGTGGGCCATTAAGGTCAGCAAGAGCTAAGACCCTGTAGTCAGGGGCTCTTCACATATTTTACAATTTTCTTCTACAATTTGCATCTCCACAACTGCACCTTGCACTCGACTGTTGACCATGGTAAAGCCCTTTTAGCCCATGTCCCCTTTCTTCCTCCACTGGACCAGATCTGACGCTGTCTGCACTTGACAAATCCGTGCTTTTTCATGAATCCATTCCAACGACGAATTTATTTCGATCAATCATATCGTAACAACCACTGTTGTGTTTTTATGCCCTCTTCGGAATGAAAAAACTAGGGTGTGCGAAGGTCGTGGCCTTAAACTACACTTGAGGATGAGGTGTGGTGATTATTGCCAGAACATTTGCGTAATCGAATGATGTTGTGCGCAACCCCGCAATTCATTTAAATGAACAGTTGAATCAGAAGAGGTTGCATCAACTGCACCGTCATAAGCTTTGTTTTTATTTGTTTGTCATACCAGCAGGCTTTGGGGCGACCTTCACAGTCTACTATTATGTTATTGTTATTGCTATATGATTAAACATGAGGAATTTTTTGGGTGTGACAACAACAATGACACAGACGGACACTCCCATCAGTGTAACTTCAGGCATTGATAATTGCGTACAAATTGTTATTTGTCTCACAAAGGTCCGAGGAGAATTATCGTCATTCATTGTCCAAAGGATGTAATCAGTTGAATAGGGCTGAATAGGGCTAAACCATTAATAGAGTCAGACATATTTCCTGGGTTGGCTTTGTTCAGTTGAGTCACCTGTTCCATGCGTGTTCTTTATCACATACAATGCATCACTGATGTTGCAAAAAGCTGAAAAAAAAGCACTGATTGTGAGAAATCCAGTATGGACGTGTTTAAGGAAGTATTTTCCCGTCTCTTCTCGGCAGGTTATTGCTTAACTCGGAGGCCTCTTCGTGTGTGTGCGCGCAGTCAGTTTTTCACATTTGGTCATCACAAACATGACAACACTTTTGTTTTGAGTTACACGACAACCAAAGCATTGTAGTTCCACAAGTCTCCGAGAAAGAATTCACTTCAGTGCATGCCTTCATTAATGTCTACCTTCAGGGCTTTAACAATATGGTAGCCAGACAGGACATTCAGTTGGAATTCATGCTGTTAAAACATTGAGGCCGCAGCATGTAGACAGTCTTCACCACCACGAGACACCTGAATAACTGGCTCGGTAAGCTGAACCGTACTATCTGAACATCTCTGTAGCACTTGATATGTACGTCTGCATGGAGTTTTGGGTAATTGTGAATAAATAAGCCACAAGGAAAATGACGCAATATAATATTTCTAAAGTGTTTTTGGTGCTACAAAAGTGTAGCATATTGAAATTGATTTCATTCATTTGATTTATGTATTATGATTTATTAGTCTACACATAGTTCCCTTGATAACTGGATCCAAGCAGTGTGTTGCAATTGAACCAGTGGAGGAAGAAGTACTCCAGTCATTTACTTTGGTAAAGAAATACCACGCTGGGAAAAAATACACAGTTATAAGCGATGGTCCTGCATTTAAAAAAGACTATTAAGTGAAAGTATGTCAGTATAATAAGGAAAATGTATAAACAGGAAGTAATCATTGCATAAAGATGTCACCTTTGACTATATGGGATAATGGTTATTTTTATCAAACTAAACTGATTCTTAAAGTTTATAAATAATTAACATAATTAAAAAAAGAAAATCTTCACATGTGTGAAACTACAGCCATGAAATGTTTTTGCATGAAAAAATGACAATAATCAAAATAGTTAGCATAAAGTAATTGTCAACCACATGTACTGTAATAAAAAGTACAATATTTCCCACTGGAAGGTGAAATGAAAAAGATGCATGAACAGAAAAAGACTCAAGTAAAGTACAAGTATGTAAAATTTGCACTTAAAAGGTCCAGTTTGTAGGAAGAGTTGTTGAAAATTAGTCTTGTGTGAGAACAATTTGAGGAGGTGGTTCTGGACCCTGGGTCAGTGAGGGATTATAGTCTTTTGATCAGCCAAGTGTGCTCCTATAAGTCTCGTTTTCAACAGAGGTTCTACTTTTTTACTGAGACTCAGGGAGTATGAACCAGAAGATTGTGTTTTTAATCCACCATGTTGTTTTAGAGAGCACTGTTAGGTATGGGATTGGAAAAAACCTTGAGTCAAAATATGAATAGTCTGCACAGAGGCTGTTATCCGACTGCGTATTCTCTATGCCGAGTATGAGCTCTTGCCCTCTGGCAGAAGATATAGAACACCCCGGTGTATACTCGCTGCTTGAGGCTGAAGGGAGTGTGCAATGGCATATTGTGTCCTTATCAACACGGGTTTAGCGGTATGTGCAACACGTGTAGTATGTGCAACATGTGCAGTGTGTGTAATTTATTTTGACATGTGCTGCTTATGTTTTATTGCTGTCATCTCTTCTGTTGAGGTAGCTACAGTGCACGTACAGAGCATTTGAGTTGAAGACATCCCTATGGGGACAATAGAGTTTATCATATTGTATTGTATCCTGTTATACGTGTTTCTTTACCTCAGGATGATGGTTTTTATATCCAAAAAGGAATTGGCTCCTCATCCATGGTTTCTACAGTAGCCCGGAACAGACAAATCGTCACTGGTCCTAGAAAGGGCCTTTGACACGAGGGGTGTTCAGTTGGTTGCGACCTCACCGGTAGATGCCAGTTGATCCTACATACTGGATTCCTCCACTGTATCGGATTAAATGTGTGCTGACACTTTACTTCTACCCTCTTTATAGACTGAAGAACAGTTGATGATTGACTTTTAATTGCTTGTCGTTGCTTTAGATTGCTGGGAAGGTGCCGTTTATATGTCAGGTAAACCCTCAGGAGGTTACATATACCTTAAGTTTACCTCTGTAAGCTCACTCCGAAACAGAGTTTAAAAGCCTGCAACTCCCATCCAGTTAGTCAGGACTGAAGAAGCCTTTTTGGATGAGAAGGCGAAACCTTCATCAATATCAAGTTTGAATGGTTTCCAGGCAGCCCAGTCGCCAGGCAATAAAATGTTGGCGCTCAATATTTATGCAAACCCAAACTGGATATTTTCCAGAAGACCGAAGAACAATTTTCAGCTGTGTCCAGACAGGTTTTTTGTTTTTCTTTTTGCCTAAAGCCAACCAGATCAAAAGCAAAGTGTGGTCACGGCATGAAACAGACAACTGAACCCTAAAGAAACGTAGAAGTTGCAACATAATGACATGCAAAAAAGGTTTGAAAAGAAACGTCAGTCGTCATGATTTATTCGGGGCGACAGGTTTATTCCAGGAAGTTTGGTCAATCTAAGGTGCTGTCAACACATCCAGACAAACATTCATTCCGGGCAAACTGCACGCTGTTATTGGCGAGGAGGAGGACACGCCCACTGACACTCAAGAATGTCCCGAGCACGGTGAAATAAGGGGGCAGCGTCTCTGCAGATACAGACACCACCACACAGTTTAAGTGAGTCACAAGTGATGGAAAAACAGGAATTAATTTTCTATGAGTCTATAAATTGTTTTGTTGGAACTCATTTTACCTTTAAATAAGGCCGTCTGCCAGGACTGTTTGCTTTATGAGTCAGCAGAGTCTCTTTCTCTTGAAATACTGAGAAGAATGCCAAACTGCTTTTGTGGTTTCAGCGTGTGAAAGTATGAAAGTCCAACTCATAGGATAGAACAGAATTGATCATAATAGGTAATTCAAGCATGTTACATTAATTAATTTACGTGAAAACAAACCTTTAAAAGCATCCAAAAACATGAAATACTGTACTTGTACATTGTACATTGTAAATAAAGATTGTTTTATTTCTTTTTCTTTTTTTGTAAATTTTTATTATACTGAAATTCAAATGATCAACAGTTTAGTGGCGTGAGAGCCAGTGATGAGTCGGGACTTCAGGCTTACACTGTTCATTCTACATTACTGTTTGTACTTCTAGTTGGGCGAACAGTTAAGGTTTAGCGAGGAGAGGTAGAAGATTGTGTAGAAGGATGTGTCGTCTGTAGAATTTCCAAATAGCAGCATTTATCATGTCCATGTCCGTTGTCCTCACCAGGTGTAGTAACCACAAATGGATAGAATAAGAGCGGGTCCTTACGCCTCCGGTGCAGCTGTGGGCAGGGTCATCAATATCTGTAAGAAAAAGGGAGAGAAGCAAAACTATGCAGGAAAAACGGAACCAATGAACCGATCCAAACAAAAATAATCCCTTTGGATCGCCACTCATGACCCACTAGAGGTGTGTGGCGCCGTCAGTATCTGGCCTCTATTTTCGTATTTTTCTTTTAGTACTCTAGTGTGTTCAGGAGGTTTCTAGGCATCTGGAAAAACAAAGCTTGGATTATAAAAACACAGATGGGTTGTGACTCACCAACACAAAGCAAAATGTAAAAAAAAAAAAGAAAAAATTCTGCAAAGATAGCATCAATTAAGCCTTACTTTATCTGGTTCTATCTATTTCTGTGTTGTTATATTAAACTCCAAGGCAGGTATATTAAAGAGAAAAATATTTGCTACGTGACTCACACACACCACAATCCAACCTGTCACCCTCTGACAGTTACAGCTATTCATGTATGTATCGGTTAAAAACCTCAGCTTCAGCTGTGAGTTTGCCAATTTCTTATCTTGCAATGATTGGTATGAGGATGAGGTAGCTCGACTTACGAGAACACAAACAAAACATTTTTTCTAGATTAAATCACAAGGACACGAGTGCACTATGATACTGGTAAACTGAATTCCTCTCCTGGCAGGAGGAAATGCATTTTATTTCAGTTGGTTGGTTGGTTGACTGGTTGGTTTATTCAGGATTAAACAAAAACTACGAAATGAGTTTCCATGAAACATGGGTGGAGGATGTGTCCCAGCCCAGAACAGTCCCCATTAACTTTTTTTAATGTTACTTTTATTCATGTAAAGTTCCCTTTGAACCTGCGTTATTTGTGCTTTTATATGTTTCCAGTGTGAACGATAAGGCAGGGAGGGACTTGTCGAGGACATGGACTGGCATTTATAATGGCCAATAGTATTTACACTCCTGTTATGCTGATGGGTAGATGGCGTGATATTATTGATTGAAATCGGTTGGTTCAAGCTTACGTAGGTGTGCATGTGACATTTTGCCAGACATGACCAGATTTAAAGATGAGGATACAAACTTGGACTAGTAGAATCACATACTCATTGCCTGCTTGACTGCGGACGCTCTAAAATGCTTAAAATGGCATTTTTCGTTTCATGTTGTGTGTTTTAAATGCAACAGCCGTGTGGGATGATCAGGCTGCTTGTTCTCTCCAACAACTTAAAGGAAAAGTTCACTCAAAAAAATAAATCAATCTAGTCATTATTCCACTCGTCACCATGTCCATGGAAGTCGGGTGAAGTTTCGTGGTCCACAAAACATTTCTGGAGCTTCACAGCGAAACTGTGCTGCAGGCGTTCTCCTGAGCATCTGAAGTAGACGGGGACAAAAGAAAAGGGCCCCATACAGCTCAACCGGCATAAACCAAGTCCCTGGAAGCTCCCAGATCCCAAAGATAAAAAGATGTTATTGACACCAAGCCTGTGAATATTCTCATTCATCCAGGTCATAGTTATCTCAAGGAAACTGAATCGAACGCAACTGGATTTGGTTTTTGTCTTTGAAGACGTTTCACCTCTCATCCAAGAGGCTTCATCAGTTCCTGCTCGCTTGACTAGGCTGGGACTAGTCCAACTAGCCGGTGTGGAGGTCCAGCTATTTAACCTCTCAGGAGGCGGTCACAAGGCCTTGTGAAGCTAGTCAAGCGAGCAGGAACTGATGAAGCCTCTTGGTTGAGAAGTGAAACGTCTTCAAAGACAAAAACCAAATCCAGTTGCGTTCGATTCAGTTTCCTTGAGTTATTGACACCCTTTCTAAAGACAAACTCCTCACCGTAGCTGCTAAACTAAAAGCGTGCACGCAAACCCCATCTGAAGTGGTTGCACAAGCTCAACCTGCGTCTAGGGTGTAAATAACGTCTTTTCAAACAAATTCGGGACGTCTGGGCTTCTTGGATTCCACTGGACGAGCTGTACGGAGAGATCGATTGCATTCTGTGTGAAGGCATCTAACTCACACCTCACCGGTACCCGACTAGTTTCTGCGTGCATTATGGTCACGTACACAGCACAGAGAGAGGTCTGACTCATTACGAGTATACTTTAAAGAAGAACATTCACATATGATGCGTTCACAGTTGCACAATGCCAGCACTGTAAAAACCTCCATAAATAAACTGTCCCTGGTACAACCTGTTCTTTAGGACATCTCTGGCTTTGCTCTGTACATAAACCATGACACCCCCGAACAATACGTGTAGCATTTGACACTCGGGTGCATTATGCGCCGACTTAAACCTGTAACTTTGACTGTTTGCCGTTTTTAAGAAGTCAATTTACCTGGAAAACATCCCGTGTTTGATGACACGGCCTACATTGTACAAGAGGACCATTATGTACTCGACTCAAAGGAGGCATTTATCTTGCTTAGCCGTGAAGTCACGTCATGACCTCAATGGGTTCACGGTTCAAGAACAGTATGTGACCTGCGCCACTGCCTATTATTCTTTATCACTCATTAAAATAGATAAACTGACCGAGCAAGAAATTGGACCATATCGTGTAATAACAACTTGCTGATAAAGCCTGAGTCACAGAGCTCCACACAAAAGCAAACCTCCCACGACAATTCCAACTGTCGTGATTTCACGGAGCAAGTCACCGCCTCATTCTTCGGCATTCTAAGATGTGAAATCTCAAGAAGCTGTCACAAATTTACCCAGAAGTCATCACTCACACTTCCATCACCTTCGCTGACAGAAAAATAAGCAGTGATAGAAGAACTGAAGTATGTGAGCAAGAATTTGCTTTATCACTCAAAGCTGTTCGTCGTCCGTCGCTGATATTTTTGTTTGTCCATCTCAAGAGAGCTCGGGCCGAGAGACGTCGACGTGTTTCTAGGTATTGTTGGCTTTCACTTTGCGTGGCGGTCTTAACTTGAATTTATAGATTCAGCTACGACGGTTTTCCGAAACTGTTCCCAAGCCCTTGTGGTGACATCATTTATACAATCATGTCCGCCTGAGGGATCGGATTTTACAGACATTATGGCGATGTTGTTTTTTTACGGTTTTGACCCTTAGGTGCAGAGATGTGTCTGGATTCTCGAAATCTTTCGATGATACTCCGGATTGTAGATGGTGACATTGTTCAATTCCTGCGTTGATGCAATTCCTTAAATTGTTGGACTGTTTTCCCACGCAGTTTATCGCCCCATCCCTCCCTGTTCTTACCGTATCATTATACTATTAACTGTTAACGTTTTATTGGCCCTGTACCAACTTGTTTGAAAGAATGTGTGAGCAATTAACGAAACTCAATACAGTTTATACGTTAATACGTTGGTGGTGGTGGTGGTGGAGGGGAATGTCCACTGCTGCCTACCTTTCCTTGTAGTAGGAAGAGAGCAACGTGCGGATCTCAACGGATAAATCTGGAACCGCGAGACCATCTCTGGGTGAGGATGGTGTCACTGGAAAACAAGAGGAGGACAAAAGACACAACAGGAGGACGAGTCACGTCATTTTACCATTATAAAGAGAAATATTCAAAGCATCTCCTTTCATGACTGGAAACACGTTCTTGTTGATAACCGACTGATAAAAGGGGCATTTGGAGAAATGAGATTTTGCCATCTCTTCCTTGTAAAGAAGAAATGTCAAAAATCTCAGCTGACCGACTGATAAAAGGGGAATTTGGAGAGATGAGATTTTTGACATCTCTTCCCTTAAAATCTTTTTTTCTTTCCTCCAGACCGTCACACTCGAGTACTGGAATGTTCTTTAAGAAAAGGGTACATATTGACGTCTAAGCGACACACCCACATTTTAGGTGTTGGTCTATTTTCCTTCCCCTGCTATAGTGTGCATATTTTCCGTTCCGCATGACTGATGTTTTTGTCAGCAGGTGTTGGAGATAATGCCCCTATTCACGTCAACAGTCTGGCCTGTTGTTCCAGGACATGGTCGGGCAGCATTATTTATCTTTCTTACATCCTGCTATTTACTCAAACCTGTTCGCCAGCTCTCAGGCGAGGCGTCGCTCGCTCCAGCCCATCGCGGAAAGACGCGAGGAAGCATTACGTTTCACCTCTCATTATATTGTCAGAATTTCTGGCATGGTTAGTCAGATGTCTTAAATGGGACTAGTGTGTTTGCGGGTTTTGGCTCCTGAACTGTTATAAACATTTTTGCATGCTTCAGGTGTCGTCCCAGGCACTCATTGCTTTATTGATTGCAACGTAAATCAATCTGCAGACTCGTGAAACCCTTACAGTCACGGTGAAGATTAAAGGAAAAGTTCATACAAAAAGTTGGAAATGAAGTCGTTCTCCTCTCATGCCCCCATGATGATGGAAAATTGGGGGAGATTTTGGAGGCCACAGAGCATTTCTGGAGCTTCACGGCAAAACAGAATTGCAAAATTCTCCGAAACAACTGGAGCAGATGGGGACTTCTTTCAATACTAATTGAAAGAAACAAACATCAAATGGCTCCACACAGCTCATCCGTCAGAATCCTCGAACACATCTGACATCTCAGATTGATTTGAAAAGACATAACTTACAGGGCACCCTGTAATCTTCCCTGTTGCCGCTAAGTTTAAAGAATGAGCGCACGCCATTTAACGTGGGTGCACGAGCTCGACTGCATAGCTGATAATAATACACCCAATTACGTATGGACCCTCGTTTTAAATAGCTTCCCCAGCTACCTCAGTTGTTTCGGAGAATGCTGCAAAGCCGTTTTGCTGTGAAGCTTTGTGGACGACTGTGAAACAAAAGCGCGTCAGCTCTGAGCTTTCATCAGCGCGATGACAGAAGATTCAGGTCTGCTAATAGTTTTTAAACGCGGGACAGGACTAAAAGGGAAGGGCCCGGAATGACACAGATGTTTTTTTCCCGCAAAACGATGAGCTGTGTAGGCAAAAAAAACGGGGAAAAACCGCTGATAAGATCCGTAAAGGGGCCTCCTCTGGTACATTACCTATTTCATGGTAAAGCGATCCCTGCTTCACCGTGATGGCTTTCCTGGAGTTCAGCGCGTCGATCTTCATGAGGCCATCGCAGCACTGCTTCCACTGGCCTGCGACAAATAGCACAAGCAGTGATTTTCATAAGCACATGGATGGCCGAGCAATTAATCTGCTTCCACCGTTTCATCCAAATCCGTGAGAGTGGTGACCAAAACAGGCATTTTAAGCAAAACCATGATGTTTTGGTTCAGGTAACCAAGTGGTGTTTGTGCCATGACCTATCCAGAGCATAAGCACAGCGTGGTGTCAAAGGAAAATAGGAAATTCAACAAACAAACAGAAAGAAACGTTGTGTTCTTAACTTTTTTTGCGGTTTTGCAGAAACATACTTGGCTGACATTTATTTTTGTCTGTGTTGGGCTTTATTGCATTTAGTATTGTTCTATTGTAAAAGCATGTTGTGTCTTTGTTTTTGAAAGATGCTCTATAAATAAGGTTCGTTGCTATTATTATCAAACCGGCCTGAGCAACATCTTTTCCCTTTTGTTTCACAAGGCCGTGAGAAGGCGGCTGCAGATATCAACACATCCTCTAAACACTGACGAGGACGATGACAGACCAAAGCAAAGCTAATACCTTAAGGACGCCTTTAATGAAGTCATTCAAATTCCAGAGCACTGTGAAGGGAAATGTGTCCACTGTTCATACAAGATGAGTTAGCGTTGCACAGTTGTGCACAGACAGGACCGACAATGTAGTGCTAGCGTTTTGCACCGTTTTGCCCATTTTTCGTGTTTGTTCGCACCGAGAGAATACAGATATCATCCTTCCAAGTCAGATGATACATGCGAAGACAACTAAAAACAGTAAACAAGTGAACACACCCCCGTCCGCACCAAGGAGTGGCTCACCACGTTCACTTTTTCACACCGCTCTGTCTGATGACTGGAAATAATGGAATGTAATGCAGTGGTCCAAGAAAACACGAAGATTTATTGCTCATCTCAATACTGCAGATGCACTGAGGTTTGGAGATGCTGCAGAACCAGAGAAAACACACCGCAGCAGCGTCAGGCTGAAGGGCACACCCTTGGCGCCGTGTGTGTTACAGGCAAAGCATCAGCATGAATCTGTCTTCTCTCTCCTTCCATCACTTACTTAAAGCAACATTAAGCAGCTTTAAAATCATCGTGATGGCACAGTGTCTTGTAATAGGGGGAATGGTGTCTCCGTCACAGCTACTCCGCCCCCTCCATCGCTTGTTTCCGCACTATGTAACTTCAGTGAGAGGGTAGGATCACAGCGTTTTTAACACATAACATTGTTATGATTTGATAAAAGACAATACACAGGTGATAAGTTACTTTCACAAACTTTTTTTCACATGGAGGAGACGACAGACTACACTCCACAAAAAATATATGCCTGAATCCGTGGCTTTAAAAAGGGGCAGCATGTAAGAATCTGCCACCTCTTGAATTCATGAGATAATGCCGCTAACCGAAGCTGCTGATAGCTTGTTAGCCCAGTTAGCCATGCAGCTAGTGGCCAGGACTGGGAGCTCAGAGTGGTGGGGGTAGGCTGGTTAGCATGCTAACCTCAATAGACATCTATGATTTTTGAATTTCCTACACCAAAAAAATTTACATTTTTTGCACCTTTAAATATTTTGATTACATGTAAATTTTCCATCTGATTTGAGTAGATTAGTTAACCCGACTGACCCTGGATAAGTGGAAGAAAATGATGGATGGATGGATGGATGGATGGATGGATGGATGGATGATAGTTAAGTGTCATTTGATGCATAGTTTTTCCATTACGTTGAGTAGATGTGAATAATTACTCAATTAGTCTGATTACATTTAGGGGTTTTTCGTGTGTCCGATTTGTGTTTTGGACATTTTTTGCAGTAACCTCATTATACACACCCTAATTATACCACCTCATTTTGCATATTTAAACACAGAATATCAGACAACTTGTTATACAAAAAATAATTGTCTTCACATAATGGTTAAATATGGGTTAAATTGATATCATAGTTAAATTCTTACCCTGTTCACCATTTCATGTCTAAAGATGTATGGAATTTTACAACACATGTATTTACAGGCAATATTTCTAAAAAAGTGTTTTTTCGTACCGGGGGAATACAGATATCATCCTTCCAAGTCAGATGATACATGCGAAGACAACTAAAAACAGTAAACAAGTGAACACACCCCCTGTCCGCACCAAGGAGTGGCTCGCCACATTCACTTTTTCACACCGCTCTGTCTGATGACTGGAAATAATGGAATGTAATGCAGTTGTCCAAGAAAACACGAAGATTTATTGCTCATCTCAATACTGAAGATGCGCTGAGGTTTGGAGATGCTGCAGAACCAGAGAAAACACACCGCAGCAGCGTCAGGCTGAAGGGCACACCCTTGGCGCCGTGTCTGTTAGCATGAATCTGTCTTCTCTCTCCTTCCATCACTTACTTAAAGCAACATTAAGCAGCTTTAAAATCATCGTGATGGCACAGTGTCTTGTAATAGGGGGAATGGTGTCTCCGTCACAGCTACTCCGCCCCCCATCGCTTGTTTCCGCACTATGTAACTTCAGTGAGAGGGTAGGATCACAGCGTTTTTAACACATACCATTGTTATGATTTGATAAAATATAATACACAGGTGATAAGTCACTTTCACAAACTTTTTTTCACATGGAGGAGACGACAGACTACACTCCACAAAAAATATATGCCTGAATCCGTGGCTTTAAAAAGGGGCAGCATGTAAGAATCTGCCACCTCTTGAATTCATGAGATAATGCCGCTAACTGAAGCTGCTGATAGCTTGTTAGCCCAGTTAGCCATGCAGCTAGTGGCCGGGACTGTAAGCTCAGAGTGGTGGGGGTAGGCTGGTTAGCATGCTAACCTCAATAGACATCTATGATTTTTGAATTTCCTACACCAAAAATTTTTTACATTTTTTGCACCTTTAGATATTTTGATTACATGTAAATTTTCCATCTGATTTGAGTAGATTAGTTAACCCAACTGACCCTGGATAAGTGGAAGAAAATGGATGGATGGATGGATGGATGGATGATAGTTAAGTGTCATTTGATGCATAGTTTTTCCATTACGTTGAGTAAATGTGAATAATTACTCAATTAGTCTGATTACATTTTGGGGTTTTTCGTGAGTCCGATTTGTGTTTTGGACATTTTTTGCAATTAAGCACATACTTAATTACACAACCTCATTTTGCATATTTAAACACAGAATATCAGACAACTTGTTATACAAAAAAATAATTGTCTTAACATAATGGTTAGATATGGGTTAAACTGATATCTTAGTTAAATTCTTACCCTGTTCACCATTTCATGTCTGAAGATGTATGGAATTTTACAACACATGTATTTACAGGTAGTTTTTTCTTATACTCGTGGCTATAGTTGATTTTTTTTTTTTTTATTCTTATTTTTTTTTTTTTTTTTATGGTTGTTGACCGTATCTTCTGATTTACGGAGTGAAAAAAATAGATAACCAAGATTCCCCTCTGTAAAAACCTTTGACTCTAACATGTCAACAAAATGAAACCTGGTTTCATCCAGTGTTCAGACATACGTTTCGTAATTTCTGGCTAATTGGTGCCTTTTTAATTAGATAATGCTGCATCTTTAAACATAGAATCTCAGAAAACTTTGAATACTAAAAAAAATCATTAAGGGAAGTTTCATGTTGATATATCTACTATGCACCTGTGGAGTCTTTCCTTAAAGCCACTGTTTAGAACGTCTTCCAGGAGTTAATGAAGCAGTTAATTCACAGCGGGTGAAGTGCCAGAGCTTCAACAAACACAACTGGCATTCATGGGAGGGAAGCCAGACAGTAGACTGTCAGTTATGTGCAGAACAGCAAGACGCTAGACGTAATTTGCCGCCATGTCAAGCTCATGTTACAACAACATTGTGGCGGTAATGGCAGTAAAAATACAAAGGGCATAATCAAACTGATATGTGCTTCCACGAGCCCAAGTGAAATAAAATGTCAAAACTGAGGGCGTATAGGGCTTCAAGTGGTTCAAGAATGAAACCAGTTTCCTCACTAGAATGACGTAGGGCAGCCGAGAAAACACGTCAGGGCCTAAACAGACCAGAGTTTCTGGCTGGCAGTCTGAGGGGACGAGGTTCTTGGTGAGTCAGGGACAGATTCAGAGTGAGGGAGCCACCTGGGTGCCGTTCCCCTCCTCTTTTAAGCCTTCACAAAAGACCACGATTGGCCCAAGCTGCTTCCACTCCGCAATCAGGAGTCGGACTCCACCACCCTGCCCACAGGTGATCTGAATCCCCTGCAATTAGTCCAGCGGGATTTTGAAAATCGGCCCCAAAACAAAGAAAGATCTCAAAAGTCGGTGTTCACTGTGCATTTTGTTCTGTGCTGTCTTTTGAGGTATAGCACCTGTACGAATTTAAACTGTTATGAAATCAAATCAAAGGTTTGTTCCACCCAAATACTCCTCCCTGTGCTAGTACTTATAATTTAAAGGTTCACGCCACTCAAATACTTCCTTCTGTGCATCTAATGATGGTGTTAAGGGCCCCTGATTGTCGTGCTACTTTGCAACGTCAAATTAGCCATACGTGAGTAATTGGCTGCGTGACTCAAAGTGGTTCAGCAATATTGCTCTCTGGCATGACACACTGTTGTAAGACAAGGCTATAAAAATGTTCCGACGGCATCCTGAAGCCACCTCAGGACGACGTCACGTATCACAAGTTGTCATTAAGCTCATCCCTGGTGCCTGAATCAAGCCGTCACATGATGGAAACTGCCATCAGACACTTTGTTAATATCACACAAATACAGTATGTCCCAAATGTTAGAATATGACATTTTATTTTAATTGACAAACATCGGGGGCCTCATTTATTAAAAAAAAAAAAAACATTCGATTTGTACTTGAACTTAGACTTCAGGTCATTTCCAACAATGTGCTTATATTTGATTCATAAAAGTATCAAAAACCTCGATCTGGCAGGTTTTAAGAATCCCATTTATATCTTACACACAGTAATCTATTAATCTTAAATTGGCCACAGCTGCCTTACGATTGTTCTTCGTATGCAATGTCAGCACAGATAAGGTTATAGTCAGTAATGGAAGGAAATCAAATTTTTTGGACGACAAGATCACAGCACTGATAGAGGAGACTGAGCCAAGCTACACAAATTATTTGGTGGACTGAAAACATGCACTCAGGAGCCTAAAATTAATAACTGTATGTTTTCTAATTCTTCAAACCTTTAGCTGATATTTCCTATCAGATCGTTATTATAAAGCTCACGCAAAGCTCACCAAACTGCAGTACCCCCAACATAGCCAGCAGGGAAATGAGATTAAAGATAACAACATTTCCAATTCAAAATAAGGTTTTAAAGATTAATACCTATGCCTGCTTTTCTTTCACTTTTTGAAGATCCAACCTGATCATGACTAATAAGGTCTAATTTCTGGTATCATTCAAAATGATCAGGAGAAGATGGAATTACTGAGACAGCACCAAGTGTCGGGAAAAACTCATAAATGCCGAAGTTGGTGTGATAAAAAAAAAAATGATTTTGTTGAAATTGCCAACAAAGAAAAACATGTATGAAAACTGACCAATCAGCTCGTCGTTGCTGTCGTCCAGTTCATATTGCTGTATTGCCTGATAATGTTTCTGTGTTATGACAGGAACAGATGCATCTACACACACATATATATATATAATATATAACATATATATATATATATATATATATATATATATATATATATCTTGCTGAGAGTTAGACGAGAAGATCGATACCACATTCCTGTTTGTATGCTGCATGGAAGGCTGCAGCCAAGAGCCAATTAGCTTGGCTTAGTACACAACACGTCTCTGACTATCAGCATTATTGGCTTCACAAAAGTAATTCTCACTGCGGGGCTCAGAGAGAATATCTTCAAAATGTATCGGCAGATTTCAGGTGGAGTAGGAGTCTGTAGCCGTGTTTTTGACTGTGAATCTCCTTAACTGAACCCTGCACGGCATTCAAATCCAGATCTGTTGCTGTGTACTCATCAGTTTCACAGTCAGAACTTTATAATCAACAGTGGCTGTTCTGTGCTGGCCTGTAGGAATACTTGTTGTTCCCGACTGGTTGTGTTTCTCTCTCCCTGTTGCTCTCTGGCGCCTCCTTTGTCTTCGTCTGTTTCCCTCAGGAAGACACACTCATAGAAAAATAATGGTTCTTAAATGGTTCTTCAAAAGGCTCTCTGGTTCTTTAAAGAACCATCACCAATTGAAGAACCTTTTTATATAGGGGATGGTTCTTCGCATAATTTATGTGGTTCTTTAAAGTACTAAAGGTTCTTCAGTTTTATTGGAGTTATGTGGAAACACAATTTCCACAATCATATTATCCTTCCAGGTCAGATGATACATGCGAAGACAACTAAAAACAGTAAACGAGCGAACACACCATTGGGGGTTCTTTAAAGAACCGTTTTCAAGAATGGTTCTTCAAAGAACCTCTTGCTAAAAGGTCCTTTGTGGAACTAAAAATGGTTCTTCTGTGGCATCACTCCAAAGAACCATTTTTGGTTCCAATTAGCACCTTTATTTTTCTGTGCGTCTTCCCCTCTTGTTTGTTTTCTGCTGGGTTCTCCAACCTTTACTTTTGATGAGTAGCTTTTACTCCTTTTGGTTGTTCCAAATAAAGTTTAGTTTAACAGCCTGTTGCCTGAGCGTCCTCTGAAATGGGTCGATAACAGTGACACAAGAGCAATTACTTTTTCCTTTGCCCACGCCTTAAATTGACACCTGCTCGTTATGCTCTATACAGACAGGTCGTACCTTTCCTTGGCATGATAAATCATAGTCTCATTAACTTTGATTGTAGCTAGTGTTCAAGGCGTAGGTTACCCTGTTGTTCTTTGAGCCTTACTCATGTTATAGACGTGCTGCCAGAGGGCCTCGGTCCAACGCGGCGTGTCTTCGGGTGTGTCCGTGGTTAGCGTGTAGGTTACATCCTCTCCTTGACGCTGTGTACTGATGTATATACTCTGGCACTGGGCTGGATCTCTCTCCGACACACAGACGAGGGTATCCTGACAGGAAGACACACACATATAATCATTTCCACGTCTGTTTATTCAGATAATAGGGTTGGAGTTTTGCTTTACTGAGTTCCACGGGAGGGTTTTCTGACACATCCACATAGCTCAGACATGACAGGTGACATATAGCTGACATGCATATTGGCTTGAAGTCCACCTGTTTTAACTGCAGTTTGATGGAAGCTCAGAGTAAATCTGGGAAGAATATTCAGTAGGAGCAAGTTTGAATTCGACTTTTTCAACTACGTCTGTGATCAGGCCTATTGATTCTGAGATAAAATCTGATAAAAAAAAAAAGATAAAAATGTTGTTTTTTTTAAGTTATGCAAAACAAATCAGAATTAATTTGGGTTTTTTTTTTCAAATATTATATACCTCTTGGAGCCTTTCACAATTGTAATGACACAATCTAAGAAATATACAGGTTTAAAAATATAAAACTCCAAAAAAAAAAGTATAAATATAAATATACATTTTATATGTGTTGTATCCTGAGCTCGTCAGTAACAGTTCATATTAAGGTCTTTGTAATAAGCACCTGTTATTGGTAACAAGGCCGTTATAAGTCCTTACATGAGGTACAATAAGACTTTATAACTGTTAATAATAGCATCAAAGTCATGTTTTATTGAAACATAGGAAAATAGAAAACTTGAACTTGAACAATAAACTTGATAACATTTCATAGACTGCTTAAAAAACGTTTAAAAAAAAGCCAATGAGTTACTTCTGATTGTTTTTAATAGTAGGGCAAACATGTTTATTGAGTTTCCTATTACAGTACGCCGTTGTTGACATTGTCTAAGCTTTTATAAAGATCTGATAAAGATATTATGCACTTCTTAACAGTTATTTCAACACAATGAATGTGTCTACTGATTTAAGTGCTTATAACTGTCTTATACTCTAATGATAAATGTGTTTATAAAACTAATATTAACAATTATATACTCTTAATAGCACAAAATAATAATAATGATTATCTTAAAAGGACCTTAATATAAAACCAATGTTACTTTGCAAAGTAACTAATAACTAATAAGCTGTCAGACAAATGAAAAGACCAAAGTTAACTACTTATACAGCCATGTTCAATGTAACTGTCTAACAGTTACATTGAACATGGCTGTATAAGATAAAAGGTCACAGGTCAGACGTCTCACCTGTGACCTGTGACCTTGTTTTATGACTTGTTTTTCTACTCAGATAAGGTGTCGAGTAACCACTGAATGTTTTTCCTCACCTCTCTGTGAATTCTTTCTTTAAGTGCAGGAAGGTATAAATTAGCAGCTGTCAGAGTTTCCGTCACGCCCACAGGGGCAGATAAATACCAAGCTTTCCTCCTCAGAAGTCGAGTCTTGACTCCGATCTCCTTCCTCCATTCGAAATTATCAAGGAATTATTTTAACAGTTGCTTTTCTGATTACAAACAGCGTTTGCAAGCAGCACTTGTAGTATATATAACAAGCTATTTCACAGAGTGGGTATGGTTTGGGAGGTATCATACTTACCATATTTAAATGTTTTTTTGTTTTTTTTATGTGTCTCATGATGCCAAAACCTGAAACGTGTCGGTCTGACAATAAAGTTGTTCTATACGCTACAAGCGTTTTGACTTTGACTTCTCCATGCACCTCTGAAGTTTGTGAAGTTTGGGCCAGAAGCCAGTCCTCTGCTTGAGTTTGACAGAAATGAATCTGTCATCGCGTCACTTGTTATAAATTCACCGGTGCACTCTGGTGGCCTTGTCTTGTTATTGTAATCAACGTGGACAAAACCTCAAATGAATCCATCTATTTATTTGGGCTCATTTTTGAACCGACCTTTCTGATGTGGATCACAAGTAATGGCTCGTCCCCAGACTCCAGGTCTCCCTCACTCTGATAGCAGAGGAGACTTTGCCCCCTGAGGACACCGTAGACATTTTGCCAGCGATTAAGGTCCTCTCCGAGCTGAATGAGAGCAGGGAGTGAAGTCGTTCAGTGGGTGGTAATGTGACACACTACTAAAAGTCACAAAGTGGGATAATATATGAGGATTATAGTCACCTTAACCTTGAGCTGGCCACTTATGACTGGCAGAATCATGCACATAGGCTGAGCAACCAGGCGGCAGCACATGTTGCCGTACAGAGGCAACCAGAAGGGACTATCCTCTGGGAAAAACCAAGGGATTAGGGATTAGAGGAGAGGAGAAGAGACGAGAGGAAGAGAGGAGATGATTTATAACTCACCCGTCGCTGCCAGTGACAAATCATGCGTCTTGAAAGCTTCCTGGACGTTTTCGATCCTCAGCGTCGTGTGAGCCAGCAGGTTGAACTTGGGCCCCCTTCAGACAGAAAGAAAGTGGCTGAAATCAATCCTGATTTTTCCAAATGTTGAAAATTTCCTTTAGTGTGTGTTTGAGGGAGAACTGCCATCCTTACAGCGAAGCCCGACGAGGGGCTGGAGGCGGTGACACACCTCCAGGTCCTTCATCCCCTCCACTCGATCCACAAACAGTTGCAGACTCAAAGGCAGCAAGGATCTTACTCCCCGAGGAGCATCCCAGGGTGCCCCCCAGCAGGCTCCCTCTCCTGGGTCCTAGAGCCCCCTGTGAGGAGCTGTCCACGGCACAGCTGCTGTACAGCTCGACACGGAGCTGAAACTCCGGACCCACGTCGTTGCTGCTTACACACAGAAAATAGAAAATAGAAATAACATGTTTATTGGAAAATTAAAAAAACACAGTTATTTCCTCTGTACACTTAAAGGATGTAACAAATTTCTAATTTTATGAAAAAAAACTATAAATAACTCTCTATGAGACAGTTAACAAACACTGTTATGCCCTAAGTCATTTGATAAGACGTAATAAGCCTAATTTTGGTTCAAATTAGACAAAAACTATATGATCGTGATGGCTTTTACTTCATTTTACAGCACAGTTTTCTTGTAATGTGGAGCAAATTAACCTCTAAGAGGGTCTAATGAGGTGCTAACAAGCAAGCGTGTGGCTATGAGCTATTCTGGACATCCAGGCGAGGAGAGACTGCAGTGTTGCTCGACCTCACAAAACAGTTTTATGGTAATTAGCAACAATTCAGTGTGGTGTCTACAGTATTCTGTAATTGGGGTGAAATAGCATCTAATTTATATATTTTGGATCTGATGTATCATTGCATTTGATTATTTGATCATCTAATTTCAGTGTCTATCGTATAGTATTTGAGGTCTAATGAGGCATTAACGCAGGTTCTAATTAAAGCATGACTCAGGTGGATGGTTTTATAATTAGGGTAAAACTGTTAAAGGTGCACTCTGTAGATTTGGGGAGGACATTTTAATCAGAAGAAAAAGATCTTCATTGACTTTTTTTTATGCCTAAACAAACCAGATAAACAAACTCTCTTCATTTTTCAGTGACCTTAAAGGACAACACAACTTCATTACTGTTTTATTTTGTTTATATGTGGCGGACCCTGCCACCTTTCTAGCTTCAAACAGTGTCCCGGGACCTAATTTTCCTCTGAGAACAGTTTGTTTATTCAGTTATGAAAGTACAATTATTTCTGACTTTGTTTTATTACCTCATTCATATTGCTAAATTCTTGAGTTTGAATTTCTTCTCAAAAACGACATAGTGCCCCTTTAACTGGCTCTTACTTCTAGTTTTTGTCTAAATTGATATAACATTCCACTTGTTACTGCTCATTAATTTACTCAGGGTATAACTTTGTTTATATTATTGTCTAATGAATAACATGTTATTTCTGGTTTTATTATTTCTAGTTGTTTGCAGCCAAATTATATTTCAAAGTGGGATTGGACAGCAGCTAAACCTCTGAAGAACTGCGACGACACAGGTGACTTACAATATGACAGTGTCCTCAAAACAGACGTCAGTTAAAGTCCGGTCTACCATCACCAGATCGGTGTCGTGGATCTCTGTGCCGCACTGAAGCAGGCAGAACACGGCGCAGCGATGCAGCTCTGCAAGTGGAAAGGAAAGAGTAAGAAAGTGCAGTTGATTCTGAAGGACTTATGTTACTCTTACATAGTCTTATGATAGATGCATTCAAACTCTTTGTTTTTATTCTCCCAGTCCGTATATAATCTCAATCAAGACGTCATTAGTGCCCTCAGTTCCCTTACCTCCTTTGTTTTTGAAGTACTCTGAGTCTTTCCACATCAGCGGGATTCGCAGGTCTGCAGAGTGCAAATTTAAAAAGTTGGAAAAAATATAAAAGACAGGCTCGAGTATTGTGGTGAGATATTTGGCCAACGCTCACCTGAGAGGGCTACTTTTCCCAAACATGGTGCTATACCTTCAGACGGCCTGCAGAAAATAGAAAAATCGAAACCAAAGTACATAAAGTACAGCTTGTAAAGGGGGTGGACAAAATAATAAGAACACCATTGGAATCCAGCTCAGCAACAGCACAAATTAAAAGCCTCAGGAACATAGAGTTGAATCAACAAATCTCAAGAAAAATGAGCATTTTATGTTGCACAGATACGTTCCTCCATGTCCACCAACATGCCTGTAAATGTATCATGCACACATGTAATCTTAAATCACAAGTATATCCAGTGTAAACACAATAAATCAGGTAAATCAACAAGTCTGAAAAAAAAACACTCAAAGGCTTGAAAAGGCTAGCTTTGCCTCCCTCTGGTGGCCGATACAAGACATGACAGTGTCCACCAACAACTTGATTCCACTCTGCAGTGCAACTGTGTAACATTTCTTCGTATCCATCTCCACTGACAACAGATCTATATGCTGTCTATTTTCATACAGTACATCCCTGCGCTCCATCTGACCTTCGTCCCACTCTCCCCAGGATCTGCGCTTTCCTCATCCTCTGCAGCTGGCTGAGCAAGGCCAGGATGCGAGCGCTGCAGGTCAGCAGGCTCTTGGAGGCCTCCAGGGCCTGCTCCCTCCTGGAGCAGGCCGCCAGAAGCTTACTGGCCCCCTCCCGCATCCGCACCTCCCTCTCGACCTGCTTCAGCACCTCCTCTTCCTGTCAGAGATGAGTGAAATAAAGAACATTCTTTTAATCGGAAACATCTGTATTTATATTCTTTTGACTGCCGTGGCTATAGGTGTAACTGTGATGTAACACGGTGGGAACAGTCACTTGCAGTCCCATTTTTCAGCGTTCTCCCTGCTATGATGGACAAAATAAGGCGTGCTCACAATGCTCCTGACGGTCAGTCCAACCACGTTGGCGTGTGTGCATGTTCGGTAACTGTCTCTACTTTTGCTGACACACAAATTAAGCACTTCAGAGAGCAGCAGGCAGGCAACTGGGAAAAGCATCAGATAGTGCCTCTCCTAATGGAGTTAATGAGAACCTGATATGGACAGAGGGCAGAAAAGAGCACCAGGAGCTTGTGAGAACTGTGAGAAAAAGTCACGGTACGCCAGGAAGTAAAATGTAAAAGAGCTGGCACTGCATACTGGTGACTAGTAGCCCACTCTAAGCACTGGTTCCCAGAAAGTGTATCCTAAAGGTTGATCCTCCAATGCCACCATGCGGGTTCTGATTGAAATGTTTTAGCAGCTATTGGATCGATCGCCATGTTCCCATCAGGATGAATTTAATCACTTTGGTGAGTCAAAATGTCACCTTGTCCAACTCGCTTATGATGAAAGATCTGGAAAACTAATCATATTCACATCAACCTCATCATAATAACATGCAAGTCTGAGACGGTGTTGTGCAGCCTAATGGAGCCACGAGCAGGCTGGAGACTCTCAGTCCTGTAATCTGATGCATTATAATGTGAGGGTGTTTGAGTAATTACAGTTTACAGGTGATGTTGATGATATACAGTAATGAACTACATACGAGGCAGCAGTCACTGTTGTCAGCCTTCTAACTCTCCAACACTCTGCTGATCCTTCCGGCAACGGTCTTTCTAACACACCTGACCCAGACCGGTTACGTAAGAGCCCAGAACCCCCGAGGTGACGGTGTTAAATTAGTGCGTGACATTAATCCCTGGACATATTCACACTGTCAGAGCCTTACACCGGCTCCAGGTGAGTCAGTTGAATCCCAAAGCTGAAGACAAGGTGCATGTTGTTGAACGAGACAATGTTTGTCTTTGTCTGGAACAACAGATTTTGTATTGTTATGAATGAACTGTTGTGATTTTTGGATTTTAGACATACACTGAATGGAGTGTCTGTGAGTTAATACACTTTGAGCAAACACTTGAATGATACATACAGTGTTTTGATTCGTTTCATAATGGACACAATCACTCAGTGTTAATGCCACATTCTTGGGCACAGTCGTTTGAGGTTCTCCATTCATTATCACGCCTTATTAGTGAGGTGAGGAACAGCTCTGAGGATCAAAAGTTGCATAATTGAATAAAGTTTTCTGAGCCTAAGCCATGTTGAAATGTGTTTTTCTCTTCTGAATTGATCCCACGTCATCAAGTAAGCTGAAGTTCACTGAGCTGGTTTGGCAACAAATCTTAAATAGTTCACTTGTGCCGTCATATAATATTTTTGAATATTATGCACATTGGAAACTGATGATGACTGATCAATTATATTAGTTTTTCTCAGGATCATATATTGAAAGGGCATCCATTAGCAAATTGTTATGTTAAAGTGCAAATGACTCATTAATTTTGATCGACAGACACTTTTTGTTTACATGTCAGATCACAGTTACTCAATTATTTTTGAATAAAACAAGAAAACAAGAAAAAAAAACATGAACATTCATTAATTTCTCTGCTGGATTACAATAAAAAAGACTCAGAAATGCAAAAACAGAATAAAAGAAAATCATCTTGTTTCACTGACCTGGCTGTTATCAGTCATGTTCCTTCTCCTCGGAGGTCTGCTGCAGTCTCTGCGCGCTCAGCTGTACGGTGAGCGGACCGACTAATCTCACAGCTGACTGAATGGACCTGCAGACGGAGCAGTTAGTTACTCAACAGAGAGATCAAGACGGTTTTAAGCCTCACTACAAGAGGTGGCAGCACGGAGGATTAGTGGAGTCTTTTCTTCCGTCAGCTCTGTCACATGCAGTGCTGAATGCTTTCTCTATACTGTGAATATTAACGGTTTATTTAAAAGGCTAAGAAGTGTGAGAAAGTAAAGGAAGTTAGTCTGGAATAGTCACTGTAAAAATAAAAAGAAATGAGGATTACTGGTCAATTAATGGAATTAATTTACTTTTCACAAAAACATACAACAGTTAACAGTTTAAGCTTCCATGAGTCTGTTCCCAGACGTAGAGTACATTGATTGCTTTAAAAGCATTTGAGTTCATAAGCAGGTGAACAGGGATGACTCACTCTGATTTACACACTGTTTGCTTCTAAACAGTCCAACCCTGTAACAGACTGGACCCTTGAGAAGTTTACACAGTCGTGTTCCCTTCTGACAGACAGCAATAATTATCCTGCTGCGGTGCATACCTGAGACTTAAAGACAGGATCTGTCTGTGCCGCAGTGTTGTTGTTATGTGCCGTTCATCGAGGCCAGACGGTCGTATATTTCAGTCCACTGAGGCCTGTTAGAAAATACATCTGCCTGCAGCAAAGGGGGGATTTAATGTCACCGATGTGCGTCACCATCCTACAGTATATTGGACGACATTCTTCATGGTTAGAGGTGAACATGTTTTAGCCCTTCTAGCAGTATGTTGGTATGCAGTATGCAGGTGTTTCCAAAGTCTCTGAAGCTGCAACAATATTTCCTGTCCAAGTGTCTAAATTACATGCTTAGTATAACACAATAAGCATAAGACCACATCATTCAGCACAGACCTGTCATTTCAGGCTATGTTTTTTGGATTAAGAGGAAGAACGATTTAGGCATGAGAGGCACAAACTGGGCATATATATAATTTTTTTTTTTTTTTTTTTAAATTAAAGATGCAAATATTTATCTTGCATATGAGGATGTTCAAGATTGAAAAAGTTTAAGAAACCAGACTGTAGGTTTAAAGGGGCACTACTTATTTTTGGAGAAGAAATTCAAACTCAGAATTAAAATGCTAAAATTTACAATATTAACGAGCTAATAATTGAAACTCAGAAATATTTGTTTTTTCTGTAAGTGAATAAAACAGCTCTTCTCTGAGGAAAATAAGCCTGTTTGAAGGTACAACAAGTAAAACAGGATGAAATTATGTTATTAAGTCATAAAAATAGTTTAGTAGTAGTTTAGACGTAAAAAAAAAATAAATAAAAATCACTCACAGACAGACAGGTGATGTTCAATATAGTTTCATAATTAAAATGTATCATCACACACACAAGCAAACATTTCCAAAGATTGAAGACCAAGTGTTGGTGGAATTTCATGTTTTATTTTTAATGAACTAACGAAACATTTAAGGGAGCTTTAACACATGATGTGTTTTCAAGTATCAAACATAATCTGAATGCTGTGTATCTGTACAAGGACCACTTTGAACGTTTCGACTCATCTACACTATATACAGTAAAACAACACGTCAGTAAAATTCCCTTACGTCTGTCTACATCTGCAAGTTTACTGGATGAAATGAAAAGCAAATTTTAAGACTCTTTCCTGTCAAATACAAAGCGAAATTTGCTTCAGAATAGAACAGATGATAAAAATTAAAAATGCATATGAATACACAGAAGAAGCATTAAAAAAAAGCTAGGTACATTTATACATGCAGCTGTACAACGTTGGCAAGTAATCTGGTTTTTGCTCCTGAGACCAATGTTTGGTCTCTGCTAACGGAACAGAAATGTGGAAAATGTGGTTTCCTTTTGTACAAAATGTACATGTTCACAGGTAGTTAATAACCAATTAAGTGAATCTGAGGCTCGAAATTATGAATAATTGGGAAGAAGCTGCCACCTCAAACTAGTAATTTATCCATGTTTTGATCGCTAATGAGTACAATTTAAGACTTTTTACCTGAAACAATGTCCATTCAAAAAGGCATTTCAGTCTATTGAAACTACTGTACATGTTCAAAGTGCTTGTGAAAGTGAAAATGCATTCGTCAGTATCGTTAATTTTGCTTCACTACATTACAACTGACCGCAAAACTAAACAACAAAAAACAAAACAATATTTTAGTTATAAATTATAAATTGATAAACGTTACAGACATAACTTAACACATCAAAACATTTTTTTAAAAAAAGGCAAGCCTGCAGGTCCGTCCTCTCGTCTCACTCAACCTTCTCTATGGCTTTCATCCCTCCTCCACGTCGGTGAAAATGTCACATAAGAAGTACTGAGACACGCTGGTGGGCTCGTCCTCCATTAGGCCGCTCTCCACACTGTCACTTTGCTGGGAAGCTGAAACCTATATTAACAAGAACAAAGGATAAGCTGTTATGGACTCGTGGATGTGGAAAATAGCCACCAAATGAATATGACTCATCCACCATGTACCCTCCTCACCTCAGCTGCACCCGGAGAAGTGCTAGGAGTCGGTTCTGAGTGTAATCGGCTGTGCTCAGGACTCTGCCTGACATCCACCGCTGCTTGTGTTAAGAGAGCTGAGTTACTATTCTCTGGCAGCTGCCCTGGACTGGGTGTGGGAGCAACGTCATGTGGCGTTGAGGCTACAGGTGCTAGTTTAGATCTTTTTCCCGCTGGAGTTTTGACCTGAGGCCCCTTGGAAGCGGCTTTGCCAGACGGAGGTTCGCTTGAAGGGACAGTGGTGTCTTGGGGTTTCCTGTCAGTGTGGGAAAACAGAAATTAACGTTTAATCATGTGATAGATATCAAGAAGACATTTGGAGAAATCAATCTGATTTATTTCATTTTTTCCTCACCTGTTCCGACTTCTAATCCTTCTGGTCTGTGTGGTTTGTGCTCCTGTGCTGCTATCCTCAAGGTCCTTCCCACGTGTCAGTGTATTCTTTTCAACATCTAGATGGTCATCACCATCAAAGATTTTTGGCTGAACGGAAGGACCAGGAAGCTCTGAGTCTTGGGTGGACTCCTCTTCCTTAGCAGGGAGTGTCTTGCTGGCTTGTTTCTGTCTTGGTGTCTTGGGCTTAACCTGCACTTTGGCTGGTTCAAAGAGAAGCAGAGACACGATGAAGAATATGTCTTTAATTATCTGAGAGTGCATTTGAGGAGTAGATATTGATCTATTGCATACCTGTTCTTCCAGCGCCCTTTAGTCTCTGTTTTGTTGGGGGAGGCTCAGTCTCATCATTATTCTCCTCAGTGTCTGGTAATTTGGATGTCTGGACTCCAGTACTCTCTGTTCCATGAACAAAAACAATTCACGTTTATCATTCCAAAAATCACATATTTATCATAAGTTTAAATAAATCACAGAAAAATGCATTCACTCTACCATTTGGATCCACTGGAGTCTCCAAACTCGAACTCTGCTGTCGAGGACAAAAAGAAAATGTGTGACAAAATACTGACATTTTATCAAATTGCAGCTCCAAGTGGCTCTTTAGAACTCCACTTACTGTATGTGCAGCTTCATCTTTTACACCGAGTCCTGTCTCACCACTCTCCTCCGCGGACACAGTCACAGCGACATTAGAGAGAGGCCCATCTCCAGCAACTGCCAAACTTTCTCCAGGAACACTGCAGGTGGGCGAGGACAGTTTCAGAATCAGACACTAAACAAAAGGGAGCTCCACGCCTGCATGGCCAGCTGATAAGAGACAAGCACCAACCTCTGTTGCTGCACTGATGTATCTGTGACAGGAAGATAAGGGTCCGACGCAGACTCCCCTGATGAACAGACTGGGATCTCAGTCAAAGAGAGGATGAAAAACGGTTCATCTGGATCTGAAGGCATCTGATCTGCCAGCACTGAGAGTGAGAGTGAGAGTGAGAGAGGTTTGAGACTAAACCATGGTGTATTCAATGTAAATAATTCGACTGATCGGACTTACTGGCTGGAAATATTGTGAGACTTGGCTGACTTTGGGTCCCTCCTGTACCGGATGTTGATGCATCCTGGGAGCGTGTTGGGAATACAGAGATATACAGATACATTTGAGGATTAATCTTTACATGTGGTGAGAGCTTTTCGACCAAGATAACACCACACTCTTGGTAAAGTTGTGTACTTAGAAGTTGTTCTCAGCCCTGTTAGAATAACTCAAGTAACGTTTCCGATGCATTCATTTGAAACATTTTTATAATTTTTATTCATACGGCTAAACTGTCAGGTTCACGTGGTTTGGTCAAGTTTGCGTTTGCACGACTTCAACTTGAATGGTGGTGTCTCTGTTTTTAGCAGGTTGTTACATATAAAGCCAATATTAACAAGCTTAACAGGAATTTCAACACAAAAAGCATTTATACGTTTAATATATTTATCCTTTTGCACACATATAAATAAAATCTTACCTGAGTGTAATTGTCAGACCCAGCAACATTTGGAGGGGAGTCATGTAGGTTCGGTTGCTCGATAACTTGTGTCAAGCTGGCCAGTGAGGACCCAGCGTCTTTTGGAGCTGAACTTTGGTTACTATGTTGTTCAATGGCTCCCTCTGCTGGTTCCTGACTGTGAGGTTGGAGTTCAGACGCAGGCTTGTGGGAGAGAGAAGCGTCCACACCTTCTGAGCAGGTACCAGAATCTGTGAAGAAGGGAGAACCATTACTCAAGCCGGAAGGTACTGCAGGGCCACAGATGGCAGGAATCCTGAGTATCTGCTCAGCATTCTTGAAAGTAAGTCAATTTTCATTTTTAAAAAAGGCGTCAAACCTGCTTCTGATTGTTTTGCATTCCGGACTTGTTGAGGTCGTGGAGGTTGGCTTTTGCTTCCCAGGTTGGGTTTAGGTTTAACAAGCCGGCCTCTACGAGTCTGAGGAGCTTTTCTTGAGGACTTAGAAGAGTCGGCTGGCTTTGACTCATTATCATCAGTGCTTAAAGGGGAAAACACACTAAATTAGAAAAAAACTAATAATTATTTGATAATTATCTCAAAACATTAGGCCGTAATTATGACATGACAACAATATTTACACTATGTCTCTTTTTTTCCGTCTTACCTCTGGGCATCCTTTTGATTTTCAGTCATTTCAGGACATTGATGGACTGCATGTTGACTTTTTCCCTCAGTTTCATTCTCTGAATGTGGATGCTGAGTGCTTTCTTCCGTATCTGGTATGGACCGTGTATTAGCAGTTTTAATTTCTTCTGAGGACTGGACATCTGAAATTGCAGTTGGATCATCTGTTGTTTGGGTATTGATCCTTGTAGCCCCAAGTGTTATATTCTGTCTGCTGTCCAATTGTGAAGCAGGTCCACTCACCACCTCATCCGGTGGGGATTTCTTTTCAATTGTGGATTTTTCACGTGCTCTTATTTTCAAGAACTGAGTCTGTCAACACAACACAGGAAGGTGTTGCTGCATCTACTGACTTTTCTGACTCTGCAGGTACTGATTTTGTTGAGCTGTCCTTCTCTGTGAGTTTGTTAATGTCCACAGGCTGTTGTTCGGAGGTTACAACCGAAGTGTTCATATGATACGGTTCTGAGGGTTTACTATCTTTTGCCTGTGTAGTTCTGGTTGATAATCCCAAATTGGGTTTTACTTTCGGGAAGTGCTGCCTTCTTCGAGGTACATTTTGTTCTGAGCCCTCTGAGCTTGCGTCTAGTGCGCTTCCAGCATCAGTCTTTTGGACCTCAGCTGAGGACAATTCCTCTGTGGGTTTAGAACATGTTTCTATTGATGGTACTGAATCTGATGAAGTGCCAGTTCTTTTAATTTGGCTTGGCCTTTTAGGAGGGGTTGTACTGCAAGTTGGCTGTTCTCCCGTCTCTGCTATTGTCTTGTCAGAGGGTTCAGATGTTGGAGTTGGGCCGGAGGGTTTCTCAACTGGCTGCATGTGTATGACAGGGTCCTTTGTGGTTTGAGGTTTCGACCGCACAGCTCTTGATGTCTGTGGCAAGTTGGGTTTGGGTTTGACTCTCTGGAATCGACTCTTCCTGGCCGCGTGAGTCGATGGTTCTTCACTCTTTTCTTCTTCACTAGAAGGTAACTCTATTACAGGTGTAACACAAAGATCAGGATGGCTGCTGCTCTCGTGGATAGGTGCCAAATTGATGTTTGGTTTGTGCCCAACTTGTGATTCAAGGCTTGAAGAGTTTAATGTCAGCAGATTACTACAGCTAATCTCAGTTCTACCAACCTGAGACATCGGTTTTTCTTCTGTGGGCTCAGATGTTGGCTTTGTGTCTCTGGTGTCCTGTGCCCTACTGGGTTCCAACTGGGCTTCAGAGTCCTGGTTTTCGGAGGCTCTCTGATCTGTCGTTGCAGAGACTGAGTCTACCTGAGCAACATCTGTCTTTTTCTCATCAATTGCAGACATGGCCTCTGTGGGTGTAAGGGTAGAGCCTAGATCCCAAGATGGTGTCCAATTTGAAGCAGGACCAGTACTTTGACTTGGTTTTTCAGGAGAGGTGGTGCAAGTTGGGTCTGTTTCAACATGTGCTATTGGTTTTTCATGGAATTTGGGCGATGGAGTTGGGCTGAGGTCTTTTTCTACAGTGTCTTTTGTGGTAACAGGTTTAGAGTGTAAAGTTTTTGATGTCTGTGCTACGTTGGGTTTTGGTTTGAATCTCTGGAATCGACTCTTCCTGGCCTGGTGGGTCGATGTGTCTTCATTCCCTTCTTTCTGACTGGCAGGTAGATCTTTTACAGGTGTAACACATGGAGCAGGATGATTGCTGCTCTCTTGGACCGTGACTGAGTCCACGTCTGAACCTTGTCCAACTTGTGATTCTGGGACTGCTGAATCAGATGTCAGCAAATTAATACAACTACTTTCAGTTGTACCAACATAAGAGATCTGCTCATCCTCTTCGTTTCTGGTGGCCTGTTCAGTCCTGGGTTCAAGCTGAGCTTCAGCAGGGTTCTGGTTTTCTGAGGCACTCAAATCTGATGTTGCTGCACCTGATTCTACCTGACCAACAACTCCAACAACTGTTTTCTTCTCCTCAGTTATAGGAAGTTCCTCTGTGGGTGTAAGAGTAGAGCCTAAATCCAATGATGGAATCAAATCTGAAGCAGAAGCAGTGCTCTTACTTGGTTTTTCGGGAGAGGTGGTACATGTTGGTTCTGCTTCCACCTCTATTGTTTTTTCATGGAATTTGGGGTTTGCAGTTGGGTTGGAGTCTTTATTTCCAGTGTCTTTTGTGGTTTGAGGCTTTACAGTTCTTGATGTCTTTGCAAGGTTGGGTTTGGGTTTGACTCTCTGGAATCGACTCTTCTTGGTCTGGCAAGTAGATGTGTCTTCACTCTCTTCTTTCTGAAGAGGTAAATCCTCTACAGGTGTGACACATGGAGCAGGATGGGCACTACTCTGTTGGACTGGAGCTGAATCTATGTTTATCCCTTCTGATTCAGGGACTGCTATGTCGGACGTTGCACGATTATTGATACTACTTTTTGTTGTCCCAACATTAGACGTCAGTATTTCATCTGATGATTCAAATTTGGTGTCAGAAAAGCAGTGGCTCTGGTTCTTTGAGGTAGTCTGATCAGATGTTGCTGCACCTGGTTTTTCTTGACCAGCAGAGTTCTCCTGACTGCCTGATGGCTCTTCTGTAAGTTTGACTTCAATACAAGAGATTTCTTCAGCAGCTGATAGAGTCTCAGTGGCTTGAGTGACATTAGGAGCGACTGTGTGGCTCTCTTCATCTATCCTCCTTGTATTTGTTTCTGGTTGGGATTTTGACTTTGCAGTCCTTGAGGCTTGGCCAAGGTTAGGTTTTGGTTTCACCTTGGACAAGCGTCCTTTTCTAGTTTGTGGAGAATTTTTCTTTGACTTCTCTGGACTTGCCTCTATTTGAGGGGTAGGGTCCGGATCAGAACCAGTCCTCTGATCACTGCTTTCAAAAATGGGCATGTCACCACTATCTGCTGTTATGTTTTGTAGCTCTTCGAGGGCAACAGTTTCTGATATTTCTGTGACTTCTTGACCAGAAGTTGCAGCCACAGGAGAAGTGGCACTGTTTTCCTCTTGTGCAGCAGGCTGTGATGCAATCTCTTCTTCTAGGTTTTGGATGGTGTCATCCACACTTCCTGACGTTTCTGCATTAAAAGACAATGGCACATTTTAACTTTAGTGTAATTTAATCCAAAACAAATACAATCCACTTCCAAAACAAGGAATCTTGCGGATTATGTGCCTTTTACCTGTTAGATTCTGTGCTGACTGAGAGAGGTGAGCCATGTTGCCGATGGTCAGCAGAGTCTGAGCAGCCTCATTGTAGCTCTCGTCCTCAGATACTAAAACAAAAAAAGACCCCCAAAACTCAATACTATGAATCTCTATACATATCTAATTATAATGTTTTCCAGTGGGAGCTTCTCAGAATAACCATTCAACATACCTTCTGTGTGTTCTGAAGAAAGAAAGTCTATAACATCCTGCAAGGGAAACAAAAATATTGTAAGTCCACTTTTCTTAGACACAGGCAGGTTGCCACGTGTTCATCCAGCTCAATATCAAGACTGCTTGCATCATTGTTCAAACTTGAACTTCTTTCTTTAACTCAATTTAAAGTGTACTACAACTAAACTTGGAAATTAGGCTATGTCACAATATGACTGTGTGATCCAAACACAAACTAAACGCATGCACTAAAATGATAAGGAGGGGACATTGGAAGAAAATTGGGTTGCATTTTATCAATGTTGGTCCTGCTGTAAATAAAGGTATGAAGATAGATCTCATCAGATTTTTAAAGTTAGATCTCAGAAAATGATATTACGCGTTACTGGGGATAATTACTCAATTTCTCTGGTACTACATTTTAGGGATGGGAAACTTACAACCAGTAGGTCCAATTGATGTTCACACGGTTCAGCTGTGCCTGTCTCATTTTGTGCCAGCTCGAAAGAGGAATCAGGGCACAAAGCATCTTGGGAGATGCCCAACACATCAGGCATATTGGCCAAGATATCAAGCTATGTGTGGGATGGGGGGGGGAGTCAGAGTGAAGGGGTTGAATTATGGAATGTAAAACCATGCACAAAAAAAAAGCAATGAAAACAAAACACAAAATGCTTTTATGTAAAAAATAAAATTAATGAATGGCATGTATCTGTCCAAGACATGATGGGAAATGGTTTTTCATACCTCCTCCATAGTCTCTTCCACTTCTGAAATCACAGGTTGTTGGGAACGCAGGCTGGCAGGCACAAACGCAGGGGCAATACTGTCCTTACTACATGAAGGGTGCTGCTCATCCTCCACCTCGTCTTCCTCCCACTGCTGTTCATTCCCCTCATCACTGGATTCTGACTGAGAAGCCCTGAGGGTAACTAGTTTGGGCTTTTTAGACTCTTGGGTTGATTGTGGCTTTGATGATCTTCCCCTCTTGGCCGCGCATTTGGTTTTAGGCTTGGCAGCAGAAGCAGTGGACACAGCTGGTGAGGCAGGAGTGGTTTCAGATGCAGAGGAGTGTGGATCATCTTTGGCAGGGTAAGTCAAGGGCTTGGTGGGTTTGGGCACTCTCCCATATCTACAAAACACAATCACACACTGATGAACAACTTCTGTCTTACATTATCGAGAAAAAAAAACTTTTCTGCAGCAATTGGGAATGTTTCTACAATGTTAAAATGGGAGTCATAAACTATGTGAAAACATGATATATTGTACCTGGTAGGTCTTGGAGGTTGAACAGAAGCATCCTCTTCTTCAGAGGAAATGTCATCATCGGCTGACATCCTCTTATTGGCTTGCCTTATAGGTGATGCATCTTTACTTCCCTAAAAGGGTAGCATAACATTCAGTAAAGCAAAATATCAGTGTGCAGAAACATCTGATGATGCTCTGAAACTGAAATAATAACCTGCTCTTTGTCGCTCACACTCTCATCCCCTTTATCTGATGCACCATCTTTGGCCTTCGTGGAGGGTGCTGAAGACTTTTTACCCCACTTCCGGCCCAAAGGCAGCAGCGGTTTTGGGGCTCTGCCTCGTGAGAGTTTAGCTGGCTTGATTGTGGCATCCTTAGCTGCATTCTCAGTCTTTTCAGACCTGAATATTAGGACCACACAACATTTTTAAAGCCAACTGAAGATCCATTAAACATACTTTTATCTAAAACAACATTTTTTTTAAAGTTTCATTACATGTCTGAATTTGTGCGATCCTCAGGAAGGGCTGCCTCGGTTTCTTCAGGTATGTAGGCTTCGTCTGAGAATATCAAATAAAACAAAACTAAGCTGTAAGCAACACACATTCAGAATGTGGGATGACTCTAAAGAAGATAAAAAAATTATTAAATACGTGAATGATCGTGTACCTTGATCACTGCTTTTTTCACCCTTTTTGTTTTTCTTGTCATTTGGTTCCTCAGTCGGGCCATCCTCTTTAGTCTTTCGTTTGCGTTTCTTCTTGGGCTTAGCAACGGGGGTTCCTCCCTCATTCTCTTTCTCTCCCTCTTCCTCCAAATCAGGCATTTCATTCTCCTCTTCCTCATCTTCCTCCTCCACATCACTGAGCTTCCTTCCTGCTTTTTTGCCTGAAGAGGATATTAGAACACACAAGGATTGCTGAATTAAGCCAAACTCAGTAGGGACAGTTATCAAATTTGTACCCCAGAACATTGTTAAAGTTATGAGACAATAATACACAACTCCCCGAGTATTAGACATAATAAAAAAGCCTGCAGAGACAGTTACCTTTTGCCTTTTTCTTCCGCTTCTTCGGAGAGTTCTTCTGAGCGAGTGACTTTAGTTTTTTCCTGTTTTTCTGAACTTCCAGGATCTTCTCTAGCAGCTTAGAAAAATACTCTATGTCCAGTTTGCGCCTCTCTCCTACAAAACAACCACCAGTAAACGCTGCATCAAAATCCATTAAATGTTATATTCAACCAACTAAAAACACAGTGCAACTGAATACTTACTGAAAGCTTTGTCAATCCTCCAAGCATTCGCTCGCTCTTCTTTTTTGAATTTGTTCTGAAAGTTTAAATCAATGGAAGTAACACAAACATTTTATTGAGTTTTCAGCGAGGCAGTCTGTTGCTTCTTCCGATTATATTCAATAAATGTGTTTCAACACCAACCTTTATCTCTGATCGAGCTCTGTGAGGAAACAGTTGACAAATCATGGAGAAGTCTGTCCCCACCATGCTAATTGCCAGGAAGAACATGTCTGTCTCTGATGGAAAACAGCAAACAATCATGACATGATAAAAAAAACATGAATAAGGAATCAGAGCAAGATGTGTGCTATTCAGGTGTTATAATATCAGACCAACCCTCATTGGACCAGGGTTTCGAATAGGTCCCTTTCCTGAAGCTTGAGTAAGTTGTAGTGGAGCCACGCTCAAAGATAGGGTCACGATCCTGAATTGTGTTTGGACCTTTGGCTCGCTGGACTTCCACTGTCAAACTGAGACACAGATTAAGAGGATGTATTAAGCCAACATGTTGTTTCCAGAATCTTCAGTATCACAATAATGTATCAAAGTTTATACACTAAAAGACAAAAATGTACATCTCTGGAGGATGTTAAGACACTTTTAGTTTCTATTCTTATCAACATTAACTGAATAAAAGGGAAGTAGATATACATGAAATAGCCTATAGAAGTGTACTGACCTCTCTTCATCAATGATCAGTGAGCCATCCTCAGCCACTTTCACCTGAGGGACCATGGGTGCGTCATCCTGCTCTTCCTCTCCTGCTGCCTCCTCCTCTTCCTCCTCTTCCTCCTCCCTTGGGCTTGCAATTTTAGGGCGGACTTCAGGCTCCTGCGCTTTTTCCGGTGCCCTTCAGGGATAACATTGTAAACATCATGCAGAACAAACAGGGCTGACGTACTGTGGCTAAAGATAGAGATATTGATTAGAAATGTAGTACACTATCCAAATTATTCCATCATGTAAACTCGCTTATAAACACATCAAATCCTTATCAATGCTGGGAAAGTAGGGATACAAATAAGGACAAGAGTTGACGGGATAAACTTACTCTTCTCGTTCTGGAGAAGCTGGGACCACAGTCTCATTTTCTGGAGCTTCTAAACTGGATCTATAAAAAAAACATATTATAGTCAGTTCCACAAAACAACCTTCTTGTCAAATAAGGCCGGATAAATCAATAAAAAAAAAACGTATCTTTAGAGGTAAAGATTAAATGTTACACAAGCTTGACAAAGTTGCAGAGGAGACACTTACGTCATGGGGTTAGACATCGGTAGATAACGGATAAGGTCCCTCATGGTCATTTTGGCAGGATCTAAGGAATATTCCTTTGGACGTGCCTTAGCTTTCTTGATTTTCTGCAACATCAAATGATAACACCCTTTAAATGTAATGATTACGACAGAACTAAAAGACTGGGGAGCAGTACTCCTTCTAAATAAAACTACTTGTTTTGGAAACTTACCTTTTCTTTGTGTAACTCCTGTCTGAGCAACTCTCTGAGCTTTCGGGCCTTTGCGAGCCTCTGCAAGTCTGAGGGGTCATTCAGGAGTCTACTCAAGGTGTACGCTGGCGGTGACAGTGAAAGCCCACCCTTGGATGACACTAGAGTCTTGGCTTTCTCTGATATCTCAATAGATTCTCTGTCTGGTAGCGAGGGGGGGACTTTATCTGTTAATCTGGAAGGAACTTCTTTAACCTGACTGCCTGACGTGCTTTCTAATGGTTTGCTGCTCTCTGGTGGTAGATGGGTTTGTTCTCCTGAGTCCTCCGCCAGAGGAACAGCTGAGGGTCCTGAACTGTCCGAAGGGGTAAGGGTGGGTTTAGGTTGCACTTTGGGCTGCTTGCTCTCCTCTGAAAGCCTTCGTCGCCTTGGAGACTGGAGTCCTTGAGGCGCTGCTGTAGTCGCACTTTGGCTGGTAGTTGGTGGCTTGTCGAGGTCTGGGCCAGAGACTTCAACGGGAGCTGCAGAGACTGCTTTGACAGGGGCCTTTGGAGTCCGGGCAAGGGCGGAAGGGCGGCCAGGGGCCACTTTGGGCTTGATAGAAAACCGCTTCCTTCTCTGGACTGCTGCTGAGGAGCTGGAACCTTCCCCATTTTGGTCATCCCTAAACAGTTGTAAGAATATACATTCAGTTATACATAACAAAAGTAGTGGTGAAATACATTTTAAAGGTAATTTACTGCTCGTCACTCACCCTGAGGCTGTGGGTTTCTCTGACGGGGGCACAACAGACTTGTTATCGGTCACAGCAGCACCAGCGCTGCTCTCACTGACATCCTTGGGGGTGTCACCGGCCTCCTGATTTACTGAAGGGGCTTCCTGAGGTGTTGCTGCTGTTCTCCCTGAAGTACCAACGTTGGGCCGAATACTGAACCTTGACCGCCGAAACATTATGACCTGGAAAACACACAGGAAGTCAAAGCTGCATCAACATTCTATCAGTAATACCTGACAACCAGCTGAGAGTGAAATAACTTAATAAATAAATAAATTACTCAGTGACGGTTAAGCTGAGGTGCAATGGAAAACCGCAGGTGACCTACACCCTTTTCATAGAACAACTGGAAGAACATTTGGATAGATTTTACTGTGTCAACAATTCAACTGATCAATTTCTATTCAAGATATTTGTAGAACATTAAATACTTGAGACAAACCTAATATTTCTGCCAATATGACGGGACGATCAGATGGTGCTTCAATTATGTGAATGTAACGCAAACTGATGTGTATTTTTTTCCTTGTCTTGCCCAGTAAACGTTAAGTATGATAACAGTTCTGTACTTTTAGCTGTAATAGAGTATTTTATTTCATTTATTTAATATATCTCCCACCACAGATAAAAGTAATATGTTAATATGCAATTTGATGATTTTATTTTATTGAAAATGCAAAGAATTGTTCAAATGCTATGATAAAACATAACAGGATGTTTTGATATGAGTACTGCCTGGTGTAACTAATTGAAACTCAGACTGCAGAACTTGTTATTGTCATGTTGACTGTAACTGTAGGACCAACACATCCTTTGCAGACAGGGTTTCACTCTGCAAGTGTAACTGTAACTACAGCATTGTCTGAATAAGAACAACAATCCTGAAAAGCACGACTTACCGCTGATAAACCAACCGGGCTACATTCCTCTTTGTATCTTGCTGTTGTGAAAAAGGTCAGCTATTCGTTAAAGTGACAGGGCGAGTGACGTTGACAGCCGAGAAGCCGTTAAGTCTGACTGAAACGTTGAGAAACGAGCTCACGAGCTTATAACCGCAGGTCTGATGAGCTAACGCACCGTATTCAAACGAAAACATGTGTCAGCGATGCAGAAAACAAGTCGAAAAGTGCTCAAAGCTGGGCTTAAACTCGCATGTCAACACTTGCAGCATGCGAGACTCGGACCGCCATATTCTTAATATTCAGAAGCAAAGACAGCTACATTTATTATTTTATTACGACTACGTGCGTTATTTAGCTGCTAGCAACGTACCTGTTCAGGTAAATGTCGTTCGCTGGGAGAAATAACCTTTCATTTATCGACGACGGGTGGGAAGCGAGTAGCGGACCCCATGCACACACTAATCCGCCATGTTTTTTAATGACGCGGTCGCTGCCTGAGAGAAAGGGGTTATGGGAAATGTAGTTGGGTAGCTAGTAGCTGGATGAGGCAAGATCATACAATCCACAGGTAAGAATGACGTTCTCTCTCAAGGATTGAAGAGAGGCTACATATTATCTGTACTGCTCAGTGGCGGAAGAACTATTCAGGTGTTTACTTTAAGTAAAAGTAACAATAAATAAATCTAAA
The DNA here is from genome assembly GCA_039737535.1 of Lagodon rhomboides. Lineage (NCBI taxonomy): Eukaryota > Metazoa > Chordata > Actinopteri > Spariformes > Sparidae > Lagodon > Lagodon rhomboides. The sequence goes on along the minus strand of CM077800.1, from coordinate 6,147,361 downwards.
AATACTCATAATTTTAGTTGTAGGCCTACAGAAGTAGCCATTAGCAGCAAGAAAATGTGCTTTAGAATATAAAGAATATTCTTTATTATCAGCATTATGTTACATATAAGCAGCATTTTAGATTTATTTTCAGTTGGTGAAGCTAATTTTGATTATTTAATATACAAGAAGTTATTTTTATTGATAACGATCAATCACATTTTATAAGCTGGTCATTTGTTTTGAATGTATAATGTAATATAAATGTAAAAAAAATAGTACAAAATTTCTACTTCACAGAAGGTGGACTATGTAGTGTAAGTTACTTTACACCACATACTCACATGCATGTTTTTTGCAGGGGATTTATATGGCTATAATATCCAGTAACTCACATTTTACTTAGGTAAGCTACTGTTAAAGTACTGCAATACTAAGATACTTATACAACATACTTTTAGATAAACAAAATTTAACAGATACTGTATGTTAGTTACTTTGTAGATTTCAATTATGAAATCAGTTATGAGATTATATATAATACATTGTTTGAAATTAAACCACTCAACTGTATATAAAGTAGTTCAAATTAGCTCTACCTTAAATGACAAAAGTGATTAGTAAGCAGTACTAATTGCTGCCATATTGATAATAGCCTAATAATAAAGACTAAATTTAGCTATTCTTTTGCATGAGTACTTTTACTTTTGATACTTTAAGTACATTTTGCTGATGACTTTACTTGTAATAGAACATTTTATACACTGTGGAATTATATCTCAAGATATCGTAATCAGAAATGGATACCAACTGCTATTTGTTGCAATTAAATCCAATCGAGCTCCTGCAAAGACAGAGTTGATGTGATAAAAAGGAGATTTTTGAGCTGCTAAAAGGTCAGTAAATGCAATTTTGGTTCAAGATTATTATTTTTTTCTCTCTTACGTATGTAAGTAAATGTTTACCAGTGTTCACCAATGGCAAACTCAGTCTGAAGAAGACAATGGACGTGTCAACACCTCGCAGCGTTATGATTGAATTATTTTATTTCTTTAAACACAGACAGCATCAGCAGTGAACCTCTTTGGACATGCCCTTTCTCCCACACACACCACATTTCGTTCTTCAGCAGATCATGACAAAACATTTACTTCTTAGATCAGTGGTCTTTAGAAATAAGGGAACTACTGATTGGACAGAAAAAAAGACGACAACAACAAAAGAAGGGTGGGTCAGGGACGAGAGTAAGAAGAGTTCATCATTTGGATTGTCTTGCGAGGCTTGTCCCGTAGATGTTATTTGATGTGAAGGTCTCCATTTGCTCCATTTCATCTGTGAGGGCAGAGAGAAGGGGCTAAAGTCAAAAACGGTCCTCATTTTATATAAATTCAGATAAGCAATAAACAAATATCAACACTTACTTATACACAAAGTTATGGTCAAGCAAAGGGATTATCAAAGGGATCCCCAAAACCAGCCGTTGAACCAGCGGTCTGACCAACGGTAGCCGTCTGCTACAAGATCAAGAAAAAAAGGCCAAAATTACAAATGAATACGGTGACAATTGGTGTGTGGTATACACTGTATGCGTCCGTGTGAATGTCTGTACCATAGCTACAGGTGGCGCTCCAAACGGACTGGAATTTGGGGCTCCAAATGCTTCATCAAACATGTCTTGACTGTTTGCCGCGGGAGTAGAAGTAAAGGCCCCATCGAGGAGGCCAGCTGGTGCTGCAGCTGGAGCTGGTTTAGCAACATCTAAAGAGAAGACAGAGGACACAGTAAGTGACAAATCTCACAGTCATCTTGCAAAATTTAGACGGCACGGACTGCCATGCCTAACTGCAGCTGGTTTACCGTTAACAACTGGTGGCATTTGCTTGATTTCAAAGTCGTCATGATCTGCGGAATCCTGAGCCAGGCCCACTTTACTGGAAAAGTACTGATCGAATGCCATGTTGTTGTTGGCGCCTGGAGCGGCGTTGGACTCCCCTTTCCTCGCCGGGATGGCAGGGGGTTTGGCAATCTGGAAGTCCTTGAACATGTCCTTTCCAGTCTTCTTCTCTTTATCTCCGAGGGGGTCCAAAGCTGTGAAGGCAGTGTTCTCTACCCTTGGTTCCTTAGCCGGTGGCCTTGGAGGAGGGCGTGCCGGGCCTTGCTGGTCACCCATTGCAGGGAACGTGCCCGACAGGAAAGGATTGGTCATGGCACCTGCTGGCCCAGCAGCTGGAGGCGGGGGAAAGATGTGGGGTGGGGATAAAGGTGGAGCAATATGAGGTGGAAATTGGCCCCAGGCTGTGGGTGGTATGGGTACACCACCGAAGGCAGATGGCTGTGGGAAGCCAGGATGCCTTGGGACTGGAGCGCTCATTCCCGGCATGACGAACATGGAGGGTGCAGTGGTGGCAGCTCCCCACATGCCTGCAGCAGGGATACATGTGGTAGCTGGAGGACCCAACTGAAGATTCCCTGAATATAAAGAAAACGGAATATGGGCATTTAGAGCCAATGAAAGTCTAAACAACATCTTAATATTTGGATAAGACACAAAGTTTCCCTCTTGTTTATTACCAAGAGCAGCTATGGAGGACGGAGTGGGGCTGGCAGGTGTGCTGTTGAAAAGGTCAGCTGAAGCAGGTGACGCTTCAGAGGGAGCAGGAGCAGCAAACAGGTCTGCTCCAAACAGGTCACTAGCCGTGGACTAGTCACAGAAAATAAAGGCAAAAATATGAAGTACAGTTGCACCACATTGGTGTACCTGATATTACCTCGTTAGTGTTGTTCCTAGAACATCAGAATTACTGACGTTTCAGGCCCATTATTGCAACTGACCGATTACGCTGTTGGGATGTCACAGCTTTTGCGACTCATGTTTCTGGAACAACTAATTAAATGTCCAATCCAGTCCAGGTAGTTGATTGTTGAGTTTCATTCCCTCCCTTCCCTTCATTTCCCTTCCCATTTCAACTCTTCAACGAAGCAGCCCAAAGTGTCAGTATTGGACCTTTAATGTTGCTCCAGGACCATCAGTTCAACTCTGAAAACAAGCAAGTCCACTTCTGGAGCAAGCTTTCGGCACATAATGGTTTTGGTTAAGTTTAAAGACCAAAAAGACTTTTTCATGAAAACACTGGTTTGGATTAAAGTATATATCCTTTCACAACGTTACTGTGATGGTCCTGGACCACCATTAATTATGATGTTCCAAGAACAACACCAACTAGACAATATCAGGTCCTGCGCACCACACTGACATACATTTCTTAATATAATAACTACTAAACTTTACAGTACTTCAAAATTTGTATTACAACAACAACAAATTATTCACCATAATTATCTAGTCAGAAATAGCCTTTATTTGCCTGAAGATGAATACATATGCATGCTTTGCCACTTACCTGGACTTTTGTCACGGAAGCATGAATGTTAGAAATTAGATTAAGAGCGGAGATTAAAAAAAAGGGTCAAAGTGTTGTTTATTCAAGCCAGTTAGAGAAGCAAGTGACCACGGGTGCATGCAGAAAGACAGGACGGATCCAAACAACAAGCCCTTAACTGTAATCCTTAATTATAGGCCTTGCATCTTATCTTAACCAAATGCATCCCTGGCACGTTCCTGTGAGACACCAATGCAAAACCCAAATGCTCAGAAAGGGAAGTGTTAGCAAACGTATTGTGCATAAACCCATTTTCAGGCATCACACATGCATCTCTCTACTGTGATACATCTAGCTATGGAATTTCACCTTTGCACTCCGTCGACCTCGTCCAGCCTTAGAGCTCTGCGGAGGCGGATTTATGACTACTGAATCCTTGCTAATAGTCACCGGGGGTTGCGGGGGTTGAGTTACGCCATTAGAGGAAGGGGCAGTTTGCAAAGACGAGTCAAAAAATGGGTTTTTGGTCGAGAGAGCCAGTCCAGAGTCATTCCCGTCCATCATGGTAATTGCGTTGCCCTGAGATATTTTGCCCCCTAGTGGCCACTGTCCGTTACTGAGAGCGAGGATCATGGTCTTACTGGATAGCCCATTTATCTGCTGACTGAGGTGTTCAGAGTCTCCATTCAAACCACCATTAGTAATTGTATTACTAGCATTGCCAGCAATGCTGTTTAGGTGATTAGTGGTGGTGAGGGAGATGTGTGGATTATCGGATGCCGACCGAGTGGATGATTTAGAAAGGGGGTCATCTCTGAAAGGGTCAGTGTCTGGGGTTGGAAAGTAGCCAAATGTCGAGCAAAAGGGGTTCTCTGTCTGGGGAGATGCCCGACGGTCAGGGGCACAGGAAGTTACAAAGGAGTTTCCCTTTATGCAATTCTGATTGCTGTCAACTTCAGCGGAGAAGTCCAGCAAGAGAATATCATTAGAGTCCTGGTTAACATGAGAGGGACAGTGGGAGAGAGAAAAGAAGAATTTATGAATCAGTTCTGCAGAGGGAGAAAAACACGTGTTACCAAAATGAAAAAATGAATTACATGGTGTGAAAAGACAAGAGATTTTAAAACTGCTACCTGCAGAATATTTACCTCAAAGTATTACTTTTTAATAATATTTTAGTCCATCTTCCAACTCAAAAAAATTAAGTTGTTCTTACTTAAATTCTTTCTTCCTTGGACAACATCAAGGTCTGTAAATATGCTTACATCAGCACTAGCTTGCTGACATGAAAGTAAAATGGCTCAGTAATGTGAAACACCACTGGTACAAGACTCCAGGTGTCACCAAAGTCAACGCCAATGTCTCTTCGATAGAGTCTACTTGTAGCAGCTTTAAAAGTTTGATAGACAACATTGAGATTGGTATACATGGAGCAGACACTCAATTCTTAAAAGATCCTCTGAATTGTACAATTTATAAAATCTGATACTCCCAATCAGTAATTAAACACAAAAAAAATTGACTTTTTAAGAATTGAGTTCATCACACACATGGAATGATCTTGGATGTACTGAAGTTATTCATTGGAGACATGTTTTTTTTTCTTTTTACAACACATTAAATCAGATCAAAAGGCAGAATGTAGCAAAACATACCGATACGATTGCACTGATCATTATTCTTACCATTTTCAAGCAAAATAATACAGCAAGTCTGATAAAGTCGACCGTAACTATGAAAAGTCCCATATTATAAGGTGACTACTACGCAATGTTTACATGCTTTAACATAAAAAAATATGTTTTTTTCCTCATACTGTTCATTGCTGTAGCACCTCTATTCATCCTCTGTCTGAAAGCTTAGCTTTAGCTCCTGTCTCTTTAAGAACCCCCTTCTCTCTGATTGATCAGCTCTCACAGGCCTGAGCATGCATTTCTTCTACTTATATAGCACCAAGACTGCTCCATTTATAAAAAAAAAAAAAAAGAGTTTCTAGAATGTGGCACCTTTAAGATGTGTTAAAGTATAATAGTGTAAATGTCCAGCTACACTTCATTGACTAAGTTTCCACTATGTTGCCCAAATAAAGGGAACATTTTACACTACGGCACCACACTTACATTTGGAGCCCGGATGTCTGGAGGAGTCGACATGTCTCCAAAAAGGTCGAGCTGCTCCACTGGCTGGATGTCAAAAGGGAACAGAAACATACTGTATTTATTCAGCTCTTACAAATCATTCAAATTAATATTAAACTGTAAACACAACGGAGCAGAAATTCTTACTTGGGCAGCTTTTGCTTTGTCCACACTTAGCGAGGCATCGCTTCCATTCTGAGGACAACACAGAAAAAGCAAAAGGGTTGAGTAAGGATTTAAAGGAAGTACTGAAAGAGGGAAAACAGCGCTCGCTTCCAAGCGCTTACCTCAACTACAGCGCTGCCATTTTCACCCTGTAAACAGAGGCAGACTGTTAGCGATTGTACTTATTTTCTTATTTCACCGAGGCATGTGTCATTTCACATCATTTTAATGGAATGTCTGAAGATGTGATTCATTGAAGGAACACAGAGAGGCAGTGTTGGCATTCAGGAGGTAGTGCACACACTGTGTACCCTGTCAGCCCTCCCACACGACCAAAGCCAAAGTGCTTTTCTTTCAGAGAGAAAATGTTTTCACTGTTCAACTTTTGGAAGAGAGAAAAAAAAAAAAACTTTTTCCAGTTTAAAGTCAAACGCCTCTGGGAACAGTTACCTTCTGCGAGGCCTCTGCCTCTTTCTTCCTCATGTTGAAGATGACATGGAACAGATCTTTCAGGTCAACCACCAGAGGCTCTGCCTGTAGGGTGAAGGACATCGATCCAACTTTATTTTCATAGTTGATTGCATAAGACGACAATTAAAGACAGGTAGTTAAAAGGTGCTATATGTAAGAAATTGGCCACCTGCCAACTTCATCCTCAAAACAAATATAGCATCAATATAGCCGTCGAGATAGCTGTCCTGACTGAGAGAACTGGGGAGATGTTGTTTCTTACACTGCTAGGACATGAGCTTTGGACCGGGATGGACCAAGGCTAGCTCATTAGCAAGCTAACTTAAGTGGATGATTTTCAACTAATATTCTTACATAGTGCACCTTTAAGATCATAAAAGATAAATAATACAAGCACTAAGAGAGAATGAGAGACAGCACGATTACGCTGATGTTAAGAGTGTGAACGCCTGAGTGTGTATTACCTGTTGTGCGGTCTTTATGGCGAAGAACTGATGCTGCCCCTCCGCTCCGCACACATACCCGAACGCCCTGTTATCTGTCACATCTCTGGCGATGAAGGAGATCTTGTTCACCACGTGCTCGTGTTCAATCACCTGGGATACAAGGACCATTGTTTTACCGGCCGGCCAATCGAAAATCAAACGAATGTGATGCGACGGTAACGGAAGGAGACGGCAAAACTCACCCCTGATCTCTCGTCGATGATCTTGATGCCCGACAAGGAGATGTTGATCCAGATCCTCTGTTTGTGTTTGCCCTGGGACCGAGCAGCTACGGCCATACCCTGGTGGAAGATACATAGTCTGATTTTTTATCTTTTGTAAATAAACAAACCTTAATTAAAAGCTAATTTCTGTACATTTTGTGCACACTGTCGCCCTCTGCTGCGAGGATACTTCTACAGCAAATATGTGTGCTTGTGAAGCAATTGTGGAAGATCAATTTCTAATTGAAAAACATTCGAGATGCAAGTTTTATTATAGTTATAAAGCTAGCAGAGCACACTCCGAGGCCCCATTCTGCACCTTAAGTTTCATCATGGAGTCCTGGCACATCTTGTCTCCTCTGGCCTCTGCGACATCGTCGATGCCAATCAGCTTGGCCTTGTACCTCACGCCGTCCCCTTGAAACCTGCCCACCAGGTAATCATCTGTCTTCTCTGGGACTGCAAAGCAACAACACTATCATTTCTAAAAGATCAGAGCAGATCAATCTTAAAAAGTTCAACCATTGCATCGTCTGTCGCTCACCCTTCTTCTTCTCTTTCCTGAACGGGACCTTGGATGTGGCGGGGGAGGTGGGAGGGCTGTTGGAGGCTGTGGTCGGGGACGCGACGCTGGGATCGGCGGGGACGGGCGCGCTGTTCTCCACCTCTGCAGACATGGTGTGGAGTGAGCCTTCAGTGAACGGCCAGGGGAAGGGGGGGGTGGCGCAAAGCAGACGGCAGCTCCGTGTTCAGGGGTCAGCGAGGTCAACCGAACAGATGACTCCTAACACCCACACATGCTTTTCTTGTTGTTTGTCTGGAGGAGGAAAAAGGCGAAGTGGTGACAGTGCATGTGGGGAGAGAGAGAGGAAGAAAAAAAAAAAGAAAGGAGAAGGAGATGGAATGTTAATACACACTGTTTCCTGGTGAAACTGCTAACAAGTCAGTCGAAAGCAGAGCTGCATGATAAGTTCAATAAATCGAATTGTGATATGATTCATGATTTCTGGGAAGGATCATTTTTTCTTCACGTTTTCATTTTCACTGAAAAAAACGTTTAAAACAATGACGATGTGACATTTGTTGGGATCTGTGCCCAAAAGAAAAACATGTTTTCGTACATCTGGAGAACCAGATTGGTCAGCCAGGGCATCTGTGCAACACTGCAGCACTTTGCTATATTTTACCTTCATCATCCAAATGCAGCTTCTGCAGTTTGAGGGGTTTCTCAAGCAGCCGCCGAAGAGATCATAAACAATCACATTCTTTTAACAATCCACAGTAACCATTTACAACCACCTTCCTGACAGAGAAGCAGAAGAGGACACATGACCCATAAAACATCAGCCTCATATGGCCTGGACACATACTTTAACCCTGCTGTGTCAGTTGTTCAGCCCCGTAAAGATCCTTAAGATCCTGAAGGTCCTGCACGTCTTGAATCCATAAAACTTTATTAAGGGAGGATCATTAAAGACGACTTCTTAGACTCCACGTTCTGTAAGTTATGTTTCAGACCCATAAAAGCCCCTTTTTAAAATATCTGAGCTGTGCAAAGCGAGGCCCATCATCAAAAACATCATCATCAATCATCAGTTCTGAACCTCTCCGCGTTCACCGTGCAGGAAACACAAGGGCCATGTCACATGAGACAAAAATCACAGCCGACTGTAGCGGACGCTCCGCACTTCTCCTCAATTACATCAGGCACAATAAACTCATGCCATGTGGATTAATCACAGAGACCATTTAGTCACCTAATGAATCAAACAATCACAACAATCAGCCTCGACAGAAACAAGCCATAAAGAATTCTAGCCCTGCAGAACCACTGGAAAACAACCAAGTCAAACACCGCTCTGTGTGAGACGTACATACCTTTAGGACCAGTTCCAGAAGCAACACTGGCCGCAATGCGAGTTTAAAGAGGCTGTGAACGCCGTAGGACGGACCAAAGGTTGGAAGTGGGCAAAGGTTGAGCAATTACCTGAGGTTAATCTTACGCTAGCGGAGCGAGAGATCTCGTGATGCCCAGCTAAGCATCTCTGAAGCGATGATTGGGGCCTTTGGAACGATCATTTACCAACAACGCTGTCCACATTATCAAGCCGCCAATAAAGCCCACACTCAACGGAGATGATGGTGTGGAGTGAGGAGCAATCCAAATGCACCTGTGTGATTAGGGAAGGTCATTTGTTTGATTCATAAAGGAAATGAGAGTCACAAAAGATAAGATAAGAGATGGGAACTGTGGAGGGCCAGTGAGTGCATTCCTGGTTTGTGCCAGCTGTTACCTCTCTAAGAATCATATCTAATCCTTTCTGGTGGACCGACACACAAATACACAGATTCTGTAAACAACCCAGGGACCAACGCTGTGTTTTTTTTCATCATGAAGTGTTTTCACTAGCTGTTCCGATGAGTGTTACGTCACGAGAGCTACTGTAGAGCCGTAAAACAATAAAAAAAAAAAAAGTAATTGCCTCATCACCAGCACGGTTTTAATTCCAAGAAAACAAGCAGGGGGAGGACCTGCTGCGTTCAGTTCCACTCGGTGACATTTAAGTTCACTGCGAGGCACGAAGAGACACACAAGCTGTTTTTTTCTGTTGCTGAAAGCGTAGAAAAAACGAGTCACAACCCCTAAACACTTGTTGATGCTCCATTTACACGAGCGTGACACATGACTGCGCTTGTCCAGCGGCTTAATGTGGGTGTCAGAGTCCCCGTAGCTGGAGGACGGGGCTGATAAAAAGGGCAAAATGTCAGCTGTTCACTGCAGATTCAAAGTTAACGGATCACACTTTAACAACAAACGACAGCTTGCCGTTACCAGATGAATGATGGGAAGGGGGGAAAAGTGTGAAGCTTTTTTTTTTCTTTTCCTCATCCAGCCGTGTGACACAAACAGTCACAGAGCGACAAAAGTGTGAATTCATATTTGTCAGCAGAATAACTGCCGTGCGAGGGGCAGAAATGTCACAATCCTGGGCCGTCAGGAAACGTAAACTACTGCACATCTGGAGGAAATCAGAGGGAATGACTCAGTCTGCAAGTGAATGAGATGGTGAAATACCACAGGCCCACTGTGGACACAAAGGGCATGCACACACTTTCATGCAAAAACTGTATTTTTGTGCACCAAGGCTTGGATACAGCTTTGTCGATGTGTGACTGAAAGATGCAACTTAAAACCTCTTTTTTGCAAAGACTGACAGATTAAAACGATGTTAGTTCACAGGGGCTGCAGCCTGAGAAGAGAGCGTTCTGGAAAAAGAGGGAGGAAAAGTGTTTTATAATGTTTGTTATTCCAACAGTAGAGACAGGAAAAGGGGGCCACGGAATGAGTCACAAATGACAACACAGAAAAAAAGCTGAAAGTTCAGCCTCCCCTAAAAAGTGAGGAGCCTCTCTTACAGTTAAAAGCAAACTGATTTGAAGTCAGTTTGAGGCTGAAGAGCAAGCTCCCACAAAAAGCTACTTCAGGTCATTATCATGGCTATTTTTTTACAGGCGACACTTGAACATTACTCTGTTTAAAAAAAAAGACGACTGCCTGTAGTTCTGTGGCAGATCCTTAATTAATGCATGGATGGAAAAAAAAAAAAAAAGTTACCAACACAGCGACCCTACCTGTTTAATTTGAGGGGGGGTAAAGCGCGCAGTAAAGATGTAGAAACTCTGCGTTCTGTTCCCGTGATGCCTCCTCCGCGGCTCCGGCGCACAAAAATGAGTAAAAACCAAACACAGCGTCGGAAAACGGAGCAGGAGTCAGATGTTTTCCGCTAAACGCCGTGGACAGAAAGGAGAGACTGCTGCAGAACTCCCAGTTTAACCCTTTCCCCGACTGACAGACGGACCTAACTCACTGCAGATTTCAACTTGGAGAGGAGGAGGAGGGGGGCGGTGCGTTCACGTGAACCAGAATATCAGCGCCGGTCAGATGGCCCATATGAAAGGCACACGTAGAGGGAAAAGTGGGTCACGTCAAATGTTGCGTTATATCATGAGGAAACGGATTTGATTTAAAAATCACTTTACAAATGATAGGTGTGACTAAGACAGTGAGAGTTCTTTGGAACAGGACACATTTCCTCCATTAAAGCAGATGAAATCAATATTTTTTTTACAACAACAGCAGATCAAATAGACCTTCAATAAGGTTTTACATTATATGTTGAATGGTAATGAATGGAAAGAGACATGAACTACACACGTGATGTTTGCCAATTTAAAGGTGCACTATGTAGTTTTGGGGGAAGAAATTGTAACCAGAAGCCAAAGATCTTAATTGATTGATTTTTTTTTCATGCCTAAACAAACTATGTAAACAAACTCAAGCTGACCTTAAAGGACAGCACAGCTTCATGCCGTTTTACTTTGTTTATGTACGTGGCGGACCCTGCCACCTTGCTATCTTCAAACAGTGTTCTGGGGAACCTTATTTTCCTCTGAGAACAGCTGGTTTAGTCTGTTATTGAAAACATTTGAGTTTGTATTGTTACCTCATTGATAATGTACATAGGATAGGCCTTTTTTCAGTTTGTGTCTAGTTTGAATGACTCTCCTCTTAGTTGGATAAAAAAGAGAAAACTTGAATTCAGTAGGTGTGCAGTTGTTTTTTTCTGTTTGGTGAGGAAAATAGACCTAAGGGTTTATCATTTCTTGACATTTCGTGAGTTTATTTTGTTCATTTATTACGTAAACAGCTGACATGTATCTCCCAGCTGAAACTAGGGGGGCTATCGAACTCTTGCCGGTACGAAATGACATCACGAGGCAGGACGGGCAGTGGCTAGCGGGTTAGCATGCTAACTTGCAGTTTCTTCACACTCTGTTGACAAATTTAGTTCATTTTTTTCAGTGTTTTTAACTCAAATCTTGGCCATATCTTATACATTTCTCCTTTAATGTAACTTAATGTTAGTATATTGTTTCATTTTCACGACTGTACGGCACCTGTCCAGCATCAAACAACAGGGAGCTGCGAGGGAACATGGTGGAGCGTGTAGCTGAGTTGGTGGAGACTAAAAAGGTGAGTGAATACTTGACCTACATTTATCAGGTGGCCAGAAGCATGACTCCACATGAATGCTAATGTTGCTCCATATCTGCCAGATGTATAAATAACCAACCGCTTGCTAACCATAGATTTAGAATAGAACTTGATACTGGACCTAAAGATGGCGCCTATTCACTCCAATGAGAACTGCTCACCTGGCGCATACGCCGAAAAGGTCTAAGGGGGAAATGCTTTTTGGGCCGCAGGGGAATTAAGCTGCAAGACTGCGAGTGACAACTTTGCAAACCTGGAAGCAAGACTAAGCGCTGTCATTGTCGTATCCAGGTCTAAATAAACCATTCATGTTGCTTACGAGTGCACAGTATCACTTAAAAGGTGATAATATGTCATTGTTGTCTCAACGGCTTGTTTGCGCTGCCCCCAAGTGGCCAAATAAAAGGTGTTTTAGCTCTAATTTTCTAATATAATGACCTCCCAAATGGGTCTCCATTCCCACTACCAGGCCTTTAAGTAATGCCTAGATATTTAGTACAGTTGCAACCTTCCTTGTTATTGGTAATCACAACAGCCTGTCTATTAGTGGTTAAAAAATGGCAAAGACTTGGCTGAGATGAAGAAGGATTCCTTCGCTCAGCATTTGTGGCAGAGACTGAACTGATAACCAGAAAACCATGAAAATATCCCACCTACCTCTGCCAACACTGTGGGTCCAAAGCGCTGTATGGCTTTCAATTTTAAAAAAAAAAGCTCATTCATATCATCTAAACGTTATGTGCACTGAGCATCATATCATAAAATGTAGAAGAAATGAGGGCAAAAGACGAGTCCAAACCAGAGAGGAAAAGCTCCAGTGTTGCTAACACAGCACAATTTTTTCGAAAGACCAGACGTTTCCTTTGCCATGCAGCAGTGTTACTGCAATTACAGTAAACTGCTGGCTGAAAACGGGTCATCAACTTCCTCAGTTTAAATGTCTATTTTGCCTCAGATACCATGCGGTGATTAGGCCATGTAGCTAATGACCGTTTTTATATTTGCAGTTCTAAGCGCTGAGTGCCAGTTATGATTTTCCCAGGAAGAAAAAAACGCCAGCCACACAGGAAGCGTCTTGTTTAATGTTTGCAGAGGCATCAATAGATGTTTGTTTGGGATAATTAAGAGAAGATAAGGGTGGCTCGTATAGCCACAACTAAAAAGACAAAGAACCGTGGCTGCTTCAACATAATGAAAAAAATAAAAAAAACAAAGAAGTAGAGACAAATTATTGGGAAAGGGATTCAAACCCGCTGTATGGCCACAAAACCGGATTAAACATCAACACTGAGATCTGCACTAACAAGAGCAGTGATGTCAATGCGACTGGTTTCCTGTACACTGCCTGGTTTCACTTCCCTAATTGTGTGTGTGTTTGTATTAATATGGTGAACCGTCCCGTAGCAAGTATATTTTTTACATGTCAGACAACATTTACTTGACTGATTTGAACTTAAACACCAGATTTACACCCCACAACACCCCCGTTCAATGAAAGCTCAACTGAAGGCCCAACAGCACTCTTGGCGGTTGGTAATGTTTCTGTTGGCATAATGTTAGAACTTAGTTAAACAGCATAAATCATTTCTGATCAATACCAAACCACTGGTGTTGAGGGAGAGGTGTGGGAGCTGCATGAACGCACCAGTAAATGTTCAAATTCTAGTAGAAATGTCAACATCTCTGGTCTCATAATTAGAACTTCACTGACAAAGACCATGCCATCGTTTAGTGTAAAGGTAATTTTATTGAATTGATGGAAGGCTTGATACGAGGTATCAAGGTAGGTGGATGAGGAAGAGAGGGGTCGAGGTGATTGGATTCAAAAGGCACAGGTGTTGCGTTAAAGGGACCAAGGTGGTTTCGGTTAGATGGCTCAGGTGGCAAATGAGCCAAGGAGAGAGGTGTGGTCTAGTTCCTGAACTTCAGTTATAATAACTTTATTATTTGCTGGTGATGTGTAAGAATTGGCCATCTGTCGAGGGACACTCCAACCATAAAGTGGGCAGCGTATCACCAGGCTAACCGCTAGCTGCTGCTCGCTAAACTCTTTGCTGTAGCTGTCTATGGCTGTGGCTACTAGCTGCTGTTAGCTTGTTAGCTCAGTTAACCGTGCAGCTGAGAGAACAACTTGAGTTCAGAAGGTGTAGGGTTGTATTTTTCTGTTTAATAAGGAAAGTAGGTGTAAGAATATTTCCTCTCATGACATTTTGTGACTTTATTTTGTTCATTTATTGTACTAAGCATGAGTCTCCCAGCTGATATACAGGGAGCTTTACTGTTGATAATGTTACTTTAATGAGAACAGACTTCTTTGTGAATGAACACATATTTATTGCCATGTGCACATCAGATGAGAACCATGAGTCTTTCACATTGTGACATCCATTATAGTTTAAGAGGGAGGGTGAAGCTGTTGAGTCGTACAGGAAACCATCCACTGGAGGCCAGAAACTGGTGGTGGTGAGGCGATGAAGAGGGTGGAAGAAGATCTGGATGTGATGAGGCGGACTTGAGCGCAACAGCCACATGTAATTATCACATCTAAACCTACTGAGTCAACCCTGTTCCTGGTCATACACAGATCATGTACTGTATATAGTTCTGCAAACAAATGATCGCCTGGCAAACAGAAAACAAATTACGTTGCCTGATATTAAAAGAGTCATACTCTTTACAGTTTACTGCATGTTTGAGGTCAGAGCTGAAAAATAAGAGTGAGAGAGAGAGAGAAAGGGACAGAGGAAGGATGTCCTTCCTGCTTTTGTATCTTGTTCTGCTGACAGAGGCTGGTTTCCAAGAGATGAGCCCCTCACAAGCCAGATTACTGACTAGCAGAGAGTCTGTTTTCCCCTTCAGTCACCAACTGCTGCAACGATCTTGTTCATAACCTCCGATCAAACGTTTAACATCATCAAACGTTGGTTTATAATTGCAGAACATCACAGCAAAATGCGTACATCTGTCCATCGTGAAAACATCCAGATAGAAATGAAGAACTGATGCTACATCACATCTGACATATGACATTTACGATATATATAATATGCTTTATGCCTTTTTATTTTTATATTCATCAACACACCAACATTCATACATTGTATGTCTTAAAATCCAGGATTGCAAAAATGTCTTTTTTCTGGCGTAAGATGTCCTTTCCCGTCAGTGACGTGTCTCTCTGCTCCTGCATCACTGTCTGATGACGTTGCGTTAAAATGATGGTTCCCTGTTCCTCTGAATGTGATTCATTGTCTGTTTGGATCAGTGTCACACCCAATGCAGCTGCATACTTGCAAACAGGGGGACATGTTGGATACCACGAGTGAAACTTTCTGTTGAAAAGGAAAAAAGTATCCAGACTACAGATGGCCCAGGTCAGCACGTACACATTAGGGAGGATTTATTTTTATGATATGAATGCTGACGGGGACAATCTAATGGGAAGTGTCCTTGCCAGTTTATGACAGGAAGGCCACAATCCAAACATCAAGCATTTAGGGCGTGAATCCTGGAACCGGCTGCAGCCACAACCAGAACCTAAGATAGCTACTTATCTCCAGTCCATAATTGAGGTAGTCTTAGATTTTTATCCTCGCTGTCCTTTTAACTCTCGACTGCCTTCACTGCTCTGGAACCATTTCAGTCTAAAAATACAACACAAAGCAGCAGAGCGAGCAAGCGAGCAACGTCATCATATTCTGTCGCACATGATGACAAATTCCATAGGACGTAGTCTGTCGATTACAGTAAAAAGCTGTAGGCTGCTCCACAAGTGTTTCCACGCAGCTCCAGCCCCCACCCCCCCCTACTCCCCTAAAAACAGGAAGTCTTTCTAGTCAGGAGAAATATTGGCCAAGCACCTTACCTACCCTCTGGTTTCCTGAGAAAGCTGGGAGGAAACTGCCGAACCTCGTAAAAGTGGTGACCTAAGCACATATTTGTGCCTCTCCAGCGGGCCATGACCACATAGCCCCTACGCTACCCCAGCTCTGCCTGCAGATACAGGGAAAGAACCAGGACAGGGCAGCCCCCGGATTGACTTTGGAGGCATCGGGGAATAGTCCAACTGTGTTTATTTAAGTCAGCAGAAAATACCCGTCATGCTGAATAGGAGAATTTAAAGGCAGATTATTTGTCAGCCTTCTCGAAGCTGTCCAGCCTCTGTGTCCCCGAATAATGATTCACCTGATCATGAATTATCATCTGGTTCGATCACAGTCCCAATAACCTCAGTCGACTTTTAAAATCACCACTGATTTCGTCTCTCTACACAGAGAAGTGTTCTGTATTCCTCTTTTCTTTTTTTTTTCATACACACTGCACTCCCTCCTTTTGAAGAACAAAGTACTGCAGAGTCAGCAAAAGCCTCTCAGATCACATGACAGATCATTAGGTGCAACGGTTTAAAACTTCCTGTGCGTTGTGCAAGTCTTGTTTTCAATGCATTAACGGAAGGAAACAGTGTTGACATGTCAGAGAAAGAAAGTGTGCATATAAATTGTCTACATAGGTGTGTTCCTTCACCCTATGCATGAGCGGCCTGTCTTAAAAACTGCTGTGATTGACTGTTATCTGTTCGATGTTGCCATCTTGTGGACAAAGAGGTGCACTTCAGTTCACGCTCAGCAAACCGGGTGGGAACCCCTCTCACCACAAGTGACGGTTTCACACAAATCTTTTGATTTTGACGGTGACGGCAAGTGTGTGTGTGTGTGAGGTTTGAACTCTGCATCCATTCAGTTTCCCCAGTCTCCGATGGTGACCTAAATGCACCACGGACATGTTTTCGTCAATGTATTACAGCTGCCTCTTTAAATATTTGCTCTGCTTTTCCTGTAAACCCGTCTGATTGATTGCATAATCGGGGAGGCACAAAAAAAATCAACATGTTGTCTCCAAATAATGCTCGTATTCCCAAAATTTAAAACAAAACGCTTATGTATTAGAGTATATTTGTATTTTATTCCCCTTTATTTGTCGCCTAGTAAGTTTTCTACTCTTGTGCTGCTGTTGTTATTGTCTGCTCCCTCGTGTTGCTGTGTCAAAAAGGTACATCTCCTCTTGTCTATGTTGCAGTGGCTCACTATGACAACTATTCACACTAATAGCAAGAAATGCTAATTAATAAAAATCCACAATGTGCAATAATATTACATCTGGAACATGGTTTCACATTTGTCGCTTTTGTGGTTCCAGATAAGTAGTTTTTAGAATAGTCTGATCAGTTTCCTTTCACTCTTTTTAAGTGGTGTTAATTGGGACGAACACTATCAAATATTGATAAGAACAGTCGGTATAACAGTTTTGCAGAGTTGATAAGAAATTAATCATCACTTCAGTCATCATTAGTTATTAGTATGTCCACAGAGAGGCTTTGCTCACACCAGAGAACAGAAAGATAATGGTCGGATGATTCAGATGTTAGAAATTGGGAATTTCCGAGCACTGAATCAACATTGCTGTGTCTAAAATCCAACCTATTGACTGATGAGCACAACATGGCCCATTTGCAGTTTGATAATAATTGACAGAGAGGCAGCTTAAAAGACTGAAATCGGGGCAGACACACAACACCACTTGTCTCTTCTGAGGTCCATCATGAGGATTGAGGTTGCTCTCCAGCTGGGCTTCTGCGCCCTGTGTCTAACTTTGCTGCTTTTCGGAGAAGGAATGTACGTATATATATATATCCTATTTCATTTAAACAACAGCAAGGGTGTTGTTTTTATTCACTTACCACTGATTTTGTATGATAAGAAGATTATTTAATAGGCCTATGTGTATTTCAGGGGAGTGGAACTTCCTGATCCACCAGCAGTAAATTGTGCTTGGAGCCAGTGGTCAGAGTGGGGTTCATGTGATCCTTGCACAAACTCCCGAGTGAGTCACAAGTGAATACAAATTTCATTCGACGCCATTGACTGCAAAACTTTATTTTCAACTTAGTCTAATCATGATACCATACTAGCTGGAGTGTGACAAGCTCTCTAAAGCCATGATGTAGTGGGCCTAGCCTAACTAGGTCTAAATATGACCTGACATCTGTTCATCAAACAGGTTCTGTGTCATACAACATTTTAAATTTTGTGGAATTTTTTCACAGGATGAAGCCTATCTAGGAAACAGAGGTTAAAACCAAACTTCAGTGACTGCACGCTGGCTAGTTACGGCCAGCTGGTAATATAGCCTTAGCTTATTAATTTCCAGAGTTTAGCTTACAGGAAAAAGTGGAAAATTAATTTTGCCATTTTCTCCTATCCTGTGATTGCAACATCTATTTTTGATGCGCCAACTTCATATTCGGCAGTAGCTAAATCTAATCGTAAACCAAGAATAAAAGTAGGTTAACACCAGATCCTGAGAAGAGGTAGCTGGCTTAACTGTAGCTTAGCAAAGCCGGAATAACTCACCCCAGTACTTCATAGCTAACACATTTGAATTTGTAATATGTCACACAAGATTTGCAGTTTTGGGTTAAAAATATACATCTAAAAAAAGAAGTTAAAGCCAAACTGCAAGCTCTCCAGCTAGTTATGGCTATCTGGTAATGTAGCCTAAGCTAAGCTAATTTTTAAAAAAGCTAACAGGAAGAAGTGGGTTAATCAGTTTATCATATTGATGCTCTAATAAGTAATCTAGTTTCTTCTGGACTACCATTGAAAGGGCAGAAGCCAAATCTAATCCTAATGATGGACAAAAGTAGCACCAGATCCTGCTAAAAGGTGGCTAACCTTAGCTTACAAGAGTAGCAGTAACTGCCATCTCTGCCCTTTGAAATGAATTAGATTAAATAAAATGTTATTAGCTACTAACTAGCTCAAATTAACATAAGGATTCGAGCCCTGCTTTTAATTAACTTTACTCTTTCTGTTGTTATTATTGTCTGCATTTGTAAAAAGAACATATGTGCTTTACATTGTGTTTTCATCTGTGACCCTCAGAGGCGTTCTCGAGGTATAGAAGTGTTTGGGCAGTTTCATGGCCAGGCCTGCATTGACCCGATAGGGCAGAGCGAGTCATGCCAAACAGATGCAATATGTGTGCGACCGCCTCGTCCTGTGTGCTCCGACTCAGAGTTCCAGTGCGAGTCAGGTAGTTTCTTTTTTTAATTACCCTACAGGATACTCATCCCTTAATTATCTCAAGCCTTTTCAGTTTAACACCTATCTTTGCACAGGTTATTGCATCAAAAAGAGATTAATGTGCAACGGGGACTATGACTGCGAAGATGGATCCGATGAGGACTGTGAGACTGTGCGCAAACCCTGTGCTGCGACAGTCCTGGATACCAATGAGCAAAGCAGGACAGCAGGATACGGGTAAAAAGGGATTTTTGTAATTAAAGATTAGATCATTTTGAAGTAAAATGGAGGCTTTATGTTACAGTAGCAAGCCCTCAAATCAGGATGGCACATCATCACATTTATTGTGACTATACGTGACAAATCCAAGTAGTACTCAGAGGAGATACTTTCTTATTTACATAAGTAGACTTTTAAGTTGTATGACCTAAAAACAACTTGAAATGAATTGATCCAATTCCTCGATTTTCACTGTATATCGTCTTAAAAGTGTCCACTGTGTCCATGCACCAGAATCAACGTCTTGGGCGCATCCCCTCGAATGAACCCCTTCTACAATGATTACTTCAACGGGAAGTGTGACCGTGTTAGGAATCCGAACAATGGGAATACGGAAAGGACCCCCTGGAACGTCGGTGTGTTCAGATACGAGGTTAGCCAAAACCTTTTTGCCCCTTTTTTAACCAGAGTATTCTAAAAAATTCTCTTCATCCCTTAACACTTTGGCTTAACGCCTTTCCAGACTCGTGTGGAAGAGACCACTTCTAGAGAAATCTATGAAGACACACACAGCCTCCTGAGGGAAATATTGAAAGAGATGAGTTTTAAAGTCGACGCCGGACTTTCCTTCAAATTTACTCCAACTGAGGAATCCATGTCTGAGAAGACTGCGTCTACGGAAGTAGGGCTTCAATACGAGAAGAAAACAATGATTAAGGAGTTCTCAGAGTACACCACCATCAAGGTAAATGTCAAATAAGTCACAGTGCAATTTATACATGGATCATAGCTCACACAGCAAGAATAACTTAAAAGCCAAACTGCGTAACCAATACTGTCTCAAAACAGAGAAATCTTTTGTGTGTTTCTTTATTGATGATTCTCTCCCGCACCCTCAGAACAAGAGCTTCATGCGGGTGTTGGGCAGAGTGGAGCTGAGCAGCTACAGACTGCGCTCCCGCGAGCTCCAAGTGGCTGAGGAATTTCTGGAGCATGTCAAGTCTTTGCCTCTGCAGTACGAGAAGGGTATTTATTTTGCCTTCCTGGAGGACTACGGCACGCACTACACCAAAAACGGGTTGTCTGGCGGTGAATACGAGTTGATCTACGTTCTCAACCAGGACACCATCAAAGAGAAAAGTACGTGTAGCAAGGGCGACTTTTCAAAAAAATCGCTTGTTGTCATTCTCAGAAGTTTTCCGTTCACTCACCTTCTGATCTTCATGATTCTTGCAGATATCACAGATAGACATGTGCAAGAATGCGTCAAAATAGGCATCACAGTAGATATTGGCGGCGACGCTGGCGGACACGTGAAACCTGAAAACTGTGATGACGTAACAACAAAACTCACTGGTAAGCTTTCCCTGCCTCACCTGTTCACGCTTCTTGGATTAAAGGATAGGTGCAAGTTTATCTTAATACTCTCATAACAATGATTCTTCCTTCCCATACTGGCCATGAAACAATTCCTTCATGGCACAACTACTTTGTAAGACATTGACAATAGTCACACGGAGGCCATATTCCTCTGATGGCTGATGTCAAGCTAGGATAATGTTATGCTTCTGTGTTGCCGGTTGCAGGTCATATAAATATTGTGAATCTGACAATTTTTTTATAATTTCATCACTTACCAGTTAAGTAACAACTGAAAAGTTATTGAACAATGAAAATCTGGAGGGAAATTTGACCATATTTTGAGATAAAACTACATACTTTGATAACCCGTTAGCTAATGTTAGCATTTAACCACTTCCTAGCTAACGTTACCGTTTGATTACATCAAGTGTGTTCACTTCAGGGCTGATATTTTAGAAGTAATTTATGCCTTTTACTATTGTGTCGTCTGACACTATCAAACAGTAATGTTAGCTAGAACGTAAATAGGTATCCTTCCACTGCAGCTCATCAAGGAAAAGCTTAAAAAAGAGACCATAATGGCTACAGGACTGTATTAGAATAGACTTGTAAAAATCTGAACCTATCCTTGTCTTATAAGGCCATTGTGCACAGATACTGTGTGATGATATGAATGCATCTATTGGGAAGTCTCTAGAACGTTGCACCTTGTTGCTACACAGATGCCCGTGAAGGAAAAGCAGTGGTGGACAGGGTGATGACGTCGGTCAGAGGAGGTACTCTAGAGAGTGCCGCGACTATGAGGGCAAAATTAAATACTGAAGGAGTGATGGACGTGGCTACGTATCAGAACTGGGCCCGGACCATCGCTGACGCCCCGGCACTGATAAAAAGTGAGGTAGGATTTGAACAGAGAAGCTGTGAGAAGATGATTAAAGGTGTTGCACTGTGATGTTTTTTCGGAAGCATTGAAATGCCAAACTCTCTGTCGGTGGTCGACTTTGGTCCAGACTTAAATATTTTTTTCATATTTTAACACATTTTATAGAGACATTGATGGTGTCCAGAGGATTCTATTGACTTTGTTGATCCTGTTACCTTTCTAGTGCCACCAGCAGGTCAAATCCTTCACGTTTAAGTCGGATATACTGTACGATTTGAGCCTGAGACATTTTGATTGGCAGTCGTCAGGTTATCACACAGTTGAAGCAGAACCAAGAGTCGATTCCCAAAGACTAGTACCTTTTTTACCCACTGTGCCTGCCCAGAGTGGCAACAAGAGCATCTGAAAGTGTCAGGGCGAAAGGTTTGCTTTAGTCTTATTGTAAGACACAAGCTGATGTGATATAATTATTCTGTTATCATATTCCAGAAAGTGAAACATCGTACATATTCTGTTGTTCCTGACAGCCACAGCCCATCTATACTCTAATTCCACTGGACATGGCGGACGCTAACGCCAGGATCTCTAACCTGAGGCAGGCCACAGCAGACTACGTGGCAGAGTATAACTTCTGCAAGTGTAAGCCATGTCACAACGGAGGCACTCTCACTCTGCTGGACGGCGAGTGCATCTGCATGTGTCCTCACCTGTTCGAAGGCCTGGGCTGCCAGAATTTCAAGGGCGACAAAGCAAGACCCGGAAGTAAGATTGACAGTGGGACGTGAGATAAGTCACAACATCCACAACAAGGCCAAAGCTCATTTTTCTTCAATGTGTAAAAATTTGGACAATGTTTTTTTGCAGGTACAAGACCGACTGTCAACCAGGAAGGTAACTGGTCATGCTGGTCTGGCTGGTCCGGCTGCACGGACGGGCAACGCTCCAGGACACGAACCTGCAACACGGACGGGCTTGTTGGAGCTGCGTGCAGAGGAAGCACCACAAATCAAGAATACTGCTAGGCAGATAAACGATCATTCAACTAACGACCTGTATCTTACAAACAACCCATGCACAAAAAAAAGATTCAAAGTCGTGCACATATTTGGTTTCACATGCTAAGTTAGGAGTGCAGATCCATCTTGAGGTTGATAACGGATAATGCACTTCGTAAAACTGTGGATAGATTATTTTTGAGCACATTTTTGTGATTTGAATGTGTGGAATTTGAGTATAAAGTATCGATTGTGTCATGGATTTAGTAGAAAGGTCATTTCTGTGAGACTTAATAGGAGCCGTTGCGCCAAAGCACACAAGTCTTAAACAAATGAAACAAATTCCAAAGCAAGTATCAAACACAGCATGTCTGTTATTTTAATAAAGATGTGGTGCCACGCTCCCCCACTGTTCGCTTTGCTGACCTAAGTATCTGATCCCCGCATGTTATTTTCATTTCCATTGTGATACAGTACATCTTATTAAAAGCAGCTTCTCAAAAAACCCGTTCCAGTCGAAAAGGTCTGTGTTGTCTTTCACAGCCCGCGGCACCCTGGACAGAATTTAAGAGCGTGACCTATTTAATCATTAATCAGTCTTACTTTTCTATCCAAAAGAACTTTGGCTTTTTTCGACTACAAACAACACTCTCCCTCGACTTTGGTTCACTTAGAATAGTGTTGGGCTGAAGTATGTATTAATGGGCAAATAACTCATCTTTAAAAGCACGGACACATTCCAGCTGGCTGTGCTGTGCAAATGAGAACCAGATGAGTGGAAGCAGGATGGAGAGAGAGAGACCTGACAGAGGACAGCGAGAGATTAAGGTGTTGGACATAAACACGGCGTAAAGGGCGGCGTTATATATGCATTCTAGTTTCCTCAGCTGACATTTACAGTTCCTGAAACCTCGCCTTCGACGTGTCCAGTAACTCATAACTTTTAAGTTCGGTTTTCTGTTGAGGATGCTTCAGTAAATTTAGAACTCAAGTGGGAACGAGAGCAGCAGCGATATACAACAGTGTTTTCTTCACACTGGAGACGAGGCTGTCCGTTGATACCGATGCAGATCGTGTTGGGAGGGAAAAAAGAATTCATCAAATACAAACTATGTACATCTGCTTCCAATAAACTGTATTTATCTGACGGTTAACACGTGAGGGGGGAAATCATGCAAGTTATTCGGCTGCGAAATAAGTCTAATAATAATTCGGAATGTTCTTCTTCTTTGGTGTCTTTTTCCTAGTTTAGTGCTGTTTTTACTTCAGTTCTCAACACAAACAGTGGCCAAAAATGTGTCTTTCTCTGTTTAACTATCCTCAAGCAACTTTAAGAGCTCCAAAGAATGAAAATACAAAGTATACTGTGTGTAAAAGTCTTGAATTTACATGGAAAGTTCAAGTATAAAACCTCCGTGACGGCAGCCATTGATTTTTCGAACGACCGCTTTGAAGCCTAGAGTTTGGCATTTCTTCTGTCGCCATCTTGGTGTCTGAATCGGCCATATTTGGATCAGAGGGTGGAGCTGTGGAGGACATCCTGACTGGATCTGAGTGGGAACCTGATGGACACGCGGTGGTAGTTACTTGTTAATCTCAAGGTAGCTACGCAGTAAAACATACCCTGCTTTATCGTCTACTTTAACTCTAAATGGGACCATTATTTACAAAATGACCATCATGCTATATTGTGATTGAGACCATGAGCTCATCAGGAAACTGTTTAAGGAATCAAGTGAGTAGTTGGGTCATTTTCTCATAAGATTGCATACAATCCTGACCTCTTTTTGAGACCAGTGGAGTCGCCCCCTTCTGGCCATTACAAAGAATGCATGTTAAACACTCTTAAGCACCGGTTTCACTTTTCAGACACGGTGGCTCCATCCATACTTTAAGCAGTCAAAGGGAAGGAGAGATATCAAATATTAGGCTGTTTGGTTTAAAAATTGGCAAAAAGGTTGACTGTCTTGTTTGCTCAGCTCAACAGCCTTTGATTCCCACGTTTGCTCACGGATTAAAAACTCACAGTACAGTCATTCAGCGTCAACAATTCAGGCATGACTGAAGATCATTGTGTCAGAGAGGGCCTTGTTAAGCAAACAGCAGTGAGAGTACTGCTGCAGCCTCGCACAGTCTTGATGAATGTGCACACACCTAGAAAGGAAAAAAAATGGAAAATTGCTTACAGTCAGTTTTTCCTTCAGCCTCGTTTGGATGAGAAGAGAATTCCTTGGTTACTTGGGGAACACCAGACAAAGAAAATAGCTTATTATGAGCCTCAAATCATTTTTAAAACCCTTTACAGAACAGCCAATCACATAAAAATGTATGTATATAAATTCCACCTGTGGAAATGTTCATTGATATGAAAATATTGCTTTTCTCCACATGTTAAAGTTTTAATTCCCATGTCAAATTTCACGAGTAAGATTGACAAGACACAAGGAAGGAGACAAACCAGAGAAACAAAACCTTATATAATATAGTTCAGGACTTGTGTCGTGGATTTGTTTTAAATGACCTGAGCAGCTTTGGGCCTTCTGGGTTCGCTTTGTTTATTACTTCTTCTTCTGCTCTCAGTGGGCTTTCTGTGAATATTGCCTCCTGTCATCGCTTAAATAGAGAGGAGTGTGTGTGTGTGCATGTGGTTGGTGCATGTGTGTGTGTGTGTGTGTGTGTGTGTAGTGGGGGGTGATGAATGCATACTTGAGAGGTAACCACTGGGGGTGGTACCCCCTGGCCTTTAGGATGTCAGCATAATGGAGTAAAACTTTGGGACCTTATTGAGCTCCGGGGAGACCCCATTCACTCCGGACAGCAACCCAGCCGCGGGCCATTATCTTAGTCGAAAATGTTTTGTTCTTTCTTCAGTCTTCAACAGAACCGTTAGCACAAAATAATGAACCCCTCCTCATCGATAGACTGCCCAATTTTCCTCTTTTTTTTCTTCTTTTACTAATATTTACTCGTACTATAAACTGAGTAACAGGTGGGCATTTAAAGTTTATATGAGGACTTTTTAAAACCTTTTAGAGGATCTCACGACACTGATATAGAACAGGCTATATTTCTTTTACGGTCTGTAAAGTCTAACCAGAACATTTTGCACTTTATGCTCTTAATAATCAGTGCAAAAACACACATCCTGCTTCAAACATTAAAAGTACCCTACTTATTTAAGCTTATCAAGCTAGTTTGGAAGAAAGAAAAAAAGAAAATGTTGGCAAACAGAAAACAAGCAGTTCATTTTTACTTCACAAAAACTTTACTTAAATCCCAGAATCCTTCACTTTGCACGCCACAAAAGCTCGAGAATTAATTCTAGGTTTGCTTTCAAACGTGAGCCATTGTCGCCCCATCTCATAAACATATAGTCCGTGCTTTTCAGCTGAAAAAAGAGGTAAGGGATATTTTTTTCAACAAAAGCCCTTAGAAGGGTGTGAAAGGAGCCCCCTCGCACTCCTAAACGCCTGGACACAGTTGGAGTCGGCCCCCTCCCCACTTCCCCGGGTCACTAAAGGCATTGAAGTTTTAGAGGGCTGCTACGGCAGATTACTCCACACAGCTGTCCCAGCACCGTGGAAATGAAGTTATGCCCCTTGTCAGCTATGTTTTGTGTCGTCCCCCCGTCCCCCCACTCATCCTGTTCTCCTCTCACTCCCCAAAACCCTGCACCGCTGCTCTTTGGCTGGGCTGCAGGAGGGAAATCAGGGGAGGCAACTAAAGGGACAATTCATATACAGCCACGGCAGATAGAGGAAACCTCTCCGATTGGCTGATTGAATATTCCCTCTTTGCATCATAATTCACAGGGGCTTGAAATCCCTGACATTCAACCCAAGCGCAGCCCCCCCTCTCCCATACCAAACCCTTCCCCCCATTCACCCTCAATCATAAATCAACCCCTCCTCCACCTTTCCCACCTCTCTAAAGAGCCCAGGGTACTGCCTTCCTCAAGTCCACCCCCTAACCTCCAATTACCGTGGGTCACTGGGGTTTATTCACTTCACTTTGCTTTGGCTAAGTTTGTTTATTTTTGGTCGAAACGGAAAAGCAGCCCAAATCTTGCAACATGTAAGGGTTTTGAAAAAAAGAAAAAGAAAAGAAAATGACACAAACCTCCTTTTGGACAATAAAAGTTGGATTCCCAGGCAATAAAACTCACCCGTGTTTCATTCAGTAGACTCAGACGTGATGCTGCTGCAGCCTGACATGGTCTGGTGTGAGCAGTTAGCTCATGGTGGCTAATGCCAGCTAACTTTGTTGCGTAACATTCCTGACATTACTAAATGGGTTTGCTGACTTTATAACAACTCTACAGCTGATGTTTAACTGTGTTTTAACATCTCACCGGTTGACATTTGAATGGTTCTGTTGGAAAATGACAGGAAATTCAGCAACAGTGTCAAAGTGATCGCTGTTCTGTCAAAGTTACGGTCTCGCTTTAAGAGATTACGTAACGGGGTCTTCAACGTTTTTAAGGCCAAGGACTCAGTTTAGCTTTAGCTGATAGCAGTCCGACTCATCAAATACAGCAGCCTGGTCAGCGGCCTTAAGCTTCTAATTTTGACAATGCAGTTACCCCCTGTAGCGTCACTTCTTGAATGCCCCTCTAGTGCCGGAAAGTCCAAGTCAGGGGTTGGTCGGGGTGATTAGATGGGCCATTCTCTGGACCCACAAAGATGGGTTTACGTCCCATTTGTGACCAAGAATTAAGAGTGAATTGTTTTTAAGTTATGTTACCGAAGTAAGTTAATGTACGTAAATGAGGT
This sequence comes from Lagodon rhomboides, assembly GCA_039737535.1. NCBI lineage: Eukaryota > Metazoa > Chordata > Actinopteri > Spariformes > Sparidae > Lagodon > Lagodon rhomboides. The sequence continues at coordinate 6,120,150 of CM077800.1, read as the reverse complement.
AAGTGATGTAACGTTAGTATGATCTTTTACTAAACCTAACCAAACCCAAGTCAAATGTCACTTTATGTGAACTCTGAAGCTTTATTTTGAAAGTCCAAGCAGATGTATCATATTGCTTGTGTTTGCTAATTTGACCGGCAGAGGCCTTCACATCCAAATCAGTGGCTCGAGGGCAGAACATCACAGTTTGACACGTTCATGGTAAGATTATGCTCCAGATAGAGAGACTGAGCCCGGAACCCTACAACTGCTGTGTATGAACAAGTTAGGCACGTTAGCTTTACTGAAGTTTTTTCTGGTGGTTTGTTATAAACACAATAAAATGTGTTTGAAAAAATAAAAACTTTAATATTGTCAAACAATTATTAGGTAGCCAACTTGAAGTAACTCTTAGGACAGCCTAGGGATCATGGACCCACTGTTGGAGACCCAGAACTCATGGTGTGTTAATCTGTACTCGGGGAAAAAATATGACCTCCAACAGTGAAAAGTGCAATGGAAAAGCTTTTCAAGTCGGAAACTCAAGCAAGATCTGAGTAGCGTTCAGTACGGTGGTGCACATAGTAAATAATTACTTTTTACCTTTATATAGTGTTAATTTGTAGTTGTCATTTTCATGTTCAGTCTTTGCATCAGGAGCCGACTCCTCCTGCCTTTAAATCAGTCGCTTGTGAAGTTTGCAGACTTGCAAATTCAGACAACCGTTTGCGGCGAGCGTCCTCCATGTTTTTCCGAGCAAATCTACCGGAACGCTTTTAGATTGGAAGTCGGACATACCGACTCGGAAATTCCTGCTTCTGACTCGCAATTGGAAGTAAAAGTTTGTGCGTCACGGCAGCCAAATATATAGGAATGTGTCGGGTTTGTTTTCCTTCAGCGGTTAGGTTGAAGTTCAGATCTTGTACAGCTGTAAAACAAAAAGATTGTTCTTATTAACAAATATTTGATGTTTTTTAAGTAGTTAAAAAGTATAAAAATTCAGAAAACAGTGAAGGGGATGTCTTGAAATTGTTTGTTTTGTCAGACCAACAGTCCCAAACCCACAACTATAAAATGGCTGAGTTCAGCAAATGTTTGCTAGTTAATCAAAACTGTGAATAGACTAATCAATGAATTGCTTTAGCAGCTTGTTCCAGCTCTTCCAAAGATCATATGATTGTGACACTGGCAGTATCAATTCGATTATTGGCCTGCTATATGCGTAAAAGTAAATGTCCTGCCTGTCGTATCGACCACACGAGGAGCCTCGCTCGGCCGTACTGCTGCGAACTCGTTCTCACAGGGAGGAGAGTTGCACTTATTATAAGTTGCGAAAACAATCTCGCCACAAGGTCCACTCGGTGGCTCTCTCAAAGGTTTTCCCATCTTTCTCTGTTTCAAACTATTTTTGATTCCATCTCACTCCGGGTCCGCATGAGGCGGACACTGAATTAGAAACAGTTCGCCTTAGTCCAGGAGTTTCAAAATAGGCTCGACAGAAAAAAAAAAAAAAAAAAAAGAGTCAGTCTGGCCGCCGAGCAGCTTTTGAAATGTTCCACTGAGACTTGAGGAGGGAGGGAGATGTTTCACTGCCGCTGTCCTAAACTGACATCAAGCTCTTGACGAACATACGCTTATGTTTTATTTTTTTGATGTTCATCCACATGCATGATATAACGACGTATTGTGTACGCATTGTGGCAGCAGCCAAAGAATAATGTAAGGAAAAAATACATCTTCGTTCTGATTGAATATCTTCTTCAAAGTCCAGCTAACGTCGGGCTGCCTGTTTTCTTTCCCTTAGTGTAACCAGGAGGACGAAGGCCTCGGGGCGGGGCAGAGGGGAGGCTGTTCCGAGCAACAGTTTGAGTTATGATGAAGCAATTTTAATGATGTTCTGGTCCCCGCACCAAAGGCCCCCGTGGACTCTTTTCTGCTTTGGCATGGGAAAAAAACACACTACATTCCTATTTTTCCTCCGGTGCCAAAAGTTAATTGAAAACATTTCAGGGCAAAGTATGGTCCGGGGCCCCCCGTATGATTCTCATCCCTTCATTATCCCCAACAATAATAAAAAGGCATTACAATTATTAATGGTTGGAGCGGTGGGGGCCTGCGCTCTTAAAGTGACAGTGGCAGGCTTTTTGCTTCTCGTAACAAAGGGCCTCCGCCACATCACTCTGTTGGTATTTTTTAACAATCGCTGCCATTGCTGGATTTATTATTTTGGTTTTTCTTCCAAAAAAAAAAAAAAAAAAACAGTTTAAAGTAATAATGATAGCTTGTGTTTTTTTCAGAGTTAAGTCATTTCTTACAACCAAACTATGACAAAGTTATCCTCACGGATTCAGAGAGAAGTGAGAGGAGACGAACAAACGTCTAAAAGCGAGAGGACCGCGGCACAAACGAAGGTCTCAGCAGGAGCTCGACTATGAGCAGCAAAGCTGAACTTTCTCACATAACTCCTCTGTCTTCTCCGGGTTAGCTGTCTCCTCGCGCTCCCCCCCTCGCTCCCTGAAAAGGGGGTGACAGAGGAAAAAGAGTGAATGAAGTGCCCCCCTGCATTGTGCCGCCGCGCCATTGTGTGTTTTGCGTCGCGCATAATAGAGGTGCCACTCGACTTCTCCTCCAATCAATGGGCTGGAGGGCCCATCTCTTCTCCCTGAAAAGCAACATGGCTGCCCTCAATGGTTTCAAGGCCCATTATCACAAGTGAAGGAGGGGACGCTGGCTTTTTCTCTAAGTAGCTGACGGACTCACAACATGAGTCCCAGGCGTGTAAACAGACACATGTACCATCGCTGCTATCGCTGATTAAAGATTGCTTGATACACTGAAAATAGAAAGCATAAAACCTAAAAAGTGGCTGCATGGTGTCCTCTAAAGAAAATCAACAAACTGTGAGCTCATTTGTGGCTCATTTTTCTTTCTGTCACAACTCCTCAAGACATGTGCTGCATGATTGACAACAATAAATGTGAGTCTACTGAGCTTTCAGCTGTCAAAACTGTCAAAAAGTCACCTGTTGATCATTTACTAAAGCAGGTTTTTGGATTGTTTTAATTGTTTTAAGGCCAATAAATTCCTCTGTAATCAAAGTTATGACTTAAATTATGCATCTCAATCAAAGAATACCAGAATGGTCCCTTTTCCCAGATGTTTTACACGCACGACGGCACATAAAATAAATCCGGCCTCTATAAAAGTATTCAAACCACCATTAAGTTGTCGAAATGACTGTACGTTCAGTGAATAATTGTGTGAAATGCTTTCGGTTCGACTGATTTAATCACAACCCAAACACATTTTCTTCATGTACTTTGTGTTCGCAGACTCCATTTTTAAAAAATGATGTTAGCGACTGTTGCTCTCCGTTAGCGTAGCTGAGAGAGGTTTCCGCGACGTGCTCACATATGGCCAATAAAAAATGTATTACTAAATGTAAATCGCTACAAATTGTTAGATATGGCCAAGTCGCTGTTTTGATGACTTGACAGAATATAAATGAGTCGAGACCCAACTTGGTCTTTGAATTTAAAGACTTCACTTGACCTGAGACATGATGACTCAGATAACTTGTCTGTTTTCATTTCATGTTTTCAGTTCAGTTTTTTTTTTTAATCTGGCTGTCAGTGTTTCACTCTTTAAAAGTGATGGGAAGGGAATAAAGCGTCAAACACTGATGGTTTGGGATGCTGCCCGACCTGACCGACAATCCCAAAGCATCAGTGTTTGACAAGTCGGTACTGAGACTATATAAATATCAACTTTCTCACAAAGTGGACCTGAAATAAGCTTTTATAACCTTTTGAACAGGTTATAAATGGGTCAGTAATGTCATTATTGGACAGGCACTGATAATAATGTCTTTTCTCTTTCAAGTGGATACTGCAGGTAAGACTTCAGTGTCTTGGCGGGGGAACTGTGACTTGATGTGGGACTTGACTTCACTTGCCAAAGAAAAAAGGACTTGGAACTTGCTTGCGACCAGTGATGAAATGTAACTGAGTACATTTACTCAAACACTGGACTTAAGTACAATTTTGATGTGCTTACTTTACTTGAGTGTTTCCTTTTTTCGTTACTGTTTACTTCCACTCCACTACGATCCGGAGGCAAATATTTGACTTTTCACTCCACATTACATTCATTTGATAATACCAGAATGGTCCCTTTTCACAGATGTTTTACACGCACGACGGCACATAAAATAAATCCGGCCTCTATAAAAGTATTCAAACCACCATTAAGTTGTTGAAATGACTGTGCGTTCAGTGAATAATCGTGTGAAATGCTTTCTGAAAATCTACCAGTTCCGCTGATTTAATTTCATTTCATGTTTTCAGTTCAGTTTTTTTTTGTTTTTGAGTCTGGCTGTCAGTGTTTCGCTCTTTAAAAGTGATGGGAAGGGAATAAAGCGTCAAACACTGACGCTTTGAGATGTTGCCCGACCTGACCGACAATCCCAAAGCGTCAGTGTTTGTTGGTACTGAGAGTCAAAAATCAACTTTCTCACAAAGCGGACCTGAAATAAGCTTTTATAACCTTTTGAACAGGTTATAAATGGGTCAAACATGTCATTATTGGACAGGCACTGATAATAATGTCTTTTCTATTTCGAGTGGATACTGCAGGTAAGACTTCAGTATCTTGGCGGGGAAACTGTGACTTGATGTGGGACCTGACTTGCTTGCGACCAGTGACAAAATGTAACTCTGTATATTTACTCAAACACTGTACTGCAAATATTATACTTTTTAATCCACTAACTTTAGTAACTAGTTAAATTTGCATCTGAGCCAAACTAGCGCATTTTCATAGTTACTTTTTTTTAATAGGTAATCAGATTTCAATAATCACTGAATATTGGACGTGATAATTGGCCAGTTTGACAGTCAGTCGACTCATTCTATACAGTTTATATGCTTTACTTTTTATTGTACTTTTGAATATACTCATATTTATTGCCAAAAAATTACTTTTGATACTTAAGTACATTTGAAATCAGACTTTTTGTATTATTTTTATGGTCGACTTTCACTTTTACCAAAGTATCACCTGAACACTTGATCTTTACTTTTACTCAAGCATGACTTTTGGGCACTTTTTACAACCCTGCTGAGTAGAAAAACATTTAGGTTAACGCTCATACAATTAATTTATCGCGCTGTGATTAAACTAAATAAGAACAGAGGGCTGCTTTAAGTGAATCAACATTACTTTTAACTCTTTCACGAAGCCTAAATCTTTCAAAAACAAGACAGAAAGTTGGAGACAGAGCCACACAACGTTGACAAGACTCACTGTAAAACTCTTATTTATTGATTTCATGTGCATGTACATTCAGAGGAGTGTGTTCATCATGGGCACTTAATACCTCCACTCACCCCCAGACATCTTTTTCTTTTTTTTCTCAGTGTGTCTTTTCTGAAGACTTCTAACAAACACATGTGGTGAGGATAAACAAACTGACCCAACGCCTCTTTGCCCCATTTGTGCTGCAAATCTCCCCCCGAGAGGAGGAGTTCACCTTTCTCTCATCCGTCTGAACAGTTTTTCCAGCGTTAACACTTGATACCTTGGGCAAACATCCATGTTTACAAAGTCAAGTGTTTCGCTCTCTAAGAGCTTTTTCTTGTTGCAGGTATCTGACCGTGGGAGAGTTAAGACACATCAGAGCGGCTTCAACATCAACTTTGGTTTCTCTAATGAAGGGGTTGTGGGAGAAAGAAAAAAAAAGTCTCTGTACGGCTGGTAAAAGAAAAACTGCTGTGCTTTCACAGCAGGCCTCTGATATGGTCACATCATGGTGAGTATATATAAAAAAAAGACTTGTAGGCACTTTTAGGCAGAACATTCTCCTCCTCTGTGGTCATAACGCAGTAAAATAGTGTGACTCACCTACTCATACAGTGCAAATCTCATCTCATAGACAAATACTTTGACAAAAAAACAAGTTTATACAATATACTGTACAATTTATCTGTATATAGGCTCCTTCAGCGTGATCTGAACATTTCTGCAAGTGTAACTGAAACATAACTATCTGATCAGATTAACAAACAGCAAATGTCCTGAATTGTGTGAATTTGTGCTGATTTTTTAGAGCTGAATTGTCCAGAATGGCTGCTGAGTTGATTCCTGGTGTTCTTGTCAGATTAATCTGGTTAAAACCAAAATGGTGGTCAGGGCATTTAGCGCAGTCTGACCGGGTTTAGAGTCGCTCGAGCTCTCTACGTACGGGTAATCCACCAGCTCGTTCAGATCGTCCTCGGTGTCGTCCTCGGCGTCCGAGAAGCCGCTCCCCGCGAACCGATCGCTCGAATCGGAGCAGAAGGTCTTCATGCTGACTTTCAGAAACTCGCAAATGTTCCTCTCCGTGCCGTCGCACACGCAAGTGTCCAGCTGCTGCGCCTTCGGGATGGAGCGCATGTTGGCGATCACCTTGCGGCACCCGTCCGAGCACCTCTCCCCTCCGAAGAGCTTCCTGCAGTGGTACAAGTAATCCTTCATGGCGGAGCTGCAGGGCACGTCCGCCTCGCACTGCCGCCGGGCCTCGGTGCAGCCCATGGTGCGGGTCCGCGGCAGGCACGGCTCGATGGCCTGCTTGGTGCCCCTGCACACCGGGTCCGCGGCGCAGTCGCAGTCCTCCAGAGCCGGGCCGCTCTGGGTCAGGTTGAGCTGGATGAGGGAGGAGATGCAGTGGCTGGGACACTTCTTGCGGTCCCCATTGATGACAGAAGCGCAGGCGTACAGGTACTGGTCGTACGCGTAATGGCACTCCGGCTCCCCGTGGCACTTCAGGATGGCTTTCCAGCAGACCAGCCGACGACTGTGGTTGGGAGATCCGACACACAAGCCGATGATTAGGATCAATACACTGCCGATCAGAACCGCCGTCCGCTCCATCAGTATGGCACGGCTTGCCATTTCCAGGGAGAATGAACCTTAAAGATGGGAGACTTCATCGGGGCTTCTGTGATTCCTCTCGAGCTGCGTCAGAACCACGTTAAACCGGGACTCGAAGTCAGCGAGGCGCCAGAAACTATGCCACAGCTCATCGAGGGTGTCATTAACAAGCCGATCATGTTGGGGATCTCAAAAACTTTTCAACGTGCGTCCAAAAAACTTTCCAGAGCTCTCCAACAGTCCCAGCTCGTGTTTGCAGGCTCCGCGTGCGCGCGTGTCGCTCGTTCAGCACGCGCACAGACGACTGAAAAGTTTGGATAACCTTTAACACCACACACACACACGCAAAACAAAACGCATTAAAGGCTAGTTTCCTGAATTTCTCCGCGATAGATCCTCGCTCCTGGACTCTCACTCATCCGCCTTCTCGTCCCCGGCCAGCATCCACTCAGCCAGCAGCAGCAGCAGCTCTGTGATGAGCGCTGCGTGCTGATGGGCTGATTAGGTTACTGCAACGGCCGCCTGCGATTGGTCCGATGAACTGCTGCGATTCTGTCGTCACCACTTGGCGGTGACGCACGCTACTGTTTTGTGAAACTGTGGTAAAAAGAAACTTTCTGCTCATTATGAAGATACATATGAACTCATTTGTGTCTTGTGAGATCACAGTTCTTATTATTTTCATATAGATAGATAGATAGATAGATAGATAGATAGATAGATAGATAGATAGATAGATAGATAGATAGATAGATAGATAGATAGATAGATAGGACTAGATCCAGCATAGATCAGCGAGTAGATAGACTAGATAGATAGCATAGATAGATGAAATAGGTGAAACGTCTTCAAAGACAAAAACCAAATCCAGTTGTGTTCGATTCAATTTCCTTGAGATAACTATGACCTGGATGAATGAGAATATTCACAGGCTTGATAGATAGATAGATAGATAGATAGATAGATAGATAGATAGATAGATAGATAGATAGATAGATAGATAGATAGATAGATAGATAGATAGATAGAAACAACTAAATTACACATTTTATTCATTGTGTCTTCTGTAAAATAAAGCATGTTTCAGTATAAAACTCCCTTTCTCAAAATGCTATGAGTCATTTTTTTGGTACGCAACATTAAAGCATCGCGTTGCACTGCGGGTGGCTGGACCCATTACCTGAGAAATGTACTGATCGGAACCAACCACCAGCTAAAATGTTGGAGTGAACTGTGACGCCAGAAAAGAAAAAAGGAGAAGGAAAAAGAGGGAGCAAATAATAATAATGTAAGTCACTGGAACTTTTTCAGAGGCCCGTGCAGCAATTTCTGCGGGCGGGTCTGCCTGAAAGTATCCAAAAATGGTTTCCAATGAGAAAAAGCCAATATGAGTTGAGTGGTTGGCGTAAAAAGATTATTGCATTTCTTGTGAAGGGGTAAATCTATGGCAGGTCTGTGCGGCTGATGTGGTATCTTCAGCCTCAACCTTTTAGATCTGCATCGACAATCTAATCTTAAGGCTATTTTTAGTCGTCTGCTTCTAGATAAATATCATGAGCGGAGTTTGCTGTGCTCCGTAAATCTCACGCTTTCAGCTACGCCGCTGCAACATTTGGATTTGGAATGATTTATCGTTCGACCGCTGTGGTCTGATTCTCCAATAATTGCTCGTCCCTGCGACGAGGCCCTCGTGTAATGAGGCGCAGTTTCTTTGGAAAACACTGGGACCGGGTTGCCTCCCCGCGGGGAGAAACGACAGCTGTTATAACACATGCGGAGCTCCCGTCTTACACTTTTCGCCATGAAACATAACAAGCCTCGGCTGCACGGCCATGATACACGCCCGTGAAGGCATCACTGACACATTTGCACACACCGATAAAGACGTGACAGGTTTTAAGAGCTGTGGTTCCCAGATACAGAGCTGGGAAAGCACCGGCCTTTACAGGAGAAATGTAAAATAAAAAGACACATTTGGTGTTTTTCTTACTGCCTGTTCTGTGCAAGTGTAAGCAAGCAGCGGCGTGAGATCCTAAGCACCCACCACTTTACCTTTTGGTGGAGGGTATTTCCTATTTCCTTACAATAACACTCAGCGAGACAAAGAGTGTGAAGAGGGGTATCTACTGCCGTCTCACACCGAGCAAACAAACAACGAAGCATGAAGCCACTAGGAACAAAAACAGGATAGATCTGTCGGGGTCTCGAGGTCAAGGGAACAAAGTGTAGAAAAAGAAAAACCAGCCAGTCGCTCGGATAACTCCGTTCTCCTGACCCCGTCACATCACCACACTGTGACCACGGAGATCTGGCAGCTCTCGGGGGGACGCTAAGACCCCTCGATACCAATTAGAGAGATTAGAGAGGAGTCAAGACGGGAGCAAGGGGAGTTTTTCGTCGCCAAACAACCCCAAACACCCCCTTCCCACCTCTTCCAGCTGGCATACCAGAGCAACAGGATGACTGCAGAGCTCAGTTTGAAGCAACATCAAAGCGGAGCCCAAATGGTGAACGGCTCGAGGGTCGCCGTTAAACAGCATAAGGAACCTGACGTCAGCCAAGACCGCTATGGTCAAAGTTGGCTCATAATAGAGATGGATTTGGGCCACTTTTGAAAAGTCTTTTCACTTATGTGCAAAGTTTGGGTACCTCTAATTGTGCACACGCAGTCCAAAGCACGAGGCCTGTGTGAAGCTTTCTTTTCAACAACTGGGAGCAAACTCCAGAAGCCAGAATGAAGCGTGGGCACACATATCATATTATATCAGCTTACATGTATGAGCTGACTTCCATGTCTTGAGGCGGTGAAGTTACAGCTAGTCGAGAGGCCTTGCAAGCCACTGACCCCTGTTCAAGACTGTGTTAGAGACCAGTGGATATTTTTAAGGAGACCACAGGACAAATTCCAACCATGTTTGTGGCGACAAATAAAATGATGTTATTAACGAGATATCGGGACATCTCGCTCACATCTCATGACAAAAACGGACTATCTATACAAGAGGTCAGGGCATCTCCAGATGTCTTTGTGGTGACAAAACCAGGTATTTTAAGCCGAAACATGATCCTTTCCGGTCCCTGACCAAGTGGCTTCTGTGCCTAAACCCAAACCCGACCATGAGCACGGAGTTGTCACGACTTAAAGTCAAAAAACTGAACCTAAAGAAATGTAACGCTGCGACATAAAGAAATGTGAAAGTTTCAACACATCCGCGGTTCGCTAGAGCTGCCAACATTTATTCTGGCGGTTGGGTTGAAGGAACACACGCTGACCACGCTTGCGTTTCACTTTTTAAGAAGGAGTTCATAATGCAGAGCAGAACCAAAATCCCATCAGTGTTGGACGGCGGCCAGATCAAGAACAACGGCCAGATTCAGCCGAGCCAGCGGCTCTGTATGATGAATCAGGCAGCTGCTCTCCCCCGAACTGTACCTCTTAAATTACCCCAATACATCACTTAGATTCTTTACTTTTGCACCAAACTACTCAGATGCTTCTAAGGGAAATATGAGGCCGGTTTCCTTTTACAGTCCCGTCCTCCACTTATTTCAAACGAGCGCCTCCGGATATGCATCCTCAACATGCGGTTGTTCATGGCGACTTGCATATAATAGTGTTTCCAGAATTGGAATGCGGTTCCCGAGAGTAGATTTGTAAATACTCATGCAGAGACAGACATGCTCTTCAGTTTGTCTCCACTGCTGTCAGAAGTCATTACACACAAGCTGCTATGCCAGAACAATTCACTGAACTTTGTATTCAAGTGCTTCCAAGCCGGGAGAGAGGCAGAGCAGAGAGAGAGGGAGAGAGAGGGGAGGGAGGGAGGGAAAGGAGGGAGGGAAAGGAGTCAATATTAAAAAGCTGCCAAGTGTTTTTTTTTTCTGCCTGCATTTTTTCGTTTCGCTGCGTCTCATGGAAAATTCTCAGATGTCTGTCTTCGATATGTTGATATTTTTCCTTCATTCCTCTCACATGAAAGGGGCGAGAGTCATATGCTTTTGGTGAAAACAAGAAGAGAACTTTCTGTCGGCTCGGCCCAGTCATGGCATGAATATGCAGCTGAAGTGTCATCTTGAAGCCGGTCAACAACACGGCACCTGCGGCGCTGTTGTTTTCTAGTGCGCACTTAAATGATTAGACAGAAGAGATTAAATCACCTGAAGCAGGGAGCATGCGGTTATTCTGTCGGTCAACGCCTCCTGGATGGACTGGCGTGAAGTTTAGTAAATTCATGATCCCCAGAGGATGAATCCTAATGATTTTTGTGATCCTGTGTCGTTTGCACATTCTGACATATTTGATTTTTTGTGAAATGTATCAACAACTAACAAGAGGATCAATTCTACTACATGTATATGAGCTAACATTCATGTCCGGAGGTGGAGGGGATGGTGGTGGTGTTACAGTAAGAAGGCTGCCAAGCCAGTGACCACTGTTCGAGACAGGGTTTCAACATTTCAAAGCATGAAACCGTCTGGAATGTTTAACAAAACGTCAGGACCAGCCATGTCACTGGCAACAAAACTGGACATTTTTTTGCGATGAGGCATCAGGAAAATGTGCATCCCAAAACCAGAGACGTGACAACCATGTTCAGTTGTCTTTGTGGTGACAGAATCAGATAAGCCAAAACATGATCTCTTCCTAACCCCGCCAGCACAGAAAATTGAAAATGGGACCTAAATAATTTAAAGTTGCAACATAATTAACATATCCATGATTTGCAGAGACAAACATTGCCAACAGTTTATTCTGGGTTCTGGGTCAAAAGTTGCATTCGCCTCATACTTTCAATTATGACCGAATACGAAATAAGTGACATAAACATAAGCATTTAGCTCACCGCCGTAATTTTCTCGGTCTATGCTGCCCCTCCAGACTCCAGCACGCCCTGTATTTTTATCGCATCAGAGATGTTTCAAGATGGTACCACATGTTCTGAGACTAAGTGCATCCCTCCGGGGGGAAAGCCACGCTGCACGGCAGGAAAAGGCTTTGACTTTGAACTCGCAGAAAAGAACAGAGGCGCAGGTTCAAACAAGGGTCACTGTTGCTGTAAAGCAGCCAAAAATACTCTGAAAGTTACAGTCGTCAAAGCCCAAAAGTGTGGAGCGCCGTGTGATGGACAGTGGATGTGCTGCGCTGGTTTGTTTCGTGGAACAGATCTGCACCATCACACGGAGCAAAGCTGGTAAACGTTACAAAGAGATTCATGTTCTGGTTGTTATTGTTCCACTGAAGGATTTTTGCAGGAAAGCAGATGGGGCTGTTAAACAGATCGGAGCAGAGAGTTAAACTCCAGCCAGGGACGCTGGATTTGCCATCACAAAGGAGGGTAATTGATAGTGCGTGCTGCTGCAGATCAATGACACCTGCAGTAAAAATCTGTGCTATAAGGAACAAAAGAAACGTCAGGGTTGCTTAGGCCTGCAGTACGTAGATATTAAGTGACACTGGTCAGGAAATGATAAGATAACAGAGCAATTTCTTTTCAGTACAAAGAGGGGAAGATAATAAAGCCTGAGGTAATACCAGCGAGGGTATCTGCGTCTTGAAAAGGAGGCGTGTAGCTGTTACAGAGGAAAAAGAGACTCGGAGGCAGACAGGGGTTTTAGGTTTTGTTTTAAACATAATCCCCCCTCTCTTAACTCTGATCACGTTTCTGTTCGGGAGGAAATAGCTCCTCAGGGACAGATATGCCGCCACGACCTCAACACAGAGTAGTCATTGTTCACTGGATCAAGACTGTAACAAGTAAGCTGAAAGGAAGAAAATTAATACCCATCATCCACAATCGCAGGAGCTAAGGAGAGAAAAAGGGAAGTACACCTGAAGTGTTGAATAGCTGGCTTTTTTGTTTACTGAGAAAGACATCCAGATATCAAGGCCTAAACTCAGGAGGCTCCTTCATCGAATACTTGGAATAAGATTTAATCCGAGCTACACTATGTCGATGACCATGAATAAAGACAGAGTCAGGCACAGTCATTTTTGCCGTGGCCCCAATCAATCTTCATGCGACGGTGTAATCACTACTTACGCCAACCACATGTTTAGCATTAGGGTTTCCTGCCATAGGAAATGGATTCGGTCATTATTAGCACACAGTCCTTAGCAATATTTTAGCCGTTTCGTAATAACTCTGAGTCACCAGAACTTGGATCCAAAATAATGGGCTGCAATTCATGGACTCTGTCATTTGCTTTAAGTGTGAGCTTGAGGTAATGGGAAATGGTTACATGCTCTCTCGCGGAAAGTTAGCTTAATGAGCGGATTGGCGCCTCTCTCATACATGTTAGATAAATGGCTTAGCTTAGCACAACGACTGGAAAGAGGGGTGAACAGCACCCTCATTTGTTTAATACAAGTATTTTTAATAAATTGTCATGGCTAGCAGCCGCTTAGCTCAGTAGAAAGTCTGGAAAAGGATAACAGCCACCTCATTTGTTCAATACAAGTAGCCTAAATGGCTACAGCTAGTAACTGGTTAGCTTAACACAAACACTGAAAACAATGGGAAACAGTCGCCTCATATATTTAATACTTGATTTTCAAACAAATGGCTACAGCAAGCATTTAATCCCAGCCGATTAGCTCATCACAAAGAATCTATCTCACTTGTTTAATATAAATTGCTGCAGCTAGCAACTGGTTAGCCTAGCACAAAGACTGGAAACAAGGGGAAGCTACAAGAAGTTAGTTCGCAAATTGTAATTTTTACTCTTTGCAAGCAAATTAAATGTATTGTGATAATTTGTGAGTTTTAATTGTAGGCTACTTATAGGTTAAGCATTTCTTGTTACCGTCAGAGAGAGCTAGGCTAGCTGCTTCCTCCTGTTTTCTGCCTTTGTGCTTAGCCAAGCTTTTCCACCATAATTAATGAGTCTACACAGGTTTTTTTAAACATAGGTCATCCCGCTCAAAATCTCTTATTGAACCCGTTCCCACTTCCTGCAGACAAGGCAAAGAAATGAAGCCGACCCGAGCTGAGGTGATAAAAACCTGTGTCAGTTGGCTCGGGTGTAAACGCTGAGTTTACACATTCCCATTGCACAAAAAAGCCAGATCTTAGTGGGTTTAAGTGGGATTTTCGACCAGTGGAAAAAGGGGTATAAGAGTGGTATTATTTTTTTCTAACTCTCACTTTATTTCCAAAAATACTGTGTACTATTCCTTTAAGCCCTCAAGTAGTCAAGTAAACATAGACAGAAGTTATGTTTCATCAACTATAGTCAGGGCTAGAAGAGGTCATTGACATTATAACTCTGCATGCACGTACACACAGAGTACATTCTCGCAGCAGAGATGGAGAAGCAGATTGCATGATTGCCAGTTTTTCATTTCCATGGCACATTCTGTAACTCTGTCTGTCTGGCTTCCTGCCAGTGTGGGGCACATTTCGAGCTCGATTTTTTTTTTTTTTAAGGCGTTAGCTGCTGTTTCGGGAGACAGAAAATGAGATGTGACCCAGGGCTTCCCTGACATTTGCCTGAGTAATCACAATGTTTGGGCAGAACTGAAGACGCTGCTCGAATTGCCGCGGCCATCAGCCTCAGGAGTATTCAGGTTACACACAGGAAATGAGGGGGCTGATTTTTGACATTTCAATGACTGTCAACAGTTTTGGATGCATAATGGCAAAGGTGCACCTCATTCCAGCTCAGTATAAAAGCAGCAACTGCAGAACAGTATAACAATAGAAGAGTGACACATCCCTCATGCAAAAACTAAAGATAAATGAGATTATGCCCGATAGCATCCTTTAATAAACTTTATTTTTGCTTATGTGAGTTAAGTGGCAAGGTTCCTTCCTCGCTCCATTAGTTAGTTGTTTCTAAACTTTAACACACATAAAGGCAGAAGGAGAAACACTGACTCTGAGCTCATGAAGAGTCTGGTGGTCGGAGCTCAGATGAGGCTGTCTTCAGTGACAGTAACCACATGCAGGCTTTTAATCCAAACACACCAGCCTTTGTGAGGCGCAGCACAGCGGTGGTCTGCTCCCACTGTCCCCATCCGTGACACATAAAGAATAAAGAGAATAAATCACGATGATCTTAGTGGACTTTTTTCCCCACGCTCGTAGTCAAAAAAACCTCAAAACCCCCACGGTTACTACTGGATTTGAACCTTTCTTGCAGGTTTCAGGAATCAATCAGAGGACACACATACACACACACATGCATGTGGTAGAATATTAGTTTGTCCTGACACACTGAGAATTATTTCTGCTCATCCATTGCCAGCTATGTTGCAGAGATAAGACACATTATTTCACAGTTAATCCGTTTTATATCATTCTGTTATTCTATTCTATTTTAAATATATATTTTAAATCTTTAATCATTTTACACTTACATTATTTTTATAATTATTATTGATAATATGATTTATTCTTTTATATATTATTTTTCAATATTTTTGTATAATCTAAACTTACATTATTACACTTATTTTATTTCATTATTCTATTTTCTTATTTATTTTTATTTTAATCATTTTATTGTTTAATATTTTACTATAATTTAAATTTACATCATGACACTTTTTTTCTTATTAATTTTTATTTTAATTATTTATTTTATATCCAATTATTATTTTTACACTTCCATTATCCATCTTTTTAATTATTTTATTATTTAATATTTTACTATAATCTAAACTTACATTATTACACTTATATTAGACATTGGGAAGTTTATTTATATTGCATCATTTAGACACAGAACGTGCTTTACAGGGGCATAGATATATCAAGAATAAGACATTAAGAGACATTTTAAAAAAATGCATTTAAAAGACATAAAAACAAAGCAAAGTTTGTCAATAAACACACTTAATACACTCATTATTACACATACTCATACACTGATGGACTCTGGGGGGATTTTCCCTCCACATACAGCTGGTGCCCCTATTTTTTCTACGTCCATCCCTGTACTTAGACACAGCTCTCACATGCATGCTTGACATTTAATAAACTCTCTTATCAAAGGTAAAACTGGAGAGAAGTTTACTGGGCCAACTCAGTGCACTGTAAGCATTAGTGTTGCCTGGTAACATAACTTTGGACAAAACATTTAACATCTTTCCCCTCGAAACTGCAGGAACACAGATCCAACTTGGCTTTAATAAACTTTCATCAGTTTTGGTTCCAGACTTTCCTCCAAAGTAACAAAAAAAAAAGTTTGGATCGTGTAACCAGAGAGTCAGGGGGAGGTTTTCATGTTGTACTGGAGTCGCTCAGATGTCAGTTTGAATTTCAGATTTGGGATTTGGAAACATAAAATGCGGCCTTGTAATGGGAAACTACCAAGGAAACTTTTCGATGTTTTGACTGTTACCTCCAAAATAAGAGTATTTCATGAGGTGGGGAGGGGGGCTGGACTGGATTGGGGATGCATGAAGTATCAGGTACAAATATGGGTCCTTTCTGGAACAAACGCTGGGGCACTATTTGGATTAGCCGTTTGCTCCACTCAGGGTGGTCTGGGATACAGAGTTTATGTTTAATTTAAACATAGGCTCTGTCTGAGTCTGCATACTGTCACTGTGCTGAGAAAAGCCATGCTGCCCATAAAACAAGAGGTGAGATTGTAGGACTAATGTGTGGCTGATGACTGAGCCCATAAAATCTTTTTTTGTTTGTTTGCAATCTGACAGAGAATTGTGTGGAAGTCACGGGCAGAACAGATATATAGATAAAGTTTCCACCTTTTCGTAATCTACTGTATTCGGGGCGTTTCTTGGATCGTGCTTCTTACCTTTCATTCATTCCGATCTTCTGTTTGACCATGTTAGCTTAGGACAAAACTAAAACATTCATTTGTCTCGAAAGAGTTAGTTAGTTGGAAATGCCTCGCCAGAAATAGCTGTTTGTAAAAGGAATATAGTTCACTCAGTCAGGTGGGTGAACATAGATTGACCACCCGAGAATATCTGTTTGTTGGCACACTGGCTGAGAGTTTAAGGCGTTTTATGTTGAACTGCATCATCCCCAGTTTGTGTCCAGTTGGGGAACTTTGTTGCATGTCATTCCTCATCTCCGTTTCCCCTCTTTTACTCTCAAAACTGCACCGAAATGACCATCGAAGTTGGAATTCCAAGTTGGAAACTCGAGTGAGATCATTCCGAGCCTGACTTCACCGACAGATCACACTTGACCTTACAGCAGTATGGCTGTGCCTTTTTAAACTTTCCATCACTTTCTACTTTATGTAGGGGTTATGTTGTGAAAGTCGCTGTTTCATTCGGTTGATACACGTTAGATTAAAGTCTTTGAGAGCAGCCTGTGCGAGCCTACTCCTCCTTTCTTTTTTTAGTGTGCTAATCTGTTAAATCAGCTCTTGTGGTTGCCTGTGAAGTTCACAGACTTGCCGTTTAAACATTCGTTTGGTGCTGGCGTCCATGTTTTTCAGAGCGGACGCACTGGGACAATTTAGATTGGAAGTCGGGAATACAGACTTAGAAATATTGACCATGTTCTCTATACCACTTTTTCTTTTTACCTGATGATGATGCTAGTGGAAACATTTAGGGATCTCCAGAGTTCTTACAATTCATCGAGGAACTAACCTGACACGCCAGATGATTTTTTTACACAGAACGATGATGAAAGTCGTCCTTGGAAACTACGTAAAAGGGCTCGCACTATCAAGAAATACTTGGCAGGTGATTGGACAAACCATCTGTCTATTAATGGCTGTCACAGACTGACTTCAACCACTCATATCAAACAGTTGGAAAGAGCTACTAACTTCATCATCAAACTCTTGCCAAAGCCAGTCAGGAAAAGAACCAGGACTCTCCAGTGCTGACATAACAGATGCTATAGCAGCATCTACCCTAACCCCTTCAGGAGCCAACACTGTTGTTTTCAAATGAGCAGTCGCTTCTCTCACCGGTCGCTACAGCTAAAGCACCTCCATAGCTGCCAGTAGTTCCTCACAGGACGCCGATTGGTCCAAACCACTGTGGTTCGACCGCAGGTTGAATCCTGGTGAGATGGATTTCACGAATTTCACGCTAACTCCCGAGGTAACTGAGGAATGTGAATATCAGCACCAAATTTCATGAGCATCCACGCAAGTATACACAGAACATTGTGCCTTTGTTTCTGCATAAACATTAAAAAAGAGGATCTGTTGTCAACGTGATGCTCATCGCCATCCAGCTCGAGCGAAACGGATACGGGCTGCAGGGAGGTCGGAGGTTGTCGATTGAGAAAAGCTGTCAGCTGCACTGACACACCACAGACGCACCACTAAAGCGCTCTTCATCAGAGTGCAGAGTAAACAGAGCCTGTCTGGACACGGGCCGGGGTATCAATCAGACGGTGAAGGGCTACAAGAGGAAACAACAGGTACTGACCTGTCACGGTTCGGCAGGGAGAATTGGATAAAGCTTTGTTTTTAATTAAACAGCAAAAAAAGGCAGAGATGTGACACATTGTTTTGTATTGCATGTACTTTTCATTTGAATTATTAATAAGTCCGTTGGCAGGTCGCCATGACAACAGGATCTTTATTATAACATCCTGGTAGTCCAGAACTGCTGTCGTTTCAATCTCAATCTGATATCAAAATTAACAGTCACGCGGCGATGCTGCCGGAGACGATTCTGCAAATTTTCTGCCGGAGATACGTCGTCTTCATACATGAGCACACACACACACGTACAGGCGGGACACACACACGCACACCACACACAGTAGCGAGGGGAACATAAACAGCCCGGGTTTTGCTTTTCCTGCAAAATCTAAATATTGACTCAGTAACCTATAATCATACACAGTCAGAACAAAATCGAAATAAACAAGTGTGCCTGTAATGTGTAAGGGCCTGTGTGTCTCATGGGCACCGAGGCCCTTGAACGCCGAGGCCGACAAACACACATGAGAAAAGAGGAAGTGGTTGGATTTTTAGTGAATACCAGACAGTATGGATTCCATCCAGCACTCTGGAGCGGCATAAATTATTTTGTGTTCTCTATATATACAAAGGAGTTTCTCTCGAGAGCGCCGAGCCGTCCGCCTCTGATCGGACATCTGCTATCAATTCGCATCATTTTACTTTCAGATGACTCACACGTACAATATTCTCACATTAAGAGGCTTTAAATTGTCAGGACGCGAGTTTGAAAAAAAGGCAATAAAAATTCCATCGCGCTGCTTCGGCGGAGCTTTTGCACCTCGGTGCCAAGTTTCCAAGCGACATCTACAGCCATTCATCCACACAACTGTGTTATTATTGTGCTGTAATGTTATTATAAGCTCATTAAGTTTCATATCAAACTTTTAATGTATTTCTTTCCTCCCCCTGTTGGAAGCTACGCTACGATATCGGGGAAAGATACAGACTGTGTGTTTGCTGACTTAGTTCCGCGGACCATAATGACTGCTTTCCTAAATAAACTTGATTGATTGAATGAGGCTTTTGTGTTGGCATACTGTTGGATCTCTTTGCTGTTCTCAGTGAGTCTTTATGGCTCATTAGTGAAGTGGCAAAGCCGAAACATTTCTGGCTCGACTAAGGCCCGTCAGGGGCGTGCTGCCGATGCCAGAAATCATTTGAGGCTAACGAGGAAACACAGAGTCTGAGAGAAATGAAAGCTGTGAATAGGCGTGGACGGGAACGTTTTTGAGGAAGATGTTCTTCTGTCGTCTAACTTTATGTCGTATCTGACTAAAAGAACATGTTTTGGGAGGGGATCCCTACAGCTCTCATATTTGTCTGCATAAATATGAAGCTGGATCCAGCTGGTGTTCAGCTTAGCTTAGCATAAAGACTGTAAACTGGGGGAACAGCTAGCCTGGCTCTGTTGACTTTGGTTCACATGATTGGTTTCGTGCGGATTGAACAAATAACATGTTGATTAATGAGCTTGTAGGTAATTGTAGGTGGATTTTACCTCCTACAGACACAGCCAGGATAGCTGTCCTAAGCTAACTGGCCTAGTTTCATATCTACAGCACAGACTTATGTGTCGTATTTATCTTCTCATGGCAACTCTTGGCAAAAATGTAAATAGGCAGATTTGCCAAACTATTTCTGTAAAGGATTAAATTATAGAATAAGTCATCAACCGCATGAAGAAACAGAAAACATCTGAAGAAAGCTGACACGGAGCTTTCTTAACAATAGAACTACTCTTACTGTTATAGATTTATGGTTACGCACAACAATGATGTCCTTTTTACTTGTTCGGAGATGTCTGGGCTTGCATCCCAAAAACCCATCATGTCCAAACAAAAAAGAGCTGATCTCAGCTTTCATGGCAAGAATATGAAATGAAAGCATTGTTCATTCTTAGAAATGGAATGATGGGAGCCGGTTGGACGCTGTCGGGTTGAATCTGAGTTGAAAAAAAGGTGAAAGACTGTGTACTTGGCAGCTTTTAGGTGTGAATGTGAGTGTAAACATCCTGTTCTACCTCAGCCCAGAGTGCTCTATTAGTGCTCGCTGGCTTTCAAAAGCAATTTGGGCAGCTGGTCAATGAAATGACACAGTATTATTCAGCTGGAAGAGGAGCAAATGTTTGGTTTGGTGTTTTTACTTCTGTCCAGTCTGTAAATTCTTACACACGAGGCTTTACTGAGAGGGGATTAAAGGATCCTGCAGACTGCCAGTGAAATGTACTCGTGTTTTTTTTTGTTTTTTTTTACCAAATCACCACCGTTTTTGATCCAGACTGAAAAAAAATAACATGTTACACAAGAAATGTTTAGGATAAAATGATGCATATTGTTGATTTGTGTCTTTACATCATCCCAAATGCAGAAGATTCAGTTTAAATCAACATTATGTAGCTTTCTTCTTTTTTTTAACCTTAAAATAGCAGCTTCAAAATCAGTTTGATGCTACAGTGTCTTGTAATAGAATGAATCATGTCTCTTGTCTCAGCCACTCCGCCCCTCTGTCACTTGTTTCTACACTATGTATCTTCAGTGAGGATCACGGCGTTACGTACATGTTTACTTCAACATGCAAGGTTTCAACACATAACACTGTTATTATTGAGAAATCTGGCCTGACTAAGTGACCAGTATTGACCTTTGAATATGAATGTGTTATTCTGTTTGGGGCACCAAATCACATCATCATTTCTGTAATGTTGCTTTAACACGTCGATGTTTACATTCAGCACACGGCTGTGGCACGTCCAGCCTCACCTAAGTGATACAGTTGTTAAGATTGTGTATGAAGTGGGTGAGTTATAATCTGACACGGGCCCCCAGTGTGAGGACGTCAGGTTTGCTTGAGTCAGTGATCCCCCTTCCTGAGTTGTTCCTGAGTCCAGTTTTAAGTTATCTTAAACTCTTTCAAACCCTTCAGAAATGTTTTTCTTTTCCTATTCTTACCTTTTCCAACACTTCATACACTAAAATGTTTTCATCTGTTTCGTTTTAAGGACCAGTGTGAAGGATTTAGGGATATTTAAAGGCACAAATGGAATATAATATTCAGAATCGTGTTTTCACTTGTGGATAATTACCATAAACCAAGAAGTGTTTGTGTCTTTGAGCCTTTTTGTATCTACTGAGGGAGCAGGCCTTCTTCAGTGGAGTCCACCATGTTGCTCCACCTGGAGGGCTTTTCATGTTTCAGGGGCTACGGCGAGGCACTCGATCTGCACACCGGACCTTTAAAAACCTGATGATTTTAAGACTTGTCTCTTTCATATGGCTGCCTTTGTGAAGCCCTTTTGAACATGACTTTTGAACATTGACATTAATCATCAATCATTACATCATCATTACTGCCCTTTGTCCTCACATAGCCATCCAGGCCATACGTGCATGCCGGACTTTTGTATCCCACGGAAGAAAACAAGCGTCTTTTCAGTTGTCTTTATTTTAAAAAACACAGGGTAAGAATCTACAAATAACACTTACACCAACACGGTGGCATTAGCATAGTGTGAGGCAGACTTCTCAGGCCCGGTGAGGTTCCTGCTTGAGTGCTTGCTTGAGTGGAGAGCAGCCAACAATGAATGTCTTGATTGAGCCTCTTGATTGCGCCGTCAGTCCTGCTGTAGGTTGAAAAAAAGAAAACAAAACATAAAATTATGATTTATCCCAGACTGTTTGTTAATTAGCGCCTCTTGTATGCACCCCTGTGTGAGGTTGATATATAAAAAAAACCTGAATACCTCATTTTTTATGCTTTTTACAGATGGACAGATACTCCTGCACGTCATCAGGCGATCCCAGGACGACGGGGACTCGCTCGTGGATGTTTGTGGGCTGGATGTCCAGGACATTCATGGACCCTGTGGTGGCCATGCCTCCCGCCTGCTCCATGATGTAGGCCATGGGGTTGCATTCGTACAACAGTCTCAGCTAAGAAATAAGAGGTGGAAGTAGGAGTGACTTGACGGTAAAATATATGTGTCGAACGAATGCGGATTTTATTGGCGCTGATTCCATTCACTCACCTTGCCCTTAGGACTCTTGGTATTAGCGGGGTATAAAAAGATCCCTCCATACACCAAAGTACGGTGAACATCAGCTACCATTGATCCGACGTATCGGCTGCCATATGGAGCAGAACCATCCTAGAAACACAAATGAAATGTTGAACTTTCATACTCAGAATCCTACATTTTTTGTATAAATAGCACTAATGGTCATGGTTCCACATAATGTCCTTTGCAACAGTGACCGTGCGCTTATTTTCTATTACCTCTGGGTGTTTCTTCTTTTGGAGGTATTCTGTCACGTCTGGATAAAAATGCTGTGCATATCCCTCATTCAAACTGTAGATCTTTCCCTTCTTCTTTATCTTCACATCTCGGTCCACCAAGATGAACTCACCGATTGCCTGCAAAGAAATGTCAGGAATCGATGAGAAACTTTCAAACTGAAACAATGCACAAAAGGAAATCATAGAAACAGAACAACATTATTCTGCATATATTATTAGGCGACGGTTTTGTCGTCATCCGTCCCAGTAAAACTTTGGTCTTACGGGGTCGAGCATGAAGCAGTTGACTCCCTGACCGGTGGAGAGGACCATCATGGTGGCACTGCCGTACAGAGCGTAACCAGCCGCCACGATGTTTCTTCCAGGCTGCAGAGCATCCTTCTCACAGGGCTCACCATCCGTGGTCTGTGGAGCAAAATCACAAAATGATTGAGAGACATTGAGAGACAATATGAATATTGACATTAATACTCAGAGACAATGTAAACATATGAGGTCTTTTTATGAATTCTAGGACCCAGGTATCCCTTGTATCTATAATAGTTGGTAAACATGTTAACATTTATACCTTATGTCAGATTATCATTAGGAGTTATTGGAAATATATAAGATACAAAGATCTTGTACTTAAGTAAAAGTACCACAATTAAAGAAAAAAAAACCTACATTATATT
The DNA here is from genome assembly GCA_039737535.1 of Lagodon rhomboides. NCBI lineage: Eukaryota > Metazoa > Chordata > Actinopteri > Spariformes > Sparidae > Lagodon > Lagodon rhomboides. Next base: position 6,096,883 of record CM077800.1, on the reverse strand, counting down.
TTAAAATAAAACTATTATCAGTAGAATGTGCAAAAAATATCACAAGTGAACGTTTTCATTATATAGAAAAATCACCCCTGTCAGTGTTATATTATTGTCAGGGTTGGGTAGCAAAGAATAACATGGAATTGGGATTATGTAATCAGATTACAAAAAATAAGTAACCCAGATTATGTTTGAAAAAATGTGTAATTACGATTATAGTTACACTGCAACTATAGTTAAACTGTACTTTAAAATTGCACTCAAATACATAACCTGAGTAAATATACTTAGTTACATTCCACCACTGAACCAGTTCTTTTACTTTAAAGATGCTGACTTGGAGAGGGCTTTCCAAAATAAATAAATAAATAAATCCAGGGAATTATCCAGGAAAGAAACTGACAAACCTTTTTGTAGATGGCGAAAATAGTTCCAATGGAGACGAGGCAGTCGATGTTCGAGGAACCGTCCAGTGGATCAAAGCACACAATGTATTTTCCCTGTCAGGTGAGAACAAATCATTTTGTCAGTGTCACGATAATATAACGAACATTTTTATAAATCTATAACATAAAAGGACATATATTTGTACAGACATGCTTGTACACACTGCACAGGTGTAAGTACCTGCTTCTCTGGTTCCACGATGATGGCCTTCTCATCCTCCTCCGACACCAGAATGCAGGAGGAGAACGAGGACTTCAGCATGTTGATGACCAGGTCGTTGGACAGGACGTCCAGCTTCTTCACCTGGTCGCCGGTCACGTTGGTGCTTCCAGCAATGCCATAGCTTCCAAGAGAGGACAAAGAAAAGGAGCAGAACAAAGTGATTAAAACCTGAGTAACTCTATCCCTTCTGAGGACATTAAATAGTTTCTTAATGAGCTTATTTCTGTCCCAATGTGTTTGTTATTATTCCTGTTAAACCAGTGAGAACAGTCTGATCTAGACTATCTTCTTGACCTCTGCCCCCGGGAGACTGTGCACAACATGTTCAGAGTTTACCTTTGACCAGGGGCCTCAGTTAAAGCTGCCTACAGATTCTCATGTCATGCTGCAGACAGCTCAAACCACTGAACTCAGACATTAATTCCCTTTTCAAATTTAAATGACTTGGCAACCTAAAAGTACTGTTAAGGTAAAAGCAAATGGAGTGCACTTAGAAGCACTTATATTCACCTTCATATTCAGTTACATGCATGCTTCCTTGATTATTCCCACCATTTAAGAAAGAGAAGCACTACTCACAGGTTAGCGATCCCAGCCTTCCTGACAGCTGTCGAGATGGCTTTCACGGCCGTGCAGATGGAGTTGAGCAGGTTGGTGAGCTCGCCTGTTCCGTGGGCCTTCCTGCCCTCCTCCAGGACGAACCTGGTGAGGGTCAGCACGTCGGTATCGAAGGCTCCTCTGTCAGACATTTCGCCGTCAGGTGTGGGACCGGGACCTAAAGCCTCAAGTGAAGCAGGTGAGCATGGCCCCAAAGTTAAAAAGTGGACTCTAGAGCAGGGACGGGGGTGTGCAACGCCTCCAGCCAATCAAAAGTGTCCTCTCTGACAGTGAGGGGTTGGTTTGATCACGTCGGTGAAAGTGCAAAGTTCAGAGATAGTGAGCATTTGTTTTGTTTCAAAGCATCAATGGCTCGCTCCTGATTCAATCGCTGCTCACTCTGATTTGAGTTCATCATGTTCATGTTGATGTGGGGCAACACATTTGGATCTTGTTTGTTAGTGTTCGTGGTGCAGAAGTGCATCATTATTCCAAAAGCTTTACACAGGAACAATGTTTATACAGCACTACTTTCACTAAACAACTTCAATTTGTTTAGTTCTGAGAGTTTTACTTTTGCTCATTTAAGGGAAAGGTGACTCACAGATATAACCATGAAACTTCTCCTGTTGATTATTTACATTAATACAATTATTTTTGTTATTTTTCATTTTATTTTTTATCATAGTCACCTAAAAGTGTTTTTTGTTATCTTTAAAGGTGCAGTATGTAAGAACTGGCCACCTGTTCAATTCATACTCCAAACAAATATGGAGTAGCATATCACCAGAGTAACTGCTAATTAGCTTGGTTAACCAGACCATTAAGTCTTGAGGTGCAAACTGGCTAGGCGCTAGCTGGTTAGCATGCTAACACAATGCACAGACATCTGTGTTCAAGAAAACTGTTATTTCTTCAAATTCTTCAGTGGATTTTTGAAAGTTTTAAACAAATTTGGACGTAATGCACCTTTTAAATGTCCAGATTATGCATGATCTAATCAAAATGCACCAATTTGCATACATACCCAGAGCAATAATCTTAACATTGGATGAAGCCAGGTTGAAAATTCATTTTTCGTTTTGTTCAGATATTAGAATTTAAAGTTTTTACCGAGATAAAAAACAGACATATTTTAGACACGCTCCATAAATAAGAAAATACTGACAACAGCCATAAAAAATGTTGCATGTTGTAGGAATAAAATGTTCTATAAATCAGGCTGTGAATGTTATATGAACAAACTAGTAAGTAATAGATTTAAACATAAAAATTAACTCTCTTTACTCTGAATGCTTTACATTCTTTTTATTAAACTTGGTGCACGTGCTTGTACTGGATACGACTAACTCAGCACTTTTCTGGAGACACTGACACATTCCGTCCCTGCAGGATCTTGAAGAAGTGTAAAGTTCAAATCATGGGACTCACTGTCCACGCCGACCCTGCGTGATTTTATATAACACCTTTAGTTTTACTCTAGTTGAAAAAACAGTATTTGGAAGGTAGGAAAAATAGAGAGCCACATGCATGTTGTGTCTGTCGGTGAGTCTCTGCATGCACGTAATCAGCTGACACTGACTCTGTCTGCGGCACAAACAAGGAAAAAGGTAAAAGGACGTCAGTTCAGACTCACTCGACTCACAAGATAAGCTGACGTGAAATGTTACAGGGACGTGTTTCACAACGGAAAGCTAGAGTTGAACTTTGAACTAAACAAGATACCGGGCATGATAACATCCACCAGCGTGAGGTAATGTGTGACGGTTAATCACACACCATTCATGGCCTTTTCAGGTTAATGATAAAAAATGTAGTTGCAAAGGTCAGTTTTTTTTGCAGACCAGCATGTGAGAGCTACAGAATCACACAATGAATTCTTAATGGGTCATTTACATACAGTACACACACACACACACACACACAGATCTGAAGTCGTTACATGAAAACATATATTTCTTTTGCCTGTAAAGAACATAAGTTACACTAAAATGCTCTCTTTATTCCTGGCTGTACCAGTCAACACATTTTCTCCAGTGCAAAATGTATTTCTGCATTGTGTCCACATGATGTCGCTGTGCAGCTTACACGATGTTGAATATAAATGAAGTCTGGGCAAAGATTCAAGTCTGAGGAGCGTGTTTCATTTCCTGCTGGTGACTCTGACTGCTGCTGTTCTTTGCAAACAAAATCACTCACTTTGTTCTTAACTCACAGACCAAAAAAACAGCTGTGGTGAGGCAGCGATGTCCTGCAGAGATGTAAGAGTGAAGAACATCATCTTGACTTTTATTATTACAATTTAATGGTAGAGTATGTAATGGACTGGTATAAATCCATGTAAGTAAACACTAGAAGTTTGTGTTGAAACATAAATTGTGTTTTAAATAATATAACTGCTGATGTAGACTAGTATTTGTCAAAGCATTCCCTTGTCTTGGAGATAAACCTGCAGAAAGTTGTAAATGTATGGAGGAATTAAAGTAAAAGAATAAGATGAAAACCAAGTTTGATAGAAAAATATATATATATTCCCATTGTAAACCACAATTGTAACATACATTTTGAATATGTATTTCGTAATTATTACTTTTAATTTCCTAATGACATTTTAGCTCATAATTTTGATGTCATAATTATCATTTTCCATTCAATAATTATGACTTTTGTCTCATAATTTCAGCTTTTTGCTCACAATTATGACTTTTCATCTCATGATTTAAATTTTTGAACTCTTAATTATGACTTTTAATCCTATACAGTCATCTTTTTTCCAAAATATGATATTTTATCCCATAATTATAACTTTTATCTTAATGTACTTTCAACTTTCTTATATCATACTTTTGACATTTATCACATAATTATAACTTTTTATTACTAAGTTATGACTTTTAATCTCATAAATTCAGCTTTTTTCTTACAAGTCTGACTTTTTTTAACTCATAATTATAAATTTTATCTCAAACTTTCAACTTTTCATCTTACATTTATGGATTGGTTTAAACTCACACTTAAAACTTTTATCTCATACTTTCAACTTTTCATCTTATACTTTGGATGGTTGACCTTTTAACTGGTGGAGATGGTTTTCCATATGATCGAGGCAAACATCATGTCGTCCTCGTGGCTGTGTAATCGCTTCAATAGAAGAACACACATCATCAATATTTCACCAGGGGCTCTTCATCACCTGACTGACTCCCAGGAGCACCAGCTGGGCATGTTGACAGCTCTGAGCGCATGCGCAGTGGCGGTCCCACTCCTGCAGAGTGAAAACTTCTCTCCTCAGAAATGGCGTAGAGTAAGCAAAACGGCTGAAATAAAGGAGGAAAGAGGATGGAAGATAAACTCGCGTTCGCATTAATGTGTAAAAGATTATATTTAACTTGTCCCAACTTTTAAAGCTGCTGTGTGACGTTATTTTAAAGCTCAACATCAGCCGAACTTCACTTTCTCCTCCTCTTACAGGTGAGTGGCAGCTCATCACATTAGCAGGCTAACCGAAGGCTAACAGGTGAGAGTGCGTTAAGTGTGGTCGACATTTTCAAACAGGAAAACACATGAAACATTCAATTTACCAGCAGAAAGTAGAGCAGGAGTTTTACACCAGCATCATGACATAGTTTAAAGTTTGTCTTGTATTCTCCAGTTTGACCACAAGGCGTCAGGCTTTCAGCGACAGTCAGCCCCCTTTTTAAAGAGACATTTTGCAATTATGTCATCTTTAACAGCAGAGTACACACGTTTCTTTTATTCCCTATTATTCCACATACCAGACAAATATCTCTCCTAGACAAGAACTGTGTCTTTTGACCCCTTAAAACAAAGCAATGTCTACTTAACCTCCTTCTTGTATACGTTCACCAAAACAGTAATCAAACATTTTTCTGCTCCTACTTTAATTATTTTTACATTTTCTAGCAACACACAAGGGACAAAAAAGTGTGAAAAAAGAACATAGTTTGGTGCAGTTAGGTTTTTTCTGCTTACTTATACTGTTAATTAGGCCAATTATGGACACTGGCAGATTGCTGGGCCAATATTATATGTTAATATACTATATATGCTAATTTAAAATGTGCTACTTTGGCTCTGATGCAGCATCCTCTCACACCAACTGTCCCACCAGCAACAATATCTGATTGCTAACACGTCACAATTAATAACCTATAAACACCAAATAATCTGAATCTGCATAGTAACAAGTCAGTAGATTTATCAAATGAATGTAGTGGAAGGGAAGAATAAAGTAAAGTAGTAGTAAATAAAGTAAATTACCTGAAAATTGTACTAAAGAACCGTACTTAAGTAAGTAAATTGTATTTAGGTTTATTTCATCACTGGTTGTTGGAGTTTCATTATTACTGCAAATGATTATCAACTTAGCAGCATTTAAATAGGATATGTAGCTGCTTAAAATGAATAGTGGGCCACAATCAGCCCTCTAGCAATATGTTTTTTGGCCCCCTCCTTTTCAAAGTTTACATCAAAACCCTTAAATGACTTTTCACATATCTAGTGTCGATACCAATATAGTTGCAAGTCTCATGTAAGTTCCCCAAAATATGACCTCACAACATCTTTGTTATCCGAAGTCTAGAGACGTCTTACAGATGGACAAATTAAAACAAGTACCCCTTTGATTTAAAACAGTTAAATTCCACATCTTTAACCTCTCTCACCAGAATGGATTTGTGTCTTGCGAGCAAAACAAAAATAGGTGCAAGTCTAACCGAAACCTCGTGCTGGTGATTTATTTTTAGTCTAAGGCAACAACAACAAAAAGTACAGCAGGATTTTCCCTAACATTTTAAGGTTCTGACGCAGCACCCAGACGGTTTGAATGAATGAAAAAGGAGGTATGGTAATAATATTGGTCCAAAACTAAAAAAATAAAACATCCTTTTTAGGGGACAACCCCCATATCTCTCACCAAACACATGCATAACAGTCTTTCACAAACAAACAACAAAAACACAGCCAATACTTTCATTCAACCCTAAATGAAGCAGACCCGCTGGACATGTGTAGATAACCAATCAGTTACATAAACTGTATATGTCTCTTTTTGCCAAACTCATTTTAACATAAGCTCTGTAATCAGCCCTCAGCCACCAATATTAGAAAATGATCCATACCTTATTGCTTATCCCTCTTGTAGACTACTTGTGTAAGATACTTTGCACAAATGCCAGTAACCCAGGTGTTTGAACTTCAAGTTTCCTTTAAGTTTAACTGCAGATGCCCATACCCAGTTTGTAGTTAATGAGGATATCTCAGTTGCTTTGGGAATGCATAAGATCCTCTGTTGCTGAACATATATTTAAATAATGGTGTTTATATAAGCAGTACAATGTTTTGATGTAGGTAGAGCTGAAAAGGCGTAAAGCATGAATACATTTAAATCTCATGTTTAAATTTTACTCCCGCGTGTCTGTCTTTGTCCCTCTAACACATTCATCTGGGTTTTCTACTGCAAACTTGGCTGTGCTTTCCTATAATGGTAACTGTGGCTAACTCTAAAAAGAACTTGTGAAATGTATTGGATTTATGGCCTGAGGCTTGATGTCATGTCCACTCCATGTCTACTACTGAAGTGTCTTTAGATGTCAGTGAGGAAACAGTCTGATTGTGATGTTTACTTAAAGATGTAATGAGTTCTCTGAATATGATAACTAACATTCAGAAATTTACTTCTAGCTGTGTGTAACAGAGACACCATTCACCCTATTTCAATACAATGTACCATGAAAATGATTTCAAAGCTGTTATTTTACAAGTTAAGTTACATAATGTTGCTCTCATGTGCAAAAGTGGTGGAGTTACCCTTTAATTCCTCCTTATGTAACCTTATTTTATACGTAAAACACTATTCAACCTATCACTTAACTTGCAAATGTGACCGCCTTTATGAAGGGAGAACACAAGTCATTGAACAAAAGGTGAAATGTGCATTCTTGGCAAATAAAAACCCTCTCCTTAAAACCTCCACATGCTGACAACAGAAGGTGCTTACTAATGAGAAAGTGATATGGCATTTCAGTGCGGTGAGTCACTGTTGTGCACTGAGGCTTAGAGATTCTGCTAGCTGTACTTTTGCAGAATTAACTATAATATGTCACAGCCTGGTGTTGCATTTCCTGCATGTAAGCATTGTAAGGTAAGCTGTTATTGAATGCTGGACCTGTGCTGGGAGAGAGAGAAGTGGATGCAGTAGGAGAATACATGTACAGGAACAACAAATTATCAAGATATGAAGAAACTTGCCACATTTTTCTTTTGTTTACAGACTCATTCAAAGTTCAAACTGGATTTAATGGGATCGCTTCATCTATCTGTTGATGCTTTGTGAATCACATCCATGGCACAAGGCAGTTACATTTTAAGAAATGTATCAGGTAACTATAATTATTACTTTCCTAATAGCTCAAATTCTAGTTTTTGCAGCCATGTGTTTATAGGTGTTGTAATGGAATTCATAAAGAAATGAATCAACTCAAGTGTTCAAAATTTACAATTTAAATACAGTTATACCTGTTTGTTAAATTACAATTTTTATCATGTCAAGTGCTTGATACGTGAAAAAGATTTCTTATTTTTGTGTGTTCCCTGGCTGAAATACTTGGGAGATGTCTGTGGTTGAGAAAACCTGCCAAGAGCATGGTCAGGCATTTAGAGGGAAAGTTGCAGAGTAATTATAGAGTAGGTTCAGTCTATGTAGAGAGACATACCATTTGGGGAGAAGTGACTACTGAAAACAGAGTGTCTACACCATTGGTAAAACCTCCCCTGTCCCTCCTCTCTTCCTGCGGGATGGGCGCTGAGAGTTTATAGTCAAAAACATTTCGAGGTGATAGAAGGGAGGCTGTAGACCTGAATAGAAACTGTCGTTGATGGACATATAATATCAAGGTAAGGAAAGAAAAAAGATACTGTAAGGGCAGAAAGTGTATAGCCTTAAGCGGTATAAAGAGATTGTACTTTCCATGCATGGGGTTTATTTGTTTTCTATTTTTAAGAGTATTTGCAGGCCTTAAAAGTCATTTGATAGTCTTACATTTGAATCTGTCTTTGAATTTGAATTCCCTTATACTTATACTGCCTCAAACATTTTTGCCTTATATTTCCACTTACCTGTTGGCATTACTCACTCTAATAACCTCCTAATTAAAACCTACCTCCGTATTAGACCACATATATACTACATACTTGTACTGATACTTATACTTACCTATAATACCTGAAAAAGAGAGACATGCTTTTTTTTATTTATGTTGGTTAAAATGTTGAAACGATCTTAAAAAGCACTAGATTTAACTGTCTGATGCCTGTAGACACCCTATTTTGTTATGAAAAGTTAGGAATGATTTAATATCTCAATACCCCTGGTTTACTGTTGTAAATTTAATGTCTCATTTTAAACTCAATGTAAAGGATTTTTTAATTTTTTTGTCACATGCAGTTGGGAGAATTTTCCCACTGAGTATGTTATTAGATTTCCCACTTACCAGCCAATTGATAGAGTTTTTTTTTTAAGTGTGCAAGAGTAACTATGTAACTAGTATCTATGGCTAATCACTGTTGGTCTAATAGGTCAAAGCACTGAAGACTGCCTTCCTAACTACCTGGGGATTAATTGCAATTATCAGTCGGACGTGGACTACCTCAAGTGCTTCGACAATCTCCAACACGGCACCACCATTAAGCGGCTAAGCCTCAAGAGGAGGCCCAGAGTGGCCAACAGTAATGTGGAAAAACCCCAGAGTGGCATCACATCCAGCCAATGGCATTCTGCTGAATCCTTGTCGTCATCTAGCAGTGATGATACAAGACTGCTGTGCATGTCTTCTACAACCAGAGGTCGACCTCCTCTTCCTCCACCACATGGTTCCTCATTGGATAGCAAACCCTCGAGGAATGAAGGACCAGCAATGTCTCACATACTTAATGAGTCAAAGCCTAAGCCTGCTGCAAGATCTCTTGCTTTACAAAGACAAACCCCCCTGGTGGATAAGACCATTATGGAGACCCTCAAGCACTTGGATCAGGAGGTGACCAACCAGCTTCCACCTCAGCCCCATCCCCGTCGACGACTGGCCAGCTTTGGAGGGGTAAGCTCCCCTGGGTCACTCTCCCCCTTCACTGGTGTGGGTGCATATAATCAAAACAACAATGGGAACAAGCCTACTGGCACAGGAGGTGATATGCTCGGCTCGTCCCTGGGCAGTAGAGGCAGCACTGGATGCCTTAGGCTAAGCCCACAGAGCTCTGGTAGAACCACCCCAGTTAGTCCTGGCTCAATGCATCTTCAGCATGTCCGTGACCAGATGGTTGTAGCTCTGCAAAGGCTGAAGGAGCTGGAGGAGCAGGTGAAAATCATCCCTATCCTCCAGGTGAAAATCTCAGTCCTTCAGGAGGAAAAAAGGCAACTGGTCTCTCAGCTCAAGAACCACAGTGACAATGAGGACATAGATGATGTAATCTGGAAGACAGCGCATAGCGTGGACAGTTCTGACATTGGAAACAAAGAGAATACCAAGGAAGGACTTGAGGATATAATGGAAAGTGACTTCACTGACCACAGGGAGTTCAGGCGACTGACTGAAGAGATGCGGGCATTGGAAAGAACCATCAAGGGCGGACATTTGCAAGCATGGCATGAAAAAGGTCACAGCCCTCTTCGCGTCAAGGCAATCAAGTCAGTTGCAGTTGGAACTGATAAAGATATAGATATCACCATGTCTAAACCTACAAAAGAAAACAAAAGTGTGTTCACTGATCAAGTAAAATTGAGGTCTGTTGCAACAGAAGTGTCTGAAGTTAATCTTGGCATTTACGCAGAACGGGAAGCAGAGCTTGATGCACAACAACAAATAATTGGTGCCTTGAAAGAGAGAATATGTCTCTTAGAAGCAGAGTTGAAGGAATCAGCTCTCCAGACAGAGATGAGCCGTCTGAAACTTGAGCTTCAGGCTGCAGGAGCTAGGAACCGAGCTGATAAAGCCTCCTTTGCAAGGCCATCCACTGTGAGCACAGGCACCGAGGCAAGACCGCATACCACAGACCAAGGAGTGGGCAATCACAAAGAGCTACGAGATGCCAGCACAGGGGAGGCAACAGAGGTGAAGACAGTGGGAATATCTTGTTGCAGGCCTGAGCTGAGGGATGTTTGCACAGGACCAGATGTACCCATGAGCTACTGGGAGGTCAGGGAGCGAGTGGAGACCATGGAAAAAGGTGTGGGGAGCCACATTTTTACAAACACACAAGGTGTTGGGATCGAGATAAAGTTATGTGATGCAGAAACCAACACAGAGATACCAGTGGAAAATCTAGGGCCTAAGAAAAGAAAGACTAAGTATAATTCAGTGGCTTGTGGGGACTGTTCTGTTGATGTCATTATCTATGAGGCAAAGGAATTGGTTTCTCAAGGTATTGCCACAGATCAAGTCAGAGGAGTGGATCTGGGAATCATGGCATCACCACAGACGGCCTCTCAGCGTACTAACACTGTATCCAGTTCAGTGTCTCGCTTTACCAACACCAGACATGCCTTCAACACAGACTCCAGCACGAATACTGTCCTCAGTACCAAAGATAAGCACACCAACACCACTCAGACTGTCACAAGGACAGTGTCAGTGGGCAACCGGGTCAAAGATATGAAGTGTGCCCCAGAGACCACCTCGATTGGTGTAGGAACTGGAGGTTTGAATCTAGGAAGTGCCTTAAAACAAACGACAGTGACAGCACCCAAGGTAACCAGAGATACAGGTGTTGGATTCACGAACATTAACGAGAATTTCCTGGTTGGACTAAAAACCCGAAATATGGCCTCTGGACCATCCCATCTACCTGATCCCATCAAGACGAGGAGCATTGGTGTGGGGGAGGGGAGGATACGGGATTTGTCAGTTTCATCCAGTAAACCTGTCCCCATGTTCCAGCAATCTTCACAGTCCCAGTGGGACCCAGAGCTGAACCATTACATAGAGAAGATGCATAGGCTCCTCGGGGAGCATGGGGACCTGCTCACAGAGGACTACACCCACCCGAGGGAAGGGTTTGTCCAGCAGCACAGTAACCGAGGAAGTGCCATCTCTAAGCTGTCCTGCAGTAACAAAGCTGCAGCTCAAGAAATTCATCTTTTAGATTCTCAGCCACCAGGTACAGTAAAACTATAGGGATTTATTTAGTGTTAAAAGTACCCAGTGGAGTTTTATTGGAATAGAGCCATTTTATACCACTATGTGAATACTTTATTGGGATTGGCTGCAGGGTTTCAGTTATCTCCTGATAAATGGACACTAAGGAGCTACGAAATGGTTTCAGTGAAACTGTCTGTTCGGAGCTCTAAATTAATGCGCTATAACTTGTATCTACTGTGAATATCTTATCTACAATGTGGAGTGTAGTCCTCCTCTGAACATTACACAATGATGCCTGCAAGACACACAAGTTGCAGGAAATGGTCTACACTGCCACTCTCAAAACAAGCAATCATCTCACATCCCATCTGGGACAATGATATGGCAGTCTGGTTCTTCCCTTGGTTCAGTGCTACAGTCATTGGCATCTTACCAAGACCATCATCCATGATTACAAACAAATCTAGACCCTCTTATCAAAGCATTTCTCCAAAATGCCTGTAGTGGTCAAAAACTCCCTGTTAAAGTTGGCCTTTTATCATTATATAATATACTGTATGTCATATCTGTAATGTCATTCTGATGCTATTCAGAATCATCACTAACATCCTCCTTTTTTTGTCACAGTCAACAGAGAGTTTCAGTCACCATCTCAATTTTCAGTTGAAGCGTCTAAGTGTGACAAGGTAAACCCAGGGATCTGCCAACAAGGCGGCAATGAATCAGAGGTGAAAAGAATGATACAGATGTTAGAACAGCAGACATCCTCAGCTCTACAAGGTAAACATGCATGCTTGTATGTCAATGTCTTTTTAAGTTCATCTTTGTGAGAAGTATTGTAAACGTTTGGTCGGTAAGAATGTGTGAAAGTAGTCTGCTTTAAAAATATTTAGACTTCCAGACCACTCCCAAGGCCCAGTTTAAGTTTGTGTTTGGTTCAGAGGAAGTGGCTGCCTTTGGCTTGGCGAGTTTTACATTCTGAGGGATACACTTGCGATGCTTGGAATGATATCTGGTTTTGGAAGGCGTCTCGTACCACATACCAGTTTGTGGCTGAGGGGTCTAAAATTGAATGGCTCCGTAGGAGGAGCTGGTGTCAGAGAAAGCTTTCACTTTTAAAATGATTCCCTCACGTTACTAAGAATATTTAAAGCACCATGAGGACAGATCGGTGACAAATTATAGGAATGAATGAATAGAGAAACTTGACAAATGCAGACGCTGTTGTCTCGGCTATGTCATTAAATTGTTGGATGAGAATGGTAATGATGCGTGTCAATAAATATCCTCACTAGTCCTGGCCGAACTGATCTAGTCAGCTTGTATCTGTTTCTTTGCATGTGTTGTGTTAAATAAAATATACTTCAGCTGACACAGTGTTAAATGAATTAAGTCAGATGTACGATTCAGAAGCATGTGCTGCATTGTTGTTTCTAGACAGTTCAACTCATGCCGGTGTGCTGCGATCTGTCATGAAGAAACAGAAAGGTGACCAAGGCTGCAGCAGCACCAGGAAGAGCATGAAGTTTATGAGGGTGACCACAGGGTAATCATCTAACATCTAATCTAATATTGAAAGTCAAAAATGAAAATTCACCCCCATGATGATGGAAAGTCGGTCGAAGTCTGCAAATCATTTCCGGAGCTTCACAGCAAAACAGTGTTGTGGGATTCTCCTCAACAACTGAAGTAGATGGGGACTTGTTTTAAAACTTAAAGAAACAATAAAAGAAAACATATTTACGTCCTTTTTGTAAACTGAAATCTCCACTGTAACTGCAGAGCTAAAGACATTTGGGCCAGTACCCAGGCTGAAGTGGGTGCACAAGCTTGACTGCACGGACAATATTGTTTTTTCAAATCAATTTGGGACCTCAGGGCTTCCGGAGATGCGGATTACACTGTATGAGTTGTATGGAGCCATTATATATTTTGTTCAGGGTTTTTTTTAACATTTTAAATCAAGTCCTCAAGGAGAATGCTGCGTCTGTTTTGCTGTGAGGCTCCAGAAATGTTTTTTGAGGACTATGAAACTTTACATTGCGAGTAGATAATTTGCATAAATTTGGGTGAACCAGTGTTTTAACTAATGCGGTTTGACGTTAGATTGGACCCGATGTCATCTTACGAGCTCCCTGCCAGCGAGAAGGCTCACACTGAGGAGGTGGAAAGGCGAGGAAACAAAAAAGCTTCTCAAGATGGGGCGCAAGCAAAAAAGGGCAAATGTGGCTCCAACAAGGGATCGAGAGGGTCTGCCAAATCACAACAGAGGTATGATATAGACTAGATGGTTTTAAAGCCCAAAAGTCTCAGCTGAGATGTGCGACAGTGTGACTTAAACTTCTGAGTTCTGAACTTGCACCGTGTGACCTGTACAATTTTTGTCCTTTCAGGTCTAAGTTGAGTGAAAAGCTGTTTTCTGCTTGTCAAGCCTTGAAGATGCATCTGAGTGATGACACAGCTTTATCCAGCAAGGATTTGGTATGTTTTGCTCACTATATTCTTCAGCGTGAGAGCAATTGAAGGTCACTTTGTGTGCCTGTGTGTGTGTGTGTGTGTGTGTGTGCGCGCGCACGTTTAATGGTATGTCACTGGATGGGTGTGGACAGACGCCGGGCCAGGAAGTGTTCAAGTATGTAATTTAAAAAAGAAACAACTTCGACATTTGATAAAAAAAAAAGCAATGCATTGTGTCGGCTCTGTAATTTTCTGTCATTGTATTTTTCTTGAACTTAAAAACAAGGACTTTTGTGAGTGAAAGAGGCTCTGAGACAGACCGAACACATAGACAGACGGGCAGATCAAAACAAGGTTTTTGAAAATGGAAATTCATGACAGATTTTATAATGACACTTAAAAAACAAACAAAACTGCAAACAAACTTTTGCGGCGCACATTAGTCCTTTTTCTTTCTTTGTGATGTTTTGGTGATTTTAATAGTGGGTCATTGTTTTGTTACGCTCTTCGTCTGTTCTTTCATTCACACCCCTATAATTAGTAGTTGCTCCTATCTATTTAGAAGAAGTGGTTGAAATTTCCTCACCCACTGAATAATTGCACTTCCGAGGCATTTATGAGGACAAGTAATTGTTTTTTTCTTGTCCCCTGCAGCATGACTGTCTCCAAACGCTCCAGCAAGAATGGTTTTCTGTGTCCAGCCACAAGTCAGCAGCCCCCGACACCGTGGAGGACCACTTGACTACATATCGGGTCATTTCACCCTCAGTATTGCAACATATCGTTAACATGGCTGACGGCAATGGAAACACAGCTCTGCACTACAGCGTGTCTCACTCCAACTTTGGCATCGTCAAGAAATTGCTTGACGCAGGTACAGTAATACTCGTAGTGCAACTAGAGGTCATCATGTATTTTTACCTTTTTTTCATCCTTTCTGTCCTCCCTGGCTTTGAGAAAATATTTATTTGACTGCTGCACAACCAGCCAAAAGAGATGTTTTCTTTGCTCTCAGAGCTGTTCTGTCAAAAACAATAATTACATCACATTTTAAAAAGTGAATGTACGTCTTCTGGCTTGTGAGAGTAGCTGTTTAAAAGCTTTATTGATCCTTAAACATTTTGCACTGCCTGTATTTTCAATAACCTTAAGTGCAGAAGGTTTAATTCATCCAAACACAGATGTACTTTGGAAATCCACTTTTAAAATCATAATAAACTTTCAACCTTTTCTCCAGCAGTGGCCCAAAATTTAGGAATACGACTCTGGTGCAGACCATTCAGAGGCTTTAATCAATATAAATTGAACAGAAAAACATCAGAATAAGAGTCCTAATGGAGGAGATAAAGCACCTTTAATAGCTGTGCCGCAGCTTTCAGAAGAGATTGGATCCACCCCTGTCTGTTCAGAGGCCAGGTAGAATAGAAGCACATTACCAGCAAAAAAAAGTAGACAATTGTCACAGGCATTTACCTTTGTTTCCAATGTTCCCGAATGAAAATGCGTGACTAAAGCTTTTTATTATGTGGCTCAAAATTAAGACTTTCGTCCCTGAAAGGCCAGTTTAACCACATTCAGAACGGCCTAATAAAATTAAAAAAGGAGCCCATTTGGAAGAGTGACTCAGTGTAGTTCAGTGTATCACAGGATGTGCCGAGTGGAGTCATGCTAGAATAAAAACAACACTCTTACAAAATGTACAGGCTTTTTAGAACAACCCATGGACATTTTATTTGACGTAGAAAATGTCCTGTAATGTAAAGGTATTTCTTACAATATCAACCAAAACATCAAAACCACTGACAGTGGATATAAATAACATTGTTTTTACCATGTATTGTTGTAAAGGGAAACCTTTCGTCCTGGCATTTATGTGATTGTTCTTTGACACGTACCACCCATCTAAACATAAGTTGCCAACCTTGAGACCACAAGAATAGGAACTTGAGGGGGACTGAGGTGATGTGACCCTGCGATTGACATAAAAGTCGACGTGGCAGATTTTACAGCCACTCTCCTCTAAAACTTTACGTAAGAAACAGGAGTTCTTCTCTCCAGGGTGTCTGAAGTTTGTGTAAATATTCATTCTCCTCTCCAGTTCTCTGTCTGTCTTTCACTCACTGAGGAGGATGAGGCGCAACAGTACAGCCGACTACACACTGAACAGTGTTCGAATGATAACTAAAGGGGGAACAAGTTTGAAAAGTATTGTGAAGTTTTGTCAAGTAATTGTGACCCCGAGAGGAAACTTGGAGAGGGCAATCAAAAACGAGTCAGGAGGGTAGCAAGTATGTCAGAACATCGCTACAGATCAGGTGCACTCCATCATGAGATCTGGGGACATTGCATTGCAAAGGGATGTTATTCAGTTCACCTGTCAGTGGTTTGAATATTTCATCGGCTGACTGGAGAACTTGGTACACTCAGGAGAGAGGGGAAGACTTAAATAAGTGAAAACATAAAACTCTTTCTTCTCTTTTGTTTTTTCTCTACTCGGGCCACCTGAACGTCTCTTCAGAGGTGTGTAACGTGAATCAGCAGAACAAAGCGGGTTACACGCCCATCATGCTGGCGGCGCTCGCAGCTGTGGAACGTCCGGAGGACATGAAGGTGGTGGAGAGGCTCTTCACGAAAGGAGACGTCAATGCGAAGGCCAGCCAGGTCAGTGTGTTCTCAGGTAGAGGGAGTGGATGCGACGGCCTGCTGTTTCTCTGAACTGTGTCCGAATGCTGCAGCTTGTCGTTGATTCTTAAATCCTATAAATGGGTGTTTTTTTTTTCTCCTTGAATGTCAGAGAAGGTTTTGTTTTTCTGTGCACAAATGAGATTAAACTGGAGGATGGAAAAGTGAAACACAGATAGCAGGCTTTTATGGGAGCAAGCTAACCGGCAGTAATAGATAGGCCCTGCACAAATTGAGTTTTTTTGCCCATTTGTGCATTTTTCTATCACTGTCGGGTTAATATTATTTTTTTACCTGCAGGTGTTATTTTTAAAGCAGTTTTCACACCAATTCCAAGTTCAATTCCAAATGTGGATATTACTGAATATAAATTATCTCATGCTGGGGCTGAATTTGGGTCCCTACATGAAGCCTGAATTCCAGAAAAATAAATCACCAGTTCTAATGGAACTACATGATATGATACATCCAGTGCGCTGCGTGTATTTTTGGTAACACTTCATTTTATAAGTCAGTGATTTTCTAATAATTTCCTCACAAGTTTTCCAGGAAGGAGCGATGTAATTTGCTCCTAATTATGAGGAGAGAGATTTACGGGGGATTTTCCTTTTAACAACCTCCTCCGTTTAAACCCAAGTTAATACTCATTCATTATTCATTTATTATTGGAAACTTTATTGCAGAAAGGGGGATAAGAAGAAGTCCCGAAGAGCTCTTTCCAACAGATTTGTTGAACTCTTTGCCTGCCTGTGGAGAAATGTCATATTTTTGCATGTTTGGTTGAACTGTGCAACCAAACATGTGTTATGCAGGCAGTTAATTGGACTTGCCCGCATAGATATAAACAGCATGAGTTAAATTAGAGTCTGTATTTTTGTTAGAATTAGCACAAAATAACCAAGTTCTGTCCAGGACATTTATTAGATGATTAGATTCATTGCTGTGTTTTTCAGTGGGTAACTGTTCTGTATGTGTGACTCCAAAAAGTGTGATTCCACAGACGAGCCATGATTCAATTTCTGAAATGATTTCTCGACATGTATACTCACACCCCTGTTCCCTGTGTCTGACCCCCATCATCTGCCGTCCAGGCTGGTCAGACGGCCCTGATGCTGGCTGTGAGCCACGGCAGGATGGACATGGTGCAGGCGCTGCTGGCGCGGGGGGCCGAGGTCAATCTCCAGGACGACGAGGGCTCCACGGCGCTGATGTGCGCGAGCGAGCACGGCCACGCCGAGATCGTGAGACTGCTGCTGGCCCAGCCAGACTGCGATGCCACCCTGAGTGACAGTGTACGTGAGTCATCGCTTCTGTGAGCCTGGTGGCTTCGAGCTCAGCAGCCGAAGCCACTTTGTCTCACGTAGCGTGTTAGAGCCTTCTCTATCTGTAAACGTACAATAAAACCCGTCATAATGTGTGTGAGTTTGTGTGTTTACAGGATGAAAGCACGGCGCTGTCCATCGCACTGGAGGCGGGACATAACGACATCGCAGTCCTCCTCTACGCTCATGCCAACTTCTCCAAAGGACAGACCGGGGTGAGCTGGTCACACACCTCACACTCGCACTTAAACTAAATATACATGTGGGTAACTTTGTTTATTGTGTGTGTGTGTGTGTGTGTGTGTGTGTGTGTTTATGTGTCTTAACAGGCAGCTGCTCGTCACAGCGGCAAGTCTCTTTCCTCTGGTGGTAAAAATCTCTTCGAATGAGGCGATGTCGAACGGATTGGGGACATTTTTTACAGCGTTAGTTTTAAACCTACAGTTGGAAAAGGATTATTTTCACTTATTGCAAAGTGCTTCTTATACTCCGATGACAATGATGCATCCTCGTGGAGCATTTGCATAGTGTAATGTAACTCAGCAGGTGATACATGCATGGTAGAGAAAATTACTATTCTAGGTTCATAAAAGATAGAACTTAATGTCGTATCCTGCAGATATCTAATATATAGCATCACTTCAATTGTTTTAATTCTCTTTTTTTGGAAATTAGATTTATAATTGAAATATTTTATAAGTGCAGAGGAGAATGAGGCGATAACGTACAGTAGCATCAAACTTAGAGATGTATGCACTTATGTATGAATAAAAAATATATTACAAACAGCTGATTTTGTTAATTATTCTGAAAGAAAATGTAAAATATAAAAACTAGGTGAACTCTGTAGATACATGATTTTATTGTAATGTGAAAAAAAGGATTTATTTGATTCTATGAGTTGATGTTTAACTGTCTGCTTTGATAGAAGAGTCATCAAAACTGCATCTACATACAGTCACATACAACTGCAGCACTTCTGGTAAGATTCATGGTATGTGGTGATGTTGTACTGTAAAGGAATGTTTCAACATTTTACACATCTTTGCTTTCTTGCTGAGAGTTAAACCATTCTCATGTTTCAGGCTTGAAATGAAATATCATGTTTTAAGGAGCTTTTGAGGTTTAGTAAACAGATTTATTTTTACCTTTGGTCACAGCCCGGCTAACTGTTTTTCTTCCTCCAGTCTTCGTGCTGGTTAAGCTGATCGTCTGCTTGCTGTGCTTCATTTTTAACAGGCGGGTACAAGCAAAATGAGCAACACTCTGTCGACATCTCAGCAAGACAGCAGATAAGCTTAGTGTCCACGCAAATAAAACTGCTCCCTGTTTTCTGTTCTGTAAGATAAAATGTCTATAAAAGTTCATCTGCGAACTTAAAATCGGTCCATACAGTAGTTTTCTATACGAACCACACATTTATTATCCGTCTCATGAAGGGAAATACATTAAATTTGGGATAAACAAGCTACTTTTACGAGTTTGTTTCTGCACAGTGTCCCTCTCTGCTGTTGGACACTAATCAAATTAAGCGAAAAAATGTGCTCAGAAACGATGATTAAAGCCTGTGTGGAGCCCGGAGTGGCTGGAGGCATTACGTTTTTGGGTCGTACGTCTCATTCTCGTGATATCTCAGGAAATCCTCAAGAGAATTTAAATTCCAATTTGGCACAAATATCCACTTGGACTCGAGCCCCTCTTCTTACTTCTCGGTTTGTACATCCTCTACATCCTTTCCTTTACTTCTTAGTCCCTCCGACATGAGACGCGGGCATCGGAGGCGAAGAACGCAAACAAGGAGAGAAGATTGGAGGCTTTTAACAAAATGAAACACGGGTGCTTCAGAGCAGGAATTTAAAGCAGCCTTCAATTAAACGTTCCGTGTCACAGCTGCATCATCTGTCCTTCGTTTAGTAACAGTCTGCTGCTGTATTGTGTCATCTCCGTCAGATGAGCAAAACAACTTATGATATAACAGCACCTTACGAGGCGCTACGCGGTTTGATCGCACCTCTTTTATGTCACAGTTGCTGTGAAGGCTTTGCTAAATGATACAGCTGTGCATCCTCGCTCGTAGCTCCTCCGACAACGAGATCGCATACCGGGTCACTGGCAGGAGGACGGAGGAGAGAGAAGGCACAAGACGGCAAAATTAGAAAAAACCCAAGGATGGACTGACCAGATTCTGGTGGTCAGAGGTCACAAACATGTTTTTTGGCCATAACTCAGGAATTCCCACTTGACATTTTTGGCCATTATTCAACAGCTGATCTTGGGAAACTATGCTGATTGTAGAGAACTTTTCCTCGAGATCTTTGAGTGGGAGTGAGAAGTTGTAGCTTTGAAGCTTTGTAGTCGACCGGTCTCATTGCGTTTGCTGATATTGAGCTCAAGGTCATAGTCGTTGCACCATCTGACGAAGCTCTTTATCAGTCCTCCTTACTCCTCTGTAAACGCTGTCTACAAATGATAGTATATAACATATAAAATACACTCATTACCTTTTATTAAATTCCTCCATAGTCTCCGTTACGTATACATATGACTGTACACAAACTTTAAGGTCGCAGAGGCACACAACTGTGAGGTGGTAACTCTTTTCAGAAGGTTTAAATTGGAGTCTTGGATGAATGTTTTCTCAACTAACTGAAAAGAAATGACTGCTGAGCCTTTCGGCGCCTCATCAACACTCTTCTCCTCATTTACAGTCTGGCAGACACCAGTTTGATTCATCCTCTGACACCCGGCTCTGTAAGAGAGAAACCACTCGCCTCCCTCCCTCGCTGCTCATTCCCTTCCACCTCGCCAGGTACACTCCTCTGTGTCCGTCCTGTCCTCGCTTGTTTTACTATTATTTTTTCATTGACTTATTCATAAGGACAGGGGGCAGCAAGTTGCTTAAAATTTTAAACAGCTTTTTTTTTCAGAAGACAGATGAGAACGACGGGCTCGTTACGGCGACCCGACAGCGCGAATCACAGCCTCGGATTACTAATCAGAGTTTGCGGGGATCCATCCGTGCTTGCACCGGTGCGAATTAAAACTGAATTTTCAGCTTTGATTAAGCCGTAAATCATTTATCAAGCATTCAGAATTATACGCACCCTGGTAAAGTTCAGGGCTGCTTCAGTGGATGTTCCCCGAGACCGAGAAGAGAAGGCTGTGGAGCGGTGTTGGCATTAAATGTGGGACAATAATTAAATTCTGCATCAGCCCTGCAGCTGAGAGACCGCCGTTGCTTAATTTTACATGAGAACACTGACAGACAATGAATATGCGATCAAATATGAATAATAGGGGGTCATATAAGAAGACATCGTCCAACTTTTGAAGTGTGAAAATGCAAATTTTCTCCACTCACTTTGAAGAGCTGCCAAAAGAACCGAGAGCGTGGAGATATTTTTTTTCGACGTGAAACATCTGCGGGGACGAGGTGGTTCTGCTTCTAACCAGATGATTTACATTTTCGTCCATCTGCAGATGTTAGAAAAGTGGCGCCCTGGGTGTGCGAAGTGAAAAGCTCCCGTGAAAAGACGTAAAATGTATAAAATTATGTTGTCATCCCTTCCAGCCTGTCACTGTGTTCCATTACTGAGAGCCCGGGCATGTGTGACTGAGAGCGCTCT
This sequence comes from Lagodon rhomboides, assembly GCA_039737535.1. Taxonomy (NCBI): domain Eukaryota; kingdom Metazoa; phylum Chordata; class Actinopteri; order Spariformes; family Sparidae; genus Lagodon; species Lagodon rhomboides. The sequence continues at coordinate 6,075,394 of CM077800.1, read as the reverse complement.
CCAGTCATTTTCCCAGCAACAGCAATAAAATACAATGATAAAGGTTCCACCATCACAATTTTGCAGTTGCCATGGTAACAGTCGGCGGGTTTTTGAGCGAGCGGTTCTCGGGGAACATAATATTAGGATGATATCTTTATTTCACGAGGGGTCAGCTAATCCTGTCTGCCTCTCGTCGGCAGACTTCGGCGGAGAAGCGCATTACTTATTAAACTGGATTTTCATCCGAGCCCATCCCGAGCAGCAAAACAAAAAAGCAGCCCCCCCATTGCTTTTTCATTCCTTTAAATCAATAATAAGAGGAGACGAGACTCTCTGCAGTCAGATCCGCGTAACGCTGACGGTGGCTCTTGTTTGCGAGCGATAAAGATCTGTTGAGAATCTGAATATCGGAGCACCTGGTGATTGAGTACCAACTCTCACCTGCACTCGACGAGATTGTTTTAAGTTTCCACAGCACCAGAGTCACTTCAAGCAACACTATGTTGTAATTCATATTTTGTGCAATTTGGCATCCCTCGCCGTGTGTAAATATATTTATATCACATGTCATGTAATGTTACGAACAAAACTCAGCATGTCTTTACAGTGTTATGTCTTGGAAGTAAACATGCATGCTCAGGCATTTTCAACCTGGAGCCTTCAAAGTTTGGCAAGTGTTAGACACAACTCCCCAAAAACTTGGTATTTTCCCCGGGGGCAGTCTTGTTGTGTGCTTGATGTGCATTCTTGTTGGCTTACATTGGGCGTCTTGTCACTTCTAACTTTAAACAAAGATGATATTACATTTTTTGTGATCATCGGCGTTCATATCCCGTGTGAGACACTGATTTATTATTTTAATCCAAACCATGATCTTCTCCTAAACCTAACCAAACTGCGAACTATTCAACAGCAACAACTCCACCTCAGCGTCTGTCTCCGGCCTTTTTATTTAGCGGAGCCGTCTCCAGCGACAAATAAAGCCAGTCTGAGATTTTTGCCTCTCGCTCGGTCACAGTCTCTTCGTCTCTTCGTAGCTTCCTTCGTCTTCGGTCTCGCGCGTTATATCCGTGGATAGCCTGCTGAGCCCGGATCAGTTGCCCTTTTGCCTGACTTCCGTGTGGTAACCATTCTGGCGACCGACGTTCCCTTTTCAGGAAACTCAGTAAATCAGTGGGAAAACCAGAAAATGCGATCCGGTTCCACCAAAATCAGTGATAATTGGCGCTGTGTGTGACGTCCTGCCGTAAAGCGAGAGAGGCTGAGACAGAGACACCATTCATTCTTTTAAGAGACACTGTACCATTAAAATGATTTTGAAGCTGTTATTTTAAGTAACTTAATGACGCTTTAAAGGCCCCTTAAGATGTTTTCCCCAAAATATTTTTTTTATTCCCATGCAGTGTGCATGTTTCCGGTCGAGGCGGGACCAGCTTTGGTTATCTGACACGAGAGACTTCTGTGTTTATGTTTTTTTTGCGAGTTCTCCTCTCGCTGCTGATTTGAGGCGGGGCGGCGATCAGTTGCATAATTTTCCGCGCTCCAATCAGGATTTAGCAACGAGATGGGGATTTGTTTACTCATTGTGCCAACGCCGTGTCAGTGAAATGTGATCAAACTATCACGTTTTTGCTGATTTTTTTTTAGTTTCCCACAAACTGTTGCTTCGATCAGTCCTGTTTTCAGCGACTTCAGGGAGTGTACGTGACTCACACAGTCACATTCAACTGTTTGCTATAATATTTTTTTTCCTTTTGGCATAAAGACTTTTAATCTAGCTAAGTGTACGAGGCTGTAAAAAGCAGGCTATGAAAAATGGCCTTGGCCAGCCGCTAGAACATCAGCTCATTTGCTGTGGCATGAAAACAATGCCGTGGATAGCCTTGTCAACTTATGTGCATCACGATTTCTCTCTCTCTCTCTCTCTCTCTGCCTCCGTGGAATTACAAGTACCGGTGACACAAGTCCGTACAAAAGGGGCCGTCATTATGAGTTTGACCTCCTTTGAAGAAACGCGCAGCTTTTTTATTTTCGATCCCTGTTTTCTTGTGTATCCTTCATTTCCTGCGCTGTGAGTGCTGACATTGTGTGCTGTTTTTTCCAGCAGCCCTTTTGCACATGGAAAAACCCCAAATTGATTCAGAGAAACCAGATGTGTTTGAATGTCAGCCCAAACTAGAAACAAAAAAAAAAGACTCTACTGTTATTACAGCAATTGTTTCAGCTCCGCAGCTCCGAGTTATTTTTTCCTCGCTCTCCTGGCACAGAAATCGAGTGTAATATGATATTAATGCATTAATCACCCCGCTGGAATTCTGGGGGCTGCGCACAAACACAAGGGCTAAATCTTGATGGCGGTGGGGGAAGGGGGAAAAACAACCTGCGAAGATATATAACGGGAACTGTTTCAGCTTTTCAACAAATTGAAATGAGGTGGTAGTGGTCAATGTTGCTGATTTGGTAAATGAAGCTGCGCCAGTTGGAGAAACTAGGGATGGTTTTTGTCTCAGCACCTCCAACTGTCTGAATTTATGTGATAAACCCTCATGACCCTTATTTGTCTATTACAAATAGCAATGTTTCAAATTACTACAACTACATTGCAGAATTCACTGATTGGTGTCGAACAGAAGGAGTTCCCGTCCCACTACCTTGATAAGTTGTAACAGTAAAGAGTGAAGAATTGGAAACTGATCAATCACCGCCCACGGCATCTGCCAACCATCCATCCCGACTGGCCGGACCGCCTCAGGGAGAAGAGGGTGGTGATGGGAAGTGAAATGGACAAATGGGTCTCGAATCAGAGATTGTGCTGCCTGCCTCTTTACGGCGACCTGTCTCCGCAAGAGCATCTCGGATCGAGCTGTTGCGTTTGACGGATGAGCCGCGTTCCGAGCTGACGGCGCCGGAGAACAGCAGGACGAGGATGAGGTGGACACACTACACGGTCAAAGTGGACGAACAGTGTTTACCTGATGTCGAATCTTTACGTGCAGATGCCAAACATATTATTACCGCCATCTTGTCGTTGCTGTTTACATTCACCCAGACATTAAGTGTTCATACAGGGAATGGATCACATGACTCTGATCCCTTCCTGGTGAAAGTGGTGCTGTTGCAACCATCAACTTGTTAAAAACCATTCCCCTGGTCACCCTGAGCTGGGATGGATCAGGGCACAGGCTCTCTAGGCACATATCCAGAGCCCTCTTGCCACTAGGGGGCCCAGACAGAGGGGGAGAGACTGGTGATCCCGCATGTCGTCGAGTGCATCTCTTCCATCTCCTCTGTATATAGCTGGAACATTCACAGACACCTCGATGAAATAAAAGAACAATTTTTTTTAGCTGTTACTGATACTAATTTTTTGCTAGAAAATTACTTTTTATATGTAAGTACATTTAAAGGGGCACTATGTAGTTTTGGAGAAGAAATTCAAACTCAGAATTTTAATATTTACAATAATATATATATATATATATATATATATATATATATATATATATATATATGTATATATATACATATATATTATTGTAATATTTTTTCCAGAAGTGAATAAACAAGCTGGAGGAAGGAAAGAAAATAAGGTTGAAGATAGAAAGGTGGCGGGGTCCACCACATATATACAAATCAGAACAGTATGAAATTGTGTTGTCCTTTAAGATCAGTTTGTTTGCAAAGAGAGTATATTTAGTTAGTTTTTTTAGTCATAACAAAAGTTAGGTTACTTTCACTCTTACTCAAGTAATATTTTAACATGATATATTCACTTTAACTCAAGTATGACTTTTGGGTACTTTAAAAAAAAGTGTTGGGGTAACTTTTTACAAAGTAATCTGTGAGAGTACTCGGATTACTATTTTGTCGTAAGTAACACGTTAGTTCTGTAATTCAAGTAATCAATTTTTTTGTTAAATAATCAGTTCCTGGAAAATATTGCTGTTGTCCAGTTCTCCCGTAAAGAGAAAAAAAAAAGGTTCCCAGATCACTCACTTTGAAGCTAGACAGGTGGCGGGGTCCGCCACATATATACAAAGTAGAACAGTATGAAATGGTGTTGTCATTTAAGGTCAGTTTATTTGTTCAGTTTATTCAAAACAAAGACAATTCTTTATTTTTTGTGGGTTTTTTTTTTTTTTTTTGTATAGACTGAAGATCTTTCTCTTTCTTTTCTGTTTAATTAAAATATCCTCCCCAAAGCTACATAGTGCACCTTTAATACCAGACAATTTAAGACTTTAAGTACCATCCATATGGGTGACTTTCAATTATTTCAAGCAAATATGACTTACTATGTATGACTTATACAACACTAACCCTTTTTTTGTATATATATATATACACACAAAAAAAATATATTTTTATTGTAGGGGACACGACCCCCCGCCTCCCCCCTCGTGGCGCCGCGCTGTCCCTTGCTGCTCCCTCCGTATGAACCATGCATGTCCCGTCCGGCCGCAGCCTGCTGGACTCATGTTGGATCACTGCGTTAGTTGATACCGTCACATCCCAAATGGAACATCCCCGTTCGAAAGCGCGACAAGAAATAAAAATAATAATTAAAAAAATAAAAATGGACCCGATAACTTTAACAGCAGGGTAGGAAGAAGAGAAAAAAAAAAGAAAAAAAAAACACGTCTGGCAGCAGTCGATATTAAAAACATGCAGAGGGAGACAAGCTCGGGGCCTTCCAGAGTCAGGAAAAAGACTTCGGACAGCTGCAGACAGGAGATGGGTATGGCATTTCTATTTTCCCCCAGCCCAATGATTTGTATATGAAAACATAGCGCTTTTATTCTCCCCCCTTCTGGGCTCTGCTTCTGAGTGATCAGCTGATGAAGAGACTAGCAGCTCGCCGCTATGCTGGCTTGCTAATTCTCTCCCCCACAGCTGCAGCCGATCCTGATAGCCAGCCTGCAGATTGCACTCAGGTAAATATCCTCCTCCATGTCTTTTCTTCTCGGGCTCAGGATTCAGCCAGGCTACATCGCATGGGAAGAGAGGAAGAGATGGATAAAAAATGTGTGTGCGTTCGTGTGGATGTGTGTGCGGGCGCGCGCCAGGGAAAGGAGAGCGAGTGTCTGTGAGTTTCGCCTGTCTCTCTCTCTGTGTGTGTGCGCGCGCGTGCATGCGTGTGTGTGTGTGTGTGTGGATGGGATGGTGGGGGGAGAGGTGGGGTGGAGAGAGGAGAGGGAGCGCGCGTGTGTGTGTGTGTGTGTGTAGGTGTGTGTTGTAACAGATGAGAGGGAATCTTTGCCAGATTAGTCAGGGAAGAGGCAGGCTTGTTAGGAGATAGCGCACAGGCATGGAGCATCACATGCACACGCTGACAGCCCCTCCGCTCGCACATGCACAGTCAATCAGGCGGCTCTCTCCTCAGCTGCGTTATACATCTTTGAGGATTACCCTCTGTATCCCTCCAGCATTGCGCTGGAGAGCGATTGCAGCCCCTCAGAGGGGAGCAGCGGGGCTTTCAAAGCCCCCACATTTGAGCCGAGCCGATGATGAGCAGGATGCCTATTGTTACCTCTGTAGTGTTGTTGTCTGCTCCAACTCAATTATCTGCCATGTCTTGTGTTTTATTTCCGAAGTGCATGCGTATTTTCTTTTTTTTTCTCTCTCTCTCCATCATACTTCTTATTATTTTTTGGAGGGCTTGGTTTGCTCTTCTTGTGTTTTTTTCCTGTGAAACATTTCAGCCTGCTTTTCATCTCTGTCCTTGAGAAATACATCTTCACAAGCCGCACGCTCCTCATTACATGATATTGTGTGTGTGTGTGTGTGTGTGTGTGTGTGTGTGTGTGTGTGTGTGCTGTATGAGCCTCTGTGTGATTGATGCATCAATATTCTGTTGGGATTGGACAGCATGCCTTCCCTATTTCCTCCCTATTCTCTCCAGCTGGGCTGCTGCTGCTGCCGCCGCCGCTGCTCCTGCTGCTGTTGCTGTTGTCGCTGGAGCTGCCCCTGTCTGCATGCATACTCATGTTTCTGGCCTCTAATTGCCTTTGTGGAAAATACAGTGGTTGCAGCAGATATTCGAGAAAGAAAAAAAGAGGGAGCGAGGGGTTGAAAATAACTCGGGATGCAGCGTGCATCCTCATCAGCATCACGATTCTGGCTCAGTTTTGTGCACAAAAACCAGGCAAATGTGGGTTAATATCCATTGCATGATGACATTTTTTTCTTTTTTTTTTTTTTTTAAGACTCTGCGCTTTGGTGTAACGCCGCTTCTTCCAAAATGTATTCCCATTCTCTCTGCCTCCCCTCCATAATCATCTGACATCAAAGCCTCCAGATAAAATAATCTGCCCTAAATTTGCAGAGACAGCGCAGCAGTTGGGGCGCTCCAGTCCATGCAAATTGGGATGCTATTGTAATAAATAAATAAACCCTCTTTTCATTTGGATACAAAATCGCACCCTGTAATTCCGAAATGCTTAAACTCCAGCCAGTATTGCTAATTAACCGGAGGCTGTGAGTGCCTTAATTTGAGGGTCTGAAGTGCTTCAGGTTTCTGCCTTTGTGTTAAATTGATGTCTGAAAGCATATACTGTTCGCAGCATCCCAACCGTCAAGGGAAAGTCAGAGGAAGAGGTTTTAAATGGAAATGTTGTTATTGTTGTCCTTGTGGTTCTGAGGCGTGAAGGATCAACGACAGAAGAACGTAACAGGGTCTGTAACAGACGTGCTCCTCTACCTGGTGTGTTTTGTTTGAGTTGAGACGTCCCAAACTCATCGCTCGCTCTCCCCCGCAGCCTGAGACCAGAGCGAACGGGTCCCTGGTGGAGATGGAAGAGGACATCAGTCTGAAGAAACGTAAAAGCGACAACCATGGGGAGAAGGAACTGCAGGCCGGGCAGGAGACCGGCGAGAAGGTCAAAAGGAAGCGAGGGCGCCCGCCGGCTGAGAAACTGCCGCCAAATCCGCCTGAACTCACCAGAACACTGAGCACGCTGGTAGATATGGTCATCAACTACAAGGACGGGTGAGGGCACTCAGTCATGTCACGACACTGTGATGCTGCTGCTGTGGTCACGTCAAGGCCGAGGTCCTTGTTATTGTTGAGTCCAGGTATTATTACAGAATGACGACATAGTGATCTCACTGTGTGACGGTATCTCAGTTCTCCTTGTGTACAGGGTACGAGGTATTTGTCATTTTGTAACAATGCATAGGTTTTCAAAAATGAAACTAGGTCTGAGATGCTACACTCTATTATTAAAGATGGAGTGTGGAGGTAATTCATAATTCAGTTATCCCAAAATAGGAGAAAAGTACTGTATTTGATCCAAATTACCTCAAATTTTCAATATTTAAAGCTTCGATATAGAAGAAGTGGCCACCTTTTAAATCAGAATAACAGCTAACCGCCACTAAATGTAGCCGCCGTTAGCTCAGTTAGCCGTGCAGCTAGCAGTCTGGACTTGGACCTCAGAGACCAGATGTGTGTTGGTGCTTACATCGCGAGCACAGGAGCACGCTGGGGCTAGCTGGTTAGCATTCTGACGTCTTTGCAACACAATAAATAGACGCCACAACATCAAAACATCAAAATATAATATATTCACATTCTCTTGATGATTTTAGTAAATAAAATAAATAAAAAATATTTAACTAAACTCCTCCATATTGACCCTTAAATAAGATTTTTTTTTAAGCAAAGTGTCTTTGTCTGAGGTACAGAGTGGCTTTGAGCTAAATGCTAACATCGTTGTACTAATGTGTGCACCAAACGTCTTCTTTTTCCTCTTGATTCTGTACGTTTATGATGTACATTCATTATGGAAATGTATTGCTTAACATCAGAAAAAGAAAAATGGATGAGTGTTATATTATGACACAAAAAGGTTTTTGTTATAACAACTTGTTTCCACCTTATAACAAGATATTTTCGTGTTTTTAAGAAATACAGACTTATCTGTCATGTTGCAACATAAACGTTTCATATTATAAAATGAGAACGTATTGTTGTAACATCCAAAGGTTTCATTTATTGGCCATTCTGGGCTTCCGTAAATGTTATGATCAAACCGTTTCTCGATCAAATGAGATCACGTGAACTATCACATTTTTCTTCCAGGTTGGGTCGACAGATCAGTAAAGGCTTCGTGCAGCTTCCCTCCAAGAAAGAGGTACCTGAGTACTACGAGCTGATCCGAAAGCCTGTGGACTTCAGAAGGATCAGGGTACGTGAAACGCCCTCAGAGCTCACATACAGATATCATTCTTATGGTATCATAGACATGTGTGGTGCCAAACAGATAACACACATCTGAAATGTCCATCAGTTTGAAAAAAGACCTTCAGCCCAACTATAGTTAGCACTGAGACTTTGATGTATTTTTCATTTTATCACATATCATTTCTTTGAATTACCCACTTAGATCCAGAATCTGACTCGGTGACGGGCATTAAAGAGGTCATATTTACAAATGTTCAGGTTCATACTTTTATTTGGGGGTCCTACTAGAATAGGTTTACATGCTTTAAGTTTCAAAAAACACATTCTTTTTCTCATACGGTGCTTTGCTGCAGCATCCGTTTTCACACTGTGTCTTGAACGCACCATTTTAGCTACAGAGTGAGACTCTCGCCTCTGTTCAATCTTTGGTGAGAGCTGCTCATGCACATTACTTAACAGGCAGGATGTAGCCAATCAGAGGCAGAGTAGGGCAAGGTAGTGTGATCTAAAATAACGCAGCTACAGCAGTAGTAACTGTATGTCTGCTGACTGACTTTTCACCTCAATGTCAGTAGAAGGTCATGTGAAGTTTCATAGTCCACAAAATATTTCTGGAGACCAAATTGGCTTGAAAAGACGTTATTTACACGCTCGACGTGCAGTCAAGCTTGTGCCGACAATTCAGACGGGGTGCACGCTAACACTTTTAGCTCAGCAGCTACAGTGAAGGTTTCAGTTTAAAAAGGTGTAATTAAGGTTTAAGGAGTTTCGGAGTACGCAGGACGAGCTGTATCGATCTATTTTATCTTTTTTTCAAGTCTACAGCTACTTCTGTTTTTCAGGAGATTGCTGCAACATCTGTTTTCCTGTGAAGCTCCAGAAACATTTTGTGTGCTTCAAAACTTCACCCGACTCTCCATCAGGTGTGGAGATAATGACTGAGTGTTGAAAAAATCAGTAGTGAAATCATTCAATTTAAGATGGCTTCTCTATTGATTTGAGCAGCGGCTCTCCCTTTCTTACATGACTTAAAGCGTGCACTTAACTCTGTGTGATCTGCTCTGAACATGTCACTCAAGACTTGACTGACGAGAAACCAGGTAATCATGTTTCTCAAAATGTTTAAGAACTTATTAAAGATGGGAAACTCAGTGAATACAAGTCTTTGTGTTTGTATTTTTGTGTTTTACCCTCTCTGTGGTTGCACTCAGGTTTTTTGATTCTGACCTTCTGCTTCACAGGAACGTGTGCGTAATCACAAGTACAGGAGCGTGGGGGATCTGGAAAAGGATATTTTCCTCCTGTGTCACAACGCTCAGACTTACAACCTGGAGGGATCTCAGGTGAACCCAAAGGACTCCTTTCTTTTGAAAGCTACAAAGTTGTTTTTTTCACAGCTCCCGTTCTATTATTGTAGTCGTAAATGGGCTTGGATGTCGATGTGGTGAATAACAACCCGTGCTCTGTTTATTTATCCGTGTGTGTGTGTGTGTGTGTGCAGATCTATGAGGATTCAATTGTCATTAAATCTGTTTTCGAGAGCGCGAGACAGAGAATCGTCGCAGACGAGGAGCAGAAAGAGACGGTTAGCGCCAGTCACGGCGATAATGGCGGCGGAGCTGAAGACCAATTTGTTCCATCGGCAGGTGAGAAAAAAAGATGAGGTGGTTAAAATAGAAAGTAATCTTTTCATATTATTGGTTGCTGGCTGTTCTCACTTTTCTAAACTTGTCCTTTTGAACCGCTGCAGAACGTGAAGCGTAGTGTTGTTGCATCAGACTCATCCTGTTCTCTCTCGCTGTTTCCAGTGAAACCATCGCCAGTCCAGCTCAAGAAAGGGAACGAGGAGGAGAGAAGCAGAAACGCCATGGCCAAGAGGCTCCATAGTGATTTAGACAGCGATGAGGATCTAGAGGATAACACTACAAAAGATGAAGGTTGAACTGAAGGGCCCCCTCAAACTTTTTTTTTTTTTTTGTATTCTCATTCATGTGTAATCTCAGCCGCATTCCCTTTTTCATCGGTTTCTTCATTGTCCAAGAAAATAAAAAAAAACGGGAAAGGCCGCTCAAAGAGAGGTCGCCTACTTATGGATCAGTGGCTTTTTTTTCTTTTTAGATGACTCATCCCAGTCAGACACGTCGCGCTGCACATCGTGCTGCTCTTTTATTTCGGCTAGTCTTTTACAGAAATGGTTTTATCTCTGCCTTAGTCCCTGTGATTGCTTCTGCAAATATTCTGTAAAAAACAAAAAAACAAACACCAGTTTCGATGACTGTTTTTAATCCATATATTTGATTGTATGAAATGCCTTCATATGTCTTGGAGCATGATATGTACAGTATATCTCTCCTGATGCCGGCTTCCCCCCTGAGCGGCACCCAGCGGGTGACGATGTTGACGAGGACGGAGGCCCGCGGGGGGGGAAGGGGGGAGGTGTTTTTAAAGAGGAAACAAATGAACACTGTAAGTTTGTTTAAAAATCTCCGAATGTTGATTTTGGAGATGATACATATTTGATAAAAAAGAAATTGAAAAAAAAAATACTCAGTGGAAGTACGACGTTTAAAGAGACAACGGTACACCTGGTGGAACAAGTTTTTGGTCTAATCAAGGGTACTCTAGCTGGACATTTGTATCCCTTGTGCTACAGTTTATTCACGTATTGTACAGTTTGTGTGAAAAGTAAGTAAAAAAATAAAGTTTTCTTTTCATTTACTCTCCTGGCTGTTGGGGGGGTGGGGTGGGTGGAGGGTGGAAGATATCGTTGTCGAGACAATCCCTGGAAACATGTATCACTTAAACACTTGCGAAATAAATTTTACCAAAAAGTCCCAAAAGTGGTTGGTGATTATTATCATTTTTTAATAATGGTAGTGGTCCATTTAGCAACGGAGCAGTCATAAAGTCAGGCACAGTCAATCTTGAAGTCATCAAACGATAAAAGAAAGACCTGATTATGAAGGTTTAAGGTAAATTACATCCATTATCAGGCCGTTAAGGAGAGGAGGTGTTGAGCATTACTGCCTTCACAGTGGAAATGCTGCATGTGATTTGTATTTTTGACACTGTGCCAATAGGTGGTGCAAGAGAACTACACGAGTGCCTCAAGATTTCTGGCTGCTGGTATTCGAGCCCATGCTTGTGCAACACTGTCGCCTTTCATCAATGTCTCGGCCCAGTTGCTTGCAGTTTTACTTTATCCTCCCTCTCGGGCTGTTCAGACCTGCTTATCGACATGCATCCTGAGTGATCTGATCACAGGTGGACGGCTCGGAGCGCAGGTGTGATCAAACCCCTGAGACACATTAAGGACGCTTTTGAGATGCAATCACTCAGACTGGCGGTCTTTGATGCCCGTGGAGAGATTCCCCAGATTCCCTTGCAAAGTCACTCAATTGTGTGAGTTGTTGTGTACGGAGGAACTTTACAAACGTTGTGTGATTCTGCCTACAGCAAACTCTTAACCATTCAGGCCTTCCTGTTCATTCTGCAAATGTTCAGCATGAATATACAGTCTTTATTTGTGCATAAAACAATGTCTTTATTTGCATATAGAGTGGGGAAGTGAGATCCGATCACAAGTGGACAGCTGCAGGTACAGGTGTGAACGCCCCCGAGACGCTCTGAAGACGCGTTTTAGCATTCAGAGGTGGTCTGTGCCGCGTGTGAACACACTGTGTGACACCCGTTGAGAAAGTCCCAAGACTCCCTTGAAACTTGAAACAGCACATTCCTAACAATTCAGCCTTCTTGTCAATTCAACAATGTCTTTGTTTGCATATGGAAGTGCTTAAGTGAGAACCAGATCACAAGTAAACAGCTTCAGGTACAGGTGTGAACACCGCCAAGATGCTCTGAGGACACATCTGAGCACTCGGATCACATTTCTGAGGCGGTCTGTTGAAAAAATCCCCAGACTCCCTTAAGAAATTGCTCGATTTTGTGAGTTGTGGAGTGTGGAGAAACTTTCTAAACTTTTTGAAACACTGTCTTCAACAAATTCTTTACAAGTTGGATCTTCTTGTTAATTCGGCAAAAGTTATACATTAAAATATTTCTTTATTTGTGTGTTTATAAGAAATATGACATGTTTTGAACAACATTTGTAGAAGAAAGGTCACAAGTGTATTGTAATTGTTATTACCTCTACTGTTTGTGCCTCCTCACACTGTGTAGTGTATCTTCTTGAAAAAGCATTAAGTTTCCTTCACAACAAATCCTTAGGCAGACATGCTGGTCCATTAAAGACGCGAGTTCAAGCACCCACAAAGCTGCAAGGATCCTCGCCCTGCGTGCTCATCCCGTCTCTCCCAGACACTTGAGTCACGGCCTCCATCCTACCGGTAATTGCTTTTTACGTCATATATCACCGGGATCCATCTGTGGCGTCGTCACAGCCGATCTGTGCCCAACCTCCCCTAAAGCATCTCACTTTACAGTATGTAAGCGGGTTACATGCCTGGACCGATTCAATTTCTGCGACGATTATTAACCAAGATAAACAGATCTACGCACTAAGTAATGGTATCAACACAAAAACGATAAGGTTAATCTGATCCTCATCTGGTCACAACGAGAAGTGACTGCTGTTGGTATAATCATCGGTTTAGTAAGTAACTGATGAGTTATGAGGTGACTCATCTTCGTCACTGAAGATCAATACACACTCTCACGTCTGTCTTTTTTGTATGAAACAACAGCTGAGAGAGGATTAGCTTAGCTTAGCATATAGAGTGGAAGTAGAGTGAAATGACTAGCATGGACATGTCCAAAGTTTAAAACAGTAATGTTCCTGCCAGCACCTCCAAATCTCACTTGTTACAGTGACATTTTGCATTTTGTTTGTGATTGAACTTGTGATTTTAAAGATGTTGCAAGCCAGAACTACTGTCCAAAGCAAAAAACTAAAGTAGGAATCCCAGTTCAACCTAGAAACCCTGAACTCAGTGCTATGAGAAGGCAGTAAAACACCTGGTTGTAATTAATAATCAGGCAGGTTTTGTCACTTACTAATTGAGACGAAATAATTCCCCTGATGAATGTCTCATGTCCCGGTGGTGAGGGGACGTTGCCCTCCATCGAGCCAAAACCTCAGTTTCTATCACTGTCCCTCCTCCTTGTGCAATTATTCCAGCGTGGTGGCAGACCAAACAGCATCGCAAAAGCAAGACTTATACAAAACCAATCGATATGTGGGTGGTGTCCTTTTTCTACAGACACCACTCAGTGCACTCAGTACTTAATTCAGAGTAACAAAGCAAGTGATAAGAAAGTGTCGCAAACAGTCGACTATCCCTTTTAAAGTTGCATTACATCATTTTATTCACCACTAGGGGGCGGAAAAGCTCAAAAGGTGTGCCATGGGAGCTCTCTCTCTGACCACCTGTTGAATCCAACCTATTCGAGGTCTGGTTTAGTCAGAAAAAAAACATCTCTTTCGTCCTACCACCTGTTTGCTTTGCTTCTTCACCGTCACACCCTGTAAAAGGCAGCAGACGGTGGCCTTTTGCATATTAGAGAGCAGCTCCCGACGGTTTTATACTCGAGAGAGAAAGAGAGGATGGGAGGGGACAGCTGGCTGCGGCCTGAGCTGATTCTCTGCAGGATTCTTAGTTTCGGCGAACCTTTCACATTTCAGTGAGTCGTTTGAGTGCTAATATCAAAAATACCACTCAGCGGAGCTTCAAACGGCTGTTGTTTCCGAAGTGAGTGGGTGTAAAAAGAATGATATCTGTCTGAATATACAGCGCAGGGAGTCTGTAAGTGGCTGGCGGAAGAAGGTGCGCTTGCATTCAAATGTCTCATTTTTACATTCAGGAGCTCGTATCATTGCCGGGATCTGAGTGAATGCGGTCGCCCCGAGTTTAGTTTTCGTGGATTCCAATTGCATACAGTAGGCGTGTGGAGGCTGTTTAGGTTAACCAGGCGGAAGCGCACAAGTCAAGTGGAACTGAGCATTCGTGTCTTCCACCAGAAGCACGACGCGTTTCACAGGGGAGGAAAAAGCCTCACATGACACATGATGAAAGGTGCGACTTCCTCCTCTCACACACACACACACCCTCCTCTCGCTTCATATATCCAAGCTTTTCAAGAAGCGGAGCTTCAAGTATGTGACAGGAGAAGACATACATTTTTAATGCACCCTCACACTTTCCCAGCATTTTAAGTGAAGACTGCTTAAGGCTTCAGGTGTGAACACACGTTTACCTGAAAAGCTCAGTAATAGATGATAGAGAAGAGCAACGGCGGAAGAAAAACGATGTCCTCTGAGTTTTTCTGTCAGATTTAAAGATTAAGCGCTTCTGTTGCGCAGATTCCTCCGTCTCTCTCTATAGATTCGAGCAGCGTCACATTTACATTTACAGAAACGCCCACGCCGGCGTCTTCTCGGTGTTTCGTGTCACCGGCCTGTAGACTTGACAGGCATCTGAGAGTTCCCAATGAAATTTTGATAACATACAGCTCATTATGGCGGCGCTCTCCGACAGCTGACTCACGAAGTCTGAAGGTCAGGGCGCCGTGAGGGTGTCCTGCTGGCAACTGTATCAGAGAATGAATGGAAATGAATGGAAATGAATGGAAACCGATGGACAGGACCCTTAAAATCGATGTTTGGCTGAAGGCGAAGTCGACATCGATGGCTGAAACACGCCTCGTCTCAATGCCATTTTTACCGGAACAGAACCAGAAACAGCCACGTTACCTGAACTCAATTCACAGGCCAACACAAACAAACAATTACCCGATTAAACTAGAATGGCGCTGTTACGTTCTCCCCTCAAAACAAAATCACAAACCGAGGTCGCAATGGGGAAACTAACAAGAAAACACTGGAAAGGGGTCCTTGGGGTCTATAAGGCGATGGCGAAAACTCGCAAAAGCCCACTAAATCTATCAAAAGGATAGAGGAACAAAAACAAAGGACCCAAAAACCAAAAGTAAAGAGTCACTAGGAGGAGGGATAAAAATGAAAATGCCACCCCAACACACAACCGAGAGAGCAAACTGATGGTGTTCACCCTCCGGTGTCACTCTCACCCCTGAGCTGCTGGCCCCAGCCTGCTTTTATAACCCAGGCAGGCTGATAGGCTGCAGCTGTGCAACGAGTGCAGGTGCACTCGATCAAGGTGGATCAGGCAGGGGTGGAGTCTCACCTACCTCCACCCATAACAGCGCTTACCTCCGCCAAGGTACAACAGTCTTCTTTATCTTCATCTAATTGTACTCACTCACAGATGAATATACATGCATTGTTCCAAACGTGTTGACAAGGGAGAAAAGAATTGCCAACAGACACGGGTGTAAACATAACCTCTTTAGCAGAGGTGCAGTAAAAAACACTCTTTGTTGTACCGAGTGATGATATTCTTATCCGAATCACCGCCGTTGTTCTCCCCACGTCCGTATTCAAATCCCGCATCAATCACCGGAAAGCTCGTGAGAATATCCCCGACGTGTTCCGGATCCAATATAAACTGTCAATCATCTCGTTCAAGTCAGAGAGCGTTTCTGTGTGGTATTCCCCCCTGGTAGAAGAAGATAATGAAATCTAAATAAAAACAATTCACAGTATTGATATACGCTACTCGGCGTTTAATGAAGTGTCAGAAGTGAAAAGCTCTTGGCAGATGTTTAGAGATTAACAACATCCTCGGCGTGGTGGTGGTGGTGGTGGGGGGAAGCTAAAAGGCGTGGGCTCTTACAGTAAACAGCTCTGGGAAACAAAGTGGCACGTATGTCTTCTTGATGAAAATCTCACATAAAATGACACATAAAGCTAATGGAAAAGCAGGGGGACGGGAGATACGGCTGAAGGTAGATGCGCTAATGGCTTTTGGAGATTAGCAGACCCGGAAGGTGACTTTAATCTGCTGAGAAGACCAATCCATTTTCTTTTTTTTTTTTTTTCCCCATAGGACACAGATTTAATAGATAGTTAGTTTGTTCCGCATTTCACTAATCACCTGTAATATCAGCTGATCACATTTGGCCCTGCTGCTTTTTTTTCCGCTGTCAGTCTTGGCAGGAAAATGTCAACGCCAACCTTTATCTTTGATTTTATGAGTCGGGTCGTTTTCAATTTCGATTAATTTCTATGACACCATACATTTAATTTATTCAGCTCGTTCGTCCCTGTTGATGATCGAAGCTGCTTTTGAAAAACCGACACAAGACTTCATCAGACTATTTTCCCTCCGTCACAGGAGGCCCAACTACTGAACACCGAAGTTTTAAAATAAGACTTTCAGAGCGCTGACAGGTTGGTTCGTACAGAACAGTAAAACACATCAACCGTCTTCAGTCACGGCACACATAAAGGTTCGGACGCTGTTATTGGACACGGCGGCTCGAGGAATAACGACCTGGATGTGAGAGTCAATACTTCGATTGCTTTGTTTCTTCTCCGCCGCAGTTTTCTGCTTCAGTGAGTTTATACAGCGCGCCCGCAAACGTTATCATCCGACTTCATATCGTGCAGACGGCAGTATACCGTACACTTCGAGGTTTTCAGTGACATTTGAGGCATTTTATGTGCGTCACAGTGGAGATATTGTGAAGTGTGGGGTGCTCACTTTCTGATTTAACACCGTGGGTGTAATTGTTTGGGGTGTGCTGCAGAAGCTGCCTTGTTGGAGCTGTAAATAACTCCCAGACAGTTTTTGGTGTTTCTGAAAATGGGTTTTTTTGCAACTGTGAGCTGTATCGAGTGAACCGATCATCTTCGAGTTCAAGTTATTGTCTCGTTAAAACCCGAGGAGGTTTATTCTGATAATGCATATTCTTAAAGTTCAGACAGAAGTGTGAATTATATGAGATTTATACAGTTTGACCCCGTCTCAGTGCTCATCCCTGATTTAAAAAGAAAAAGCCCTGAGAGATGGTGTCGCTGTATAATCCACATTTACATATCTCCCGAGATTACATAATGATGTAAAAATACACCCTGGGAGTTGAATTCCAAACACTTTGTACGATACAATCCTTTTCTTGTTTTAAAGAAAACATTCATTGAACGGGAAGTCGTGGAATTTTTGTGCTCATCATCGTCTCTTCTCAAGCTGCTGATGTCTCCCAGCATCAGAGAGCTGCAGGTGCTCCCCGGAGGAAACCCCACACATTCCTGCCAGCACTTCATAAGAACTGTCCTACAGACGAGCGCTCCTTGATCCTTTGTAGTTCCCCTGTTCTTCAAGTCCGATCAGCACAGTCCAATGTATATCTCCGTACCCGTCAGTGTCAGCCTCCGTGGCTGCAGACGTTTTGCGAAGGCCAGTGTTGCTTTGACCGAGGACTGTGGTCTTCTACATAAACCAGAAATATATCCCAAAGGGGTTCAACATACCCCTCTATTGTCTTTTATCTCCTTATCTATATATAGCAGGAATAAAAGAAACAATGAACCCCTCCCTCGCACATTCCTTTTCATTTCCAAACCAATAAAAGGTGCACAAAGGACCATACGTCTTCATTTAACAATTCACATTCACGGCATAAGTAAGTGAAGGGTTCCTGAGACGTCTCCCCTTTTGAGATTTAATAAATTAGTGTGGGTGCATATTAAAGTGTGAGGAGAAAAGAAAGGCGGCGAGTGGTATATTACTTAGTGAGTGAGTAATATACCGGAGGGAGTCCTGGATGTGGTTCTCAGGGCCTGTCGGGGGAAGGTTTCTCTGGAGCAGATTTCCAGGAGCCTTGGAAAATTGCTCTGCCTCACCATGTTTAAATAAAAGTTTAAACATATAATAATACATTTTATTCATAAGGTTCAAGTCTGGGATGAGTGAATAAGAGGAAGAGAGAGTCTCAGTTAAACAGCCGCTTTTAAGAACTGGGTGTCGTATGAAAGTTTGATCTGTGGAAAAGGCGACGATCACTCTTTCATTTTAATCTGGATGTTTGTCTGGATGTTCATTTGGCTCATGATTCCCAACTAATTATGAAATATCTAAATTGAGGTGCCAAAGTCCACTTTGGATGTCTTGTCTTGTCTAATTTAGACATTTTGCATCAACTCTTGTAGCTCTGATTTCATACCTTCTTCAACAAAATCACTATTTTGGTAAATCAACATTAGCTAGAACTTCCTTTGAACAATAACAGCGACTGAACCAGCACTGTTGGACTCTTTGTTGGATTTTTGAGGGGCCAGACAGTCATGATATATTTCTAGTGAAGATCGGACGCTTTACCACATTTTGTCCACTGGAAGAGCACCCTCAAGGGCAATCCCCTGCACCAAGCCCCCAACTCTCCTGTGCCAAATTCTACCTATTCTTATCCGGTCACCCGGACTAGGTATACAGATGCAGCCGTCGCGATTGACCCGTCCCACCAAAGGCCTTTCGGCTGCCAGCCGACCGCCTGCCGGTTCCCAGCCACTGGGAATGGCGCTTCCCTCACAAAAAACATATATGGGATAAATACCCTTTAAGTCTGAACCTTATTCTTCAGACTTTTATTCCACGACATTTAAGCTAGTTAGTTTAGCAACTTCCCTTGGTTTATTTATGTTTTATATCAATAATCTAAAGTTGTAGCTAGGATATATTAAGACACCCAGCGGTATATAAAGTTCATCCTTTCCCTTCTGCAGCCCTAAACTTATGAAGACATTCATGCATTAATAGTTATAATTCGATATACGAGAATCTATACTAGATATAAAAGGAGCTTACTTTTCTGCATACATTTATGGTTGAATACGGCTGTAATTGATGGAACATTAAATCCGATTCTGAGATTAAAAGTAGTCATTATTATGCATTAATTCAAACTCACTCATGATTGCCTACTGTATGTGGTCTGAGAACTAATCATCACGGCCGACATCAAGCTGTGGAGCCATTTATAACCATATAACGTCCGTATATTTACCGGTTTCCAGACAGTGTCAGCTGGACATGTCAAAGTTTTCCTTTGAAATAATTTCTCATCGTCCACTTGACAGTGGAGGCTGAACAATGGTTATTCAACCTCTAATGGCTGGCCCATTAAAGCTGTTATACAGTCAGTCTTTTGTAGGGTTGTGTGGGGGTTATATGATAGTTCTGTCAGGCCTATTCATCAGACAAATGTCATAAGGCTGTGGAAGCAGCATTTGGCGAAGATCGTAGCTTATTTCTATGGTTCTTGTTCTTTTTGTTCTTCTTCTTCTGGTGATTGGTCTTCCTTGGGTAAATAGCTTTAACTTGAGTTACATCAAGGGGAAATCTGAGGGTCATTGCATCTCCAAGGTAACAAAAATCTAATTTCTGATGGAAACTTGAGTGAATAGCGCATACTTGGCAGTTCTATAGGGTCATGCTGTTTTTCTGAACCATACATCCTCCTTACTGTATTTTTCCCATGAAAAGACCAAAACCAATAGTGCGCTCGTCCTTCTCACAAGTACTCCTTGAGCAGTCAATGCCTTATTCTTCTGTAGCATCGATGTTCAAAAATAATTCCAAGCCCAAGTGCATCACATCGTCCTCAAGGACATTTTCTTTCACTTTGAGAGAAAAAAGTGCTCTGTTCTTTATTTGAAACAAGGAGCCAAGGAGATCGAGTGTTCATTGGTTGGTTTGTCAGCAGGATTACACAAAAACTACAGAATGGGTTTCCACCAAGCTTGGGTCTATTATGGTCTCAGCCCAGAATAGACCCCCATTCACTTTTGGTGTGGATCAGGATCAAGGAACTGACCCGGGATTGTTTTTCGCACTTTCTTTAACATCGCAAGATACAGAAGGGCATTTCTTGAAATTTCCCTTTTCGTTTCCTTTCAACAAATAACTAGCAGACACAAAACAGCTGTCAATAATATTACACAATTAGCTACCTTTATGAGCTATCGCTAAATAACCAACATTAGCAGCTGTTTACTTACCGGTCTATGATAAAACACTGCGAGTTCGGCATCAAACTTCATTCCTTTGTCGCAAAGAACTGTCTCCAGAAAGCAATACGGGTGTTTTCACACCAATTACTTTAGACAGGAAAGGCCAGTGCTAGCTACTTAGCATGTTTACTTTGTTAGACGCTTCTGGCATAACGTCAAAACTGCTATTTCTTCACATGCTGTCGATGACTTTAGTTAATCTCTGACTGTTTTAAGTCTGACATATAGCCCCTTTACAGTACTGTTCAGCAGGAACCGTAGGACATTGGTTGGTTTTGGTCATTAAATAGGATGTGATGACAATAAGAGTAATGTAAAATATCTCAAGCCTCATCCTTATATTAGATAAGACTAAACCCAAAAACAAATGTATATACATTTTCACACCATCTACAAAGTCAAACTTTCTTAACAATAAAGTGGCCCTAATTAATTACCCTAATTAAGGTTCAAATCATTATATATGTATTCAATAACTATCTCGTTACCTTAGATACTGTGTGTAGCATGCATCTGTCTGGCACAGCTAAAAATACCTTTTCTAACGAGAACAATATGTTCATATTCTCTAACACTTTTTCAGCCGTCTGAAGCCTTAAGACTGCAATGTAAGAATAACACAGACTGTCAAAACAATTTTTCAACAGCGAACCGCCTGAAAATTGCTCTTCCTATTTTTGCAAACGAGCAGCAAATAACACTGGCAGACCCGTGTTTCTTTTTTCTTTCTTTTTATTCACAAACATTAAGGTAGGTAATAAAACAAGAACAGAGGCTGAAATATATATTGAAACATATATTTACTGCATGTGTAGACGGAGAGGTTGGCACACAGAAAGATACCATGAGATTACATTCATACACCTTCAGACATGTTTCTCCTCACGTCCTCCTGGTGGTGATTGAAGAATAACAATCAGGAAGGAAAAGATCAGGTGTACACTGCATACCCTTCACAAATCTGTCTGTTCTTTCCCTTCAGTCCCTGAGGCCATTTACTCGCTCTCTCTGCTGTAACTGAGAGCGCTTCTACGACCGTCACGCACGCAGAACAATACTATATGTGCTCCTTGTAAATGTAGCTGGAAAAGCATGCGCAAGTGCTGCTGAGAAAGACACTTCAACCTGACACACACCTTCATTATCTCCTAATACTTAATAACATTAGCAGCAGGTTGTCAGAGGGAGCGAGGAGTACATGTACCGTTATTATTAAGATCTACCAAAGCTTAAAGGTGCATCCGTTGATGAATGAGGTGCGTTCCTCATACAAAGGGCACAAAGTATTTAAAATCATGAATTGTTAACATCCATGTTTTTTTTCACTTAGCTTTGTTGGCACATTGCTCTGTTTACATGCACAAAATATTGTAATAATGTTTTGGGGTTTTTTTTGCATTTATTCAGACGGAGACAATGTTCCGACCAAGTTCTTGACGTGCACAATGAAAATAAATGTTCCTTTAATATGTCAATTTACATGCAGACGTGTTTACTCTGATTCACTGACACATCCTCCCTCATTCATTCGTTCGACTACCTTTTTGAAAAAAGGTTGTCGTTGTGATATTTGGGCGTATCCAAAAATCTGTTGATATCCAAATCTTTCATAATGTTTGTCTTTTTTTTTGGTTGCGACCAAGATCTGGGTGTTTTTCTCAGGGAGTTGGACGAAAACTGGTTATTTTTCATGGGAAGTCACACCCCAGGGCTTTTTTGTTTTGTTTCGTTTTGTTTTTGTGGCGACCAAACCAGTTAGATTTAGGAAAACGTAATGTTTTGGCTTAAAATACCGTGGTTATTAAGTGGTTTTATGTGCCACGACCTAACCACGGCATGATGCACAGCCTTATGAAAAGAGAGAAACACACTTAAAGTTGCAACATAAAGAAACGTTTGTACGTTTGTACTGTGGTTTTGAGGAAACATACTTGGCTATCATTTATCCTGCTGATGGAGTTGACTGCATGCATATCCAAAGAATGCTCTTTAAAAGCATTCTTTCACATCTCTTATTAGGAAAACGCTACGCTTGGAATGAGGATGGAACATGCCCCGTATCATATTCAGAAAAATAGTGAAACATTAGTGTGCATGTAAACGTAGTCATGGCAGAGTGTCAAAAGTCGAGCGGCAGGAATGTGTGTCCTTGTGCTCGGTACAAAGAAAGACCCACGTCGCTCCATTGGACTGCTAGTGGTCAAAAACTCCACAGGTTACTTTAAGATTTTGGCACAAACGCATCGTGTACTAAGGCTTGCCAGATACTGACCCCCCCCAAAAAAAACAGAAATGACAATTATTTTAGCACAAAATAATAACAAATACACATTATATAACAAATTGATACAAGAATTCCATCAAATGTACATTTTTTTTTACAATGAATATCTATCAAATATATCCAGTCGCAGCTGTACAATGTACGTCATCCTGTTCCAAGATCGGCATCGGCACTGTTGATGAGGTAACAATGAGGTTTCAAGTGTAATTGCTTCTGGAAGGTCTCCGGAAAATAACTTCCGTTCGACCACAATGTTCTACATTCTCGACACAGCTATTACCTTCGTGGTAAGAGCAACATAATGCCGTCATTACGTGTGAATGCCTGGCCTGATAGCTACACCCGAGGAAAGGCTCTCCCCCGGGGCAGAGCGCACTTCACGGTCGACATGTACGGTGGATGTAGTGGAGACTGAACGTTTCGTAGCAGCGTGTCGGCTGATGAACAGTCAAGTCGAGGAGTCATGTTCAGAACATGTGCAGGGCAAAAAAAGGGCTGCTCAGCATTATAGATGAATTAGCTCCGCTTCCGTATTTGATGTAGTCTTGACCATCTGCCACTCTTTATTCCCACCAGTCTCTAACATATTTGCTATTGTTTTGTTCTCCTTGTATGTCTATCAGAGCAATTTAAAACCAGAGTCAAATTCCGTATCTGTGTCCAAACGCTTGGCCTAAAAAGGAGATTTGATTCTGGTTCACGTCTCGTGTGATCTTGTTGGCTTTGCTTGCAGGCAGAGCTGCAACGGTAAGCTGGTAATGAACCAGTCGGTTAATGGGTTCAGTCATTTTTTCAAACAAGAATGACAAAACATTTGCTGTTTCCGAGTTACGTCTTTGGATTTTGGACGTGACTTTTTAACACCAGGTGTATCGGGGTGTAAATGATTAACTGATCACTTGTTAAAATGATTAATTGATAACAAGAATAATCCTCAGTTGCAGCCCACTTTAAGTTCACGCCCTACTTTTCACCCGTCTTCTCCTACCTCTGCTAATACTCTTTCTTCTCTCTGACATGGCAGTGTTTTTAATGTTCAAATTTCACAGCGCCCCGCGAGAACACAGAGAACAGAAGGCTTTCTAAATCAGCCCGCAGTCCTCCTCCCCTGCCACCGCATGTCACAGCTGTTGGCCCGGTCCAATCCGCCTCTGGGCGCCGGAACGGTGCACTCTGACCGGAGGAGGCTGACACAGATGTCATCACACCGCCGGGCACCTCACCCTCGAGAGTTGCGTGTTATTCTTAATGCCGGCGTCTTCAACTGCCAAAGACGCCTTGAAACATTTACAAACTTCCAGTGACTGTTAACTGCACTTGTCATAAAAGCCTCATCGATCTGTGAGACGGTGCCGTTCATTCAGTCTCACAGGTCCAAAACAATTAACAATTAAACACAATCCAAACAATTAACGCTAAAATCTCAGTTTATCCGACTAATATCTTTACATTGTAATAAATAACTGACATTCAGATTATCTTTCTCATCTTAAAGGCCCTTAAAACATGTTTTTCTCAAATTATTTTGACTGTTATTTCACATGAGATTTCTGCAGTTTGTGTTTTTCGTCTGCGCTCTCTCAAGGATCAGCTATAAAAAGGCGACATCAGAGCCGGATTTAGCCACATCGGATGACAGTCGGTGGGTTGTTTGTCTACGGTGGCCGCAACTGCTAATCAGTTCTGATGAAGCCACGCCCACCACAGTCACGATGAAGCAGATCATCAGAGTTTTGAACACGTTCTCACTCCGTATTCGTCAGAAACAGCAGCTCGGTCCACAGTAAGCTTCAAACTATGACACTCAACCTACCTCTCTAGTGTCAGTTTAGCATCTGAAGGGCTCTGCGGTCAGATTAGCAATAATACGTTTTAAGCTACGTCCAGTTAAACTTTCAAAATAAAGCTTGTTGACGGACAGTTCACATATTATGACATATTATGACTTTTGGATTGTTATTAACATTGTCGAACGGTCACAGTTTGGTTAGGCATAGACACAAAAAATACTTGAAAACAACTATGTACAGTCTCGTTACATAGGCGACATAATTCACGTAACGTACTCGACGTAAGTGTGTCACTCATGTAACATAAGTTAATTGATTGGGTATGTTAAGTCCCGCTCTCTGGAGGGATAATCCAGTAGTATGACCCAGTCAATCCCCCAAAACGACCCTCGAACTTAAACTTTTCCTGCTCTTTATACAACGGCGCTGGAGGGGCACATCAAGAAGTGACAGTAGAGGGGTCAGTGACAAGGCTGCGGCATCTGACGTGTTGTCAGCTAGGCACTCAGAACAGGCTGTTTTACACACATACGTCTACGAAATGTCGTAGTACGGGGAGCTTTTGCTAATTGGAAAATGTTAGAGAGGCATGTCTTCTATTCATCAGGCCAGTGTGTGAAGGACGTATGTGTGTCATCTAGGTAACGGTGGATGAAAATTGACTTCACAGCCAAGGCATTATAACGGTAATTCACCGTTCCTGTTAGTATCAGCCACGATAGATATTGTTGATTCAAAGCGGTATCAGATCTTAACATTTCCTGCTGCTGCTGCTGCTCGAGCAAGGTCAGCACCTTTACCTTGCCCTGTTTTCATCCACTTTATCGACACAGTTTGTTTTGTTGGGCTGCTCCGTAAACACGCCGGCTGATTCACAGGTACACAGCTGGCAGTCTACTACTACTGTTTGCACAGTTTTCCGTTACGTAAGCGACTGGAAGTGTTTCAGTCCAGTTGCCTACGATACAGCACTTAGAGTTACCGTGAGCTGGATGACTAACAAGCTTCATTGACGTACTGTTTTCCATGGGTGGTGCAATGTTAATAATAGCATCTCAGCATGTTATTTCCCAAACTTTAATTATATATATCTATATATATATTATATAATCATAAATATTTATTGTCTTAGACAAAATACTAATTGTAATAGATTTTTAATAGATATCAGGGCCTTTGAACCCTCTTATATTATACTAGTCTTTTCTATTTACACCGCAGTAAACATTCACAAGGGACGGCACGTACATTCGCTTGAAACAAATAAATACAGAGTTTAATCTTGTATTTCAGAGGCTTGTCTTTCATTGTCCTTGAAATACAACACATGATTCTCCAGAAGATCCTTTGAAAGTGCTGCACAGTCTCAGTCCCGTCTAAATCTGGGACACCTTTTCCAGGTCCTCCATGATCAGGTCCTGTTCCTTGATATCGCTTCTCCCAGACAAGCAACCTCCTTCCTGAGACGAGTACTTCCCGTTCCCCACTAACCCCGATTTGACAACAGAGCCCGATCTACTGAGGGCGTCGGGCTGGACCGGGAGCACGGCGTGCCCTCTGATGCGATGCGAGTGAACCTTCTGGCGCTCGACTTCGGCAGAGCACAGCTGGAACTTGAAGGCGGCCTGAAAGCCTCGGCGAAAGTTCTCGTTGAAGAAGCCGTAGATGATCGGGTTGATGCTGCTGTTGAAGAAGGCCAACCAGTGGGCGAAGGGGAACACGTAGATGTTGATGACGCGGTGCTGGTGCTCCGTCAGGCTGGCGTAGTCGCTCAGCATCATCAGCGTCCACAGAGGGAGCCAGGACAACATGAAGAGCAGAGCCACGACCAGCAGCATCACGATCACCCGAGTCCTCTTCCTTGAAATCGTGTGACGACCCTCCATGCTCGATTTGTTGTTGCCCATGCCCTCTTCAGATCCAATTCCGCTGCCCCTCATCGGGGGAAGGGTGGTCTTGGAGAGGGTGTATCCGATGCGGGCGTACATGATGACGATGAGGCTGAGAGGAGCCAGGTAGATGTTCGCAAAAAGGACGGTGGTGTAGATCTTACGCATCTCCTGATTGGGCCAATTTTCCCGGCACCAGTAGAAGGGGCGGCTTTCGTCGCTGTGGCTGAGGACTATCCGCACCCTCTGCTCCTTTGTCACCTGGAGCATGACCCCGGAGGGACACATGATGGACACAGCTGAGACCCAGATGATTACGATAATCAGCTTTGAGGTGGCGATGGTCAGCTTCTGCTTGAAAGGGTACACAATGCAGCGGAACCTAACACAAAGGGGGGATCGGAGGAGATGCATTAAGGGAAAGAAACAAGCACATGATACCAGCGGCGTTAATACGGCCCTCACCTGTCGACAGCTATCGCCACCAGAGTGAACACAGAGGCTGATACAGATATCCCCTGAACCATACCGCTTAGTTTACACACCACGCTGCCAAACGGCCATCCTGCGGGAAGAAAAGAGAGAACAAAATGTTAAAATTGAAATAAATCAAAGCAGATTGCATCAATAATAACGTAAAACGTTACTCCTGTGAGAGCTCTCCAGCGGTCAGCGCTAACGTTAGCTTGTTGACTTTTAGCTCATCCTTCTTCTCCCCAAGGTGCGTTTCATGTGTCACAGTAACTCTCACTTGACTTGTGGTCAACCGAACTAACTCTTTCAATCCCTCACCGATTGGCGGCGTATCTCCTTCCGCTGGCGTGCGCACTTTCTCCACCGGCTAGCAGCAACGTGAGCTTTAGCTGCAAGCCACCTTCAGATATGGCAGCAGGGTGTTTGTCCTTCTTGTGGTACGGCAAAGTAATAGTAGTGCTGTTATATTAAAGACTAGAATCACACATTTTTACTTAGATTTGTTGGAGGAAGTGTTCGCACACTGAGCTTCCTTTCTTTTTTCTTAACTTAACTTCCTTAACTTTTTACCTCAGACTGCCGTTGGCTCGACATACGTAGCCGGTCGAAAGTATTCCCTGCGGTTAACCATCGACATGGAAGGAATAATCGCAGTGGTTTATAGGATGAGTAAAACTTCACTCTTTGAAACATTACATTTGGTTCAATCGATCATCAATGTGGGCGAGCGAGTACGAAATGACCTTGCAGAACGTGGGTCGCTCGCCGCCCACTGCTCTTTAAGATGCACATTCTGACCTGTTATGATGTTGTCCACCAGCGTCGTCGGCATACAGAAGATGCCAACCAGCAGGTCGCTGATGGCGAGGTTGAGGATGAACAGGTTGGTGACGGTGCGCATGTTCTTGCTGCGCAGCACGATGAAACACACCACCCCGTTGCCGACCATGCACACCAGGAAGATGAGCAGGTAGGACGCGGTGAAGACCGCGGCCACGGAGGGCTTGTGGAGGTAGAAGTCGACGTATGTGATGTTCTGGTGGGTCAAAGAGTTTTCCTGCAGCCTTGAGTAATTAGAGGAGGTCAAGCCCTCCCACGTAGCGTTGAGAATTGGATTCTGGGTCATGGTGCTACCTGGAAATGGAGACAGGCAGACGCGTAACGGGTAATTACATTTCTCGGCATGTTAGTGCACATGTTCTGGGTTAAAAATCCAATATCATCCGTTGACAAAAAAAAAATCATCCAATTATGAGGCAAAACATTACAACACACATCCTCCCAGTGGGAGTGCAAACCAGATGAAGGAATCAATGGGTAATTACATAAAACAATAGAGCCCTTTTCAAGAGATCAATAGCTCAATTCTTGTGCCTTTTGATCACCGTGGGCGAGTTGATTCAGTCAAGTGTATGCTCTCACACACACTCTCTGAAAAACACCATGCTGACTGAAATGACCAATCTGTTCCGTCGAGCAGCGGGGCTGACGGCTTTTCCAATTTGTTTCTTCAATCATCTAAATCCAGCACTGTGGGCGGCACATTTGATAACAATTGACTTCTGATTATTTTTCGACGCTTACAGTATGTGATTCGATTAAGAAAATTTCACGCAGCTGGATGGATTTTGGAAAAATGCACTTCGAGGTAAAGCTCGTGCAGGACAATGAAGTTTAATCCAGTTTGTTTTGTTTTTTTTTAATTTGACGTACCGCAGCTCTGTGCTGCAGCCTTTCTTGTGTGAAAATCATTTTCTGGGGTGTAAACAGACAAAATTAGGCCATGTGATGAATCAGTAATTTGTTTTTGAATAAGCAATTGCATTGAGACCATCATCTTTTACAAATTTAATTTTTCCACACAATTGCTTGTTTTAATAATAGAAAATCAAATAACTTCTATGGAATTTAGATTGAATATAATTTATTTATTGTTCTCTGTCTCCATACGTTGTGTTCATTCTCTCTCTTGTCTGAAGGGAAAATAATTAATTATAGCTACACTGCCAGTTATAGCTCATCATGCTGCTCGTTACACTTCAGCGAGCACTAAGAAAAGAGCTGAATAATGTAGTTAAGAGTAGGACTTCACCCTCTCTGATAATGAGAGGAGATCAGTTTGTGTTTGTCTTTTGTAAGAAATTCCTGATTTTCTTGAAATGACAAAACTGTTTTGTTCCTGTAACAATTACATGGATGACAGAAGAGCTCAATACCAAAATACTGTAGCCAAGAGTCAAATCCTGGAGATTCATAATTTAACAGAGCTTTATCTATTTCTATGATGAAACAACAGAAATCCATTTTTTTCTTCAAGTTATTTTATATACTTTGCTTTAAAAAGTCGTGCCTGGTGGGTATTTTGCTCCTGAGTCTTTACAGTGCCTCTAACTGAAGGACCGACGGTTCAATTTAACCAATAAAAAGTCTTTTTTTTTAACCAACGTGCAGTCAAACAGTCTTAATATCTCCACAGTTTTACCCACAAAAGTACATCTGACACTCTCTGCATAATAAATCATCTCTGTGGCAGGATGGAAAGTGACAATCAGATCATCTTGGTTAAAAAGACTCTCAATAAATCTACACTTATTTCTTACCTTCCAGCAAACACAATCTGAGTTGTATCCCCTTTTTTTCTTCTGTCCTTTTGAGATGCTATATATCCGTGTGAGACAAATCCCACCCTTTCAGAGGAAAAAGCAGCGCGCTCTCGTCCTTATGTGCGTGAGACCCTGTGCATCTGCTCGGTCCGCCCGCCAGGCTGAGAATGCCGTAGTGCTTATACATGACAGAGAGGAGAGGAGATTCACTTGGGAGGGATGTGCCGGGGGGTGCTGGGAGCAATACATGTCCGGAGGCGTTGTGTCAATTGAATGCGAAATGCACAGTGCGTTATATATGTGGCTGTCACACTATGTAATGACTCCTTGCCAGTGTGGGGCAGAGCTTTGTCATTTCAAGACTCTGAGAGATGGTTTTCTTCGGCATCAATTAGTAGGTGTCGAGAAACCACCCCCCCCAGTTATCAGCATCAGTCCTCCTCAGCCCTTCACATCTGCACTGATTAAGTGGAGAAAGTGCTTCCACGAGACGTTTCCACGAGTGAATCCAACCTCAACGAACGTTCAAACAACACAGCACCAATAAGATGAGAAATACGTTAGGAGCCAAACGTAAAGATCAGAGAAGAAGTGAAATGTCCCTGTTCGTTACCATAATGATGTCGATCCGTTGGATTTGGTTTGCCGATTTGTATATTTGTGTTTTGAACCGCAGCATCGTTGGACAGTAAATGAGCGACACCCTCAGTGACTTCAGCCCAGTTGCCAGGAGATTGTGTAAGCAGCTAACGCTTCTGCAAACCACAGTAATGTCCAAGGTTGACATGTGTGCCAAACATGTTATATCATGTTTACATTCTGCGCTTGTTAAGACACCTTTCACTGCAGGAGGTGGAGGGAAGGAGCGTGGCCGACAAGGCGACCCTGAGTTTGAGTCACACCAACGGATATTGTTAAAACATTTGCGATATTTCAGTCTGTTTTTGAGGGCGAGCTGCTCCATCTATGAGCATGGCGACCAAATCAGGTATCGTAAGCCGACCGTGATGCTTTCCTCACCCTAACCAAGTGTTAAACCTTTTTTTCATTCATTCATTGTCAACCGCTGATGGTCGCGGTAGCCGCTTTATCCCTTTTTCAAGGGGTTGCGGGGAGGTTTCTGGAGCCAATCCCAGGTATCTAAGGGCGAAGGCAGGGTACACCCCAGACGAGTCGTCAGCTCATCGCAGGGCCCTTTACTGATGGCAGAGGCCGCCTCGTAAGGTGCCAAGTGCACATCGGGAGCGATTTTGGGGTTCAGTATCTTGCTCAAGGATACTTCGTCAAGTAGCTCAGCTCCGCCCCGGGGAGCCGGGATTTGCCAACCAGCGACCTCCCGAACACTGATCGAACTGCTCTACCCGCTGAGCTACAGTCGCCCCAGTGTTTAACCTAAACATAAGTAAAGTGGAAAATCCAACCAAACAAACTCAAAGTCGCAACATAAAGAAACGTCCGGTTTTACCGTATCCGGGGTTTTGCAGAATCGAACTTCGCTGACATTTATTCTGCCGACTGGGTTGAATCCAAGACGTATAATGAGATGAGATAGCAGCAGAAGAAAAAAAGACTACTTTCTGAAAACATGTTTAAATCTGCCAGATCCAGATTTTTATTACAGTCTGCATCAAATCACTCACAGATACCAGCCGCCTTCTTTTCATAAGAATCCTCGCAGAAATTTAACAAAGGAGGACTATTCTGGTCCGACACCCGTTCTCTATCCAGGCTTAATGAGATCTCTGTTCTTTGTGTTATCCTGCTGACAGACCAACCAACAAACAGAAGGACGAGGGAGAAAGCATAACCTCCTTGCCAGAAGTGATAAAATGAACAAAATTGTTCTACAGCAACACAAAACAAAATAACATCAAATGAGATGTATTTTTGTATCGCCGTCTTTTTGAGGTTAAATCTGTTTTTCACCCGTCTGATGTCTGTGGTGAGCGTAATCCAGACGGATGGACCTCCTGTACAGAACACTTCCCATCATGCAATTAGTGTTTTGGACACAATACATACAATACATTTCGCTTTGGCGGCGTCGAGCTGTAATCTGCTCGTTTTCACCCAATTGGTGATGGTATGCGACGGCGTTGTCGCCAATGCAGGCTGCAGTGTGCCTCGCAGATTATAGGGTGCATGGGAACAGTAAATATACACAACACTGCAAACACAGTTCCCGTTTGATGACATGTGTGAGAGAAAATTGGCCGAGATGATGGTTACAGAGAGATGACGGGCTTGAGGGGTCAGGAGCAGAAGCGAGCGTTAATGAAGGGTCAATATCTAATCAATGCCGGAGCGGGAGACGAGGGGAAGGAGGTGAGCGATGATTGAGCCGAGTGTTACCTGACCAACGCGGAGCGGCGTGAGGAGGGCTGACGCTCGATAAGTGGTCGGCTGATACTTGACTCGAGGAGAAGTGAGGATAGGGCGCAACGAGGCTAAACAAAATTAGTAATTACCGCCAAATCTGCGAAAGAACCTCCCGAGGCCGCCGGAAGTGCAGTCGCTGCGGGAAGATTAATTAAGACGTTGGAACGCCTTGAGCATGAATCCTGTCAAAACTGTAGGAGTCGTCACCTGGAGGAGAGGCGGAGGGGGAGGAAACACACTGTCAGCTGGAGTTTCTCTCGAGATTAAACGGGGATATTTAAAAATAGAGCCGAGCTTAGCAATGGCTGCCACGTGAAGTTATGAGAGTTTTGTTCAAAGTAATGAACAGAAAGTGAGTGTTTTTGTTGCAAGGACAAATATAGAGGTGGCAAAAGCAACTAAACATTCTCTAAATATTCTCTCGGGCGCGCTCAGCTCTTCCCATCTTTGCATTTTTCATACAAAGAGTACCACTTATTTTGTTTTCATCTCATCTCATCGAGGGAATCAAGTTGTTTTTGTTGAATCAGATTTCATTCTATGATGATGAAAATGGGAAGGCAGGACAGGGAGAGATAAAGAGAGGTCAAGGTTTATTTTCCCTTCTTTCTTTCTTTCTTTCTTTCGAAGACTCGACACAGATGGCCGTATTAAGCATTACGCAAAATCAGGTTAAGGATACGACAACTCTACAGTTACAGCCTTGAGCTCAATGCTATAACGTATAACGTTTACCATGTTCATCGTCTTAGTTCACAGTATTAGAATGCTAACGCTTGCTAATTAGCAAAACGCTCAGGCTGGCATGCCTTTTTTTCTGGAAGAGTGACGCAGGGGCAACGTAGCCTAGCCTAGCACTGTAGGCTAACCCGGGAGTTTTATGATGCTTGCACTTCTTGTTCAGCAAGATAATCGTCACCAATGAAGGCCAACTTTTATGAGTTTTGAAGTGTGAATGCAATCACAAGAAGTCAAAAGGGGGTTATCCCTATGTTCCCCAGGTCCTATGTTCCCCGCTTGGGGAACATAGGACCCTTTTTTAC
This sequence comes from Lagodon rhomboides, assembly GCA_039737535.1. Classification (NCBI taxonomy): domain Eukaryota; kingdom Metazoa; phylum Chordata; class Actinopteri; order Spariformes; family Sparidae; genus Lagodon; species Lagodon rhomboides. The sequence continues at coordinate 6,042,878 of CM077800.1, read as the reverse complement.
AAAAAAAGGTCTTATGTTCCCCGTTTTTCCCAAAAAGGGACATATGTTCCCCTGTAGCAATACATACCGGGGAGCATAGGAACCTTTTTCTGAAAAATGGTCCTAGGTTAGGGTTAGGGTTAGCCCGTAGGCCTATGGAATTTTTCAGTAATGGTGGAAAAAGTAACAGACCGGGGAACATAGGACCCTTTTTGGGAAAAGCGGGGAACATAGGACCCTTTTTTGAAAAAGGGTCCTATGTTCCCCAGTCTCATACAAAGAGGGAAACATAGGACCCGGGGAACATAGACACGCTCCCGTAAAAAGCTAACATGAGCTATAAACAAGCTGCATCCCAATCGCATGACTTCAACACCACCACCAACAGGCTCCCTACTACACTCGACTGTACACACTTTAGTATAAATTGTTCAATCTATAGGCTGGAAAGTCAGAGTTACAATAGCTTAAGGGGCCGACTCTCGGTGTTTGACGTACATGTCTCTGACATCATCTGCAGTCTCATTCAGCCAAGGTAAAAGCTTCAACATTCACAAGTTGGGTATTTATTCAAGCATTTTATGAAGAGAAACAAAAGGTGAAACCTCCTTGGCTTGTGTCAACCACAGACTTTAATTCAGGCTTCTAACCAAAAGCCCATTCAGAAAAATCCATCGACTTTGAGACGAGGGCGCCAAGAAGTGCAAGGATACTGAATCATTCCAAGAGGAGTCAATTTAGTCATAAACAACTGTATTGGGCAGTTTAAATTCTTACCTGATGATGGTGCGGCATGAAAAGTAATCAGATCATCAAAGTCACTGTAATTCCTCCTCTTCTTCTTCCCTGAAGGCTACCGGTCCATCACAGCTTCTAACAGGGCTCTTCTTGCACTTCCACAGCTGCATCCTCGTCCCTCAAGGCTGCATTTCTGCTTCGTTTCCATTCACATACAGTACGTCCCCTCAGATATTAGTGCCGACGTCCCTCGTGTAATTTGCAGCTCATTATTTCATTTGACCCGAGTGACCTCTTCGAGGGGATCGATTAGTGCCGAGGCTCTCTATTTAGCCGAAAGCAGTGTGTGGACGAAAGCTCATGTGTCTTGTGTGTTTTTTTTTTTTACTCAATAATTCAAAATGTACGATTTGATTATTTGATGCAGTGCACCGGGATCATTTATTCATTTAGAGTGTGCTCAGGTGCGAATCCATAAAAAGGCGAGGGCGAGGACAAAAAGAGACTGAGTAAAAATACGAAACTCACAGGAGGACATATTGGGATTTTATCTTCTTGTTAAGAGACGTCGAGCGGGGCCAGTGTCACCCTGCTGCTACTGAAAAAAATATATATATATGTATATGCATTAGCCTTTCAGTGTCATCTGGAGAGAGAGATGTAGGCTGCAACCTTTTTCTGTATTTCCGAGGGGAATGACAGCAGTTTTGTTACGCTCGTAATGGGCTTTTCAAAATTAACGCCGAGTCAAAGCCGCACCGACAGTCATTGTCATGCACCTTGCAGGGGAATAAAAAAACGACTGTAATGAGTTTTATTTGTGCTGTAAAACGCACGGCCCTGCATCGTAGCGTTAACAAGCGGAAGCCGAGCACAGAACGAGATGTGCTTGATAAATACAATGCAGGCGGCATGTGCGATAAAGTGAACGGCAGCGAAAATGTGTCTCGCAAATGTATGCATCTGTTAATTAACAACACTGACGATATCATTTCCTCACAGCAGGAAGGTCATTAGTCTGAATCAGACGCCCAGCTGGAGTCTTTTCTGTCTGTTCTGTATCTGCGAGGATTTTTTCCTCCCGCAGTCCGCGGACGTGAACATCTGTCTAACTGGAAACTATACGTCCCCTCTAATTGTTTGTTAGTCTGCACAGCTCTGCTCAGATGTTCGAAACGTAACTTTGCTGACTCCATCGAGCTGTTAAAGACACATTTTGTTTTTGCCACTGCTTCTGATTCCGATATGACATTTAAGGGAGTGTTGTTTGGTCTCTGGCAGGCTGAATCAGTAATGGATTTTAGAAACTTATTTTGCAGCAGGAGCCCTCATCAGTGTTTTGTCAGTCAAACTCCTGAAGAATAAAAATGGTGTTGGCATTTTTTCTTTTCCCTGAAGTCTAGCTTTTATTCTTTTCTTTTCCTGCCTGAAAACGATTGCACAGCTTGCAGTTTTGGCTTCTTAATAAAAGGATTCCTACTGAGACGTTCAGCCAACACCTGCATGTCTGACAGGGCCCTGTGATTTGGTGGAGTCCTCCAAAGACGTTAAAGGAGAAGTTCAGTTCTGGAGCTTCACGGCAGAACAGCGTTGCAGCACTCTTGCTTTAAAATGTTAAAACAACCAGGAAACAAACACGAAATGTCTCCAAACAGCTCATCAGGCGTGCTCCAAGTCTCGAAACCCAGAGATCCCAAACTGCACAATTTTGGCTTTACAAAGGGTGTAAAATGTGTATTTCCGAATCAATTTTGGACCTCGGGGCTTCCAGAGACTTCGATTACAGCATGGAGTCATTTCATTTTATTTTATTTTATTTATTTAAGTTTTAAAACTTCCTGTCCTGCAGCTTCTTCGCTTGCTGCGAAGCTGTTTTGCTGTGAAGCTCCACAAATGTTCCGCGTCCAACCAACGTACCCGTTCTTTCCATCTGTGTGGTGGTGAGCAGTTAATGACTGAATTTTTCATTGTTGGTTGAACTTATCCTTTAACCCACCTCCCATGTAATGCCTGCTGGGGGAGGCTCCTGAGTGTAGAAAAAAGACATGCTATATGATATGTGGTCGGATACGTGGAACCGGCTCCCTTCGTAGGTAAATGTCAGTGCACGGGCTCTGACCTTATCACTGCTCTATATGATTACTGACTGAATACACAAGGCCAAGACTGACAATGACCCCCATAGCTATTGTCTCAAATTAGATCCTCCCTAGCATTTCCCTGCGGTGGGCTATTACTGTTGGCGCCACTGTCACGAGGACAACCTCAGCACCGTGGCCACCGCTCTCGTTCCTGCTTCTGTCCGAGGCAACAAACAACCGTAACGATCTTGATTAGACCTAGAAACTCCTGATCAAGTAGAAAGAATGCCGGTTTTGAACCGTCTCGAGTCCTGTTTGTAAAGGGAGACACGTATCAGCAGGGAAACCCTCTGACACAACACCGGAACGCTCTCCGTCGAGTTGACACCCGTCAATTTACTCTTATTTCACCTCGTCCTCCATCACTCGCCCTCTTCGCCCTCTCTGCCTCCTCCATCAGCGAGGTGCTTTTTCATTTGCAGTGTAGAGTTTCCGCGGTTATTCCAGGTCTTCCAATGCTTCCAGGGGATAGAAAATAAAAACAGTGCCTCTTCCTATTATTAGTGTTATGTATTTTATCCAGTACTAGTATTTGTGATAAGTTAAAGCAAAATGTTGTCTATTTGCGATGAAGTCTTGTTTTAAAATGCTAACAGTGAGTATAAAGAGTGTTATATTATTATATTAAACTATTATTACTACTATTATTGCCACAGATTAATATGTAAGCTCCATTTGTTGCTGGTCAGTTCAATGTTGACAGCTTTATTTACTGTTGAGTGGTGTGATCTATAAGAATGTGCCATAACATGTAAGGCATATAAGCGATAATCTGTAAAAAAAAAAGAAGGCGATTTGAGCGAGGACGAAGGCGGTTGCCATGCCTGCCTGACTCATTGATCCATTTTCCGATCAGACTCTTTGTGGCTCTCAAAAAAAAAGGAAAAAGAAAGAAAAAAGCGTCAGTTCATTAGTCACGGGTCAACGACACAAACCAGGTCAAACCGCCTGTAAAAAATGAACAAATCACTGACTGAAAACAGCTTCAAATGGAGTAAAAACTACGTTTACAATAGTGAGAATCAGTACAGAGAAATGTCATAGTTTAAATGGAGCGATAATTACAGGCCTCAGGAGTCAGAAAAGAAAATATGTTGCAGCAGACGTATAGTTTTCTGCTCTGTTTAGCTCATAATTAAATTGTCTCACTCCTCATCTCATTAGGCGCCCCCCGAGAAGCTTTTCATATCGCATCCTGTGCTTTATTTGGATGACACATTCGGTAATGCTTTTATGTTTTCTCTTACGTTTAGCTATAGCCAACCAAACCTGAGTTGAACTCTTAAAAAAACACGTATTTTATAGCATTATATTCCCGGCGTGAGAGACAAATGAACAGAGAATTGTTAAAAGGAGCGCTGTGTGGTTTTGAGGAAGAAATTCAAAATCAAAAACACAATCAAAAATGAATGCTGACAATATTAAAGAGGTACAGATACAAACTCAGAAATATGTATTTTTTCCATAACTGTTCTCAGAGGAAAATAAGGTCACAAGAACACTGTTTGAAGCTAGAAAGGTGGCAGGGTCCGCCACATGTAAACAAAGTAAAACAGTATGAAATTGTGCATTCAGTTTATATAGTCACGAAAACAAAAAGAGCTTGTTTTATTTAGTTTGTTTAGGCTCAAAAACAGTCATCAGTCATTTAAGATCTCTCTCTTCTGACTGAAATGTCTTCCTCAAAACTACGCGGCGCACCTTTTAATTGACAGACACACACCGACAGGAAGTGCACGGGTGAGTGTCAGGCAGCCATCAAGTGAAATCATAAATATAGATTGACTTTTAGTAACTGTGGCACTGCGAAAATAACAAATCCATGATTGCCTTGGCTGGCAAAGAGAGAAAAAAAGACACTTTACTGATATAAAAACTGTCTGGACTTGTCAAACCGACCCGGAACACCCAGAGGAAAACTAATGGCTCCCTTTCGCCTGAGGGATGACACGGTGACCACAGTCTGGACAGACAGTGAACCCCGGAGACGGTGTCATCCGGGATGTACAGTGGTGTTGAGAGCCAGCGTGGGCACTGTCACTTTATTAAGAGTGTTGAACCCACTGAGCAGCACATCTATTTCTGCCCCTTACATCTGACATCTTTAGATAAGTTAGTCACAGTCTCCTTCGTTCGGATGTATTTTACGGGGGCGGCGTCGCTGATTTGCCCTAACTGTCCTCGGATAAAACCTTGAATGTAGAGTTATAAAAGTCCATCCATTAGCTAACCCTGCTTAACCTCTGCAGGGTCGCAGGGGGCCGGAGCTGATCGCATCGGACCAGCAGTGCGCTCTGTGAGTCATGGATCGAATTTCTTCTCTTTAATAACAGAATCAGAAAATCTGCTTTTTTGGCCAAAGTACTCACTCACGATCAATTTGATACAAAAAAATAAAATAGAAAAATTGTGTTGCTTTCAATGTTACACACAGCTCCACTTGAAATAGAGATAATTTTTAAAAAATCAGTATATGGCTAAAAAAAACAACAAAGCTGAACAGATAAGATAAACATGCGATGCAGCTATGATGAACAACATACAACGTCTATGCAAGTAACAAATAGATAAATAGTTTGTTTGGAAGATCTACTAGTATTTTATTAACAATCTGACACGTTCTCCTGTAACTGTGTCTCACACCTCGGTGTTGCGTGTCTTGTGTTTTAATGTATTTATTTCCATTTTACAAGCTCAAAACTGCATCTTTTTTTTCTTTTCTGTTTTTTTAAAGGTGCCCTTCAACAGAAGAGAAAGTTCTTTGTTGACTGATTTTATTTATGCTGAAATAAATTTAAAAAAACTCTTCGTGCTCAATAAACAAACTGTCCTTGAAGGACAACACAGTTTCATTCTTGTTTACATTGCTTTTATTTGGCAGGCTGTCAGGGAACCGAGCTGGACGGCAAGAGGAACACAGGTGTTTTGTTAAAAAATATATATATTTAAATTGTTTTTGAATAGCAGAAAGATGAATAACAGAAGTACAGCAGAAAAGTTATTGGCCTATAAAAGAGGTCAACATAACAGAACCAAACTTGAGCTCTAACTAAAGAGAACTTGGCAACACAGACTCACCTTAACGAACTGAGACATGGGGGAACATATATAGTGGCTGATCAGGCCATCTAGAGACAAGGGGGGGGAACAAGGACATAAACATCTAAATAAGTAATAACATAAACACGGCACATGTCAGCAGCAGTGCTACCTAAAGTTAACTAAACTAAATAAGAGAAAATCATAAAAAAGTGTTGTTCAAGTTAACAATAATGGCGAAAATCAAAAACTGGAACACTGCCTCCCCCCTCAGGTGACGGAGGAACATAGTACAGTCCAAATGGGCCCCACTCAAGCTGACCTCATACAGCAGGAACTCATTTTACCTGTCAGCCTGATGCCTCTGCAATATAAAATAAATGAAATTCAGCATGCAGGATTCCTGTTGATGGATGGACAATGTGTTAAAGGACCTGTTTGTGAGAAATAGATTTATGAGTCTCACTCCCAACTCATCAAAAACTGACGCTTTTGGGATGGCGACCGACCCATCCTGCAATCCCAAAGTGTCAGTTTGTGACAAGAGGGGAATCCCAGAGTGTCATCTATCTGACGAGGACGAGGCTCAAAGATCCACTTTTCTTACAAATTGGACCTTTATAATAATCTGTGCATTTTAAAATGTAAACATATCATTGAACCTTTGTAGGCGAGTAGATGTTTTAGTGTCAGAGGGCTCATCACACTGATGGCCTGTGGGAAGAAACTGTTCTTGTGTCTGGTTGTTTTTGCTGTTCAGTGCTCTTTAGCACCGACCAGAGGGGAGAAGTTGGAACAGGCTGTGAGTCGGCACTGATGTTTTGACCCTTGACTCTGTAATGGATGACTGAAGGTTGATTCTCCTGCAGTTCTGACTGTCTGTTGGTTTTGGTGGATGATGGAGATGCAGAGTCCTGAGGCAGGAAGTTCTTGATGTTCCTCTGTTGGGCCTTTTTGATGATTGGGGCTGATGTTGGACGCCCAACACTTAAAGAAATGATTAGTATTTTAATTATATCTAAAGGTTTTTTCAGTCATGTTGAGTTAATATGTAATATCAATAACTAATGTTAGATTTATTGCAGAACATAGAACTATGAAATGCATAACCTTTTATGTTTCATACTAATTATAAACACTTGAAAAACCATGCTTTTGTAAAAAGTTCCCCGTAACTTTAGATTTGAATAAAAACAATAGGTTTATGTCCAAGCCTGCATTCATTTATTATAATCAGTCCAAGTTATTTAATTTATTCACATTTTCTCAATTTAATGCGACACTTCACACTGGCGTGATAAAATTTGATTAAAAATGTGCATAATTAAGTACTTAAAGTCACTGTTTTTGGCAACACATCGTTGCTGGCAGGTTTTGGATCCCAAATGTTTTCCACAGCAGACACAGTGCTGTTGAGTGTGATGATGGGGGGCAGCGTTCTCCTCTTCAAGTCCACACGGTAATCAGCATGGTAGTTGATTAAAGTGGCTGTCGAACATAATTTATGCAGAGATTTTTTTCGTTATTGTTAATACGTTTGTTCTCTTTGCAGAGCTTAAACTGCTCTCATAGCCAACATCTGCCAAGAAGTCTGTCTCTAGGTTCGTAAATCACTTCGTCATACAACACGCATCTTGCAATCATCTTTTTGCAAATAGAGGTGTTCAAGATGTGTCCATACAGAAATACTGGCGTCATCTATACGTACCAACTTTTGGGTTGCCAGGTTGTGAGTAATGGCTTACCCCTTCCCTGAACCAAGATCCTTTAAATAATGACTTCTGCAGTCTTGATTAATTAATAAATGACCTCCAGACTTAACGACTCATTTTGAAAATGAGAATCGACGTTCACTGCATTTTTCCAAGTGAGGAGAAACGACAAAGGACAGAACTTTCTCTGCGACTTCCTCCGCAGAAAATGTCCACAAAGGCTCACGGAAACCAGACAGCAACATTTTTGGTACCTAAGGTCAGTCTTTTTTCATTATGACTGCAAAATATATATATCTGAATCACAAATACAGAGCTCCGGTGTGGATTGCTATGTGGTTGGAGCTATCGCAAGACTGTTACACCACAAGGAAATTGGTTTTCTAATACCGTGGAACAGCGGAAACATTAAAGCACTTTCACTGTAATACAGCCTGGAAGCACTATTGCATGTACTGTACTTGCAGTACTGCCGTGTTGGATTGCATCACAATGTACAGGTGTTTCCGTTGTGTCCCTCAGGTGTTGGCAGACGCCTTAAAGAGTGATTTCATAACAACTCTACAGAGCAGGATTGGTCTTTTTGCTGCTGGGTATGTTCTTTGATACATACAGTAGTTGCTTATCAAAGTGTGTATGTGACATTGGCAGTAATCAACAGAATGAGATGTTACGAAATATGTTGGATTTATTTCGCATGTGAGAAACGTCCAAAGTTCACACCAAAAAAAGAAAATGCAGTCGTTACCTACTCATCCCCATGCTGATGGAAAGTCGGGTGAAGTTTCTGAGTCCACAAAACATTTCTGGAGCTTCACAGTGCAACTGAAGTAGAGGGGAAGAAAAAAAAGAAAGAAGAAAGTTGTCCCCAAACAGCTCGTCCAGTCTCCAGACGCCCTGAGATGCCAAACTAATTTGAAAAGCCGTTTTTTCCACAAACTTTTTAAAGCTGAAATCCTCACTGTAGCTGTTCGCACGCCGTCTGAAGTGGGTCCACGAGCTCGACCAGCCACCAAGGGTTTAAAGAACATTATTCAAATTAATTTGGGCTCTCGGGGCTTCCAGAGACTTGGATTACACTGAAGGAGCTGAATGGAGCCGAATGGAGCCATTTTATGTTGGGTTTCATCCACTTCACTTGTTTAGAAGAATGCTGCAACGGCGACCCGACTTCCCATTGGCATGGAGGCGAGTGGAAAATGATATCATTTTCATTTTCGGGTGAATTTAGGGTTCCTTAACTCCTTTAAAAGGTCACCACTAAACTACTTGGTCAACGCTTAAGGCCCTTTGAGACAGTTGGACAACAAAACAAAAATGTCAACCAAAAATCAGCCTGTGATGGACGACTGAACTTTTATTTGGGTGAACTTATCCTTTAAAGACTCTCCTGTAAGTAAGTCAGGTAATCCCGTTCTGGGCTTTGACACCATTTCTCATATATCACCGAGAGCAGCGATGTTCCCTCTCACAGGAGGAGTCAATTACACATTTTTCTTTTTTACGTCTTGGCAGCGACAAGAACACAGATACTCACAGTAATGAGCCAATTAGTTGTCCTGTCCTGTGATCGCAGAAACTATGCAGCCTTTCCTGTCTTATCTTGGCTCCGAGACTCATGATGGTGCCTGCGGCTTAGCTCCTCAACCCGAGTCATGCCCGTTAAAGACACACGTGCACCCCACGTGTCTCTCAAACCACATATTTGCTGCAGAAATCCTAATTGTTGTGGCACCGGCAGGAGTCCAAAAACACTCTGTTACGTCTCAACTGACACGAACGCCTGCGTGAAATGTACATTCAGGAGTAAACTGCTGATCGTATCTATTGTACAGTCAGTCATCCTTGGGGAGCTGCGTGGTCCAAACTCTTATCCTTATGATTACAAAAGAAACACACACACACAGTTATGTTTTTAAGAATCATTTGGACTGGTTTATTGCTCTCCTTCAAAACACTCTTCCATAAAAAAAACATACAGAGACGTCTGCTTCCTTCTGAGTAACCAATGGTTATTGATGCTTGTATAAAACTGGTTTCAGAGTTATAACACGAAAAATATTACACTTATTGTGGAGTCAGTACCACAGAGTCGTAAAAGTCAAGATATACAGATCACAGAACAAAAAGTGGAAGACGGTGTGGTTTCTTTTGATTTTTGGTTCGAAAAATAACTTCAACTTAACAATCTTGACAGCACGTTGATGCGATTGTGAAAGCGTGAATTAAAAAGCCCCAATTAAGAAACAGCAGCGATTGTGAATGTCCTCTTTTTTTCTCTCTCTCTCTAACGAATACATGTACACTTCAAATGATTGAGATGCATCACACACAGATATGAATTCATATCCTAAAATCAACTGGATCAGTTCAGATCATTTGAATAATACAGGAAAGAAACATAAGACATTTCTCATCAAACTGTTAATTAATGGAATTTAGAGAATGACGCGACGACGACAGTGTCTAGCGATTTTACCCTGTACACTACAAAGCAGAACTTCTACCATAGACGGAAGTCACAACATTGCATTGCCTCACAGTGATTGTTTGTTGATTAGCATAAAAAAATAAAACACGTCACAGAATTACAAAAAAAATAATAATAATTAGTCAAAATATTGAAAATGTATCACATTAACAGCTTTTTTAAATATGATCACAATTTAAAAAGGAACAATCAACTCAAATAGGCGTATAGGGTTGCATTCACAGTCAAGTGTGTGAGGGCGTTAAACTGCATTCACTTAGATGGGTTATAAAGGACGGGCCATCGATTTTCCCTCCAACTTTAGTACATGAGACATAACAAAAAAAACTAAAATAAAAAACTGAAAATGTGATTTTAGATTTTTTTTGCTTCTGGGACAAAAAAAAATAATAACGGTTTTGGTGGAATTACCCTTTAAAAACAAAATCATATATGCAGTTGTCTTATCAGATGATGCAATTTTATATTTTTTAGAGATAGTTTTAAAAATAAAATAAAAAAAATGTTTCAAAAAGGTACAATATTTTGCTTTGTGGACCAAAAATAGAATCATTTTGGTGAAATTACCCTTTAAAAACACTGCAGAAATCATACATCATTATTTCAATTTGACAAACAATAAAAACAAACAACATTTTAAGAGCAAAAAAGGAACTCGAAGTGAAGATTCAGAGGTCATATGCAGTGCCAGTTGAAAAAGATTAATCAGTGTTTGATCACAAGTGATTGCACAACAGATGATTTTAATATATATATTTAATGCCTGGCACCTACGGAAACGTAAGAGGTAGAGCTACATACAGGTATAATACATCTATATCTCCCTGAAACAGGGAAAAGACCACAGACAGAATCTTCAAATTTGCGAGAATGGGGAAGTCGAATGGTGAGGCCATACTTCGGATTCAAACAGCAATTTATTTTTGCCGAGAGTTTAAATATAATAAATATAGAAAACGGAATAAAAGGACGAATAAGAAACGAACAAAAAAAAAAAAAAGTTCCAGTCTGTATGGTGCTGAACAGCTTACTTCTTACCATACGGAGACAAACATCTTACATAATCTTCTGGATGTGTTTCATGAACATGCAGCCTTGGATGGGTGCTTGATAAATAATTAATATGCCCATAAATACAAAATTAATGTCCGCTCGTGACTGCACAGATGACCTTCTGTAGCTCCTTTGTTCGCTACAAGTAAAGGAGGATTTCCTGTGCTCGCCTCCAAATGCAGTACCTCCCTCTGTGTTTCAAATCAAGATTCCAGCAGTTATGAGTCAAATCTACAAGTTATACTCAACACCGACTACATAAAAACAGGAAGAGAGGCTGGTTTTGTTTGGTGTCAGAGAAATAATCTCTAAAAAACTGCGGAAAACTTATCCTGACGTGTAGTCGACAAATCAACTGTTTCCTGGAAATCTTTCATGATGAAAACATCTTAAGCTTGACGCTTGTTATAAATTATTAGCTACGCGTTCATAAGATATTTATGTTCCATAAAAAAAAAAACTGCATCCAGGTGACCTTGAGTAGCCCTTTTGTTTGCTGCAAGACCTCATGCAAACTTAAAATATAGCCCTCATTAAAATTCTGTACCAGCAAAGTGTTTTTAAATTTAAGACAAATACTTCCAGCCATTCTGATTAAAATCCTCAATTGAGGAAGATTAAAAAAATACCAGCAGGAAGTGGTACTAAAGTACAAAAGAGGACGTTTACTATGACGTGCTGGTTGTGCTGCATCTTTGGATAAATTCATTCACAGATCCGTTTCAGAATTCTTCCTCCAGGCGAAACATTTCTCCTCGGGGTCCCGTTCTATTCGAATCTGAGGCGAACCTTTTGCGTAGGAACCTCTGTCAAGACTGAGAGAAGAAGAGATATAGGATAATGTAAATATGGTGTTGAATGAACTCAAAATCAGACAGCATGAATTTACTTTGTATGCGGTAAAAATGGCGACTGGTACTCACTTACTCGGCCACCGTGGAAGTGTCAAAGTAGCGCTCAGCACGGTGAATGCGTGTTAAGGAAAGTCTGGGATTTATCTCCTTGGGGGGGAAAAGAAAAGAAATGTACCTTTAAAAATCATTCTTTACAAAGCTTTTGTGGTAAGGACCAGCAGGAAAAAAAGAGAGGGAAAAAAGAAAAAGTAGGCGAGAGCGCAAAGCCGCTTTGAGGTTCAAACAAGCAGGTTCGATCTGCGATAAAGAAGAGGCTGAAAAGCGTATTGATCTTATATTTTCTAAGTGCATGCAAGAAGGCCAGTATGGGAGGAGAGAATGTGAGCGTGAAAGCCTTTTGGAAGGAAAGTTCGAGCAGACCCGAAAGCTTTGGCGAAGCAAAAACCCCTGGCTTGTACAGTACTCACTATCCAAAGATTTGTCGCCCAACATGGGCTCCTGCTCCATCATATCCATGGAGATTTTTATAGTGGGGATATTGTCATTGTAGGGGTAGTCAGACTGTGGGAGAAGGGATGGAGAACATTAACTCGTTTGGACTTAAAAGGATCTACAGGAGGCTGTAGACAATCACATGACCACGCTGGATTTTAGTAAACTATTAACATATACATTTGTTTAGGATGAAAGAACTTACAAATTCGATTTCACTGTCGATGCTTCCCTTCTTCTTGTTTTTCTTTTTCTTCTCGTCCTCCTTCTTCTTCTTGTCCTTCTCCGGGATGACGTCGTCCAGGTAGCTGAGGTCGTGCTGGGAGAACACGTAGTCCATCGCCTTACGAACGGCAACCAATGCCAAGATCTGCAGACAAAGAGGTAGTTGGGTCAGCCTCATGCCCAGGTAGAGCTCTAAATGTTTATGTTCAGCTGCATCAGCGATGGCAGCCAGTTCTCACCATGACAGGGAAGATGATGGCAGCCACAGTAGACTTGAGGATCCAGAGGAGGGCCAAACACAGGCCCTGGATGAAGGTGAAGAGGTGGATGCGTCTCTGGGGGACGTGCCGCAGGTAGATCAGGTCCGGCTGGTGCTTGGCTGGCATCAGCAGCAGCTGCAGGCGGTCCATGAACTGTAAGTAAACAGACAAACAGACAGTTTTAAGGCTGTAGCTACATTTGATTCGTTAGCAGCAGTACGAGGCAGTAAACATGTCATTAGGCCCAACCATGACAAAGTAGCCTAGCTTGAAGTGTGGGGGGATACACCTCTACCAAAAGAAGACAAGAAAACCTGCTAACTCAGGTTGTCTTATTTAAACGGCATCTCACACATATTGTGTCTTAGCTGCTAGTTGGCTTCCAGTCGCTTTGCTCACATGTTGTGTTTTAGCTTCTACTTAGCCACAAGTAGCTTTGCTCATTTGCTTACTTGTTATGTCTTAACTGCTAGCTAGCAACCAAGAGCTTTACTAACATGTTGTCTTGTAGAAGCTAACTAGCCACCAGTAGCTTTGCTCATTTGCTTACATGTTGTGTCTTAGCTGCTAGTTAGCCTCCAGTAGCTTTGCTCACATGTTGTGTTTTAGCTTCTACTTAGCCACAAGTAGCTTTGCACATTTGCTTACTTGTTGTGTCTTAGCTGCTAGCTACTGTAGCCACCAATAGCTTTGCTAACATGTTGTCTTGTAGAAACTAGCTAGCCTCCAGTAGCTTTGCTTATTTGCTTACATGTTGTATCTTCTTAGCTGCTAGCTGTCCAGCAGTAGCTTCCATGTGGTTTTATAGCTGCTACCTGGACACCTGTGGCATTGCTTACTTGCTTGCACTTTGTGTCTTATCTGCTACTTAGCCCTCAGTAGCTTTGTTAACAGCAGCTAACTAGCACCTTGCTTGCATTTAATTGGTAAACCTACATTCAAGCAGGCTTTGTTTAGAGTATGAAGGTGTGTGAATGGGAGTGCTGCTGTCACTGGGGTTAAGCTAACTTTAGCTGTTGTTGGTTGATGGTTGTTGTGTATCACAGAATATTGTGGGGAATAAAAAACAGAGAAAAAGCTAGTGACTGATGATGAGGTGTGCAAAAAACAGTGGTGCATTTCCATGTAAACACAGGTGCACCACAACCTCTTGGCGCCATCTTCAGGCGATAACAGATAATAATAATAATAATGATAATAAGACACAGCTCCCCCAAAACAGCACTATAACTATTGTTCATTTACATTGTTAAGCATTTTAACTTTCTCTCCTCTTATACACAACAACAAACAAACTCCTAACCACAATGTCTTGTGTCATATTTTAACATAAATTAAGATTCTCGAGCTTGGCTTAATTCAGTAATGAAACAAAAGTGAAGTCACAAGTACTGTAATTATTATTTTTGCTTTAATATGGAATGGTTATGCGTTTGCACAGCACCAGCAGGCACGGAGCAGGTTGAACTCACCTGAACGCCGTTGAGCGAGGCCACACCCATGTAGAGGAACACACCGTAGAGGACAGGCATGGGAATGAACTGAAGGACACAGAACAACAGAAAGTGTCATTCGCGTGATATGTGACCTAAATTCACGTTAAGAACATGAAACATGTAAGAGATGCTCGAGAAAACCCCGCTCTCTTCACACAGGTGATGAGAATGTCTATTTTAAGCAGCATTGCTTAGTTTAAAAATAGTCCACAAGCAGCTTTTCTAGGAATGTTCCTGTAGTCTGCACACAGGTGTGATCGGTCACTTGGCTGCCATCGGTGCACGTGCGACTAGCGACTAATTACTTGGTATTATGGAAGTTTAAAAGAGTGGAAGAAAATCCACTACAATCTGGGAAGCAAGTGCAGAAACTTGCTGTCTCAATAAATAAAAGATGAAAGATGGAAAGAGTGTAATTTTTAAAATTATACTAAACCTTTTGCATCCATCCCAAAATATAAATACAGCACAATCCAGCCCAGAGAGAAAAAATGTATCAACTGGACCTTAAGGACATTATTCAAAATGTCCACAAGAGGGAGTACCAGCTCCAACAACCACCTCTCAGTGACTTCACATTTTTGTTTTGGCAACTTAATGTGGGAATGGAAACTCGAGAAGTCACTCAGCTGCAATCGGAGCTTAAGCCCTGATGAACATGCTTATTTCACATCGCATTACCTCAACTATGGGAGTTCCTAATCGGATGAATAAAAGATTTGAAATTACTCGAAATCTTTACAGGGGTGACAGGAGTTTGTCCTAAAAGAGGCGGACAGTAATCCATGTTTCCGTGGAAGAATTAAGAAGCTGGAGCACTACCTTGAGGATCGGGGCCATGAAGACAGAGAGTCCCGTCAGCAGGAACACAAAGATACCGGTGACTCTTTGTTCCCTGGATGGGTGGAAAAACACAAGGATGATCAATAACTGTCACAGACGTGAAAGCAGTACACAGTCTTAGGGCTCAATTTTTAACAGCTGTGAACTCACAACATGGACATTTTTTAAAGATTCAGTAACAGCGATGGTAATCAACTAACATTTTTTTGTGATTTTTCCAAAGAACAATGGAAACTGGACACTTGGTGTGCAGGTATGTGTATATCTTTATATATTAAAGGGCTGTGCAAAGATTTTTCTCTCCTTTTTAAGATTCTTTTCAGGGTTTTTTGTGTCCTTCTGTTTCTATCTTTCCTGATTGTTGAATTCCAGAAAGATTAAGAGGGATTGCTTATTTCTCTTATTGTTGGAAATAATTCACTCTCCCAAAAAAGGCTCTCCATCGAGCATTTATGAAGAAATAAGGCTTGTCCATCTGCACACGAATTTCAAATTGATTAAGATTCATAGAGGAAAAACTGTGCATGACACATGACACGCTACTTTGTCTTTTGTGTGGATATAAACTTTTGGCATTGATTTCACACCCAGCAATATGGTCCTAAAAACTTTTTTGTCTGCCTATTTGCCACCTGTTAAAATCTATTTATACATGACAATTCAAAATAAATGTGATTGTCTCCCTGGAACTGTCAAAAGCTTACTCTGGGAAAATAGAAAAGAAAAAACAGGGTAGAAAGTTTTGAGCTGGACCATCGTGCTCACCTCACACCCAGAAATTTGGGCATCTCCCCGGGTGCCGACGTCTGGGTCTCCATTTTCAGAGAGTCGATGTGGGCGATGGAGATGACGGTGGCAGCCACGTACCACGGCAGGCCCATGAAAGAGCAGACGATCATCAGGACGGCCACCCAGAACAGGTCCAGGTGATAGCCTGCCCCTTTCTGAAAGGAGACAATGAGGAGAGAGTGCAGAATAATGAGGAAGGCACAGGTATGAAGACGGGATGTCACAGTTAACACAGGTGAAGGAAGCTTTCAAATCGAAAATATGGAAGAAGAACATTTTCTGTCTTTTTTGGGTTGTTGGTCACTTCTGAATCAGATTAATCTTTGAATATATTCATATATACAACTCTGAGGCAGGTTACCAACCTTGAGTTTGTGCTCTTTCCGGTTGACAATCACAGCAGTGATCTGCTGGTCCATGAATATCAGAATGGTGACCAGCAGAGCGGGGAGCGAGGCTGCCAGGTACACCCACCAGGGGTTCCCTCCGAAAGGAGGAACAAACCAGCCCCTCTGTGAACTCGTGGGCTGGACAGAAAAAAATAAGAAGAATGAGACTGTTAAAGTGACCCGAAACCATCCAGTGTATCATCCTCTTTCTGTGCGGACATGGATAACATCTCGACTAGAACAGAAAATCAAAGTGGTTTCTCCACACTTTCTGAGGGTCTTAACACTGAACGGTCTGAAATTACTCGAGCATCATTACACGACAGATTTCTGTGATTTAAGACTCTGTGGTCAGACAAAGCTAGCTCTGTACTCGCAACCATCAGATCCTCTGTGCTCTCACATCGCCTATAATCAAGTTGTTATTCGATGCAGGTACCCGCTCCTCCAACCCATCGTTCCCTTCCTCTGTGTCAAGGCGGGCGGGGGGGGCCTTAACGCCGGCTGAGGAACATTTGAGCTGCGCAATCTCCAGGACTGACTAAGCCTTAGTCTCAGGTAATATATATGGCTTACTAGGCGAACTACAAAGAAAGCATTATGTTGGGATTTTAACTTTCAGCTTTCTGACAGAAACATGGGTCATTATCAGTGTAATCGGAGGAAGCTGCACCTGGCCGGTCATTATCTCATTCACCTGAAAACAATTCAATTCAAGAAACTGGGGCTAGTTTTCCTACTACAAGCACTTCTTCTGTGTCGTACATACCTTGAATTCACTTGGCACTATGAGCTTTGGAGTGTTCACACCGATGAAGGCGTCCACGCCGCAGAAGAGGAGGATGGTCAAGATGATCGCAAAGTCACTGATGAGCTTCCTCACCTGGAGGGAGGGAACGTTACAGCCGTGTTAAAATGAAGTCCTCCACTTGCATTTCCCTACACTTGTTTGACAAAGAATTAAATCCTGTTAAACGACATTTTGTAGATAAACACTGGCGGATATTACCTGGCCGAGTGTGTGCGGTGAGTGTAATTATGCGTGTCGTTTATGGTAAGTAAACACAGTCGTTCAACAATGGGTGACTCATTGTTAATGGGTTTTAAACCGGCCCAAAAAGCCGATAGAGAGCCACTCAAATTATTTTGCGAGAGAACGAATGGAGATGGTTGTTATGCAAATTGTGCATGCTGTCGGCAATATCGCTTTTAAGACTGAACCGTCTCAACCTTTATTGGGTGAAGTGCCATCTAGTGTCATCACGAGGTTGAATCCTCTGATTTTTGGTGAAATATCTCAACAACTATTGGATGCATTGCCATTAAATTTTTGGTACGGACACTTTCAATCTAGCGCCATAATCAGATAATCAAAATTTCTAATTGTTCAATACTTTTATTTAAGACCAAATATTTTATGTTTTGTGCTAACTAGCATGCTAAAAACTGAGATGATGAACATTATACTCGCTTAACATCAACATGTTTAGGGATTGTGAGTGTGTCAGCAAAAAGAATAACTGACAAATGCAAAGACGTAACGTAACGTAACGTAGATGTGTAAAAACGCCAGGCCTCGCAAAGTTAAAGAAAGTGAGAAAGAACTCCCGGAATCCGGACTTTTTCAAGTTAAGTTAATGAGGTCTGTTCAAGTACTGTTAAACACACGGTATGTCATTTTCTATCACTCGCAACTCGGAGTCTCTCAAGCAAAACGATGATGGGAGTCGTTCTCATTGTGAATCAGCCACCGTCGCTGATGAAAATCTGTCTACGTGACTCATGCCGACGAGGAAATGTTCACAGACGAGGAAATGTTTTTAAGGTTTATTCACATTCGGCGACTTCCTGCATAACTCTACGTGTTTTTTTGTTTTTTTAGACATTATAATGCTGAAATGTTGTTTCAATATCGAAAGTAACATCTCCCATCAATGGTTATGTAGCAATCACTCACTGTGGTGGGGAAGAAGCGGCTTGTCTTGAACTGCTTCAGAGCCATGGAGCAGGCGTAAGTCCCGAAGAACAAGATGAAGGACATCAGGGTGATGTCAGGCACGTAGCCACAGGTCTCTCCGACCAGCTGCCCTCCGTACTGCAAGCACTGCTTCCTGGTCAGGGTCGCCCAGGTGGCATTCACTGGCTGCGGAGACAAGGACGAAAAAAGGTCTCTTAAACCAACAATGTGTGGAGAAAAACAACTCTGTTCATTATTTAAACTACAGTTATTAAAAGTCTGAAAGGACACCACATACCAGATCAGTACTGTTTGTCCAGGAGGCGAGATCAAGGAGTTCTGAGGAGTTCCCTGGTGAAGAGAAACAATGATATCTAATCACCGACATGAGAATCACTCGCAGTATCACATATTCCGCTCTGGATCTGTGTCAGCATCGCTGTCACCCAACAATCCTGCCAAGTCACTCGCGACACAGAAAACTGATAGGGCTGTTGAGAAAGTAAACAGTGGTATCAAAAGGCCAACGCATACTAGTATCATTTGTTATCTCCACTGTCAACACTGGAGAAATGAGAGGAAAGCTTTGTTCAACACACAATAGCAGAATCACTGCCAAATGAGACTAAACCAAATAAGTCCGTTCAGTTTTCACTGTCTGGTATCGCTGCCGGACTGTGTTTCTGCTGGCCCCCTGAAATAATCAACAAAGTCGAGTTTTGAAGTAAAGGATGAGATTACAGACTGGTGCCATCAGCCACCGTCTGCACTGGATACATCGAACCGCTCAAATTAACCATCTCTACGTGGCCGTTCCAGTGAAGTGAGGACTACGTACCAGGCATGCAGCGGCAGTCGTACTGAGTGACGAGGTTCGTGTCGTAGTCGGCGTAAATCGGGTTGTGGTGGCCCAGCTTTATCATCTTTTTGAACGCGTCGTAGATGAAGATGAAGCTGATGAGCGCCGAGAAGCCTTCCTCGGTGAAGCGCGTGAAGTACTGCACCAGGAAGCTGGCGTCCGTGGCGACCAGCACCAGACAGAATATCCCCGACCACAGGCCGATCCAGAGCCGGAACTCGAGGTAGTCCAAGCTGTTGTCTCTGTGGGAAAGGGACAGGTTAATTGTGAGCTGAGTACAAGTGTATTCCTTTACCGCCATCTTTTATTTCCAAGTGTACTTCCATTCTGTCCCTTTGGGGGTTTTGGCTTCCTTAAAGGACATTTTCACCCAAAAATTTAAATTCAGTCATCATCTATGGAGAGTTTGGGGAAGTTCTGTAGTCGATAAAACATTTCTTCACATAAAACAGAGTCACAGGAGTGTCCTTAGCAACTGAAGTAGATGGGGACTGGTATTTAAACGCAAAATAATGACTTAAATATAAAATCTAATGGGTCCATACAGCTCATCTGGCGTAAACCAAGTCTCTGGAAGTCCAAAATGATTTGAAAAGTCATTATTTATACATTTTTTAAAGCTGCTTGTGGAATACAAAGCTTCCCTCAACTTCCCATCAGCAACGTGTTGAGTAGATAATTACTGAATTTTCAATTTTGGGTGAACTTATCCTTTAAAGTGTTTTTTTTTTTAAAGGTAGTTATTCTGTGGAGCCCTTCAAAATAAAACATTATTGATTTTTAAGTTGAGAAACAATCAGAGTCGCCAGAAGGATTTCCTCTCTATAGAAAATATGCATGGTATACATATACAACAGCTGCAGACCGGCCTGCAGCTGCCGCTGACTCAGCAACCGTCAACATGGAAACATTCGGACGACGCCGACGCCACGACATTCTTCGCTCGCAGTGTAAAATTAAATGAGAGTGAATTATTAATAATGGAACATCGTCAGCATGGTGTTTGGTAATGCTAGAAGACTCCGGGAGAGGAAGAGAGCGCAGTGGAAGGAGGAAGGAGAAGTCAGCGTTTAACATGCCAGTTATTGCTTCCCTGAGGTGAACATGTATTGAAATATAGACATAACCTTTTGCTGAACACACTTTACTACACTACTGCGTCTGGTTCTAGAAAAGGCTGTGTGTGGTGTTGCTCTTTAGTTCATGATGACAACACATTGGAAATTACCAGTCAGCTGGCATCTGTACCTGCCAAGAGATTTGGAGTAAATTCCAGAGAGCTATCCTGCTAAAATAAACCTTAAAGCAAAGCTGCCAACACACTGTAAATGTGAATTATCCATTTGTATTTCTAATGCTTTTATTTTGATTGTATTCATGCACAGAGCATCTCTGTTAACACACAAACATCTGTCCTTCGGGGATCGACAACTCTCTCTATAAATACCTCCCCGGCTGCTTCTTACTGTTTTTTGAACTCTACTTCACCCCTCGCCAGTACGACTGAACGATTTCGAAACAGAAGCTACTCACTTGCTGAAGTTGAAGAGGAGCCTTTCGAAGACGAGCACCGGGCCTGTGCTGCTGAGGATCGTCAGGGGCTGACCGGCCAGCAGGCAGAACACTGCTCCCGTCAGCGCCGTGCCCACGAAACTTTCCAACACTCCCTGCAAGACGAGAAAAAACACAAGCTGCATTCACATGGATCCCCAATATTCAAATAATAATCAGAATAATAACCCCTCAAACAGACCGGAATCAGATTGAGAGGGGTGGTGTAAAGCTTTGATAGTTCAATAGGAAAATATTGCAAATGTATAACATGACACCACTGCAGGACCAAACACCTAAATTTGCAACTCTTTCTAAGTTACGAAACGTGACTCTCATAATTCTGCTTACTCAGCTGGACGCTTTGTTTTCCCTTTACACATCACTCAGCTGCGAGGCCGGCCAATCAGGACGGGCCTGTCTGATTTCTAGTCATCAAGTATTTACACTTAAAGTAACTTAAGCTGTTAAAAAACCTGAAGTAGCATTAAGATGTTCACTTACAAAACATGTTGGGTTAGTTGATTAATTCATTTTCTAATAATTATTTTAAATGCCATGGTTGCATGTCTTTACACATGTCAGCATTTGCATGATTTTAGTCATTTTTATTTATTGGTATAATATTTGACTGACTGAAGGTGTCACGTTGGGTTCTGGGTAATTATATATAGCATTTCTCACTGTTTTTAGAATTTTTAGAAACAAAACAATCGATCGATCGATTAAGGAAGATAGTCGGTTGCCGTCGTTCACCCCAAACCACAACCTTAAATCCTGCGTTTACATACTTTTTGAATGCATTAAGTACACTTTGCTGATTATACTTGACCATTTGTATCAGAGTACAACAATAGATTAGTAGGTTTACTGAATCCTGGTTGCTCAGACAGTATTGTAGAAGCCTAATGCTGTAGAGATGCAGCAGATAGAAATACGGCCGACTGTAGTTGTCAATCACCTGAGACGTGCACTGAGAAAAGAGCAGATGAGGGCAGGGATTCCCCTCTGCTGTGCTCAGAGTAGAAAAGCGTGGAGGATTGTCAGCCGTGGTGGTGGAGGTGGTGGTGGAGGTGGAGGGAAGGGGAGGATCATTGGTAATGCAGCCATGACGAGGCTACAGTGACTGAGTAATCTGGATCTGTGGTTATTTCCAGCCTGGGTAAATCCTCCAGGCTGGTGCTCTGCAGGTGCACAGGGATGCAGCTCTTTGCTAGGAGGGAGGCCAAGGAGGCGCAGTACTGTAGTGACCGGGCAACATTATGCACTCGGTCGTCAGGGGCGACCGCAGTGTTTGCTATCAAACCACAAATGGTACCAACTCCTCCACATGCAGCCCCGTCAGCAGCAGGTACGACAGATGGATGCAGTATGAGCCTTTGAGCTCCCACATTAGCGTGGCTTATCAGCTGAAGTGAACTCTTTTTGTTGCTCATTAGTTTGTGACTTAACACTGACAGGGAACATCTTAACTGACTCAGTCTCACACCATTACCCTCAGAAATTACAGCTTGGCAGGGGCAAGTCCACAAGAGCCAATTTGCCACTTATCAGCAATCAATTTAATCTGGGAACTTTCACATGAACAGCCAACTTCAGCATCGGAATCTATCTGGGAAATGATGAAACCACATGACGACAGACTGATTCATTTCTGAGGAAATGGTCTTTTTTTGTCTCGGTGGGGGAGTGCTTTAACTTCCACGTCTGCGGGTTGCGCAAGATCATTTAAATCATACCATCTTGAAAATCCATCTTCAGCCACGGGTGTGTTTAGGTGTGATGACCAGTGAGATAACCGGCTGTTCGTTTGAAAACAACATGGCAGCTCCTACATAGGTGAGCGTAGATGCTGATAGCATCAGTTCTATCAGATCTGGAGTATATCTTATTGAAAGAACGTCACTAAAAGTTTTCTTTAAGTGTTCTCATTCTTATTCTCAACTGGCTTCAGCAGAAGTTTGATTTACCATTGGCCTCACTGGTAGCGCTCTCCTACTGCTGATCCAATTGGTTAAATTTGATTAAAGGCTCAATTCTAGATGGTTCTGATTAACAAACCAGGTTAGATTACATCATTAACTTTGTATTTAAAACATTTTTACACGCAAAGTTCAGTTTACCGATCATGAAAAAACACTAAAAAACAGTTATGTCTTCCGTAACTCAGAGGGGTCGGGGTGTTGAAAGTGAGCAGACGTCAGGAGCCAGGTGTGGAGGCGTTACCTGCATGTTTTCTGTGGCGTCGCCAAGTAGGCCTCCAAATGTGATCGCATTCGTGACCGTGCCCAGGTAGATGAACAAGATGGTGGACAGAGACTGGATGTGTAGCGCATCGTAGAAGTCACTGGCGAAGAATGGCAGCTTCCTCTTGACGTCGAGGACGAGACCGCCGCAAAACCTTAAGGACAGACAGCTGGGTTAGTGGCTGTTTCATCGTCACAACTTTGGAGATAGAAATGATGCATCTTTTGCAAAAGGTGGAGGAAACTGAAAGGAACCACTGCGCTAAATGAAGCAAGAACAAGTTAGCAAGTAGTGAAGTGCTTCATTGTTCTGCAGTCATGGAAGACTAACACTGAGTATTCTTTCCAAGTTATGACTTTTCCTTTACGACAAATATCTTCACGTGCCATCAGCATCATAATCTGAACGATAACGCCCTCATAAGGGCCACAATGTCACCTCGTAGTATATCGATAATGGAAATGTTACAGCTATGCTTTAAGGATGTTTATTTAGGCCAAAGCATTACATGCATCGAAAATCACTTCCTCTAAGAAAGTGACACCCTAACTTACTTCCTGGTGCACTGCAGCTCCTCTCCGACCTGGTGTCCTCCTCCCCCTCCGTGTCCCGCATCGTGGGGAGTGTCGCCGTTCATCTGAGGCGGATCTAATCCGGCGTACATGTTCTTCCTTTTAAAAAAACAGCAGACGAGCAGAACGGCACATTCCACAAGATGTCAATAAACTCCAGACCTTCAGTTCAAGGTTCAGCTTGAGGTCAAATCAATATTGTTCTTGCAAATATGTCTTTTTTTATGAAACCATAACGTTTGAATTTTATGAAAACACAAGTCGAAACGAGAAGCCGTTTTCAGCTAAATATGAAACAATCATTTCGTGTTTGATATCCAATAAATGTTATTCGTAGCCGGTGTTGAGAAGATCACATGAGCGGCGCAGTAAAGTGGATGCAGAAGAACATCTGGTATTTTCATCTTACTACATTTGACATTAAACATTTTTCTGGCACACTCAATAGTACCGATGATGGAATGTGTATGTAACACAGCTGTGAGAGAAAGAGAGTGAGGCGCCGTAGGGAGGATTTTTTTGCGGTCAAATATATGTTCATGTTAATACACACTGGATAGATTTGTAATAGATTCATGTGCAGTGACTTCATTGGTTTGGATTAGGTGGTGCGGATTAGAGCGGACCTCTTATCTGAGGAGGGCAGAGACTTGGGCGGCTCTATCCTGATGTCAGGGTCCCACTCGCCGGGGGGCAGGACGATGACCTCATCCAGGAACTCCTCGATACCGGCCAGCAGGTCCTGCCTGTCCTTCGCTTTGTAGGCGATATCGTGGAACACCTGCCGGAAAACAGACATGACGGAGAAGAGCTCGAAACATTAATACTTTTAAACGTGTTTTTATATTTATACTCATTTTTTATTTATTTATTATCATTAAAATTTATTTTATTTTGTTTTATCAGCATGTTAATGTCACATTTTGAGGCCATTATTATGTATTTTATTTAATTTTTAAAAATATAATCAATTTATCATCATCATCATTATCATTATTATACATTTTTTAATATTTTAACAACCAGTATTTTATTGCCGTCTTATTCATTTAGTATGTGTAGTACGTGCAAAGTGGATAGTAGTGCAATATATGTCATTTGTGTTGGAATGTGCTGCTCTTTTTATGGGTTTGTTTTTTGTTTTTTACCATTTTCTCCACTGTGGAGGCAGTTAAATGTGCACAGCGTTTGAGTCCAAGACAAATTTCCCCACAGGGACAATAAAGTTCATCATATCGTAAATAACATTGAGGGATTTTTTTTATTTTGGTTGTTTTATGTTGTGTATTTTTCAACATCCTACGTTTTGTCAATCACTGGTGACGTCCTTTGAGTTGCATTTGATCTGTTGGAAAGGTTCTACACACATAAAAGTGTGATTGATTGATGACACACGGTTCAGTAATCACTCTCACATGTTTTTTTCTGTCAAGCCTTGTGTAAACAGTTTGCAGCTACAATGGCTCAGTGAAGGACGCGTCCTACTCACTTCCAATGCTCGTCATTGAAATGCAAATAATGGCAACAACCCTCCCCACTATGCTGTTGACAAATAACAAGAACTGAACTATTTCGCAATGTACACAAATAAAGAGTCGTTATCTGCGTGTGCACCAGGACTCCAGGGACGAGCAGGTAGAGCACTGCCGGGCGGCGTGGACGCAAACGCACAAACATCTGACGAGCCTGTGACACAGCTGCGACAGGAGAGGCCGAGAGGTTAAAGTTTAACCTGAGGAAATCCTGGAAAAACACTTCCTATCCTGCCGTGTTGACACACGAGACACGCTGGGAAGAGCCGAGGCCTGTGGGAATTTTCTCTCGGGGGTTGAGGACTTTACGAGCCGTCTGTCAACATTCCTGACAACACGGGGAGACGCTGGAGCAGGAGAACGAAAGTGCACACCAGAGACGCTGAGCACGCAGAGAGCCGAGGGTATCGAAGGAGTTGAAAAGGCATTATTAAAATGTATTGTTTGCCTCGTTGTATTATTCAGTTAAAACCAAAACAGCTTCAATACACAGCTTAACAATTAAGCTATAAGTTGGCCGGTGCCAACAGGACTGGCCAGGCAAACTGCTGTGATCATTAATACAGCAATATCCAGAGAGCTGAGAGATTTGGCAAGAGGACAAGTGCTGGAGGCGGACTGCCCTCTAACACTCGGTGCAACTGGACCTTATAAATAAATGATGAAATGGGCGAATCAGCATCGATTATGTCGTTACCTTTAAGATAGCTGGCATCAGTCCACCACTTTTGATTCAGACTTAAGTGTCTTTGGATGAAGGCTTTAAAAATATTCAGTGTCAAAACGCTACCGGAGAGAACAGAGAGCGAGAAAGTGCAGCTGGTTTTAAATATTCAGAATCAATATGTTTGGAAAGAAAATGTGATATTTTGACTGAATTATTTCCACAACTTTCGGATGGGTTCGTGTGACATTTTGTTCCGACATTCATGGTCCCCAGAGGAAGAGTTCTGGTGAATCTGGTGATCCTCTGAGGTTTACGTTTGTGGTTTTGAGATGTTCATGTTCTCCAAGCGTGTTCCTTTACATTTGGAGAGTATGATTTTATAGGCCGGGGCATCTCTTTAGCACCAAAATGCTTGGTTTATACAGGTATGTTTGTTGGGAACCATTTTACCTTCATCAAAAAATTAAATTACATCAAAACCAGAACATTCTACACAGTCTTACGAGCTGAAAAACAGTAAATGCAACCTGACAAATATCAAATTAGCACAGTAATAAAGTACCTCGTCTGACATCAGGGTGGCAATGGCTCTTCCAATTTCATGATAGGACTTTGCTTTCCCTTTGGGCCCCAGCAGGACGAAGAGAAATCTGAGGAACAACAAGAAGATGAAATGTTGGAGCGCATTTCACAAACTCATTTCTAAATTTTCTAAGTGCTGGGAGATCATTTTTCAGTGGTTTCGGCTGTTGCGTTCTCTACCTTGTGGGCACTGGGACCTCGGTTAGAGCCCCGAGCATGACGGCCTGCTGCAGGCGAACAAACGCCACGAAGGGAGTTTCCAGGAAGTCCACCTCGCCGACCAGCACGTTTGACGCCTCTGCATCGCGGGGCAACTTCTTCATGAACTTGTTCTTCAGCTGTTGGCGCAATGAGGAGAAGGGAAAGAAAAAGATAAAATCAGACGATGAAAATGTCAGGCAGAGCCATAAAAGAACGAAGACACGAGAAGAGGATCATGCACTGAAAAACTCTCGCTCCCTTTTCCTGTCACGTGCAGTGTGATCAATGATAGATGTGGCATTATAAATAATTGTGGTGATTAAGATAAGGCAAGCGGAGACTCTGTAAGCACATAAGAACAGGCAGTAGCCGCCCTTTCCTAGAATTATGTGCTGGACAGCAGTTGTGGATGAAAATAAAAAACTCTTAGGGAGATGATTAACTCAGGCATTGGTGTTATGCCAAAGGCCAGAACATTTTCACAGATCTACAGTTCCATTAACTGTTTCTGTGACACCATTCCAGTTGTTACAGTTTAACCGCCGCTGTGATCTGTCCGCCGCGAAGCCCAATTACAGCTGACTACTCGATCATGAGTCCTGACAGTGAGAGAAACTGCGTGCGTCGACGACAGAAACTCAAAGACGGAAAAACAATGAGCTTTTGTTGCACTGAGCGGAGACAGAGAGACAGCCAGGGGTCTTATCTATCAGTATGTGAGGCTCACACACAGCCCAACACATGACCCTGCATAGTGCTGCTTTGTGAATGGAGACCTCAAATATCCTCCATTTGGTTCAGGGCTGTAATTATAATATATGTTAGGGAGGTCGCATGTTGACTGAGCTGTTTGAACGTACGTTAGCCACCCAAGCTGTTTGTACGTACGTTAGCTACAGGAGGTGTTCGTACGTACGTTAGCCAACCGAGCTGTGTGTCCCTACGTTAGCCAACCGAGCTGTTTGTACCTACGTTAGCCAACCGAGCTGGTTGTACGTACGTTAGCCAACTGAGCTGTTGGTACCTACGTTAGCCAACTGAACCGTTTGTACCTACGTTAGCCAGGAGCTGTAGCCGTTAGCTACAGAGGCGTTACGTTAGCCAACTGAGCTGTTTGTACCTACGTTAGCCAACTGAGCTGTTTGTACGTACGTTAGCCAACTGAGCTGTTTGTACCTACGTTAGCCAACCGAGCTGTTTGTACCTACGTTAGCCACGGGAGGTGTTTGTACGTACGTTAGCTACGGGAGGTGTTTGTACGTACGTTACCTAACAGAGCTGCTTGTACCTACGCAAGCCAACTGAGCTGTTTCAGGGTTCCCACTCTTTCCTTGAAATTGCTTTCCAGGACAGCGAAAATTTCCTGGAAAAGAATTTCAGGGAGAGTGGGAACCCTGAAATAATTTTCCAGTAAAAAACTTAACCGTTTCCAGGACATTTGTCCTTTTTCTCCTTCATGTTTCCATGACTGGAAAATTGGTCAATCATTTTCCAGGTTTTCCAGGACGCGTGGGAACCCTGTGTTTGCACGTATATTAGCTAACTGAACATACTTTAGCTAATTGAGCTGTTTGAACATACATTAGCCAACTGAGTTGTTTGCATTACGTTAGCTAACAGACCTATTTGTACTTATGTTAGCTAACTGAGCTGTTTGTACTTGTTAGCTAACTGAGCTGTTTGTATGTGTAATGTTAGCTAACTGAGCTGTTTGTATGTGTAATGTTGGCTAACTGAGCTGATTACATGTATGTTAGCTAAGTGAGCTATTTGTAACCTTCATGTTAGCTACCTGAGCTTCCTCTCATGTGTTAATGACTTTGTTTTATTATAGTTTTAGAACACCAGGACATGAGTGTTCAAATTTGGGGATTTAGTCCTCCCAATGTTGACTCGATGGCTCCAGCCTTGATTAGGTCACAGAATAGTCGCATATCTCAATGCAACAACACAGAGAGACCCAAACACATTACCTGATCCTTCTCTGGTTTGTCAGAGAAGTCACTCAGGCTGTTGGAGGTGAGGTTTCGATGGGCAGTAGTTGGGCTACCTGCAGGAAAGATAAGGACACGGTTAGGACCAGAGAGGCCGGCCGAGACGGCAGTGCTTCAAATGAGACATTTATGGACCGAGGAGAAAGTTGAGGTCCCAGAAAAGAAAAGTCACCAGGGAAAGTACAAGAAGAGAGCCAGAAAACTAAATGTAGCAAGGCTTAAGCTTTAGGACTAATGCCAGATGGTCATTCATTCAGACGCTTCAGAGAGAAGAGAGCTGTGGCCGTCTTAGGTCTGCTGCTAAGACGTGTCAGCAGAAGCTTGCTTAGGCAACTATTGGCAAATATGTGACAATGTAAACTTTGGAACTCGGTCTGATGCGGTTCATTTACTCATCAGCTGCTCCTGACAATGCCGGAGAACAGAGTCTACGACATTTTTAGCTTTCGCTTGCCGCATAAATATTTAGTTAAGTGCATTTGGAGTTAATGAGTAAGGCTTTTCCACCGTTTTTGTTTCAGTTTGCGGCATTGAGTAAACACACGTCCAGCTTTTTTAGTGTGATGGATTGAAGGAGACCCCAAGAGACCCCTAAAGTGATACCCCTAAAACTAAACTACAACTAGGCATTAAAAGACATAAAAACTAATAAAATCTACATCAAGTCTGGTTCCAACTACGCTGCTTCGAGTAGCTGCAACCTCACTTACAGAGGTATCCCATGCTGGAGCTCCTCATGACCTCACATGGTTCCTCTGGGTCGTGCGGGGTTAAATAAGGCACAGGGTGCTCAAGGGGGCTGCGTGCTATAAACGTCCCAGAGGTCAAAGACAGTGCAGACCCAAAGAGAGGGAAACAAAAAGACAAGGGAAACAAGGTTGGGAAGGGAAAAGCAGAGAAGGAAAAGGAAGTCAGAGGTTGGATTAGTAAAAGAAGAATCTCCAACAGGCGTTAGTGTTTTAGGATTTGATATCAGAAATAAGAAATCGGAAGGCGAAGAGAATAAAAAAAGGGGGATTTGTTCAGGTTTCATTACCGTTCTCCTGGTTGGAAAACAGCCTACTTGCACTGGAAACACTCTTGCCGATGTCCGCCAGCGAGCGCAAGTTGGACTTCTTGGTCTGGTGGCGATGCTTCCGTAGCAGCGTGTACATGACCTTCTCCTTCAGATCCGCCTTCAGCTGACCGTTCTCGATCTGGCTGTCGGTGATCATCTCTGTCGGAGGGAGACATTGATGATTTACCCCCAGGTTCTTTTGCAAAACCTCTAAAAAAAAAAAAAACTGTCGTGGTATTCTGGCCTACTCACCGACGACCTGCGGCAGCGTGCCGGCCTCCAGGTCCAGCATGATGGTGCCCTTCTCGATGCACGTTTTCAGCTCCATCAAGCTGTGCAAGGACAGCGTGGCCACATGAGGCTTGCTCCAGCGCTCGCCGCCCTTCTCCACCTTCTCCTCGAACTTGATCCATCTGGACAAAAAAAAAAAAAAAGGGGGGGATTGAGTTGAGGTGCACTTACATTCACGTATGTTCACTTTTACTTCTTTGGTCTCTTTCGAACAAGTTCAGTCAAGGTACACTGCAAAAAAATAAATACAAGCACGTAATAGTGGCTTTATAAGTTTATGAGCAAATAGAGGCGCCGAACAAAAAGGAGACAAGATGGGTTCTCTTTTCTTTACACAACACCAACCACGGTGTTTTGAATTAGTCGCAGTTCACAAGGCAAGAATAGGGGATGCAGAACAGCGTAGGGGCAGAAAAATAAGCAGACGTGAGGAAATACATGACTTTTAGGACCCATATGGCTGAGCACAAGAAACGTGACTTGCTCTACCACCGGGGACGAGCTTAGCCTTGAAGGCAAGACCCAGGACAAGGATTCTTTTTAATAATAATGCCTCACATGTCACCACTACAAAGAGCCATTCTCCCGAGGCCTGAGGATGGGGTTTCCTCGGGGGGATAGAGTATCCCTCTGGCTGCGGTCCACACGCCTGTGACCAGCCGTCTTACTGGGAGGCGACGGAGCCACTGTCGACCTGAAGGAGTTCATTTATCTTCCCTCTTTCGTATAAACTTCCCCCATTTCCCCTCTCGACGCAGGACAAAGAGCCAATGGTGCTGGTGATAAAAAGAAATGCTTATCACGAGTGCGCAAAATTCATCACTATGGCTGTCGATGTTACTCCAAGAAAGGCAAAAAAAGCCCCCTACACACAACTTCCCACAGCACTTAACCTCTGTGATTGTGTGCCTTGAAAATATTCTTTGCTTAAAATAGCACGCATTGGACTTTGATTAGCACGTTAATCTTGAAAAAGGACCACGCTGATTTAGCATTGCACTCCTCTAACACTGTCAGACGCTACCGGTGAACACAACATTTTTTTTTTCTTATGCACTCGTCAGTTTTGAGATTTCGTGCAATCTGACAGAGAAACCACCCATTAAACAATGATCTCCCCACTTCATGGTGCTGCAGTTACTGGAAGTCTTAGTCTGAACATGTGGGAGTTTCTGCCTTTTCCTGGTCACACAGAGCAGGTACTACAGTTCTCAATCAGATAAGAGCAGACTGGGAGTTCACTGACTGGAGTACGGCCTGTTTCCCCCGCACACACACAAAACGCTCTTATTCCTAAGGGATTGTGTTCCGCTGACCGCACCGGGGTTGTGAAACAGGAAGCTTTTGACTACACTGCCCATGGCTCTTAATGTAAAAAAGAGTTTAGGGTTCAGCTCAGGAGACTCACCTGGCCGTCTCCTTCCACTCCATCTCCTGCCCGTCCACAGAGAGGAGCTCGTCCAGCTCGGTGAAGAGCTGAGGAGGTGGGGGACCATCGTCCTCCTCTCCCAGGATAAACCTGATCCTCTCGGCTGGAGAAACTGCAGGGACGGAAGGAAAAAAAGTTAGGGGCCAACAAATCAATTTGACAATCAATCATTTGACACAGGCAATAAAGATTACAGCCACCTCAACTCTATACATAAAGCTAAAGTGTAGTTTTTAAACACCTGAATTTCCTTTCTGGGGATCATAAAGGATCATATCATCTTATCTACATCACTGTGTAAACACTCTGATCACCTAACTGCTCTGACAAGGTGTAGATTTCAAAAAGAGCTATTCTTTGTATAGATCATAAATAGAGACAAGAGCCAGATCATTCAAGGCTTTAAAAAAAACAAGCATTCAATTCTTAAAAATCGATTCTCAAAACTCACAGGTAACCAGTGAAGTGCAGCCATGATCGATGTAAAGTGGAAGCTTCTCTTTGTTCATGTTAAAAACTTTAAGCGCACTTGATAAAATCTGGATTCACGCTGCTGTATTTTTAGGAAATGTTGGTTAAAAAAGGTGCAATATGTGAGAAATGGTCCCCTCTTGAATTTAATCTCCAAACAAATAGGTGGCAGCATAATACCAAACTAATAACTGCTGTTAGCTAGTTAGCTCAGTTAGCTGTGCAGGTAGAGGTCCGGACTGTGAGCTACGAGTGCCACTATGGGCTAGCGGGTTAGCATGCTAACTTCAACGGAGATCTCCAACACAATACATAGAAGCCTTTGATTTAAAGTCAAAACTATTTTTTTCTTCACATTCTGTTGATCATCAGCGTTTTCTCTTGAGCAACTTCAACCCTTGAAAAATGTTGTTTTGTTTTTTTTTAATTCACTGGTATTCAAGCTACAAGGAAAGACTCTGACAACACACCCTCATGAAGACTAACATGTCCTTCCCATAAAAACTTTTACTTCCTTCGTAGAAAGGTGTGACAAGATCGCTGTCACCGAGCCGACCTGTGACAACCGATTACTTGCACTCAATTTATCTTCCTCTTCAAACAATAGAGACACAAGAAGTAGCTACGACCTGCAGGATTTGGCACGCTTGGCAAAGTCCAAGTTATACAACAATGACATTGTTTTATACCCTGTAAATTAATGGGTTATGCATTAAAGAACTATCTATTCTTGTTAACACTTCTAGGAAAAGTTGTGCAACGGCGAGACAAAGTGAAGGTTAATTGCGCAGTCACTATTTCCGAAGCCTCCTCTTGATGCACTGTGCCAGTCGGGATTGCACAGGTCGATACCTCGACGTAACAGTGCCAGTAACCTTTTAATCCTCACACACCGCGGCCAAGCTTTATTTAGGACGCTTGATTTTAAAATAGTACTCTTGTGGAGAGAAAATCTAATGTTAAGCTACACGAAGGATAAGATCAATTCCTTGGAAACACTAGAAAACAGCTCCAGGTTACAGTGCGGCCCACTTGGCGTATCCGCATCTTGTACACCAGCATTGTGTTGCATTATGCGCACAAGCCGACTTGATCCGTGCACAGAAACACGGGGGATCGTCCAGTGTTCCTCATGACCACGGGGCCGTTCCTGTTGTCCTCTAGCTGGCCGGCTGACTAACAGAACGTGACTTTTAAGAGGCGACACCTCTTGACGCCACGCGGTGTACACAACACCGCTCACCTCTTAAGTCTCACAACTGGTGTTATCTGTGAAAACCGGGCCTTTGTTGTGGTTACACACAACTTTTAAGTGGACGCCTCCACAGGGTTTGGCAGAATCAACAGGATTATGGGGATTTAGATGGAGGGCAAAACAGCGGAAAATTCAACAAGTGGAGGGCTCGCTATGTACTGTCTCGTAGTGTGTGTTTTGAATTGGAGCTTTCGTCGTCTGGCACATGTCGGTCAGCCTGAACGCCACCAAGACTCCGAGTACCATCACGTAAGTGTGTTTACGTGTTGCGAGAGCCCATCAACATTTTCACAGACGCTGCTCTCAGGGAACTTCGAACACACCCTGAAGAAGGCCGTGTGTTGAATAACTTCATGTATTACATATGCCGAATTTGCAAGAGGGGACAAATAATTAAGAATTTGCAAAAAGATAGTGTCTCAAAGTTTTAAAAGTCTTCCCTGACTCAACAACTCACAAAATTAATACTTTTTTAAAGGGGGTCTGGGATTGATTCGCTGCCACCTCAAATTACTTGCATGCAGAAATTTGATTTCAATGAAGATAATGAGAATTAATAGTAAGTGTAAAAGGCATGATCTGATCATTTATTATCCAGATAACATGCCCCATTTTCACATCAGGTATGAATAGAGAGACTATGAGCTTGTTGTGGAAGCAGAACTTGGACAGTAGAAAGCAACGGGCCCTTTTACTAAAAGGGCAAAAATCTAATATGAAGGTCTTAACAGGGGCTCACTCAAGTGGTTTACTGCTCAACAGGACAGAAATGTTTATCCCAACAGTGGCTGCATCCTCGTCATACAGTTGGTCCTGCCCTCTCAGTCAACCGTGCAGGGCAGTTTAGAGTTCAGATCCTCCACAGAGATACAGACGGATGAGAGGGACGCAAGAGTCCTCGTCTGTTTGTGTGCGTTGGGAGGAAGCATTTAAAAAGTGAACCGCTGTACAGTTTGAAAACCTGCTCCTGTGTTTACTTTTGGTTCCACTTCTGTTCCGCCTGCCGCCCGCTGACGCACGGTACGATTCTATGTGTGAACAACCGGCGACGCTGTTTGCATTTAAGCGAATGTTTTGCTGTGTTTGAATCGTACACACACGTTAAATGATCCTTAATCCTTAGTTTACCCTGTAGCATTCTTAAAGGTCGCAGAGATTTGGAAAAGGTCCTGAAGGAACCGGCCGTTTCTGCACCGCTGACATTGAGGTCGCATTTAACGATGGAGTTTCACAACACTGATAACGCGAAGTGAAGAGCTGTAAAGCTGTTGCCGTATCAACAAACACTTCAACCTAATGGCCCTCTGCAGATGCAGTATATTGGGATGTGTTGGTAGCTTTCCCTTCGACCGAAACCTCGACTCAGACGTCTAGAGGAGAGATTAAGAACTCATATCATGGCACTTTCGGATGACTTAGCACACAGATTGGTTCACACCTGACCATGAGGTGTAACAAAGGAGGATTACAGCGTTGGGGGAGCTAGAGAGGATTAATCAAGTGCTTGTCCGCTGCGAGGGGGGGGAGTCCGATGTGAGGCCGGCGTGATCGGGAAAGGTGCGATCGCAGGTGAACAGAACCCTGATCAGTAACACACGGCGTCACAGACCTCCTGTGTCCAATCGGTGACGGTACTATACCTACGTGTCCAATCCATTACGGATCACCCAGTTCTCCCTGAGGTGTGACTTTTGCCAATGTTTCACCATCTATTCCTGCAGCCAAGCGATTACACATTTAGTTACGCAGCAAATTGCATCTACCTGCTGTTCTGGTACTGGCTAATGTTGCATTCTGTTACAGTAAAGAGAGAGAACAGTTTGAACTTAGCCCGTCAGTTGTTGACATAAACAAACAGGAAAGCACCGGTTGCTCTGGGGTTTGGGGATTTTTTTTTTTCCATTTCCAAAGGGCAACCATTGATAAATTAATCTTTGTGTGAAAGAAACCCATAACACCTTGGATTAACCCGCGCTGAAGTCATTGTGCCTGCGCTCGGTGAGATAATATCGTGGCGCGACACAAGTCATGTGTGACAACCTACGTCAGCCGGATCGGGCGTGTGTCCAAGTGGAGACTGTTAACGTTTGAGTTCGCCTACTGCTGATGCCGCTGAGTGACGTTTCTAGGAACTTCGCGGACCGTCATTGCTGCAGATGTCTAAGTCATCGAAAGGAACCAAGGCGACTGCTCTTACAGAGTGCTGAGCAGCAGGCACGAGGAGAACGGAGATCCGTGGAAAAAGAGATGGCAAACTGGTCCGTGATTAAGGATTTAAAATCAAATTGCTACTCATGCAGATTAACGGGGATCAGCGGGCGGATGCGCCGCTCCACCTTCTATAAATGCTCGGTAGGGTAAAGATCAGAGGTTTTTATAACTTCTTCAGTCAACAAACGCCTAAATATATCAGGAAGAAACAATCGTTAATCCTTTTAATCATCGTCGTAGGATCTGATTGACAATCAGCACAAGCAGGACAGTCTCCTAGTCTTTTTTTCTCCGTGGCTACTTTGCCATACAGTCTCCTAAACCATCAGCTACTCGAGTTTTGCTTGAAACCATCCTCCCATCTTCGACTAAAGATTTCCCTACGGTTTGTCCACAAACTGCTTCATGCACACTCGCCTGCAGGAGCTGCCAGAAAAAGCCAAATTCCCCTGAATGCATCTTCGATCGCTTCACACCACACATCGCATTTAAGCTGCATTTCAACTCAAACTAATCACCAGTTCGGCGGCGTCTTATAATTTCTGATTTGCGGTGGTTTATCTTCAGGTATGCGGCGCTTCCATCGCCGTCCTCACATGCCCTCATGATGTGGGAGTCAGATCCCTGCCTTTTTTCGCCCCCCCAATCTCCATCCCATTCTGAGACCTTAATGGATACCTCCACCCGCAGTAAAGCGGCGTGTAAACACTCTCCCGTTATGCCATCTGAGGATCTGCCATTTTAAAGGTGAACTCCAGCGCTGTGATAATTGTATGTCTTGCAAATGGCTTTTAACCAGATTGTCATGTTTTGTGCCTTAAAAAAAAAAAAACCCACCCACGAGGTCTTTTTGATGTCACAGAGCCTTCATCAGGGCTTAGAGATGCAACATGGGAATCCCCATACAATCACATGGCTCATTTACTGTACACTGAGCTAAATCTTTGTTTAATGCTTTCCCACTGTGTTTCCCTGTTAAATAAAAAAAAAAAAAAAAAGTCCCTTCTCGTAGGAGGAGATGGGTTCAATCTGATTTATATCTTAAGACTGACATTATTACTCCTCCTGTTCTCGGAAACAATGTCGGGATTAATGCTCCTATAGTGCCACTTTCCTATAAGCTCCTTTATAAGGAAAGACATCTGGTGCGCTCTGCTGCGGCAGGAAGTCGACTCCCGAGGATGACATGAATCTTAATGTGCGTTTTGCATCTCTTTTAGTGTTCGATCCTGCGTCATCGCTTCGGTCTATCTAAATTTGACGGACCGATTCTGCACATTTGGTTCTTTCTCGCTCTTTCGATGCAGAGAGGCCACGTGTTTCGCTTCTGTTATGCCCCATGTGACTTTATTCTGGAAAGATACTATATTGACAGCTGCAATTATGCGAAAGGAGAGTAAGCGGGCAAGTTCACCAAGACACATTATCAGAAATTTGCACCAGCAGTACAGTTCATGCTATGTTCAAGTCAACGGTGAAGGTCAGAAAATCTAACTTTCTACAAGAAACGATCCTCTACAATGTAACGCCACTCAAAAGTCCGAAATCCTACATGTAAACTTGCAGCACATCCATTTACCCGACATCACGAGGGAGCAGTTGTACAGCATTTCTACAGAACGAATGAATAAAATGTGTAGAAAAGTTTCCATGTATGAAAGTACTGTAAGATAAAAACATATAAAGTTGTGTGTGTAACCTAATGTGTTGTTTTTCCTCCTCTATTCATTGATAGTAGGAGGCACTTTTTGTTGTCATGTTTCTGGTGTCTTGCACCTTGATAGCTTAGTAGTTGGAAGTTGCAACTAGGAAATTCCAACCTCCATCACTGTCTGGAACAAAGCCACTAGCAGGAACCAGGCTGTATCATTTGCTGCAACGATATCCTCCCCCAGCTCGTGACACATCTTGATATTTCAGCGGTTTGCGCCGCTTTGCTACTTCTTTCTCTCCATCATACCTTTTATCTGACGAGAAACCTTCCTCACAAATCCCACAAAGTCCGGCGTTAATCGCTGAGGTGGCAGATAATACCCCCCTTGTATTTACTTGACACACTTTAAGCCAATCCCGGTGTCATTTTCAGATTAGTATTCGACATGTTCCCATCCTCCTCGGGCCTATTAACTCTGTTGAGTGTAGGTTTTCTTGCCTGGTGGTTTTGTTTTTGCTTTCTTAGCCGCCCAGCCCCACCCAGCCCTCCCCTGCTCCGGCTGAATGACTGCCTCCCTCACTACAGGAGCGCTGATATCCCGTGGGCTGTGATTTACAGGCTGCTGCTGCTGGACGTCACCCAGCTGATTTCAAAAATTGCCAATGTGATGCTTCCCCTCGTGCGCTTCATCAGGAACTCACTGAGCGGCTTGAGGACGTTGGTGGTGGTTTCGTCGGCGGTCTCCCCGTCCGACTTGTACCCCTCCGTGCTGTGCTCGGCCCGCTCCCGCTTGTTCTCCTTGTGGCTGGACTTGCGTCTGTGGCGTCTCCTCCGGTGGTAGCTCTTGGGAACGTGCACGCCGATGTACACGGTGTGGTGACCTGCCGCGACACAACGCAAGCAGATCAGGTTACACTCACAAAATGGAAATCACATTAATCCTGAATTCTGGTAATCTATATCACCGCCGGAGGGGCAAACACAACAAGGACTGGTTCTTCCGGTGTGATCTGACGGGAAATGTCAGCTTTTTTTTGGCCTGTGTTGATGTCGAAACTCGTAATCTATTGATGGCTTGTGGCTCATTACGCAATCAGGAAGAGATACACCCTGTCGTCAATGAGACAAACTGTCAAATTAAATGAATGCCAGCTACCTCCAACGCAGCAGCTCATACGGGAAGAGATGACTTAATGTGTCCGGGAAGTAATTAGAGATAGAAACACTAAGCTGAACTCACCAAGACAAAGTAACTGGGGTTTTTTTTCTTCATTCAATCATAAACATGTCTCCTGTGTTTTAATGACATATTTCACATTTCTTGCTCTTCCCACTTGCAACCAAAGAATATCTGAGGTGCTAAACACACATTTTAATCACAGTCCCATGCAGGGAAAGGCCTCAAATTCGCCTCAAATTCTTCTGTGGCTTCAGCCGACAGCCAACACTGGACAGGATAAGAACACTTGAAGTAACATCTTCCTGTGCAGACATGTCGAGCTGAAGTGGAAATAATTCATCCAATTCTGTGCCGATACCGGCGGGAGGGGCGGGAGGGGGACTAGAGTTTCTACAGGGCAGATCATGAGATAAGTTAAAGCTTATCTCGTGTTCATGAGCCAGATAACGTGCTGGTGGTTTTTTTTTTAATCGCTGAGCTTACCTTCCACTTCCTCTTCATCGCAGACGTGCTTGACAAAGGACGCTCCTCTGTCCAAGACGGCTTCGTCCTCCACTCTGCGGGGCAAAGGAGAAAAAAACGATTAAAGGTGGATCGCTACGTAGAGCAGCACGGAGCCTGCGACTGTAAGAGTTTAATAAAAGCTTGGCTTATTCGTCATTCCCGCCAACATCATCCACAGGTTTTAGAAACAAAACACAGAGTCCCCATCTACTTCAGTTGTTTAGGAAAACGCTGCAACTCTGTTTTGCTGTGAAGCTCCAGAAATTTTAATAATGTGCATTGAGTAAAGCCATCTGTCCTGAGTTGAGGCAGAGGGAAAACCAGAAACCTTAATCTCTATAAAATATGATCTAGTTGCACCCAAATCAGTGAAAAAAAAAGTTAGAACCTTTTGTGTTTGTGAAAGTTATAAAGTTGTGGTTTTGTACAGTCGTCATCGAGGCCCCGGCGCCCGGAAACACTTCACCAAGGCAGCATCAAACAAACAAAGACAGCGTTCGCTTGACTCATCCAGGTACAAGATGAATTACAAACTCTAATGTCATTGTGAAACCGAATGTTGCTGAATATCATTCCCAACAAGCCATTTCTCT
This sequence comes from Lagodon rhomboides, assembly GCA_039737535.1. Taxonomy (NCBI): domain Eukaryota; kingdom Metazoa; phylum Chordata; class Actinopteri; order Spariformes; family Sparidae; genus Lagodon; species Lagodon rhomboides. The sequence continues at coordinate 6,003,570 of CM077800.1, read as the reverse complement.
CTGGTTTTCGCACCTGTCGGCCTCTAACTGACAGAACGACCGTTAAAGACCGCTTGTTACGACGAGAGCAATATCAACACAAGTTCACTCTGATCTCCCATCGTTACTCTCACTCACCACTGTGATATGTTGTCCAGAAATGTAAGATGAACGAGTCAAAAACATGATGAGTAACTGCGTGGCAATTAATCCAGCGAGCTTTAAAGTGCATTAGCATTTCGGATGTTCTGTCAATCACCCACACATGAGCAACGCGTCCCTCTCCACCTACAACACAGCAACACGACATGACTAACACTCGTAAAACAATAGCTCTTTCCTCCGTGAGTGGACGTATGAATGGCACAGGAATTTTTAAAAGTCACCGTAAGATGCATTCATCATGATTGTTTTTTGAATGACAGACAAACTGGACTTTCTGCTGCACAAAGAGGGCTTTATGTTTACTTCCTGGTCCCGCGGACGTCAGAGGCATCTTCACGGGCGACGCGACCTGGAGTTTCCTTTGATCAACCGGCCTCAGCGTTACCGGAAGGGTTGGAAGGAATGTGGCTCCTCCAGAGTAGCAAAGTCTGGACTAATCCAGGCCACGGATGCTTATTTAGGTCACAACATGACAGAAACCATCTCAGAATTAACTTTAAGTAGCGACAAAAGTAGGGGTGCAACCGCGATCGATCAATCGGTTCTCTGGGGATCGGGATCATAAGTTGAATTTGAGGCACTGCCAGATGGTTGTGGAGACAAAATCAGACATATTTTAAACTGGGGAATAGTTTTTACATTAAAACTGCCAGTATCTGTGATATAATGTGCCTTTTTTATGAAACCTTTTTCTTAATTTTGGCACTTTCAGCATCTTGTGAGCTGAAAGTCCACACAGAAAATGTTGATTCGTGTTTCTCAAAGCCAAAGATGACGTCCTCAAACACAAAAAATATTCAGTTTACGGTCACAGAGGAGCGAGGAAGCTAGAAAATATTCACATTTAAAGGGTAAAGCCACTAATTTTACACATTAAAGTGTGTTTACTCGGAGGAGTACGGCTGCATGTGTGGAAGAAAAAGTAGTACAAAGTCTTCTGTGGCTGCAGAGGAAGCTGCATGTAATCTAATAAATTGCCTCCAGTGATGTCACTCAGTGAGCCAAGTTGCATTGTGGGTAAAGTAGACATCATGGTTTGCAAAGCATTTCACTCATGCAACTCGTTGTGGAAAGTTGTAAAAAAAAATGATCAAAATCATTTAACAGAGCCAGAAATATTACCTCCTTCATTTGACATGTTCTTCTTCCTTTTTTAAAACATGATTCCTACATTTCCCACAATGCAACTAAGCAACTGAGTGACCTCACTGGAGGCAATTTATTAGATTACATGCAGCTTCTTTTGGAGCCACAAAAGGCTTCACATTGCTTTTTTCACATATGCTGTAGTTCTCCCCAAAACCTGTGGACACACTCTAATGTGTGAACCTTGGCAATGTTAGCCTTTAGAATCGAGACTTCTGGACTTACAAACTGGAAGTAAGAAAAACTGAGGCCTGCACTTCCAAGTCAGTGTTCTGGGATTACATAACCGTGTGAGTATCAAATTAGGAAATCATCTGGCGAATCTGACCAACCGTCTTATGAGAATAGTTTGGTTAAACAACTAAGAATAAATATTTGATTTTCGGATGCGTATCAAGAATGTCAATAAACACATCGACAGTTTGCGTTTGCCACTGAACAATCCCCGAGCTGAGGACGACACGGTTCCGGAAAAAAAAAGCGAGGGGATGGGAGCTGTGTACACAAACCGCTACGTAAACAAAGTCAGGAAGGACACAACTTGTTCCTCCGATTGCGCTGCGAGCTCATCTGAGTTTCCCCGGGGGACGCGGTATCAGGCCCCCCGAGGGAGACGGAGGTATAACGCTGATAAAGCAGACGCAATGCTGAGCTCCGAGATTAGACGAGCGATGGAGGAGTGGCCGGGCTCGCCGCCAAGTTTACAGGCAACACCAATACAGTGATTAGCCTCTGTACCCTCCTTTTGTTGCCCATTGTTGCTTCCAAAAAAAAAAAAGGGAGGTCAAGTTCCCACACGGCGGTGCGTGGAGGAGCGCCTATCGTCTAGCTCCAGATTTCTTTGTGTTCTGTTCGGCTTGTACTCCCCTCCAGGACGGAAAGTACAGGAAACGGCACCAGCATTCGGGGAATTACTTGTGTAAAGAGCTCGCGCTCAACGCGGCCTGTAGTATCTGAGAACACACATTCGAGATCTATAAGAACAAACAGGTGGTGCCGCTCTAATTCAAACATTGCGCGTATGGGGAAACGCACTTGAGGAGCTTTCCAGGAACTCAGCTCGGTCTTGTAAGCGTTGTGGGCGAGTGGGTGCACCGAGGCGGGTCATGTAACACGGCGAGAAGGCCCTCGAGAAAGCCGTCGGCCACACAGGAGAGCAGAGGAAGCTCATGTTGCAGGTTTACTGCAGCCTATAACCAGTCGATGGAGCCACGTTAATCACTCCATGCCGAGGCCTCAGACCCTCATGATGAGAAACATACCACAGGTGGCGCACAGTGACGCAGGAGAAGAGATCGGCATTCCTGTTTCGAACGGAGTGCTACTCGGGAGGAATAAGGCGACGTGAAGAGGATAAGAAACTTAAAAGGAGACATGTTTTTCCCACCTTCCTTCAGTATTCTATAGGCGCATTTAAAAGTTATGAAGCTCGACTCCCCACAGAAAATACTGCTCCCGAACGCCTCGTCAGTAGCCCCGCCTTTAATTCCATCACACTAGGCCACCATGTAACACATTTGCATAATTTCTGCCTATATTTGGTGGAAGAAATTAAGCTAACCCGAAGCTGAAAACACGACAGAGTCAACTGGAGACACAAGTGAACTATGCTGGCTCGGGCATGTGCGAGCTGACCAATCAGAGGAGACTTGGTTTTCAGGAGCTAAAACAGAGTGCTTCAGACAGGACAGATGAGAAAACTGATGCACTTTGAGAGCACTAAAGCATGTAAACATGAGCAGTGACTGAAAATAAAACGATGAACCTGAAAAGGAGTCTCTCTTCAGTCTACAAGACTTCATATCAAGGTACAAACCAGGCGGAAGAAAGCAAAACAGAGACTTAATGTATATCTTGTGTATGAAAACAAGGTAGATAAGATCCAATGTCGTCTCATTAACGTCACTGTCTATGCAGGAAATCTCCTTGATCTCCTTTTTCATTTCCTGCCACGACTTCCCCTGTCTGATTAATATGAAGAAGAAAAAAAGAAAAGAAAAATCTATCTGGCGGCTGCGTGGCGAACTTCTCGCTCTGCTCCTGCTCCTCGCTGACCTCATGAGGCTGGATAAACCTGTCGGTGCGTGAGGAGCCGGGATCAGCTGCTCGGGATCAGGGATCATCCCCATCTCTTTACAGAGTGACGCACCCAATCCCACCGGCCAGGTTCACCACGGGGGCTGGGTGCCCCCCTGCGCCGTCAGTGCAACGAGCCACACGGGGATGATTCTCGGGGGGAAAGTGATCTTTTGAATGCAAGATGCTCAAAACACGAGGGCCTGTGGTAAACTTTTTGCAGCAGTAGGCAGGGATTCAGCCAGTTAACATGACTTCTGATGATGAAGAGCTGAAGGTATAAAATGCTGATAGAAACTGCTCAAATCACTCTTATCGTGGAAACTGCTTTTAAGGAGAGGAAACTTTGTTTTATAGCCTCTTTTACAGCGAGTTGCCTCTGACAGGGAGGTTAAGCTTTCACCAGTGTTCAGTCTGGGTCTTGGTGGAGGTATGCACTCTACAGTTTGTAAGAAAGTTTAAAGACATCTGTATTTGACAAGTTGGGAATCAGCTTTCCTACAAATTGGACTTCTTTTTTGCTAATTTTTCCAAAAGCCGTGTGTTCTGGTGTTTTCTGCTTATGGCTTATTGATCACAAAGCAAAGTCTAAGTCTAACCTCTGTCTTTTTTGGGGGGTTTCTTGACGTTTCCTTGTATCCACAGAGCACCTGTTTAGTGTTACCTGCATTTGCGAAACAGCACCCCTGAGCCAATCTACTGGCATTTGATCTTTTTTATGGATCGAAAGCATGTTTGAAGTATTTTTCGCTTGAAGAAGTGACTTTGTACTGCAGAAGGTCGTGGCGGCGGTTTATCCGTTTACTCATCAAAGTGTCTCCGCTCTATAAAACTGTCTCGGTCAGAGAGAGAGGAGGCAAAGGACACATGACTATACATCTCTTATGTAATCACTGAACTGTACTCTATGCTCCTCAGGTGTGCGCCTCAACATTTGGAAATTCCAATACTTGAACAGACAAGGAAATGGATTGGCATCTCCGTGCAGAGACCATCACTCAGCAGAGCAGCGAAGGAGCACACAAGATTCCAGTTAGCGCGGAACGTTTCCCTGTTGCACCCAAGTTTCACAAGCAGCACAAAAGACAGAAGAATGAGGAATCAGCTCAGGGTTTTACAGTGTCCGCTGCCATTGTAAAAGAAGGGTAGGGCTGACACACTAGGTTTCAGTGACACTTGGAGGGTAAACACGAGGCCGATACTGTGAATCCTAACGTGTCGGAGGAACTCACACCAGCTGCAGGTGAGAATCAGACAGCTGATGAGCTCCAGGTGCATGTCAGGAAACTGCACGCGGACTCACGGGGCGCGTTTCCGCGTTTGATAGCAACCATTCGGTCTGATTCGCTGCGGCGCGTCATGCGCAACGTGGACGCACACGGCGGCCGCAGCTGAGTGTTGATTTTCTTGGAGGTGGGGGGTGTCAGCCAGCTCGTGGACCACATGGCCCTGCGAGGCGCGAGCACACGGCTTTATTCACTGAAGTCGCACCGGGGACACCTCTCCACCACTTGGCCCGCGCGCCCTGCGTCTCTCTCTTAATTGAGACTGACAGCTTCATGGAAAATAGATTACCGGCCGCTCACAGCCGCAGCGGTGAGGCGGCAGTGTCTTAGTGAGCCTGCCAAGGGTGCAACTCCAATGAATGGAAACGTTTATTGGCTCGATAAGAAGCCTGATCAACAGTGGAATACCAGAGGAATGGCACCGTGTGGCGAGATTTACGCACAGAAAGTCATCTAATAAAACCAGACAATACACGTTTCCATGTGGCTGATAACCACCTGGTCCAACCACCTGAGGAGCAATTCACACTTTTTCCACCTGGGCAGGATGCAGGAAATGCTCTTTTACGCACGTTTAACAAGTTTAACAAGGGAAAGAGGAGAGATCATAAACTTACTTCTTGTCGGAACTCATGGTGATAAACCTCGCAGATGATCAGCAGTCCTTCTGCTCGGTTCAAGTCCCTCTTGCGGTCTGCGTTTGGAAATCTTCACCCACTCTGCTCGTCGAGCTTCGTCAACTGGATCAACAACAACAACAAAAAAAAGTGAAGAAGTCGAGGAGCGAGCTGCGGCTATCTGGCTGGAGCGACTTCTCCGACTCTACAAATCAAACTGAGCTCGTCACGCGATGTCCTCATATCTTGCTGGTCTCTTCCAGATCGCTCCTCGGTGACATGGTGAGGGAAAAGTCTCGCGGGCAGCGTGCGGAGAGCCTCTGTGAGCGCAGCGTGTCTTTTTCCATATTTAAAGTGCCATCCCTCCTCCTGCGTGACGCCACAGGAGGGGGTGGAGGTCAGAAAGTTTGTCTTGGGTGGCGCAGCGAGTCCTTCAACTTGACGAGCGTGTATCTATTGTTCGCTTTGCATCTGAAAGAGGGAGATAGTTTCACTGCATCTGTCAAATGTGAAGAGAGAAAAAAAGTAAGTTTTCAGTTTTTGAGTTGTGGATGTCAATCAAACCAGCTCGGACAGGTTCATCCCTTTTATCACTTTTTACAAACATTACACTTTAAAACTTCTGCAGAAAATGTGTTTTCATTTTGGAACCTTTGTCTCAGACACTTTTTAAATATCAACTACAGTCAGTGCTGATTTTAAACACCTTTTCTTTTTTTTCTGTGCATACAAAAGCTAACAATTGGAGCTTCAGCTTGCTGTGCATCGTCTCTAAAAGTGAAAAATAAAGGTTCATTCTGTAGTTTTGGAGAATAAATATTAATCAGAAGACAAAGGTCTTAATTGGCTGATTTTTTTAAAATGCCTAAACAAACTAAATAGACATTTTTATTTGGATAAACTAAATAAATAAACTCACCTTAAAAGACAACACAATTTCATACTGTTTCACTTTGTTTATATGTGGCGGACCCTGCCACCTTTCTAACTCCAAACAGTGTTCTGGGGAACTTATTTTCCTCTCAGAACAGCTGGTTTAGTCAGTTATGGACAAAAACAATCATGTCTGAGTTTGTATTATTACCTCATTAATATTGTAAATATCACAATCATGAGTTTGAACGTCTTTCTCCAAAACTACATAGTGCCCCTTTAAAGCACCTGTTTCAGGTGGCTTTAAGCAGATCCTGTTGGAGCTACCAGGTAAAGGCAAGCTCAGCAGTCAAAAATAGCTGAGTGGACTGCTGTGATGGAGAATAGTGACATCTGCTGGAAGAGCCGAGACAAAACACCTGTTGTGATTTTAATACTTCATGTGTGGAGACAACAATCACAGGATCTCTGAACTGAAGACCGAGAAGATTTTCATGTTGGGATGTTCCTTCTTGTCAGAACATACTGAACGACGACACAATCAAAGTATTTCAAGTTTATTGTCATTGGAGAATGGACACATTCTCATTTACACACAAAATATTTATAAATACACAGCAAATGTAAGAAGGCAGCAATCATTTATAGCAGATCATTTATAATGATTGTATAAAAACAAGCGTCATCATTGTTGACGCATTTCATTGTTTACAAATTAAAACACATTATCTTCTTCCTCCTGTGGGCGCACGTTAGATTTTCCATCACCAGGCGACCTTCACAACGTGCTCAAGAACTCCTTCACCTGAAACAGCACACAACAGTCGAGACGTTAGTATCAGCAAATGCCGACATCGCCAAAAGTCACGAGTCGCTTCCATCCCGGCGACACTAACTGGAAAAACATGTTGGTGTCTCACATCTGTGTGAAGTGTGCAGAGCGGAGTCCATTTATTGTTAAAGACCTTTGAATGCAGCTGTTTACCATCAACATGAAACCGCTACATAAGCAGCTCTTCGAGACTCATTTCCATCTTTCCATCAGCTTAAAGCTGCTGGGTGTGTCTCAGTACCAGAGATCACACTCCAAACTATTTCTTTCAGCCCATTTATTCCCTTTAACAACACAGTTTATACATGTTTAGCAGTGAGTTTGTGTATACTTCTTTATAAGTCTGAGTACTATGAGTAAGTTAACATTTACAGTGCAACACCACTATCAAATACTGTGAAGGTTTGTCAGATGTAAGGTAGGTATCAACTACAAACAAATCTCGTTGCATCATAACAGTATTATGTGTTGAAGACTTGTATCTTGTCATAAACATGTATGCAACACTGATCCTACCCTCTCACTGAAGTTACATAGTGCAGAAACAAGTGATGGGGGGGGGAGTGGCTGAGACAGATGCCGTTTCTCCATCACATCTGTTGGACTGGCTCTACTCGTTTTGACTCGGCACGGCAGGGATTTGCATTTTCACCACAACTGAGCTACCTGCCTGAAGGTTTGACTCGCTTGTCCCGATCCCTGCAGTACTATGGAAGAAGCCCTGCGAACAAAGCTGCGCTAATTCAGTTACTTCAGTCACCAGCAGTAACTACACATGAAAGCGAACCGGATGAAACAGTAAAACCCAGCAGATGTCTGAAAGTACAAACAGGACGAGAGAAGAAAAAGTTACATGTTGCTTTAAATGCCGACAGGGTGATCGACACCCCGACGACTCACAAGTGGCCCTAACGACTCTGAAACTTGGAGTTCACACGTGACCTTAAGACCCTAAAGCCTGCAACACCCCTCCAGTTGCCTACGAAATAGCACTTAGAATCACTGTGACCTGGATGACCGAGAAGCTTCATCAACTAGTTTCATTAAACAAAATTATGACACCTTCTCTAAAAAATATAATTCCAAGACTGACCTACTTTTACACTTGTATTGCAGATTTCTGTGACATACACACCACTGAAACGCTGCTCTCACGCCTGGTATAGCCACTTTGATTTATTACAGTGGAAGCATAGTGTTGCAGCAGCCGCTTCGGGAAGACTGCCTGTTAGTTCTAGAAAACAACTAGATTTCTATTTGTATTACTTTCTTTTAAGAAAACAAGACTTTTAGGACTCAGTAGTGGACAGTTTAAGATATTTTGTAATGCCGACATTGCAAAACGCATAAACTAACTACTGACTACAGCTGTGAAAGGTTCGATCTTTCCCTCTGAAATCTAGCATTATGGCAGTATTATTAGAGGGTTATTGTACGCTAATACAAACATCTCTGTGGGTAAAAAAAGGCCGACAGGATGTTTGACTCATACATTCTCTCCTGGGACTATTTGGATGGAGACCAATCAGTAAACATCATTGGACCGTTTCGAGTCTTTAGCCGTCACTCACCTTCTCGATCATGTCAGCGCTCTTGGTTTTACTCCCCTTAAAATCTTCATTCACGTCCATGGTTAAGACCGGCACGTCGCTGAGATACTCAAACTCCATCCTGTGGGCCACAGGGGGACACATGGTTAGTGATGCTGAACAACTCCACATCCAGGAAACAGCATCCACATGTCATGCTGCTGTACTTTTTCTCAAAAGTGATGTTCTGTGACTTTACGGGAAACGACCTCATCCATTTCTTAAAACACATTACTGTGGTAGAGTGCAGATCACGTGCATCCAAAACGGTTTCAGCCTCAGGTTATTGAATTAATGGGATCTTTTTCCTTGTGGCCAATATTAGACATAACATCCTGATCTTTTAAAGATACAAATAGATCTGTTGTCTGTGTCCACATGTGCTCACTTCATGGTCTTGTGCTGCAGCCAGCTCTCGTGCTTAAAGTGCAGCTTCTCCAGATACTCCAGAGGGATGTCTTGCTCTTCTTGTCTGCCTCTCAGGCGCAACCGCTCTAAACATCTCTGCACAGAAGCACACGCACAGGGAAATTAAATTAAATCTTTCCATTTATATGTAGCAATATAGCAGAAGAGGCTTGGGAGGGCTGCAGGAGTACCTCTGGTGAAGCTCTGAGGTAGATGATGCCGTCCAGCTCGATGTTTTTGCCAAACTGGTTGTGCAGCCAGCCGTGCCAGTCCTGGTAGACTGACCATTCTGTGTCATTCAGACACTCGCTCTCATACAGGTTGGCTGCAAAGATGTACCTGGGACACAAGAGGAGGTAGTAAGACAAAAACGTTCAACTGAGAAATGGACCGTATCAGTAATTTCTTACTTTCAGTACAAGCTGCATATCTGCATCGGTTCTGCCATCTTTCAAAATATACTTTTAGCTGGGCTGCAACCACCAAATCATTTATTGCAAATTAACCTGCTGCAACTTAAAATCATTCTTATTTCTGATGAATTTCTGGATTAATTGATCAGTTATTTGGTCTGTAAAATGTGTTTCTAAAGCACAAGACGATGTTCTTAAATGTCTTGTTTTGTTCAAAACACAAAGATCTTCAGTCATAGAGGCGTAAAGAAACCAGAAAATATTAAGCATTGGAAATATACTGTATATGGAAATATTTAGATGTTGGTCGATACCTGTCACTGTAGATGGACCGCTCGAAGAACTGCACAGGATTCTCGGCCTCTCGGAGCTTCCCATTGGCCGACCTGATCTGGGCACGCACCCTGCTGATGCAGGCGTAGCTCTGGAAGGTGTAGGCCCACCTCTCCGGCTTCTCGTACATCATCTGGAGCACGTTCCCCCCGCTCCTCTGCGATGTGGTCAGCTCCTGGGACAGAAGGGATGATGGTGAATTCAAAACTGTGTCTTCACTTGATACTTTCCCATTGGGATCAATAAATCTTTTGCAATTACATATTAGTTATGTGCAGTCCAAGTATTTGAAGAGCACTCTACTCTATAATTTGCAGTGGCTGACATTTATAGACTGGGGTTTTGAAGATTGTGAATCATTTTCTGAAATGTCTTTTAACTCTGGTTAAAATTAATAATAAAGACAGGCTTATCTTAAACCATAAAAAAGGGAATAACCCATAAACCATCCATTGTTTCCAACTTCCACCAGTTCCTTATGAACAGCTACATCACATAACTCAGTCCCACGATCAGCAGAGGGCGCACGATCAAACTACAGCAGTTGCACAGAATATATGCAACGGTCTTGTTAGAGGACTCAGCAGTTGCACATACTGATGATACCCCTCTACTATCATTTTACACTGTGCTGAACAGTGTACAGTATCATTCTGCACAGTCAAAAACTGATGATTTTGACTTTAACATTACATTATTATTCCTAGGTTTTTACTAGCTTACATGTCAAAAAAGATTTTTTTTAGAAAAAACATGAATTTACAGTAAAACTAGTTTATTGACCGTCAGAGAAATTATCAGAAAGATTTATAAATGGATGAATAATTTGATTTACAAAGCAAAAGCCTCTCAAATTTTAACATCTGCTGCTTTTCTTTTTTGTTTTCCCCCAATCACAATGAACTGGACTGTTTTTCAGACAAAATAAATCTGTATACTTTTAATTGTGATGGGCATTTTTCTCAATTTTCTAATGTTTTAGACACTAAACTATGAAAATCGAAGAAATAACTGACGGATCAGTTGATAAAGTAAATATCTGATAGTTCCAGCGCTCCATAAACGACTGATCCCCAATATTGTGTATGTTTGTGCAACATAATGAATTCTGCTTTCACTATATAATGTATAAATACGTCCAAATGGCTTTAATTAAGTTGTTTAAGCATTTTATCATCATGAGAGAGACTAAACCATCATGAAATAGTGTTATACTGTATAAGAGCTTATATATGGGTGTGTTGAACCACTGAAACTGAGCCCAAGGGTGGGGCTGGGCCTGTAGTCGTGTGGGAGGTTAGAGATGTTTGCCCCGATGATGACATGATCATCTGTCCAGTGTGGGACCATCTGTTGCTCTGGATGTGAGCTGGTGACCAGTGACCAGTGCAGATATATGGACAGATGGCAGCTGCGCTCTAAATACAGCCGAATACTCTCCCAGTCATCTTAACGTGTGCTGTGCACGCTGAGCCTGAGCAGACAGGATTGGAGGATCTTGTTCCTCTGACGCGCCAAACTCCATAAGGAAATTCGTGATTTATGGAGTTGGCTTAGATGCGTGAGCTGAAGCCAATCACGGCGTTTTTTCTAAAATAAATAGTTGTTTATGGGTGTCAGCTGACAGGCCGAATTAAGACCAGTATCTAAAAGTGCAGGAATGTGAGTGTACAGTATGTAAAATACCTCGAAGTCACTGCCTTTTGTTTGGACATTGCACCATCTGGCGATTGGCTCTGGTACCACCTCCCAGTCCCCGCTCTCCTGCTCCAAAAGGCGCACAAAGGTAGATTTGCCCGCCGCTGAACACAAAGGATTCAGACATTTAGGTTAAATTACATCTGATAAAAGCACCTAGTTATATATATGATTGCTATATTAGCTACCGAGCGTGCAAGCTAATAAATTAGTGGAGGTTTTGACAGTAGTCTGGCATTTGGCGGTAAAATTTTAATGGTGACAAATTTCGACTAATAGAGTCATAACCACTGAAATCATGGTCTGAAGATTGTTAAATCTGTCTAACGTACCACCTGGTTGTGGTTAAGGTTTTAATCTAGCTAGTTTAATCTGCAAAATGTCGCCTTTTCTTCCAAAACAAATGCAGCTGCACTCACCGATATTTCCCTCGATAGATATCCGTTTTATCCTCCTCTCCATCGAGTCGTTCATTGAGTCGTTCAGCGGCTCTGGGCAGGGCCTCTTCGGAGTAAAAGACATTTTCCAGCTAGTAAAAAACACGTATTTTTGATTAAAGCGGCTGCTGCAGCTGCTGGACGTCTCCCTGCAGTTTGAAGTTTGGCGGTAACAGATGTCAGGAAGTGGCGGTTCGCACAGATGTGACTCCGCCCCCCGGAAGTAGCAGCTGATGGGGGAAGTATTTAAAGGGGCACACTGTAAAAGTACTCGTTCAAGTAAAAGACCTGCATTCAAAATTGATTCGAGTAAAAGCATAATAGTTTTAGCAGCAACATGTTTACATTCTTAGGGAGTACTGCTCAATATGTGGGGGAAAAACAGTATATATTTATTTGTGGCACAAGGTGCATTGTGGATAATGTAGGCACCAGGTTTTGAAAAGAAAGAAGACTGTGAATTAAAAAGGTGATATCTCTGCAAGCTGAATCGATCTTGATCATTAGTCCATAATGAGTCCAACAGTATGAGTTAAAAGAACAGATAAAGTAAACAGCAAGTTACTGGAATTAACTAATATAATAAAAAAACAACATTGATTTTATTTCCATCTGCACTGAGCTCACACAACACAATAAACAATACAATGGATTCAAAGAGTCAAGACCACCTTTATTTGCCTTGTAAACAGCATAAATCAATTCAGTAGCATTGAAAACCCCTACCAAGCCATTATTTACAAACATTTCATCAATTATTACAGTCGAGGAGGAAAAAAACTGTAGGCAATAGGCTATGTTACGGGCATTTCATAAGGATGAGATGCTTTCAGGATGACTGATTTTTCTATTACATTTTCAGATATCTGGTGAGCAGTAACATTCATAATAGCTAGCTAAGGAAGTGGGGGGAAAAAGATACTCAACGATTAAAAACAAACAAAATTGTAATATCCAAATAAGGGAAGGAGGGGAAGCAGCCTCTAAAAAGACTCGATGCATTCTTTAAACCAAAAAAAAAAAAGCTACCACTCCATGCTCGCTGAAAAGTATTTTAAGACAGGTCTAACCCTCAGTATTTACATGTGTGCATTGAAGTATTACACCTCTCTGACAAAGTTCCAGATAAGAAGATATATAAAATGTTTTTTTCGAAACCAAACCTGAAAGAGAAGCAACTCTATTTCCTATCAAACACCAGAATTTAAGCACTACAGAGGAAAATTAATATTAGATAAAGAACGAATGCGCCGACTGGTAACCCTTTTTAGTGTTTCGTGTCAATTATTGCATAGTAAACTACACTTTGAGATTGGGAAGGGGGTACATGCGTCTGCTGTTCGGAGCACAGCAACAAACAACCATACAAAAAGCATAAGAAATCTCACTTGTGCCTTAATCGTAGCCAATTTCCAGCGGAAGGTTAAGCGATGCGACATTCATTTGGGGAAATATATGAGGGAGGAAAACTATATGGTCAGTCACATGACACGGCTTCTCACAAAGCACAGTCTATGCAGTATAAACATTCAGGCGAGAGAGGTCAGGAAAATTGTTCAAAGTGCTTTATGGCTCGTGAGATAACAAGGGACGCGGCAGAATCCGATTCAAAATGCTCGTGTTTTTTTGGGAGGTTGTGACTTTAAACACAGGTCTCTACTTCTATTTGCAAACATTTATATACAATTTAAAGTGGCAGTTCACCCCCAGATGAAAAATATGTTTTTTCTCTTAATTGTAGTGTTATTTATCCGTCTGGATCCTTTTGGTGTAAGTTGCAGCGTGGCTGTAGAAACGTCTCCCTTCTCTCGACGATGATAGAAACAGATGGCTGTTCATTTGCATTTTAGCGCTCAGCGCAAGACACTGACAGCTGTTTGCAGATTTTGTGTGACAAGCAAGCACGAAGGAAATTATAGTGTCCTCACAATACATGAATTTGATGAAAGTTTCTTAGCATCAGCCCAGTGTTTACTTTTGCCAGCAATGTTTCAGCATCGTATCGAGTCAACTCGTGTACCAAAATGTTCTCCGACTTCCCGAGTTGCTGTTCCGACTTGAGCTGCGTCCTCCTTGGCTCCTAGCTCGGTTGGTTAGCTTAGTTAGCTATCCTCCTGACCATGATGCAAGCGGTGATATGTTTGGCGGGTAGTTTAGCAGAAGGAAAAATAGTTCTGACATTGAACTGCTCACCACAAGATCCTTGGATTACTTAAATGACTAGTTCCATTATATTCAAGAGAAGGCAGATACCTTTATGGTCAGTATCTCCAAAACTCGGCAACTCACACCAAAACAATTTAGATGAATAATGAGCATTAAAGGTCAGAGGAAAAATATGTATTTTTGATTTGGGGGTGAACTGTCCCTTTAATGTTTTAGATCCCTTGAAGACTTTTCCTAAAATTCCGTTTCTACTTCAAGTTTTTAGGGGAAAAATAACTAGTACACAGAAACATGTCACTAGGAAAAAGCTAAAAGTTCAGTTAATTTGAGTCCCTGCTACAACATGACAATATTCTAGCCTCACTTCTATATCCTTCGACACATTCATTTTATCATAACCTGCACAGAACGCTTGGTAAAGACACTTTATAACTAAATAAGGAGAAGGTTGGCGAGCAGTATGGTTTTACAGAGAAAACACCTTCTAAACCAAGTTACAGTAGAAATTTAAAAGTGGCGTGAGGGGGAATTAAGAAGCGTAGAAACTTAAAAGGGAGGTGAGGTGGAAAATTTAATGTTTAGTCAATCGAGTTAGTGGTATATGGCCTTTATCGTCTTACAGTTCTCACTGTTGATATAGGGCAATTGCGAGCCATGCTAGGCACTTAGGGTTCTTTTGTGTTGACAGATGTGGGCTGTTACAGATGTAGACAGTAGTAGTCTGCAACCCAGATCCTCCTATGTAGCGTAATGACTTAAATAACGAGCCTCTGTCGTTAAACAGGCTGAAAAAGGCGGGCTTAAATACTCGCACCGACACCAACAACGCCCTCCTATAATGATACAGCAACTCTGCTCACGCGCTTTTCTCCCCAAGAGCGTGGAAACGCCTCCTGTAGCCATAAAATCCAAGTGAAACAAAGAAATCTGTGTAGCGTTATAGAAAACTAATGAACATATTTCTATATTATCCTAAACGTCAGCCCTGACTGAATACTGGGGATCTTTACATACAGCTAAGAGCATCTTCTCCAATATGTTAATCTGTGGTTTTGTTCAATTAAGCGTGTAATCCCTGATTGCATTAGTCCTGGTGCCATAAACCTATCAAGACCCTTCCTTTCTTCCTGGCCTTATTAAAAACATTTCCCCAAATGGAAATATAGTATATATACTGCATACATACAGCCAGGGTGGGGGTGGGTATCTGTGCAAAAACTAGAAGACCAATAAAATAAAGGATTACAATGCTGTTTATCTATCCTTGGTTGTCAGTTTTTCAATCAGCTCCTGTAGTGGGACCAGCTCTTTCCTGTCGATGAGGTTGAACTCCTGAAAAAGACAAAAAGAAGGAAAGATTTCTCACTTTGTGCTACATTTTTTTTTACAGCACAACTCGAGCGAGAAGCACCGAAAAGCTGGTATTGAAATGTCAGAGATTCCGTACCTGAACAAAAAAGATGAAGTGTTTGAACGACGTGTTGAGGTGGGCCTCCTCCTGCAGCTGCATGACGGAGTCAAAGTGCTGGTGGTAGATGTGAGCGTAGACTCTGAACAGCCGCTTCAGGATGGTCTTCGCCACCGACATGAAGTTTCGCTTGAAGGGGACACCTTGGGAGCAAGAGGGAGGAAGCCGTTATTCAAACACACAGCCGAAGATAAACAGTAGCTGGGACGGTCGTTGAGTTAATGGCTTTGTGGAAACACTTTCAGATAAAGGATTTTCAGAGCTTTAGAGCAAAATATTATTGATATTTCACAAACTAGTGTTGTCAAACATATGAATTAATGGATACATAATGGGCCTTAATATGTCAAACTGTTTCAACACTAATCTTCTTCAGTACACACACACACGACTTGATCTAAGAAAAAAGGAAACGTGTCTAAAGAAAAAAGTGTGATGTTTAATGGTTACTCTGTTATTCTGCTGTCCTCAGCTGCGAGCCGAGAAGACACACGTATAAAGCTCACTCGATCCATCTTCGTCTCGCTGTTAATCTCAATAAGCCCCAAACGCTCAGAGCAATGAGGAAAGATGCAAGTACAGCGTGTTCTCTGGGATTGCCAGTGCCTTCGCAGGCAGGCCACGGCACGATTTAAGGGTAGTGCAAACAATCATGACTGCAGCACGGAACCACATCGCCTCAACTCTGCGGTTCATCCGTAGGTGGGAGATTCTGATGGAGTTGCAACAGCTCTGCTCTGTACACCTCAGTGATTCAGTGAATGTTAAGGGAGTGCAGACGCCAAGAGAGTATCTTCCTGCAGGTTACACAGCAGAGCTACAGTAACCTACAGTGCAACTCAATTATTCAAAGGAAGCAGGTGACAGACAGGACAAGGAGCTCTTTAATAAAGCTAAAACACAGGGCTTGACATGCACGTTGTCCACTCTTCTATGTGTTTTATTCATTCAGAAAACAAACCCGACCATCCCTGGAGTCTTTTACATGTATTAACGATCTACAGGGAAGCTCCTTTGAGGTCTTTCTGGTACAAAATGATAGCCGCCATGGATCTATTCATCGTGGTACTGAAGCACACTCCAGGTGACTGAGGTGTACTTCAGGATGGATGGGATAATTATCTGCGCTGGCTGCCATCCACCCCAATAAAAGCTCCACCTTAGACGGCACAAGCCTCTGCTAGTTGGGAGGCTGAGAACTGAGTTGGTATTTATGCAAAATGCAGCTGCTACCCACAGTAAAATTCCACCAATTTCAATCTGGATGTGTTTGTGAAATATTCCGTGGATCCATAAATAAGCAAACAGGCGACATTTTCATGTGCTTTCCTGCTGACGACCCAGAAGATGTCCCATCGGGAATTATAATAATAACAACAATAATAATCCATCCACTTTTGCAAAATGTCTTCCCTTCTTCCGCATCACACGGCTTGAACTTTACTGCATCTACAATTCAATTAGCATTTCAAGCTATATAACTGTACATTCCCTCCAAGTTTCAACAGTTTATCTACAAGTATAAATTTACATTTTATTAGTTTTAACATCCATTCACTTTGCATGGCAGCTTAAACTCAACAGACTACAGCTGTTGGGTAAAACTGTCTGCAGACATCCGATCATTAGTCATTCAGCAGGTGAAGGAAAGCTGCTTTTCTTTAGAGCTCATTACTAATGAGAAACCACATAAACACATAAAGCCCACACGAAACAGACGGCTTTGACGGGCGATGAGAGAACCCGGAGGTGAGGCGTACCGATCTTTGAAGGGAAAAGCGTCTCATCGTCCAGCTGGTCTTGCACCCAGGTCATGAGGTAATCGATATACTTGGGAGCGGAGCATTTGATGGGCTTCTTGATGTTGGTTCCATCGGCCCAATGGTACTCGTACCTACAGGAAACACAGGTAGAAGATATCTTGTATTGAAAATAGTTATGGATTCCATCAAGTTAACGTCAGACAACAGATCCTCAGTCACTGATGCCATTTAATGTACAACAAGACAGTTTTTCTAGTCTCATTTTCAAGAGGCTGATGCAACTCACCAATCACATCTTTCTCATATGGATCCTTTCAACCTTGCAGGAGCCAATCTAACTCTTGAGAGCTCAGTTTTTTCCCTGAGAGCTACTAACATCTAAAACATCCACTGAGAATGAAATGAGCCTGGCAGCAGGAGGCCAGACTGCTGATTAAGGCAGGTAGGTGTTTCACATTATCACGACAACAACGCACGCAGCATTATGAATTTAATTAGATTTTAATCACCCCCACCCCCTCCTCTTCCCCGTGCCCCTGCTGAGCCTTGAGAGACGAAGATGAGGTGGTTTTATTAGACTACAACCTCACGGATCTACAGCGATGAACTTACTTAGGACCAGCGGACATAACTGGACAGCTTTCCTCTGTGCAAAAATCTGTGATGGTGCCGTACAGCATGTTGATCTGGTTGAAGAAGTCCACAGCTGAAAAGAAAGAAAAAAAAACATATTTAAATCAAGAATAGATGAGACCAAACACCATGTGTGTCAGCATAAATAGCTGGCATCAAGTTTCCCCACAGCCCTCCACACCCCCCAACCCCGCTTCACAGCTCAGCTCAAACTGTAGACCAGGGCTCACTCCAGTTATCTGCAACAAAACGCGTTATCACTCATTCCCAGCGGCACACGGCCAACTCTGGGTTTCTTTCAGTTGGAGATATCTATTTAAAGTGTTGGCAGACTTGGTGTTCTTTCTGCTAAACTTACGGAAAGAAATCTCACATGAAAAAGACTCACTGAACAGCTGATGTCTTGTGGAAAGAGGCCGTTTAAAACGTGATCAACGAAGATATCTTTGTCCAAAACGTTTTGTATTCATGACGGGGTCAAGGGTTGACATTAACTTAAAAAATATCACCTTATAGATCAAATATTGGACACTGTCAATTTAAGTAACCTCCACATGGTTGTAGAGCTGCAAGACCTCACTACAGTTTTTAAAGATAATGTGAAGCTTGATCACGACCAGTGTGGGAGAGCAGAACTGAGGCAAGACTTTTCAAGGCAAGACCCTGCTAAATTATTTTTTTTAACTTCCTACTGTCTTTTCATGTCAGTAAGCACAATTCAGATGCTTCATACAACCACTTGTTGGGAGAAGGAAAGCATGATATATAATAGATATATCAGGCGAATAAATCAAAAGGGAAACTTTTAATATCAGCCATAATACAGACAAACCAAACTGGTATGAAAGTGTCAATGAAGGCCAACTGTTACTTTACCTCACACAGCCTGCATCTCGGCCAAAAAGCTGCATTTGAACAAAATGTAATGGCTACAGCTGATGGCCAACTAGCTTGTACGTTCTGCTCTTGTGTGAGAGGAAACATCTCTCCATACCACCAGGTAGCAGTGGTCTGTATTCATCAGGAAGACTCGGAACTGCAGATAAACAAACCGTTGTTGCTAGAACAGCCTTTGCCTACCATTCTCACACCACACTCGCAAATACAGCCACATCTTCTCGAGAATATGTCTCTTCTCTAGGTGAAGGGGTGGAGGTGAAAAAAGAGAGAAACTAGGGCTAGGGAACTTCTTCTAAAATACAAAAATGTGAAATACAACAGCACTAATTTCACACGAGAAGCAGGTAATTCTTAGTTATCGGTATCGGATGGAAAAATGTGATATCGTGCCTTCTCAGTTGGGGGAACACAGATATATCTGGCTGCAGCCTCTGCCGTGCTCTCAGCTGATCACCGCGTTGCCATGACAGGCGCCAAAGTCGTCACCATGACAGATTTTCCTGGAGCCCAGACTGAGCTGGATGCGTATGCAAAGAGACAGCCGAGCCACAGAACATCAGAGACGCTCGGGCTGTAAAGACGGTATTGCAAGAATCGTTGAGTCACTATAAAAGCGCAAACCACTGGTGGATTACTGCTTCAGATGCTACCACATGATTATCTGGGCTGGGTCGTGAATCAAGTGTGACTTTCAATTATCATTTTGGCTTCAAACAGCTGTGAAAACAATATAAATTAGATTAAATGATTATTTTTGACGAGTTCTGTTTCACAATCGAGCGCTTGTTTCGTCTTGTGTTATAAATCCAGCGAACCCCTCTCCTTTACAGCGTTCACCCCTCCCTAGAAGCCTAAACTCACTCTCAGCCAGGCTGCGGCATGTTTAGTTCAGCTCCAGACGAGATGAGGAGCCTTTGGTCAACAAGAAAGATTAGAAACCCTTTCAGCAAAGATGACAAACATTGGCTGGTTGCTGCTTCTTAATACACAATGAACTCACAGTGGGAGAGCAGTACCAAATAAATCTGAATACATCTACTTAATAAATTCACGACGCTCCCAAAGTCAATGAGTAATCGTGTTCAAAAATGGTAATTTCAGTGTTGAACAAAATCTTCAGCATTGTGATTTACGTCGTACTCGAGCAGCCTCATCTGTCACAACGCTTCTTAAAAGGCTCAAGTGAACTGCGTCTCGTGGACAGACATCATGAGGAAAGTCATAAAAACTTGGTGTTGGGAGAAGTAATTCTAACTTCCCTTTATTGTGCAAGTTAGAACAGCTCACGCAGCAGTGACTAACATCCATCCATTTCCACCAACCTTTTCTGAAACCGGAGAGTACAGGGATTGCGCACGATGACTGACACGGCCAAGACATCTCTCGGGCAAAAACTCAAAGCCAGAGGATGCCTGAACTTGTCAAGTAAACGGAGTAGATAATAGTGGATACACGCAGTCAGTCTGCTTCATTTTTTATGCTCTCGTGCTACAAAGGGATTCCAAAATGCACCAAAACCTTTGAAGACCCGTGCAATTCGGTCCACCCACGTCAACTGCAATTACCTTCAAGAGCATCAAATGACATCAAAACAGCAAAATCAACTTTCTTTGAGTCCTGCATCAATTTGGTCAGATCAGAATTCAAAACATTACCACTCAACTGTAAAAAGACTTAAAATAAAAACTTAATTAAATTCCTAACACGCCAAGACGCTGGACATCTGAAAACCCTGGAGGGCACTCTGACGCAAGAGGATATTAATCTTCTGCTGTCCGACCACTTGTCTCAATTTAGACCTGAGTAAACAAGGCTCTCAGAACACAGACAATAAAGTCCATTTAACATTCACAGTGGTTTTTCCAGCATGAATGCACGCGGTCTTTAGAGGGAATGCCAAGATCCTACAGCCTGATAGTTCACCCTCAACTGATTCTTGATGTGGACTAAATGAGATTTCAGGAACAGAGGCACTGAGAAGCATGCAAATAAAGAGGCCGAGAGGAGACTGACAGTTAAAATAAAGGGAATACAGGGACTCTGAACTTAAAAAGGTGCATCAACAAAGGGGGGAGAAGGTAAAACTGGTGCTTACTGTTGACTGCGACCCACTCATTTAGGTCTTCACCCTCGGGCAACATGACAGCCATGCGCAGGTTCCCACTTCCCAGTGTAGCCTCTGCATGTTTCAACAGCTCGTACTGGTGAGAACCCTCCGGGATATTCTTCTTGGGCTTGAACGTCTTGGATGAGCGGCTTCCACTGTGAGTCACATTTCAAAGAGGAAGACAAACGGTGTGATAAATAAGGAGGCCGATAAGATGATGACAAACCGTGAGCTCACGCGGTAACCCCCTTAGGTGAGGGACTTTTGCAGACAAAAAGTCAGGATCTTGATTAGAGAAAAAAAGAAAAGGAGTTGTTGAGCTCTCGTCGACTTGATGGGTTTGGCAGATTCGGGGTGGAGGAGCCAGAACAGTATGTCTCTCTGTGTGTTTAATGAGGTCATTTGGAGAGGTGCAGTGTTCAATCCCTCTCACTGCCCAATTAAACAAGAATTCATGAGAGTCACAACATGGTGGGTCACACACTTTATACAGTTATTCATTCAATCAGAGCATTAACATCATCTACTAAAACCTATCTAGATCATTCAATATCATTTTAAATTTTATTTTAGGGAGCAAGATAGACTCTTATGTCACTATATCCTTTTGTGACATAAGAGTGGTTGAACCAAATACCTAGATCTTGCGATATAATATTGTCCATGGCCTGAAACGTGCTTTAGGTTAGCATTATACAAACAGGAATCAACCATAGCTGATCAAAAAATACCTGATTATCCACATTAAAGGGGGGCTTTTCTGATTGTATATATGCTGTGTATCTTCTAGGAAATGTCAGACGAGTCCTTCAGTGAGGTAAATAAACTTAAAGTAAAAAAAGGTAACCTATTAAACTCAGTGTTTTGCTGGGGTTGAGTGTTTTCTGTTTCTAGCTCATCTCTTCTTCAATTTACCTAAAAAGACGCGCATTTAAATTGATGTCCACCCTCTTAATTTCATCCACAAACAGACATTTTGTGTAGCTAGCGAAAAAATAATCGACAAGTTGTGTTTCTTTGATAAAATATTGGGTTAAAGGATGAATTGGTGGTGCGTACTGTCACATCGAGGCTGGATTAGCCCGAGGCAACAAAGTGTTCACGCCAGCAAATATCCAGGCCGGACTGTGAGCCACTCACAGTTAAAGAAATTGCTCTAGGAGCGTTGCTGTGTAGGTTCAAGCTCTGACGCAGAACATAATAGAAGGTATTCACAGATTACAAATAATCTACTATCGATGCGGATGTTAATCTTCATAATAATACACAGAAAGCAAAGCGAAACACATTGGACATTCGGAGCTGAATTCAGGAAGTAGCCCTATCCCGTGTTATGCTATGGCTAGCCAGCTAGCTGTGTTACGCAGAAACCGCTGAGGTTTTCCGAACACAAATCTAAATGACAAGGTAAAATAAGCATTGAAGATTCAGTCAGAACTCACAATAGAAAGCTCATGTTTCCTCGGTTGGCAGAAAATAACTCTCCTGGCAAAAAGCTGACAAGCAGAGTGGAGGCAGACCGAAGGGATTGTTTGCTCAAACTCCCCCTCACACGTCCGCGGGTTCCTCTCGGGCTTCCTCAAACGGTCCTCGCGTAAAATACAAATTAAATATGACTTCACTAGAAAATATCTACACCTTAGTGTTAAAGGAAATAACTGAATTGTACAGGCAGACTGGTCTATTGGATGCTGCTCTGTACGCTGTGAGGCAGCAGCGCACTGAATGTAGTGCTCACTTCTTCATCTGACGCTCGCGGCAGATCACACGCACTTCTGCCGCGTGCTGCCACCCAGTGGACAGAAATGGTTAACGCAGCAGTTTGACCCTAAAACAATTTTGTACAAAGAAACTCACTTCTCTGTAGCTACGAAGCTGAGAATGTGCTGAATTTGCTGTCATCTGTGAACAAAATATTTTCATATTCATATTTCCTGTTATTAGTCTGATAATAATACTGAAAAACCAGTCCATTCATAGCCTGTGGTTTGGATTTCCCTTTATTTTGTGCATGGGCATCATTTATGCAACCACAATTTTAGGTATACAAGCAGAGATCCTTAATATTTCAAAAACATGTCTTAGAAATTATTACTTAAATTATTTTTTTCATCCTTGTCAAGATTTTGATGATACCATTACATTGTATTTGCTTAATGAATTTGTGTAAGAAAATAAAGTTGTGAAAAACAATCTGTAATAGTGTTGTCAGAATGTAACAAAATGTAATAAAATGTTGGTATATTTTCTATATATTCTATTCATTGTATTTTAGTTCTAGATTACCTTCATTTTAACTGCTTCAAATAATGAGCTAATACCCCACTGTTAGTTTAAGAAAATTGAAAGTAATGAAAGTAGGTTTTTTTTCAGCTTTGTTGTCTTCATTTTTAGCTGTATGTGTATTATATATTCTTGTAAACTGTTTTGGAAATCCGTGTGTAAAAACATTGAGTGCAACTTGAAACCTGACTCAGCTTCCTTTTGTCAGTTGGATATTTTCTACACACTCTCTTTCAGATTGCTTCATACAAAAGTATATGTTTACTAAATCTTTTTTTATTGTAAATCCTGTTAAGTTGTATTTGTGGAGTCAAAACTTCCGCTAGATGTCACAGTTTTACGTTTACTCTCATTATGAAAGGCGTCTGAGCACAACAGTGACATCACAAGGCTTACAGTTCAAGCAAGTCGTGCTGCCTTCACTTGCTGTCGGACATATGCATTCCAAACCTTTCTCCTGCCTTTCACAACCACTCTGTCTGATAGTTTGAACGTATATCATACTTATCCTTTTTCCTTTTCCTGGGGGGTGCGTGGGAGGTGGGTTATCACTTAGTTATTTATATCTATCTTTACCATAGTCCTTTATGTACTCTGTTTGTTCAATTAATATTTTTCTTGTATTGTGTATAACTGTAATAAACAGTGTATAGGATATGTAAATGTACGTTGAAACCCCCCAGTAAACAGAAGGAAAGAAAAATACATATATAAATAAAAATCGAGCACGATATGGCAGTATTTTACAAATGATAACATAATAATTAATTAAAACAGTATGCTGATCCCTGAACACGTCTGACTAACAAACGTCTCGCACTAGGACCGCTCAGCCGTGTGTCAGCTGACGAGGCAGCCACATATATGCGTCGCGAGCCTGTATGGCCCGCAGCTTTTTCAGCTTGTTGCAAAAAACGGATGTTCCTGCCGTGACAGGCCCATGTCTGAAAACCCAGACAGACGGTCACATTTCACCAGAAAGTCAGCTTCACTCGAGTGCGTCGGCGTAGAGAAAACAGGTAAAACGCCTCTTTGTATCTAGAACTAGCTCACGAGCCCAGCTAATGTCACGTTAACGTCTCCTTGTCCCTCGGGGTTACGTATTAGCGAGCCGTTTGATGTGTTAGCCAGTGTTATTTCTTTATCCGCAACAGCAGCAGAGCAAGATGGAGTGTGAGTGGAAGCCAGACGAGCAAGGACTTCAACAAATTTTACAGCTGCTGAAGGAGTCTCAGTCGCCAGACACGTCCACGCAGAGATCCGTCCAGCAAGTATCCTTTTTGCTAAGGCAGGCGTGGATGTTGTTAGTTTAATAATGTCAGGGGAGACTCAACAGGCTAGCTAGCTAACACTAGCCGAGGTGGGTACCGTTATAAGCAGGTACGCAGGTGCTGCTGACCGCTTGGTGCTTATTGTCTTTAACAAGCTCAACGTGCTGCTAGCTAAGCAGGCCGTGCCGTGCTGGATAACTCATGCCTAACCCATGTATAACGCTAGAAACTGGTCTATTATGGCGAGGTTAATATCACAGTTAATACCAAACGTCGCATGTACCGGTGAGCTTGATCCAGCAGTTAATCGCCTCCATACACACCCTCACATTGCGTTATTATGCTCCATCAAACTTAATTAAGTTAACGGCCAATTCATGCAGCACTCATGTGTATCATCCTCAAGCTAATCTTCTAACAACACCGGACAGAGTGCTGTTCGGTTTACCTTGAAATGAGGTTATAGCTAAACATTATATTAATGTTACACTTGAAATGTCAAAGCAAGCAGATAATTGTTTTTTAAAAACGTGTGTTTAATGATGATGCAATGGAAATTGGGCTAATGATGGAAGCAAAATGTTAACATATTGGCTTTAATCATCTTTCTCTATTAACAAAACATTAGTCTCTCAAAAAAAAGTAAAATGTGTCTGGGTGTTTAGTTCAGTCTGTGCGAGCATATAGCTGAACATTATGTTCGTTCTACATTGTCTGATTTCAAAGCAGACAAGACAATTGTTTATACAAGCCTATGTATTGTACTAATTATGTAATGAATAATCTATTAATGATGTTAGAAAACTGTTAGCAAATTGACATTAGCCCATCAGCCTCTAAATGAAATGTCAGGGAATTAAAATGCAATTTACACACTTGGCTTTTGTGTAAAGATCAAAATCTAAAAGCATGAAATTACTGGTTTTAATTGATTAATACACCAGCATGCAAAAATGGAGAAATAGTAGAGCCTGGCGGATAGTTGATTTTTGGGGCTGATAGTGACATCAGGAAATTAAAAAAATCTGATACCAATATATCCACCAATATACATATGTTTTTTGAGTGAGTCCTCGACACACTAGTGACAAAGGTATGTAACTGAGGCAGTACTTACATACATCAGTGCATTGAAACTGTAAACTACACTGGGAATTTCCAGAAATATAAATTACTCCAGGCTTCTTTTTCTGAATTATCATCTCCAAAAATAAAAATTATCATAACGTTGATAGGCCACTATTAGGTCACTTATTAAATAACTTCGGCACTAGTGTTTGATAACCACATTTGAGGGATCGTTGCAAAAAATGTGTTTACAGAAGAATATTGACTGATATATCACTTTTTACTCCCGAATGACGGTGCCAGCTTCGATCTCAAAAATCCATTATTGATTTGAGCCCTTATTTAAGTGCTTTATAAATTCGACCTATAGCTTCTGTGCAACAGTGCTTTGTACATGACATTAGTTAACAGTTGTTAACTACTGCTCCCTGCTGTCTGCTTGCATACTGATCCTAAATGATTTACTTATGTAATGCATTATATGCACTGCATCATTTGCACACAGACAAGCTGCTGTTATATCCCTAAATACGTCATCTGTCTGGTGACATACAGTATATAGTCACGTCATATGATATATTTATGAACCCCTACAAATGTACACATACACACAGCTATACTGTTACATTACACCACCACTTGGACACACAAACTTCTGCTCTTTCTGCCATTACTGCAGCAAAAGAAATGCATTTATAACCATGTAACAGATTTTGGTGCTAATGTGCTCACACCCTTTTAACACGCTCTACATTCAGTTAGCACCTTGTCTTCCTCAACCACCTTTCCCAGAGACTCGAGCAGCTCAACCAGTACCCAGACTTCAACAACTATTTGATATTTGTTCTGACAAAGTTAAAATCGGAAGGTAAGCTCCCATTCTGTCTGTTTCTGTCTGTCGTTTTGACGCATGTGTACCGTGTTCCTCGATCATCCGATGTTAGTGGACAGAGTGAACATGTTACATTTATGTAACTGCTCACTGACAGGTCTGTTTGGCCATGACTCGGCTGACCCGATGGCATCTTTGCCGCAGATGATGTGGCACTCAGAATATGGGTCACTCTAATTTTAAACCTAATTCCTGGCACCGCTCTTCTCTTGGCTTGACTGTCTGACCGAAATGTTAAGTGGTGTTAAGATATTGCTCTTAGCCGAGATTCAACAAGCCACAATTATTTAGAAATGATAATGATAAATCTTTTATTTAGTTTATTAGTTACTTATTTTTATGTAATATATGTTTTTTAAATAGTTTTATTTAATGTATATAATATAATATAATATATATAGTATGAATGAATGCAGTAAAATCCTTTGAGTAGTTAAGGAACAAGTTACCAGCCCTCACAACACATTAACCTTTGTCCTGACTCCACCAGTGTATTTGGGCTCAGATAAAATTAATTCATCTGTCTTTTCTCCGCCCACCAAGATGAACCCACGCGCTCACTGAGTGGGCTGATACTGAAGAACAATGTGAAGGCCCACTATCAGAACTTCCCGAATGGCGTGTCAGATTTCATCAAGAGCGAATGCCTCCAAAACATCGGAGACTCGTCTCCCCTCATCCGGGCCACTGTGGGTAAGTTGCCTCCTCTGGGTCCGCTGAATGTGATGGCTTGGTCTTCAGCTGCCACTTGAAGTCTTCACCCACCATGACTGGCCTGTTCTTGTCCCTAGTGCTGGACTGTAGGATTGTTGGAAGCAGTTTTTTGTGATGTACTTTGCATTCTTTGTCCTCTGTTGTTCTCTGGTGGTGCAGATTTGCTTATTTGAATATATCAGATTTCATTAGTAGTTGCAGTAGATACAGACAAACCAGGTTAAAGGCTCCACAATTCTCTGTCAAATACTATCCCTTCATTCTGCCCCCAGTTACTCACTGTGTCTATTGCTGTATTCAGTTTTACATGTGATAAACAAAACAGAAACATCCTGCATAACAAGTAACCATGCAGCCTTTCTACCTTTCTTAAAGTTATTTGTTTTCTATATTGATTTATTTTTTTGTGTATTTTTACAAAGAATGCCTGTTCATATTGATTATTAATAAGTGAATCAAGATGTTCAACATCTGCATTTGATTGTATTTTGCTTATGTTCTTAGATTTGATTTGATCAGTATGAAAGCTGTGTGTGTGCATTCTTGATAGTCTTACCACGCCAGTGTAACCGCAAGTAAATTTCCTCCATGACAGGGATCCTCATCACCACCATCGCCTCCAAGGGAGAGCTACAAAACTGGCCGGAGCTTCTGCCTAAACTCTGCCAGCTGTTAGATTCTGAGGACTACAACACATGTGAGGTGAGGACGAACACTGGAGATGTAGCTGGGATATTTGCGATGATTGTGGGACTTGATTTTCTGCTAATTATTCAGCGGCTGCTGTATGGAGGGGTATCTTTTAGTCTCCATTCAGACTAGGATTTTAGTTTTTAATATTATTTTAGAAATCATATTGTAATATTGGCAGTATTCTGAAAGTGAAAGTTGGTTTCAAACAGGGGAGCATTTTGGATTAAAAAGATCGTATGTACAACAAATTATGGTGAAATTGAAGTGCAAGAAGACTGTAAGTGTTACAGTGACAGTAAGAAACAAATGGAGGTAATAAAACAAATGTATTTCAC
The DNA here is from genome assembly GCA_039737535.1 of Lagodon rhomboides. NCBI lineage: Eukaryota > Metazoa > Chordata > Actinopteri > Spariformes > Sparidae > Lagodon > Lagodon rhomboides. Next base: position 5,975,425 of record CM077800.1, on the reverse strand, counting down.
CTACTTAAGCAGGGAAGCACCCAGTTGAGTACGAGGGGAGCCAAAAATCCTGCAAGGAGTGTACAGATACGATATACACTTGATAGGCCAGTATCAGCTCTGAATTCTCTGTTTGGCACCGGACTGTTGATTGAAAACAACAGATACTGTGACTTCTAAACCAAAGAGATTTCCCAGTGTTTTGCCAGACCATCAAGAATATTATCGCAAAAATACCCTGAAATGCTATGATATTATGTTCGGCCATATCGCCCCACCCTAATCCAGACGTGAATGCTTGTCTGCGGCATAGAAGATCTTATAAAATTGGATTAGAGAAATGCCATAGCATCAAAAAAAATCTGCAATTCTGTCATAACATGAGAGATGACATTTGCCTGTGTCCAACATTTTCTGCATCAGAGATATTAGATGACATTTGAAATCTGAAATGAATAAAATAACGTCTGATGATACAAACTAACATGGATATAAAATTGGCTTGAATGCTGCTGGATGTATTCATGTTTTTCTCACCCTGAAGGGAACTGTCAGGATTTGTCCACATTTGAATGCTAAAAATGCATAAGTTTGACTACGATGGCTCTCCAACCCAAAACAGCTTAGTCGGCAAGCTTTAAACCCAAAATGAACTGGGAAAGGCAAAACCAGTATCTGTATGGCAGTATCTTTTAAGGATTACTCTTGGCTTTATTTGGATATGTCGATAGAGAAATGTCTGTGTGATTTGTTTAGCAGTAGCTTTTTGTCATAGCTGTCTGCAAGTGTGTGTGTGTGTGTCTGTGAGCGAGGGATTAAGCGCACACATATTTGTGATCATATGTCAGAGCACACTTGAGCTTTAAGTAAGCATGTCTGGGCACACAGCGCTGGCTGCACGTCTGTTTTTTTGTTTATTTATTTATGGGGGAGAGGGAGGGGAGCTGGGTCAGCCATAAGCAGCATCTGGATAGCATCCTGCTGGCCAGATGAGCTAAAGACCGCCTCACAGCTGGAGCAGCAGCCACAACTACAGATTATTCAACGTGGAATCATTTATTCTCTTTCTATCCTTTTTACCAGAAAACCATTATGACCTCATTTTCTGACTCGACGCACAACATCCCCTGGAAAAGCTTAAATAATGTGCATATGAGCAAGAACAACACGGTGTTGTTCTGACTTATACTGCAAGCATTTGTTTTTCTCTATAATCCATCAATATTTTCCCATTTAAACTTCTTTAATTAGATTATTTACTCCTCTGTCATAGTAAACTGAATGTATTTTGTATTGTGGATGAAACAAGACAATTCTGCATGGATACCACACAAGAGGTGCAGCTTCTGGTTACATAATAGTTACTTCTGTAAACCAACCTTCATATATAGGTCAGTAGCAGCCCAATGATATTAAATCTACCATAATAATAAGATAATTTTAAAGAGGCGTCAGAGAAATATCTTGCCGAATAATTGGATAAGAAGCCACTAAATGAGGTATATTACTCTAATATTTTTTATCTCATGGGGGTTATCTTTCTGTTCATTTTTATGCTTTAGTTCATCCATTTATACAGTACATGTTAAGTGTTTTTTTTCTTTTTCTGTTTTGTTTCTTCCCCTGTTTATTCTGACTCTGTGCATAACTGTACTGCTTGCACTCTACTATCACCTCATCCTTAATTTCTCTCAATTTTCATGTACACATAGCTTGTGTGATTGTTTTCAAATTCATAAGATTGTTCCTTATTTAATGCCTGCATTGTATTTTTATGTTCGGGAAAAGTAAATAATCTTTAGATGCCGCGCTAGAACTCTTGATCACATTATGTAGAAGTGCTTGATGTCATCAGTTTTTGATGATATCAGCACTTCTGCAGACACATTTTCCATTGCAGCTAACCACTAAAATTACAACACAGTAGCCTATAGTGGATGTGGAAGCATCTGATCTGTGTAATGGTGCCGCACCCACACTCAGACTCACGTAAACATCCTTCTCGTTAAAGTATGCTGTCTGCTGCATGTGCCTGTGACATCAGCTGCTATAGGGAAGGTGGATACATTACATTAGAGAGCATGCACAGATTAAGTACCATGTTAAACTGTCATGCTGAATTCTGCTGCGTTGAAGGGCATTTCAAACGTATCCTGGCAGGATTACTCACCACCCCTTGCAGCAAGAATGTTCACATGATTTTCAGTGAGCTGCACTATCTGAAATTTAAGGAAGAGGTGTGACAGAAAAAAATGGCTCCCCCAAGTAACGCCACAGCCCCGTCCCGCTTATAAAGCTCATTTTGATGCTGTGATTTAGGTCAGCTATTTACTGCGGAGGATCTTGAAGTGTATGTGTGTACAAGGCTTACAGCGACCGAAAGTAGCAGCTCCTCATAAGACTCACTATGATTTCGAAAAGCAGCTTGGAGGCAGGAAAGCTTCTTAGTGTCTGATGTTGAAGATGGTTAAGTTTGTGCTTGATGACAAAAATGTCTTCTAATCTCGCAGTAAAGGTTGCGAAATGTTTATTTAAAAGCTTTATGTATTTTTGGCAATTGATTGCAATGTTTATGTCTAGCGTTCACAAATAGGGAAGGAAAGGTATTTTGCAATCCCATAGGTCTTTTCATGCTTTTTTCCATTAACGTTTCTGATACTATCAGTTCTAAGCTACAAGTATTTTCAGTCTTGTTTAAATGAATGTGATGAATTTTCCCACAAATGTTGGTGGAAGAAATGGTATTTGATTTAAACAGCTGAAAGAGATCACCATGTTGTTTTAAACGGGCAGTAAATATAAGTTATGCTGTTGTTTAGCACAAAACAACTGCAGTTTACGTGCAGAGAATCAGAAGGTTGTCAGTGCTGAGATGTCTGGTAGATAAAAAAAGATGAATGGTGGTTATTTTTCATAATCATCTCTGTTATGCTAAGCCATACTTTGTTGAACCCAATACAAATTAATTCTTTCATTAAATCATATTAGTATTTTGGATCGTGATATGAGTCTAGATTTCTGTGGGAATGGTAATTTTTGCATTACATTTGCAGTGAAAAATATGTCCATTACGAAAGGAGAATATGAAATGTTGGCTGAGTCATCTCTGTAGCACCACAGTGCTTTTGAATGGTATGTTTTGAGACATTTTAATCAGAAAGATTTATTGCTCCTGTGATTTTGATATTGCCTCATTGCAATTTTTGTAATATTTAGTGCCATGTTCCACCTAGTACTGAACATTTAATCTGAGTGCTGCGGCACTTATTCTCAAAGGCTTCTTGATCTATTGTGGCTTGTATTATACCTCATTTGTCCGATGCCTTGCACCAGAGCAAAAGGAATAATATAATTTTACAAATGCACTGAGATTTTAGCAGACTTAATGTCATTTGATGTGGACAATTAGAACTAGTTTTCATTTAGATTTCTTTTTTTAATGAATGTCAGTGTCTGCAGATGTGCACCAACTAGGATGAACACTGTGCCCTCTATAGCAAACCTTGTAAATGTACTAGAGAAAGAAAATGAACATGTCGTGCGAAACTCATTTTTGAAGGTGTTGACGGTTGCTATAGAGACATCGAAATCGCCCACACCATTACTGCCACCTGCACTTTGATATCTATTTTGGGGATATATTTGGTGGCTGCCAGTGTACAGTTTCTGAGCTGTATGCACTCTGTAATCCAAGCAATGAAAACCATGTTTGATTACATGTTGGCCTTGGGCCATTTGATCAGGCTACATCAGTAAATCTTTGCAAGGTGATCCTCGTCACTCTGTTACTGAATCCTCTCTCACCCACACTAAGCTGATGTTTGGCAGAAAATGAGGCTTGCATATTAGCTGTAAGCTTTCAGTAATGTGTTGGGGTATTTCATTGTCTTGTTTATGTAACCTTTTTTCAAAGCACTAGAACATGCATTTCTATAATATAGAAATGACATAAACTAGAGATGCAACTGACAATTGTTTTCATTCACATTATTTGGTCTTATTGGTCTATTTGGTTTAGCTTAAGAACTAAAACTTGTTCAGTACAATTTCCCAGAACCCTGTAACTTTTTCAAATTGCTTTTTTTGTTCTACCAAATGTCCAAAGTCCAAGTCCTCATAATTTTTCATCAAAAATGGTGTAAGTATTAGTAATTGTTTGACATTTTTGCTTGAAAAATGACTGAAATGATTACTCGATTGTAAAAAATAGTTAGCAATTAATTAACCACCGGTCTATAGCCATGCTAACATGAGAAGATGCAGCTGTACCACTGGTTCTCTCTTGTGGTTTAAGAGCAGCAGTTGTGGGAAGAGCCCCCCAAGCAGCCACACTGTACCCCTCTCTAAACGCTCTATTAAAAGACACGAGCAGGTGTATTGGATGCCAAGTCTGATGATGGTGGATGGCTTTTTATAGATTTTGCCTGCAAGCAGTTCTACTGTTTTGATATATGGCAGTTAGAGAGTTGTTGCGATGGCGTTGTGAGGGTCAAGTTGAGGGCCGACGACCATGTATGAAAATGTTTTGTCACCTCAGTGCTTATTTGTAACCGTCTGAGTCTGAAAGAGCTGTTCGGTTGGCTAAATGCATACCTCTCTTTGCCCTGGCTTGCTGTTATCTGTCATGACATATATTCTCGCGTCTAATGACCTTCCATAGCAGAACTCGAAGGGAGGATTACACTTTAGGAATCACTGGAATGCATGAAGGCCACTCCCAAGTCTTTGCCCTTCTCTGTTGACACACCACAGTGGTAGCGGTCTCAAGTTGGGCTCCGTACATTATCAAATGGTCATCACGAGTAACGGTGGGGCTATATTTCGGCATCTGGTGCGGCATGATTTATTCATTAATTTGACAAAAAGCATAAATATTATAGCATTCTGCTTCATATGACAGACTGTAGTTTGTATTGACTGGAAAATCTAAAGCTGCTACATATATAACTTACATGAGGGACAGCATTCAACCCATTGATGACTAGCAACTATATTTGATATGTTTAGGATTGTTTGTTCAAGGTGGAAACACAAAATGTGCTGTGGAAACTCTCAAAACATCTGCCTACACATGACACACATATTTATTATGTTTTAATTCGTAAAAACGTTGATTTTCTTTCCACAAAGGTGGTTTGAAATCCATTTGAATGTCCATTTGGATGACTTAAACGCTGCTGCTGTAACAGTGCTGTGACCTCATACTTCAACTAAAAAATCTCGGTGGATTTTTGCGTAGCTCAGCTAGTGTTTTAAGTGCTGTAACGAAAATTATAAAATTCCATTGTGGACATTTATGGGCTAATATTGTTGATTTATCTGATGATTCAGTTTCTAACTGTGTCTATAAAATGTCAGAAAATAGTGAAAATGTCATTCATAATTTCCCAGAATCCAGGATTAATGGTTTAACAGTGATATTAAATACAGAAAAGCAGCAGCGTTTTTACATATTAGAAGCTTTTTGGCATTTTTGTTTGAATATTGACCGCTTTATCAGTGATCAAAGTAATTGCCAATTCATTTTGCTATCAATCGGCTTTGCAGTTAATCATTTCAACTCAATTTCCACAGTTATCTGACAGAAGTCTGTAGACAAGTCCATTAAAGCATGTGCTGTTCAGCTACATCATGTCTGAATCTCACATTTTAATCTAAACCTCAGCAGCAGTAAGTCTGAGCTTTAAATCCCCAAAGTGTCATGTATATTGTTTGTTTCACCCAGAACCTCTATAAGGAAATCTCCCTCTCAGGCTCTGAAACAGTGATGTTATTGTCTTGTTCTTGTCACACTCCCCTGCAAGGTGAAAGTGACTCATCTGTATTCTAATGAGTTGCACTCGCTCTCCTCCTGTTTTTGACCTTGACACAGTCGCAGCCTCGCCCTCCTCGTCTCATTGCATCCCTTTTGGCTCCTTCGTGTTTTTTTTTTGTTTTTTTGTTTTTTTGAGACTGTTCTGTATCTGTCATCTCAAAGGAATGCCGGCATGGGAGCGGTTTCCATGGCAACACATTTCAGACGGCGTCAGTATCCATGCTGCGCTTTTCTGTATCTGCTTCTCAGACTGCCTTTCTGTGCGAGATGCTGAAGTCTGCAGCATACTGTGAACATGCATACTAACCATCAGTCGAGCAGCTAGTACGAAGAAGAGAGGGGCGGGTGTGATTGTGTGTGTTCATGTGTGTGTGCATTTGTGTGTGTGGGACTGCTTACCAACCGTTTGAAGGTTATTAGAGCAGAAGTGGATGAATCCTATTGAAGATCATGGATGAGCACATTGAGTTGCAATCTGCAAAAACTGGAACGAGATCCTCTATACGACCTGTCCAATACAATATGAGCATATATTAACAATATGTTGAGATTGTTCTGTCAGAGGACAAAAGAAGCTAAACAGAAACCTAAAGGCATTCCTCCTCCTCATCCCCTGTCTGCAGCTGCAGTGTAACCTGCTCTGAGGTTGGGTGGGGGTTGTGCAAAAAACCGAAGTTCCATTTTAGAGATCTTTGAAATGGGGATGCGTAATATTGTATTTTTTACCAATGTATGCACATATTTGTTTCCCCCACCTATTTGCAGAGGATATCAAGTCTCTCCTGGAGTGGAATGAACGTATCACCGTGCCCGCTCTGGTCGTAATGACCTACTGGCAGATGTAGACTAGAGTGCAGCTCGGGACGCATTTTTCTGTCTGAACCCGGTCAAGTCAGAGAGAGTAGTAACCCAGCCTGACCCGAACTCGACAGGCGTTCTCTTCCTGCCACTTTACATTAATGCGACGAGACAGGACTGTGTATCATCTCAATTGCAAGGACTCTCAGTGCTTCCATGCCGATTTGTCAGGTTTCTTTTTTTTTTATAGCTGTATCTAATTTGTAGCATCTTGAAATATGAATAAGCACAGTGATAGTGACTTTCTTTCTACAGTTGCATTTCAAGTATGGACGAAATGGTGAATAAAAAGCAGTGGAGCTGTTAGTTAAGCAGTGTGATTCATTCTAAGGTCATGCATTTGTTACCATGGTTACAGCTTGCCTGTTTACGCTGATTACAGATATGTACAGATTGCCCCAAAGAAGGCATTGTTCCACGAACGTAGATCTATTTTTAAAAACATATACATTTATTTTATGTCCATGACGAGACAGAACCCAACAGCCTACTTCGTGTGAGTCAGACCATAACCTGCCCATCTGCCTGGTACAAATGCTGAGTTATAAAAATCTGAGAGTGTGATATTTCATCATATTCATCTGTTGTTCTGTCCCATTTTTATTTTGTCCCTCAGGGAGCGTTCGGGGCCCTGCAGAAGATCTGTGAGGACTCTGCTGAGATCCTGGACAGCGACATGCTGGACCGTCCTCTGAACATCATGATCCCCAAGTTCTTGCAATTTTTCAAGCACAACAGCCCAAAGATTAGGTACAAAGTTTCTTACTATACCTTTACTACTTTTTTCGTTGACTATAAAGTACATCAAACTTGTTTGTTTGAGTCTTTCCGGTACTGCTGCCTTGGTTTTGAAGATCAATGTCATTTGAGTTAAAGTGTTCACTGTACTTACTTATTGATGATACATGGTCATTGGTTTAGTTTACAGATTTGTGTGTCTGCTGCTTTCTAATGATATGAATTAAAGCTTTAACATTTATTGTATTTTTGCATAAGATTATGACCTATCTTTACATTTTAGCCCCACCTTCCCCTTTCCTATGACTTATCTGCAACATATCTTGACTCATAAATGAATCATCTTCTAGTCAGTATGTGTTATTCACCAAACACTTGCATGTTCATGTGGCAAGAGAGACTAAAGGTAATATAATTGTACAGTTGAAATATCAGCCTGTCATAATGCAACAGGCCCGTTGACAGAAGACAAGAGTTCCTCATAATTGTAGGTCAAATCAATGGCGACAGAGCTATGAAAACAGGGGCTGCTTTCATAGCGTGCGACATGTGAGGATAGACTGTCTGTGTTGCTCCTAACTGGTGGTTATTGTGTTGCAGGTCTCATGCCATCGCATGCGTTAATCAGTTCATCATCAGCAGGACTCAGGCTCTTATGCTGCACATCGACCCTTTCATTGAGGCAAGTCTGACTGCTCTTTGTTGTCTTGTCGTGTCACATAAATATGTACTATCTGAGAGACAGATGGTCTGTCTCCAGTGAGGATGACCTCCTTCCCCTCAGGTCAATATCTCTCTCAAAGTAATTACTGCACTGACAGTTTGTCTGTGGTTTACTGCTCAACTTGTTCAAGTCTTGATTGTTTTTTTTAATTTTATTTGGTCATTTTTTCAGAGCTTTGGAATCAGTTTTAAGAATCAAGTATTGATTTAATCTCCTATTTATGTTCTATATATATATTTAGGGCTTGTAAAAAGAGATACAGAACATTAACTTAAAATAAAATGCTAGTTTGATGTTTTACACAGGCTAACATTTGTATATAACATTGTAACAAAATACCAAGAGGTTTTATGCTTTTAATAGCAACATGTTCCACGCCTAAAATGTCAAGCAGGTAATAAAGTGGCAGGAGGGTGAAATACACAGTAGCAGAACAGCTACAGAGATAAGATTTCAGTATATCACAGTAATTCCACATGGACACTTAGTCCAGACACTTAATAAAATGTTTTTTAATCCAAGATTGGAACTGGTCTTTGTACGTATATCACAAGAAAATATATTGTGATATATTATTGCATTGACTTTGTCCCCCGCCTTCTTTTTCTTCTGGTACATACTCTGTATTTTACATGTCCATGTAATTATTATTATTATTATTACTACTGTTTGTAGTTGTTGTTTCACACTGTGCTAAGAAGACATTTGACCCTGGTCTATTTATCCTCTGTAGAACCTGTTTGCGCTGGCGACAGATGAGGAACCAGAGGTGAGGAAGAATGTCTGCAGAGCTCTCGTCATGCTGCTGGAAGTTCGCCTGGACCGTCTCCTGCCACACATGCATAACATCATAGAGGTGAGTGAGTTTAAAGCGTTACAGGGTGAAGTGTTGTCAACATACCGGAATTTTTAACTTTGATACAATACATTGAAAAATGTCAGGTGATGATAATAGACTCATCACACACTGATGACCCCCTGTGGATAGATGTTGTTATTGAGTGTCGTATTTTAGAATGAAATATTTGGTTTGTAAATTAAGAGCATAAGACTCAGTTTCTCTTTTTACATTCGTCTCAGTACATGCTGCAGAGGACTCAGGACCAAGATGAAAATGTTGCCTTGGAGGCCTGTGAGTTCTGGCTTACTCTGGCGGAGCAGCCGGTGTGTAAGGAGGTGCTGTGTGGACATCTCTCCCAGTAAGAACACACACACACACACACACACACACACAAACACACACACATACACAAATGTGCATACAGTACAGGCTGACACCCCAGTGCTAATATTGAAAGCTGTAGATTCATAGCAACCTTGGGAGTAAGTTAGTGCAGGCCTTGTACCAGGATGATATTCTTCTTCTTCACCTCAGGACGGCTGATTAAGAACCCTGGCCGTTGACCTCAGCTGTAACATCTGTCACCACACTGTCACATTAAACTGAGCCCACAGCAGGGATCAGATGTGAGTGATTGCCTGCTGGCTGTGACCTATCCTTGCCCTTTGTTCTCATCATTTTTCCTCTTGCTTCCTGTCCAGGCTCACTCCAGTGCTTGTCAATGGGATGAAGTACTCTGAGATTGACATTATCCTGCTCAAGGTCGGTTTATATAGCCTAATATTTGTAATTCCCAGTAAGACCATAAATTGCCCTCTGACCCAGGGTGTCTGTTTGATTAACCCATTTGTGCCAAAGACTATATTTAGTTTGAAAAGGAAAAAATGCCAAAACATTTGTTCTGATTACTCTAAAGTCTTGAAATTTGGCACTGGCATAGTTTTGGCAAGTATGTAAGAGTACAGCTTTGAAATTTTCAGATCACATGAAAAATCACACTTTCATCACTGGTCAGAGTCAGGAATTTTGAAAGAATGTGGAAAATGCTGGAATTCAGTTTGTCTTATTTAGAGATTATTTCTGGAATTATGTTCCTATCTTTGATATTCAATTATTATGAGCAAAGATACAAAGAATTTTATTTTGCCTCTTGTAGTTATTTGAGATACAAACTATTTTCTTATACAATATTAGTCTTTGGGATCATCAAAGTACTGTTTTTGTTTTTTGTTTTTTTCAATGAATGGTAGAAATGCCCTAGAATAAGCAAAAGAAATGTAGTATGATAAGAAAACTCACTATTCAGTCAAACAGTTTGAGTGATTCAACAAAAGTTCTCTCGGTTTGTGCTCAGAGAACACTTCCACCAAAGTAATAGTCTTTTTTTCACCCCCAACATTCGTCATCAGGGGGACATCGAGGAAGACGAAGCCATTCCAGACAACGAGCAGGACATCAGGCCACGCTTCCATCGCTCCCGCACAGTCGCCCAGCAGCATGAGGGCGACGGTATCGAAGATGACGAAGACGACGATGATGAACTGGATGATGATGATGATACTATCTCTGATTGGAACCTGCGTGAGTTCAGTGCCTGTGTAGATGGAGCTCTCTCGCTCTCCCACTGTCGCCTCTATATCATTATAAATGTCCCTTTTCGTCATCTCCTGCTCTCTTTAAAAAGAGCAAGGAGCCATACAGTGTATTGATCACTTGTCTTGTGTGTGTATGTGTGTACTGTACCTGTAACGTCTGTGTGTTTGTCCGCACACTTCTGTGTTTGTATGTATGTCTCTTTGCGTTTCACCAAACATTAGGCAAGTGTTCAGCTGCAGCGTTGGACGTGTTGGCTAACGTTTTCAGGGACGACCTGCTGCTGCACATTCTGCCTCTCCTCAAAGAGCTGCTCTTCCATCCAGAGTGGGTAGTCAAAGAGTCTGGCATCCTAGTGCTGGGGGCTATAGCTGAAGGTAAGAACGGAAAGAAAAAGAAGAAGTGTGTACAAAACGTAGGGAGTCCAGAGGATATGGAATCACTGTTTTTATCCGTATCTCCAGGTTGCATGCAGGGTATGATCCCATACCTGCCTGAGCTCATTCCCCATCTCGTCCAGTGTTTGTCTGATAAAAAAGCCCTGGTGCGTTCCATCACCTGCTGGACACTGAGCCGCTATGCCCACTGGGTTGTCAGCCAGCCGCCAGATACGTACCTGAAGCCTCTGATGACGGAGCTGCTCAAACGAATTCTGGATAGCAACAAGCGTGTGCAGGAGGCCGCTTGCAGGTGAGTTAAAAGTAATTTAACGGCACATTAGGAATCCTGTTGGGCAACTGGATTGTTGCTATCCACGCAATTCTTCCTTTGGGTGTTCAGATACATCCAGATTTCTTCATGCTGTTCACAGCCACACATTGCCTACTGTATCATCTTTTCTTCCCTCTCCTCCTTTTGATCCCTCATGACCAGTGCCTTTGCCACTCTGGAGGAGGAGGCATGCACAGAGCTGGTGCCCTACCTGGCATTCATCCTGGACACACTGGTGTTTGCTTTCAGCAAGTACCAGCACAAGAATCTGCTCATTCTATACGATGCCATAGGAACCCTCGCAGACTCAGTTGGGCACCATCTCAATAAACCAGTAAGTAGAACAGAAACATGGACTCAGTTTGACTTCACATTTTAGATTTACTCTTTCTTTCTTATTTTCAATTTTGGTGTTCTGGGGGTTAACTGCAGTTATCGTACTCACTTGTTGGATGCTGTGCAAAGTCTTTTTACAGATAAATTGGATCTGTGTTATTTGTTAGGAGTACATCCAGATGTTGATGCCTCCGCTGATCCAGAAGTGGAACCAGCTGAAAGATGAAGACAAAGATCTTTTCCCTTTATTAGAAGTGAGTCTCTAATGGGCAGTCACTGCCTACGCAAATTGTTAGGTCGACAGTGAGTCAGTTCGAGCTCTATGATAAGAACATTGTACAGACAGAACGCTGACTGTATCCACCCCCTGCCTGCCTTCCTTAGTGTCTGTCGTCAGTAGCCACTGCCCTACAGAGTGGATTCCTGCCCTACTGCGAGCCTGTGTACCAACGCTGTGTCAACCTCGTCCAGAAGACCCTCGCTCAGGCCATGGTGAGTGTGTAGGACCCTTAAATATGTACACAAACACACACATACCAAAGGAGAAAATCTGAGCTGCTGAACCTCAGCCAGCCTAAACATTCAGCTGATTGAATTAATATGTTTCTATTAACAATGGATCAAATTAATGTGTTTTTTGAAAGGATTTGCTTGTGGTCACAAAACCACAGAGAATTATCACCTGACTCTCAGCTCTACGGAGCTTTTAAGCCTCTTTCAGCTCATTGTTTTGTTTTTATGACTCACAACTTAACTGTTTTGTTCAGTCTTGCGCTCTCATCAACCTCCTTTCCAGATAAACCTGCTGTGCACTACCTGAAAGCAACAAACAGATAATAGAGACAGAGTTAGCAACTAGCTGGTGAACATTGTGGAGCATTTAGCAACTAAAGAGCCAAATATTCCCTCAGGAATTTGTGTAGAAAAATCCAAGCTAAAAGGAGATCAGATATTAGACAAAAATGACTCCAAAATGCGAATGTTGCTTCGTGTCTTTTGTATGCTAAGACCTTTGCCTTATCATCTTAGTGAATATACTGTATGTCATGGTTGTGTTTAGAGCTGCTGCACTGCCCTCAAGTGGCCAAACAAAACAATTGCAGGCTTAATGAACAGGTGTTCAAACAAACCTTTAGTCACAAACACAGTGGACGGAAAATGTAATTTCAGGATAAAGGGCTGACTTTTTACTTCATAGCTCAATGATTATAATTGAATTATTAAGTAGTTATTCATGTTGATTTAATTCATCTCTCATCCCCTTTTCTTTTTCTAGCTTCATCAGTCACAGCCAGACCAGTACGAAGCCCCTGACAAGGACTTCATGATCGTGGCTTTGGATCTTCTCAGCGGACTTGCTGAGGGTTTGGGAAACACCATTGAGCAGCTGGTCGCTCGAAGCAACATCCTCACGCTCATGTACCAGTGCATGCAGGTGAAAAGCTGTCAAACGTGCCACTTATCTGATGAACTGATAGAGTCTGCTCGCATTGTTCACCTTTTGTGGTTCCCTCTGTCTGTTCAGGACAAAATGCCAGAAGTGCGTCAGAGTTCTTTTGCTCTGCTGGGGGATCTGACAAAGGCGTGTTTCCAGCACGTCAAACCCTGCATCGGTATGTACCGTGGAATTAACTGTGAAACACTTAATAATATGTTGATAATATGTTATTAGTCAGTTGCTAAGTTGACTTGCTTTCCTTCTTCCAGCTGATTTTATGCCCATACTGGGTACAAATTTAAACCCAGAATTAATATCAGTGTGCAACAATGCAACATGGGCAATTGGAGAGATTTCTATACAAATGGGTGAGTGCTTAAACAAATATTCCCAGTGTATATTTTATCATCACATCACAGAGTAAACAGTCAACAGAGTTCTTTCCATGGTTTCCTCTTGTTTCTACACCCTCAGGGCCTGAAATGCAGCCGTACATTGCCATGGTGCTGCACCAGCTGGTGGAGATCATTAACAGACCCAATACCCCAAAGACTCTACTGGAGAACACAGGTACCACTCGGTGGCAGTGCTGAGCCAGCCAAGCCAGCTTGCCACACACAGGGAGGTGCTCACACACTCAGGTCCATTCAGTCAGGATTCACCACACTCATTAGGGTGCCTGTCCTGCCCTTTAATCTCGATCCAAAAGCCCTTCCCAAGCCATGAGCCTTACAGGTTTCGCTGGTTTCACCAAAGCATGCGAAATATTTCAGCTATTGATTTGCAATCTGGCAGCCTGGCCTGTAAACAGAGATAAAAGAAAACGAAACCTCGGTGTGAAATTCTTGACACTCTTGAATCGAGCGAGCCATGTAAGTGCCCAGTCTTGGTATTAACTCATGTGGACTGACTGTGCACCATCAGGTGAGGTAGAATACTGAAAATGCAAAGACCAGGCAGTGTATGAGATAGATAGGTAAGTTCACAGCCTCACATAGTTAGCTTTCAGACATTTTCTCAACACTTAAACAATAACTGCTCATGATTGATTGAGAGAACACCTAAACTGACTAGAAGCAGGGCACCTTAGCCTAGAACATTAAAAAGAGACGGTTACACTGTGCTCTTGTTTTTATCTAATCTAATTGGAAACATCAAACAGAGCATCTCATCAAAAACATGCACGCAAGGGTGAAGTGTAACCTGCCTAAATGAAAGAAAATCTAGGGACTCTGTAGATGTGTTCCTGTTTGTTTGCTGTCAGTTTATTTGTTGCTTTTATTTACTGTTCTTTAAATGTGGATGCATATCTGCCAATAGATGTTAAATGTTGTTAAGAATGGCCAATGTTTGATGCAGGATACATGATAATCGTAATAGTGCCATGCCAAGTTTTCATTAGAATTTATTGATGTTTGCATTTGTTGCATGTTTGCAGTATATTAATTGAAAACACGAAAGTGAACCAATGAATACAAAATTAATTGACAAAATCAGATGTTTTGGTCCTGTGTAACTAAGAGAACCAGTTTATCACTGGGACTAAATTTAAACGGGCAGCCATGTAACACCACCGTCTGTTAAAAGGTGGATGTGGCAGTGAATTGTTGGAGAGAGTGCATGGCAACACTTTGCAGTTTGTCTTGGATCAGCTTATCCTGCACTGAACTTTATTCTAATGAGCATACCATCTGCTTTCTGCATGTGTCATTGGACTGTTCATAAATGCCTGTTTGTTAATGAGAATGTTGCATAGTTTTGTGTCTTTTAAACTTAGGTCCTCCCTCCTCTCTGCCTCATAAGAACCTGCTGTGCTGGATTCTAGTCTCCCTCCATGTAGTTGGCTTGGAGTAATCTGTCATTTCCTTTCAAATGAACCAAAAAAAAAAAAAAAGAACATTTCTGTTATGTAAAAATTAACATTTGTGAGTTTAAGGGAGAAATCTCTGTAAGCCCAAGTGAACTGCATACACATGATGCACCTTCTTTAGCCTGTGTCTTTCCATTGAGACCCACATTTTTAAAAATCAAGCTAATGACTTCTAATCATAGACTTGGATGTTCGATCCATATGATTTCTGAAAGCAGATGCCATTGTTTGCCTTTTTCTATGAATGTCCTGTCAAAGTTGTCAATGTGTTCTCCCTTAAACGTGTTGTATGTTTTTTATTTTTTTTAGAGTGTCACATTTTACATTCCTCCCCCCATGACTGAGGGGGCAGTGATAATCAACGCTAGTGAACTCTTCTATTTATTATCATACACAGATTCTGTTGATTTATGTCTCTGAGTTGTTTGTTTTTTCTTTATTTTTCTCCTCCCCTCCTCATTGCTCATGTCTTGGTTGGCGTTTGGTGGTGTGTAACCGTGATTGCGTTACCTTAGCAATAACAATTGGTCGTCTTGGTTACGTTTGTCCTCAAGAGGTGGCACCCATGCTACAGCAGTTTATAAGACCCTGGTGTGTATTATTCAATCTTTTATTTAATTCATCTTCTCTCTGCTTTTCCTCCTATCTTTCTCGTCTGTCTTCCTGTCGCTCCCTTTCTCTCCCCTGTTGCTCTCCTCTCCTCACTTTTCCTTCTCAAAAGAAGTCTTTTCAGTTGGTTTTGTTTTTTCTTATCAGTTTGTAATCATTGCCAACCATGTGACTAACCCTGTCCTCTTTTAGGTCCTACTTGTGATTTTTTGTTTTTTGCCTCAGTAGCACCTTCATGTATTATACATTAATTTGTTTAATTTCAAGTCTTTGGTCATTGTTAATTGTCGCTAACCTAAAAGATGCATGGGATCAGATTTGTCACATGCCTGCTGGTTCAACGACAGAGAAAGGATGCTGCAAAAGAGCATTCCTAAATCCCTTTCTCATTGAGTAGTCACCCCAGCTGCATGTGCCTGTCCCAGAAAAAAACGACTCCAAACCTTCTCTAGTCGATCCTTCCAAAAAAAGTAATGTTATTTTCAAGGTGCTATAGATGAGGTGTTGCTCAACACACTGCTCATAGACAAAAAGTTATAAGAGCTCAGAGAAGTTTTATTAAAAGTAAAAATGTTTTGTTTTTTATTTGAATCTGTTTTGTGTGCATGCTTGACTTGTTGTGGTTATCTCTCAGCTCATGATAGACACAATGTTCTCCTCACATAGACGTATACATAGAGTTTTATGTATTTGCTGATAAGGAATACAAGTATTGATTATGATAAGAAAACACCTAAACACTACATTTGTATTAAAGATGGAAATAGGTTATAATACTATAGGTATTTGCAGTAGTCATTCATATAATAGTGCCAGTTTGTAGATTTAGTTTTTGTCACTTGATATGTCTGATGTTAAATCTGGTCGTCCCTGTTGTCAGGTGCACCTCTCTACGAAATATAAGAGACAATGAGGAGAAAGACTCTGCATTCAGAGGAATTTGCACTATGATCAGTGTAAATCCAGGTGGTGTAGTGCAGGTGAGGCCCAGCATTACGTTTGGTAGCGTGGTCATTGTGTTGTCAGTTGCTCCCCAACTTGAAACGTTGCCTCACCTCTCTTCTCTGGAACAGGATTTTATATTCTTCTGTGACGCAGTGGCCTCCTGGGTAAATCCAAAGGATGATCTCAGAGACATGTTCTGCAAGGTAAACGCTGACAGTTGCTGTTTTTAAACATAACCTGCTAAATTGCACTGGGTTTAATCACAATTAAGTCCAATTTCAGCAAAATTAACTGACGGTTAAAACGGATCTACCTAAAGATCTTAGAATAATATTTGCTCGTACTTCATCTGTTCTGCCCCCTTGTGGCCAAACAAATGGATGGCAGTGTCTGATAATAAACTCGTCATGCACAGGATCTATTTTGAAAGTCATCTCGTTATAACTTGGTATGAACTTGTCCGGGTGTTTCATTTCAGATCCTTCACGGGTTTAAGAACCAGGTGGGCGAGGAAAACTGGAGGCGCTTCTCAGATCAGTTCCCCATGCCACTGAAGGAACGGCTGGCAACCTTCTACGGGGTGTAACTGTTCCCACAGCAGTGTGCCTCATCACTGGGGTCAGTTTCCTCTCCAATATCATTTACTGTTGTAGAACATACATAGCAAAACGTGTTAATTTCAGTTTATGTTTATTTAATACAGGCAAAAACATGAACTATATGATGATAAAACAATATATCCTCACAAAAAGACAGTTGGACATGAAAACAAAGTGACATATAGACAATAGAAAGACAACTTGGAACATATAGACAATAGAAAAAATGTGCGATTGATCTTCCTCTTCCTCATAAAAAAAAAAATCTACATAATGGTGAAGTTGCTTTTAGTAGCTGTGATTTTTGTTGTTCCAGCCGTCGATATAAAGGAACTGCTGCTGTCTGGTTGTGTCATATTCTAATGAGGCCTCTCTCTCTCTCTGTGCAGGTCATTCACTACGGGAGACAACATAGGGAACCTCTTTTACCCAGGGAACATGTTACCCTTTACTAGGGGGGTAGGGTCTGCCTGCTGAGGGGAGGGAAGGGGTGTGGACCCCTCCCCGACCTGACGGACGGGGTGGGAGGGAGGTGGTGGCTGCGGCGCTCGCTGCCCCCATGCACAGGCAACGGGGGGCAAAGGGGCTGGCAGAACAACCTTATCATGGGAGGAAAATTCATCCAATCACATCTCAATCAGAAAAATGAAAACCGATCACCTTTTTTCTCTCCATTTTATTCCCCAAACATGTTGTTTTTATTTACCTGAACTACTGAAAAGAAATGTACGCAAATATGGAGAAACACTTTGCGAGCACTGACTCTTCGATTTGCTTGGATGAGGGGTTTGCACATGCTGAGAGGTTTGTGCAGGAAATGGTCTTCAGAGCTGGTCTGCATTTCCGATCACGTCAGCCAAGTAAACGGCATGTGTTAGCTCTCATCACAACTCAATTCCACCAGTAGAAGAAGAAGTTAAAGGTTTGTCAAGAGAGATATTCTCTTAATACAAAGATAGGTTCAAAACTAAAGGATAGCAGCTGATGCTAAGAATGCATCTTATTGGATTTAATTTTATGCTGCTGCATATCACCAAGAATAAGTTATCACCTTTAGAGTCATCAGATTATTTCCTATGTTTTAGCAGGGCAAAGGCTGTTAACTATGTCACTGGAGAGCACAAGATTTACGTTTAAAGAGCAGCTTTTCTGGGAATAGGTAGCATGCTTGTATCGTTGTGAAAAGCTGTGGAACATTAGTGATGTGTGTTGCATTTGACAGCTGTCATTGCCCTGTGATAAGGTTCTTCTTTGACCTTGTAATTTATCTATTTACAGTACTTTTCTGTTTCCTCTACCAGAGAATTACTACAGCAATCAGCTGTAACGTAGCATGACTGGGTTAACACGCCGAACTTAGGAAGTGTGTAAAAATCTTGGCTGTGATGTACCGTCGGAGTGAATCTCCCAGTTTGGTCTTGTCGGTGTGAATGTTGACGTTGACATTCATCAACGAACATAGCGAAGCTTTAGATGCTTACAATCCTTTATATTGTCTGAGCCTCATGAAGGAGAGATGAAGGAGAAGACACCACGACATGAATCCTGTCTTAGTGATTTTTGTGACTTTGGCTGTCCGAACCACGCAGTCCATCGGGTGAATGTTGAATATGTTTCTTTCTCAATGTACTGAAGTTTTTTTTGTTTTTCCTTGGGTGTTTGGCTTCTTGTGCTAAAAGCATGATCTTGAGGATGACTGTATAATGTTTTGGGTGGTTGTGTATTGTGGGGTACTTGGATGCTTTCATCTCTTGCATGTTGGTGGCCCCTCACACCCCAACATATAGTGGGAAGAGGATTATGGGAGGGAGGGGAGCTTCAATTAAACTAAAGGTTTAACAAGTACATAGTACAACATTTATGTATCGCAACACTGGGACTTTTATAATTTCACATTTTCTTGCTGGAGTGTTCGCCCTAAACTTTCCCCCCCATAGCTGGATGTATAGTTTTTAAATACTGTGAAACTACAACAATGTTATTGTCTCTGGTTGTTTTGCGCTGTTATATTTTATAAAAGTGTGTAAGTGTTTAAGTTACAGATAGCCTGAATGTATTCCATGATGGGTTCAGAGAGATGGGATGATTTTTTTCTTTTCTTTTATTGTTTTTTTAATGCCCAGCCAGTCATTTTCCTCTGCTGGCCAGAGTAATAACTGCAGTATTGTAATGACATGCACTCAAAATTTAAAATCGCAAGTGCTTAAAATTAACGATGTAGCCAAACCCCTTAAGAATATGACCTTAGTGTTAATTGCTGCTAAAATGTACTTACCTAATGCAATAAGTCTCTTGATGCAACGGGGTGATTCTTAGATTGTGAAAGTAGTTTAATGTGTTAGATAAACTTTCACAATATTAAATATGTAACGGCACTCTTAGATTTAACATTAATAAGATTAAACAGTGGTGAATTTAAGGCATCATGGAATACAGAGGCAAAGACTTGTATGTGCCACATCATTTTGTGTTTTGGAGTGATTTTGTCTGTCACATTCCAGCTGTTTGGCATGCAAAAAAACGGAGTAATCACGGCTTGATGGGGTGTGTGTACACAGTCCTGTTATTCTTTCGCTGAAAGAGTGTAGGTCTATGAAACACACACATTAGAACACAGTCCCACCATTACTGTGCTGTATTTCTGACTCGACTGCTGCTATACATCGTAGTTGTGTTTCACTACTTGAATATGTGTTTTCTATGTGTTAACCTCAGGTCGTCTGTGTTCAGTGTTATTTGTTATCACTTCCCTAATGTGTATGCCTTTATGCATCTCCTCTCAACAACTAAAGATTAGTAAAACTATCGCCCCACATATTAGAAACGGATTACCGTGGGTGTTAATTGACATTAATGTTATTTGTGAAACACTGCTAGCTGTCAAATGTGATTGCAATTGCAAGACAGGGGGGGAGGGAGAATAAAAATGGTAACTTGCACATACTTAATGTGCTTTTTGTCAAAAGTGATTGTTAACAGACTACAGTAAATACTTAGTGTAATGTGTACACATTGCCTTGAGAGTAAATACTTTGAGGTTTTGTTGGTAGTTTGCAATAGATATACAGCATACTGTATCTGGAGAAACAGGCAACGCCTAATTTAAAAGCAAAGAAATAGGTTGACAATTTATAAACATATTGTTACAAACATAATGTTTGACTTTCTATGAAGCTTTATTGAAAATTTGTATTTTATAAAGCACCCACCAATATTAAGGAATGTCTAGTCAAAGAACTCCTGTATTCTCATTTAGCCTTCGATCTTGATTAGACTATCTGCCTTCATCTTTTTTGCTAGTAAAAGCAAAAACATCATTTTGATAGACATGGTTTGATTTTTTTCTTCTTTTTTTTTTAATGAGCTGCTGAATTTTAAAAAAAAGTAATACTTTTGGGGCCACCAAATATTTTGGATCATGCAAAGAATCTATATTGTACTGTAGTAATTTTGTAATATTTGTAAGATGATATAGTGGATGTGACTGGTTACCATTGCTTGAATCTGTACATTGTTCCAATAAATTGTTTACATTATTACGGCCCTTTGTCTTGTGTTTTCTCAAACTTTGAAGAGCTTTTTTTTTTTTCCCGCTGCAGCTGCACAATATTAACATGCAAGGAAACAGAGGAAGGTAGAAACTCGGATGTTAAGTACCACATCTGTCAGGTCTTCCTGGTTACTGTGGTCGCATACATCTTTTATCACTTCTGTCAGTAGGTTTGGCTCAGGTCACCTAACCGGCTTCAGATTCCAGTTTTTGATTTTTATGTTGCATTTGACTTTGCATACTCATTACGATGTGGATCTGCTCTTGGATTATAAACAAATGTTGCGTGTAGGTCTAAAAACCTGCAGCAAGGTGTTGAATTACCCAACCTCAAAAATGGAGCTAAATATTTTAATCAGTTAAATGGGATAAAGGTAGTTGCAAATGACACTATTATATAGGTGTTTGCATAGATTAGGGGTGCCAAAACTGAAAGTTTACGGTGTGCCAGAGGCCAAAAGCAAACACCTATTCTATTGTTAAGATGCAAAATAGCACTTTGATCCCTAGTTGCTTTTATTGCCTGACTTCCTGCACAAAGTGACTCTGCTCAGAACCCTACTTATCTTAAGATCATTTCCACCCCACATAAATAAAATAGCATTGCCGTTGATTTATATTTTTTTCAACTCTTATTTTCTTTTTGCTAGAAACATCTGGCGATCCAAATTGAACCTTATGGCAGGCCAACTTGGGCCTGCGTGCCCCACTTTGAGCAGCCCAGGCTTAGATCTACGTAATTTCACATACGTAAAGCTAAAAAGCCATCATTTTCCACAGATCTCTAGGAATGAATTCATGTTCGACTTCTTTGAAACAATGTTTGTGGAATCCATGCTGCCTTCATGTTCCAGATCTCTGTCGGTAAAAAAACATTTCAATAGGCAACTAAAACTGTCAACAGACAAATTAATACACAAGAGTAACCTGAATTTTTTAAATGATTAGATGAGTTTTCCCAAGTTGGGTTCACAGCTGGGTTAAAATATGATATGACATGGCATCATTATGGGGAATAGGGGTACTGTTCATTGTTTAAAGTTGTTTATTGGTCACATACACAGAACATAGAATAAAATGTGCAGTGAATGCACCTCAGGCCCTCAAAAGACACGCTTCAGAGAGAGAAATAAATAGTAATATAAGGGGTTAAGCTTTATTATGAGGCAAAACCTTATGCGTCAAAATACAGGTAAATTGCCCTATATAATCAAAAATAGTCAAAAATACAAAAACTCCAGAATTAAATCTTGATAACATGGGGTGCATGATTTTATTCTGTGATGAAAAAATAGTTTTAATGGTTCATAATATGTCCAAGAGTATGAGCTGTCTGTAATATAAACTGTGTATTATAGACATATTATATGAGCTGAGGTTGAAATTTAAAAGAAAAAAAATAAACACAACACCTTTGCCAAAGTGTATTCAATATGCATTAATTGATCCAAAAATGAAAGTTAAAAACTCACCTAATTCATACTCCTGTTAATATGTCACTGCGACATTTCAGTCTGCAAGAGTACAGGTGTTTACGTGGAGCACCTGAAGGCAGCATTTTACCCAGCGACGGCTCACTTGCTCACACTCGTCGTCGTCGCTGCTGCTGCTATCAACCGCCACCGGCGGCGCTGTTTCGTCCACCCAAACTGTGAGTTTATAGGGGAAGAAACCGTCGGGGAGAGACTCGACAGAGAGCCGACTGGACTGGAGGTGGAGTCTGAAGGTGGGGAGGGAGAAGAAAGGGGAGAGGAGGAAAACGGGGAAAGGCAGATACAACAGAAACGGGGGGAGGACGGCGGATGATTTACGCTTTAAAAGTTGCTGTACAACAAACCGAAGAGTTGCGGCGAAGAGGATTAAAACAAGATGATAACGCCGTACTTCCTAGAGAATTTCTGGGTAGGTGCTTGCTTTTCACTCGCGGTGTTTACACCGGTGCTATTCCTTATTATTCTCTTGCTGCTGTGTTCCCTCCCTATCATGTTCATGTCAGCCAGTAAGTCAGCTATTAATCACGTTGCAGCGGTGGCCGTCCGGCTCGTAGCTGTACTGTCGCTTGTCGGCGGTGTCCGGTAGCCGCCACACTTACTGGTCAGCAGCCCGCCGGCCATCGTTAATTTTCCTCGGCGATTATTATTTTGCCACCCCGGGGTTTTGGGCCTCTGTAAAGCTAACTAACTTGAAAGCTCAGCGAATCCTCCCCTGCTCCGGCTAATTGGCCCACTCAGGCTTGCTTGGAATGTTTATGGTCAGTTCCTGGAATGCGATTGGACGCCGCGGCTGTCAGTCACAGCTCTTGGCCGTGCGCGTCATTTTCTTCCGTCACGAAGTTTCGGTGAGAGGCCAGATGTTTAGTAAGTTAGACAACAGCTTTTTGAAAAAAACACAAAACTAGCCCTCGGTGTTTTGGACAGTAAGCTCATATTTTTAAACAGCCAGTGTTGTCCAACGCACATTTACTTTCACACCGTGCACACTGTTGTCCATTTATTGCCGAAAGGTCACTTCTCTTCCGTTTTGACGTGGCTGTGTTATATAGCAGGTTGAACGTAAACGTATCCATAATTGGCATTGTTGTCATCCTCAATTCTTCCTTCACCGACCTTCCTTGTCTTTAGCTGCTTTTTTCCATACCACTAAAGCCACAAAGGAAGTGTTATTAGAACTCAAAACAATGACTTTACTTGGGCTAATGCTCTAAGCTAAGTCTATGCATGTTTTGGATGTTATGTCTTATATTGACTCACCTGAGGTGTTATAAATTCTCTGGTATCTTTGGTTTGTTTTGGATTGTAGCCACAAGCAAATGAGATGAGTCGATATGGGAGATGGTATGTGTTAATAAACGTGTTATGGCTTTGCACTGTAGTTTATCAATGACCAGGTGTACCTAAAGTTATTGGAAATGTATGGCTGCAGGGCTTTTATGTTGAAAAAGATTTTCATACATGCCTAGTTTGTAGGCTGTTGCAGTATCGTCATGCGGTTGTAAACCTGTTCCTCAGCTCGAAGTGACCTCCATTCATATTCCTGTTTTCCCTCAGGCCGGAAATACAGCTTTAGTCTTTAGCCTCAGTTGATCTCGGACAACCCAATCGCCAGAATAAATGTTGGCAGTGTACGTTTCGGCAGAAACACTGATATGTTCAAAGTGTGCAAGAGTATTTTCAGGATAATATTGTGTCGCAGTTTTTATCCAGGGTTATTGTGCAAGTTCTGCAATGTTTCTTTAGGTCCACTTTCCAATTTTGTCTTGTGACAACATTGTGCTCATGCCCGGCTAGGGTTAGGCACGAACACATCCTGTACTGTAGGTTTAGGAAGAGGGCATGTTTTGGCTTAAAATACCTGCTTTGGTTGCCACAAACACAGCGTACCGCCGCCACTATTTCCTCCACCTCCTGAGATGAAAGTCAGATCATGAACGTGTGTGATGAAAGTGCTATAACTAGTTTTGTTGAAGGCAATATGCCACGTAGTCTATGACATGTGCAAATGTTGAACGTATCAGTGGTTTGTGAAGACGTGCCAACATTTCAGCTCCAGGTGGTGAAGTCTAATGTGGAAATCTTCTCAGGCTGTTGTATTAACTTAGCAACTGAAACGAATATTAAGAGCTTAAATCAATAAGGTAACGAAGAGAGAACAGTTCCTCTCAACCTCCGAAGTCTTTTTCTAAGGGAGACTTCTTCATCATTAACTAAATGGCGAAGAGGAGAGTCGAGTCACTCCTGATTCTTCAATCTGCCCTTTGTGCCCTGCAGCGGAGCCACAAGAGAATCCAGTGATGGCAAAGATCAGCTGTGCGTTTAACATGCAGGACACACACACACTCACACTTGGCATTAGGAGATGCATCCATTTCTCTTTGACTTGACTACAAATCATCACCACAAGCAGACACACACACACACACACACACACACCAGACACACATACTAAGCTGTCAGATTTGAAACTTTAGCACACATGTCTCCATCCTGGGCTCTTTGGCTCTGTCGTCTTCGTAGAGACATTTTTTACCCGTTCTTTTCCTTGAATGTAATCTTGGCTTGCATCTCTGATGCGGACAAAAAACCTCCCCTCAGCTGAATAAACAAGTTCTTAAGGAATTAAGAGCCAGACATGTTACTGCCATGTCAAAGCTGCAGCACGGGATTGGTCACTGCAACATTTCCTCTCTCGTTTGCACATCTCAAATGGCTATTTCCTTTTTTTCTTCTGCATGTGTTACTTGTGTGTATGTAAGCTAGTAGCTCACTGTGGCCTGTTGATGAAAAGTCCCAGGCAGTGGATTAGTGTGTCAGGTTAGTAAAGGCAACAGTAGTTGGCCTAATTCTCGAGTTTTAGCTTCTATATCTGTGATGAGCCTGTGTGTATTGTGGAGTCTGCTAGCCTCCAGCATGTCATGGGAAAATAAGATGGCAGTGTGATAAGCAAACAGTGCTGATACAGCCAACAGCCCCGGGGATGGCCCTGTTCTCCCTGCTGTCTGTATTGTGATTGTGTGTGTGGTCTAAATGGTTCACACACAACTCACTCACTGTGAGGAAGTTTCACAGTCAGCTACACTCCCACAAGTCACTGTCAGACACGTGAAGTGTTGCAAAAACGCATAACAACGCAGCACAGACTGAAGTAAGAAGAAGAGATGAACAGTGGTGACATATTTCCTTCCAGCTGAGCCTCAAACACACGATCACAGGCCACCATGTTTGCCTTCCATCGTTTGTTTTCAGAAGGATTAGTTGTTGAGATTTTTGCAACGTCAGTGTCATGTGGGTCTGTTGTGATGGTTATAGAATTATCGGACATATCTTATCGGCTTACGTGACCGCAATCATTTTTGCTGACCTCGATACTGTAGCGTTTGCGTCTTTGTTTACATGAAAATGTCCCTGACATTTAAGCCAACATAATGTCAGACTCACACGCGGGGTTTTCCCCATCGTTATAAAACCAGCGCAGCGCCTTAGCATTTATTAGTATTGTAATGATGATGGTGGTAATGTGGTTTTCTTCTATTTGTGTTTTATTTATTAGGGGGATTTTATAGGACTGAAACTAACAACTGTTTTGATTGATGAATAATTTGTAGATTATTTTGTCTGTTAATTGACTACTTGTTTGGTCTATAGTGTCCCAATACAGGGACTTTCATACACTACCTTCAACAATATAAGTAACTAATGAGTGCATTTCTTTATGTTTCAACTTTACGTCCGTTTAGGTTGAATTTTCTATTTCTCTCTTGTCACAACATTGGGCTTATGCTCTGGTTTAGGCACAAAAACCACCAGGTTAGACAAAGATCATTGGTCAGTTTAAAATATCTGTTTTGGTCGCCACTATCAGGGATGGAGATGGTCCGGCTTCCAGTGAAAAATAGCTGCCTTCTGTTGCCACAGAAACGGTTGGAAATGTCCCCAGATATCCAGTGGTGTGACTCGAACTGTGGTCGGCCATTGGCTAATAAGCATATAATGCTAACATGATATGTCCTGTTTGCTATAAATGTCAGTGTTGTACTCGTGTAGCCCGTGACTACCGGCTATGTTGTCTTTTAGCAGTGACAGTGAGGTTATAACATTGACTTTTAGTTCTGCTCCTGCCTTAAGGTGCTTGTTGTCCTTTTCTTTTACGCATGGTCTCAAACTCTTACATGAAAATGGGTTAAGAGGCGTCTGAATTTGTGACAAACCAACCTGCTCTGTGCCTTTTTTATCCAGTAGCCATGCACATGACGTCATATCCTTGAGATTAAAGTAGTTGTCAAGCTCTCATATTAATGTTTGCACCACAAACAAAGCCCGGCCCACCTCGTACTACGTACACTGCATGGGTTGGGATGGGATCTGACAGCTCGCTGCACCACTCCCAGGCCCGTCTGGTCACATGACCTGGGCCAGACACTCTGATGTCATCGTGCCGTCTGCCCGCTCTGTGCTGGAGGCTCTGGGGTCTACAGGGTTTACAGTCCGTCTGAAGGGAGTCAGTCTTGTTTAACTAATCCCAAATTCCTAAGTGAAAGTGTGCAGTCACACTTCTTTCCACTGCTTCGACCTGAACGTACGTTTACAACCTGAAAAGGAGTCATGTCAGCTCAGACTCTCTTGATTCAACCTGCTGTGTTCCTGTTTACGCAGACTAAGACCTTATAAAGCACATTTACGTTATGGAATGAATGCACATACTATATACACTGCAGCAGTGACTTTAAACAGCCGTGTTAAAGTCCTTTTAGTTTCCACTTACAAGTTGTCTGCAAAGCATTTCCTCTTCACAGCCTGAATACCAATGTGTTCTATTTAACAATGACGTAGCTCTCTCTCTCTGTTCAGAAGAACTATGTGTAATATTTTATTTTCTCAAGAAACAAGTCTTATTTCCCTAATCCTATTAGCACAATTTCTCACGGCAGCGGATAGAGCTAAAACAATTAGTCAATCGATTGTTAAATAGAATAAAAGAACATTTCTCTTTTGATAATCAGTTCACCATTTCAGGCATTTTTTCAAGCAAAATTGTCCAAAATATGCTCGGTCCAGCATCTGAAATGTCAAGATCTGTGCTTGTCTTTGTCATTTATGATATTAAATGAAGAATCTTTTTGAGTTATGGACAGTTAGTTGGACAAAACTTAACTTCTGGCTCCCGGAAACTGCAATGAGCCATTTTTCACAGTTTTTTTTACATTGTCTTCCGCTTGGGCTGATCATTTTTCACAGTGTTGAATACCGTACAGCTGTTACGACATCTTCGGGCTTTTATTTTGGAGGCAGAAATACGCACGGCGAGCTGTCATGGCAGCGGAGACAACGTGCGTCAATATTGGACAAGGTGGGAACAGGACCGGGCTGGCGGAGGTTAGTGCAGGTTAATTGGCCTGACGTAGCAGAATGCACTTATTTTCTAAGAATGGCAGCTGGCCTGTTTGGCAGTATTTTGGGTTTTAAGCAGAAGAAAATGGCGAGCCAATGTTGTCTTTGCCATAAGACAAATGTCTTAATTGACTAATGGGCAGCTTGTTCCTGATGAGAACATGTCAGTTGCAGCCAAACATGCTGACTTCCTTCAGCGTACTGAAGTTAGCTTAGTTCATCTCAGTTCTCTTGTTAGAAGAAGAAGTCAGTGTGATATTGAGGGATAACCTCTCTGTGTCTTGGGTTTCATTAGTGCCTGTCAGGCAGTAAACACTCGATTCCCCTACACACAGGATATTGAAACTGTCTGCTGCTGCAGTCGAACAGAACGAGCGTGGATTCCTTCTCTCTTCTGCCCGGCAGATGTTACATGATAAACTGCAGCAGTGTGGTTTTGCTTATCTTTAAGGTGGTATCTGAGATTAAGGGTGCCAGCGAAGTTACAGTTTCCTTTCGTGTCGATTTGACTCTGTAATTACATCGATGTTATTGTCGTGTGTGAAAACACAATAGGGTTTGTATTTGAAAGCAGTGTCATGGCTTCATTGTGCACAGACTGAGCAGAGCCATTTGATTATACCGCTGTCAGTATCTCACACTTTGTTTATTTAAGATTAGTTACTAATACTACTAATTACTACTGGATAGTAGTCTACAACTCAAAGATATTAGGGTTTACCAGAACTTAAGACTGGAATAAGAATGGTGGCAATTGGGTTTCTTAAATGTCAGAGGCACGCACTATATTGACATTTCTACAAAATGTGTCGTATCACATTCACATTACATGGTTATGACCTGATAGTCCTATCAGGAGAGGTGGTGGTGGAGCTACAGGAGAGAAGGCTGCCAAGACAGTGGCCACTGTTCAACATTTGTAGGAGGGAAACCCCTGAATATTCTTGATAAGGCACCACGGCGTTTCAACAGAAGTGTGATGTTTTTAAGGAGTCCTCAGGAGGATTATATGTGGCGACCAAAACGTAACGTAAACGTGAACTTTTCCTAACCTTAACCAAGTGTTTTTTTTGTGCTTAAACCTAACCAGAGCGTAAGCACAGCGTTGTCACGACATGAACTAACAGCACCACTTTTTCGATTTGTTCGTCAGAGAAGCTCATTTCCATTGTGTTTATTTTAACTTCATGTAGTCCACTCCAAAGAAACTTGATAACATTTTCTATAAAGTCTCCTGTAGTCATGCTAAAGTGACTAACTTGACATGTTAACGTTGATCCACAAAGCTGAACAGTAATTATTAGAAATGAAATGGTTAGGTTGTCTTCGGGAGACAGGTGGCAGAATGAAGAGCCAGAGCTCTTTCACTCACGTTGAGTTTTTGTTATGATAATAACATAATAATTATAACTTTAGTTCAGAGTTCAGTGATGGTTGATTTAGGCTGGAGAGTCAGTAACTAGACCGCTGTCAGTCTTAATGCCACTTTATAACCTGAAGTTATACTTTATAGCTTCATATTAAACCGTGCATTTAATAGCATAGCGAGGCTGCTGCTTTTTCCATCGAAGCTCGCCTCCTTCTTTGTGCATGTGAGTGAAAGTACTCTTCCCAGCAAAAGCATTAGTGCACACTCAGGCATGACGTAAGCCGTCTAGTTGCCGGACTATTACCTGCATTTTTGTTTGGTCTGCCGAAAGCGTGCAAAGACACTGGGTTCAGTTGTAGTCTGCGCAGTGCAGACACAGCACAGTGTGCCACGGCCACCGGGATCTGTTTCCGTCGGTGACACTATTGGCACACACTGAATCTCTCCCTTCCTTTTTTTTTTTTCGTCGGCTGTCTCAGCTGCAAACTGTTGTTCAAACAAACTGTGATTGACGTGTGTGCTAACCTCTCAGCACGCCGTCCTCCCCTCTGGGGGCGGGGCAGGGAGTTTAAAAAACCTCTCCGAGCATAATGAGCACTTCTGAATTTGACAACGTGTGGTTGGAATATTAAACACCCGGCAGCACGAGGGCTTTCATCAATGAGTGTCCAGACGAGGACACTGAGAAACTGTGCCTCGCTCTGGTATCACTTCCTCCCGCTGCTGCTGCTGCTCGCGTAGAATCAGTTGCACAGAGATTAGACGTTAACTTATAAACCTCAGAGGCCACGTCTCTCTGTTCTCGGCCGCCGCTTTGTTTAGAGTTATTTTTTCGTAACCCGCAGAGAAGTCAAAAAAACGCCCTGAGCTGTTTCCTGTGTTTGTGTTTTTTTCTTTTTTGTATTCATTAATATCACATTCCACATGAGCACGGTTGTTGCACAGAATGGACTCTCTTCCTGTCGCTTTTTCTGCTCTGTGTGTTTTCACTCACTTGTCACTTCCCTGTTTTGTCGACCGATTGGCCAATAGTCAGTGTGTCTCCCACGTTTTGTTATGTGTTCTGCAGTATCATGTGAGTGTTACGTACACTGTTAAAAAAAAGAAAAAGGTAAATGTTATGTTCTGTGTCTCGCCCTCCAGCCTTGACATCTACTGTGTGCACTAGGTTACGTGTCGTGCGCCGTAAACATGTAGGTTTTTTAATTTAGCTCTCACAGAAACAGGAAGCACGTCTCAGTGGTCTTATCACAGGGGTAGAATGTAGGCCAGTGAGCCGTAGCCTACGAGAGCGATATTTGCTCTGTAAATACAACCCTACTGGAGCGAGTCTGAGCTTCATTTTGACACAAACTTGCTGACCTTTAATCTTTGTCAGTGTGGAATAACGGGGCCAGAGATCCATGTGTTTAAGCTGCACTGACAGATTTTGTAGCCCATCGCGCCAAACTGCTGACAGTGGACGGCCTCAGGAACCAGGAAATATCTGTGACAGTCTCGGGGTTGAGGTGAAACAAAGTTGGCCCCCGATTCAGACAAGAATGAGGATGAACTGCAGCTGACTTTAGCTAATGGTGTTGTGGCAGTTTCGTTATTTCTTTCCCCTTGAAAAGATGCTGATTAGCAGAATTTGTGACGATTTGCCGCCGTCCTAACAAAGCTGTCACAATCAGAACCGTTATTGTCATCTGTTGGACAGCAGTTTCTGTTCTCTAGGATAATCTGTGTCTTTAAAAAAGGCCACTCCCTGAGCTTTAAGCCATGATTTGTATGTTTCCTCACTCGGTGAAGAAACAGCCTCAGTGAGGGTGATGAGGAAGTAAAGCGATTCTTCTTCTCTTCTCAAAAGTGACAAGGAAGCTTTGAATTGAAAGTGTGCCAAGAATGTTATTGTCATGAAAAGTGTATTGTCTAGAAGACAAGTCATTAGTGTGAATACGGTGTGACGATCAATAAACCCGACCTGTCGACTGTACTATTGTTGACGGCGATCTGTTGAGGTTCATCCAAACCATTATTGCTCTTATCTTGAACACGAACCAGCACCATCACGCCATCATGCCAGCAAAGGTCACCTGAGGTCGTTCTAATAGTGAAGTTAATGATGAATTTTCTTATCTGCTTCTGCAGGTGTCAGATTGATTTATGGATTACAGTCTACTTTTACATGTGCCGCCTTTGTTGTCAGGCCCAGAATTTGATATCGGATGCTGTTAATAAAGAATATATAGCCCAACAGATGCTGGATATTTGAGGCTGATACTTTTAAAACATATATATTATGGATAGAAAACATTGTAAACACACAATCTTTATATGGATCACTTAGATTTGATATTCTTTTGTGTTTGTTTGCTTGTTATCTCTGTGGGAGAGAGTACTGGGGTCCTGACAGGCTGGGCTTGGGTTGGACAAAGATTAAGAAATGATGTCCAGGTTTGGGTCAGGTTCGGCCTTGTCAATCGACATGGTGCTTTCAAGTTCTTTTAGTGAAACAATAGTGTAAAAATAGATAAATACAGAGTGAAAAATAAGGGATAAGTGTCATTAAATGACGGACCTACCGGGGTTTTGTATTTATGTGATGATGCGTTGAATGCAAAAATAACATTTGTTACTTTCCAGCTAGCAAACATTCATTCAGTTTACATTGTCGGGTTTTAGTCCTAGTCAGGCTTAAAAACAACACTTGTCGAGTTTGGGTTGGGTTGATTACTCTCTTGCAGACAGAAAAATGCAGCCAGAGCAGCCTTTAACGACGACTGATCAGATGATTAGATCCGGTTTTGTTTATGGATGCATTGTGATCAGATGTAGCCTTGCTTGGCGTGTTTTTTTTCCGTTCCGTTTCACCATCCGGTCGGTTCAGCTGTAAAGTACATACAGTCCAGTCCTACGAAACTGTTACAGGCAATCATCATTTCCAGAAATAGGTTACAATTTTGGACTTTTCTGCATCAAGACATACGCTTTAAAGAAAGACTGCATTTAAGAATAGATTTTTTTCGTTCCCCACCACTACAAGACACACAGAGAGCAAAACATTTTACAGCTAGATCTAAAACCTAAACCCGACATGTTTTAGTCATATTAATTATTCAGATCAACATTTGCATCTTTAAAGCTTCAGTGTAACTGAACACCGTTACCCAGTCGCATGGTTACGGCAACACAGACGCACAGTTGTCTGCCTATCTCCTCCGTCATACGCTCGAGCCTTAGACGAAAAATACTACCGGTTTAAACATTTTTTAACATTAATTCGTCTCAAACATGGCAAAGATGAGTATGGTGGACCAGAGGCTGCTGCAGATGCACCTGGAAGCTGCTCAGACAGTGAGAATGCTGCTGGTAGAGAAAGCCTTCACGGTAACACGTCCGATCGATAACTGAGCTACTGTTGTTTGTTTGTTCGACCTGTTCCGCTGACTGATCTGTTTGTCTCTGGATCGCAGGGGGAAAAAAATAATGGCTTTGATGTGCTCTACCACAACATGAAGCATGGCCAAATCTCCTCCAAGGAGCTGACAGACTTCATCAGAGAACGGTAAGACGTCTGATACACATCAGCTGTTGTTGTTAATGTGGTACACACAAGACGGTAGTCATTAACCTGTTGTAATGTGTCGGGCTCGTCAATACATGTCTTACCTGTCTTGTGGTTTTTCTTGGAATTGAAATCTTTCTTTTTTCCAAGTAGGCTCTTACAGTTGTTATGTGCTTGACAACACCCAGAAGCTTCACAGAGACACATTTAGCTAACTAGGGCGGCAACTGATTTTTTCCTATTATTGATTAATTTCCTATGTTTTAGTTCCTAAAACCGCAAACTTCCTCAACTGCAACATGGTGATGCCTTGAAATGTTGTCAGGTCGTCTGCAAGTCCTTAAACAGTCTTCAAATCAAAAGGTCTTAATTGACACAAAGTTTTTATCTAATTTCTTTCTATCTTTTAATTCCTCTTTGTCAAAATGATCCAAGCTCTTCTGCGCAGAAGTTCACATTTCTGATGTTGCAAATCTTCAAACCTACCACTCAACCCAAAACTTTTTACTTTATACTTGTTACGTTGGAAAAATGTGGATTAACCTCACCCACTTTAATGACCATATTCCTACATAAAACCTTCCTTGGCACAAGAATACTTATCTTTATTATACTTACCTGCAATGCTTGAATAAAGAAAGATGATCCAGCCTTAAAAAGCATTAGATTTAAGTGTCTAATACCTTAAGACGCCCTGTTTTTTGTCTTACGAAAACTCCAAAACCAAACATACTTAGTTCACTAAGAAATATGACAATAAAAAGCTGCAAGTCATCACATTTAAGAAGCTGAAACTTCAGAATGTTAATCGCCCATCGGTTTATTGACTAATCGTCTCTGTTCTCATGCTAACACCAAGGTGAATCTCCACTTCATTTATCATGAAAATTAGGCAGCAAATTCAGTCGGTGAGTGCGACACTGTGGCCGGAGGTCGATGCAGATGAGCGTGAGTGTTATGCAAACGTGATCCCTTTGTGCAAGAGGCTTAAACCTAAGCCCACCTGTAACCTGGCATTATGTTCCACACCTTCAGTGTCGGCAGCGTGAGAATCCCCATAATAACAGCCTCTTCTCAGAGTCTTTCCACCTCCACAGAGATTAGCTTCACCCTGTCAGAGGTGTGTGCTTATAAGCTGCCACATGATAGATGGTCTACCGCTGGAATTCAGCTGTGGATTCCTCGGTCTACCTGACTCAGATACGTTAATACAACACTCGGTGCCGGTTGTTATAGACTAGATCGGCTCTGGTTATTGAAAGATTATTACAAAGTCTCGTTAAGGATGAATGATGACAATTCAAAGGTTATTTTACATTAAAATTATGTCGCAATCCCAAAGAAAACAGCATTAATTTCACATCAGACTTCAGCACGTCTGCAGTTATTCCTGGCGAACGCTTGGCTTATATTTGCCAGTGCACCATTTGTTAAGTTCACCGTCACTGTTTAAACTGTTCCGACTCATTTTGTTGTAATAAATCAGCTTTTAGCTTCACACTTTGTTTAAATATTAACACTGTTGCAGTCTGGAGGAATGTCGCTGTTTATACAACACAAATGAATCAATGCATCATTCGTGAGGGAGACGGACGTTCAGGTAGAGATTGATTTATTGCACTGTTAAACATTTGCTCATGTTGCTCAGGCGTATCATATCCCCGATCACACTGTGCCAGTTTCCAGTTCGGGCTTCTCGGTTCACAGACTTGTGAGTGATGCTGGAAAAACGGCACTGTGGCTCCCTCTGGTGGCGGAAGAAGCTCTGTGCACTGTCTTAATAAATCCCCAGCATCTTTGCTTCTGTATTCAGAGACTTCATTCTCTTAAAAGAAGCATTTTTTAAGATAGAACAATATTATGCCGTCTCATTCTCAGTTCTTATTGAAAGTGGACTAAACGTTTTGAGAAAGTGTCCTGAAGAAAACTAAAAATAACCTTAACTCAAAGTTCACATACTGGCCTTTTCTGGATCTCTCAACTGTGATTTACACAGCGTGTTCCAAATCCATGTTACAACTGGATGACATAACCTTTTTTTGAAAGGTTTTGCAAGCATCACATTCAGACAATAATGTGTATCAGTTTGAATGTTCAATACATTGTCTCTCTACTGTATTCAATCAAATATATAGGTTGAAAATTATTTTCATTCTGTTTTTATTTAAGTTTTACACAGCGTCTCAACTTTTTGGGGAATCAGGGTTGTGCATACTCAGCAGCTACTTAGTAATTGACAAATTATACTGTTATAATATTTTGAATATGAGAATAAATAGTATATTATTTTATACTAACAGGAAATAATATAATAATTGCAACTGCATTTTTCCAGTTGTGAGAAACTGATTTATTTTATTATTTATTTCCCTTATTATTTTCTGTTTTCTATATGTGCTCTAAGTCCCTTTTAATAGTTATTTATTGAAGGACTTTTCAGTCAAACTATTGTTTTCAAGCTCAAGTTGAAGCTTCACGCTCCAGATGATCTGCAGTTAAAACATGGTTGACTTTCTTCATCTAGAGAAGACCATCTGTGGTCAAGATATTGTTAGTCCTGACCACATGGAATGAAAGAGATAGCTAAAAATATCTTAGACTACAGAGTTATAATTAAGTCTAGGTCATCTCTGCCTTAGTAAGGGAAACTTAATAGAGTTTTCAGATGAAGTACCATCTTTTCCTCTGACATGTAGCTAGTGGAGCAGTAGTATAAGACCGAATGATATGAGAAGACTCAAGTAAAGTGAAAGTACTTTTAAATTTGTACTTGATTACATTCCATTGCCTAAATAAACCCTCCAGCTACACGCATGAAACAAGAGCAAAATATTTAGAAACAAGTCGGCCAAGTTCACTTTGAGAAGTGATTCGGCCATCTGCATCCGTCCTCTGTATACGAGGTCAAAAGGGACGCTTGAGACTAATACAACAGTGGACTTGTGAAGAATAATAATTTCCTGTAGTGCCCAACACACAGTTTAAACCTCTACTTTTGTGAGCTCTGGTTTGGAAGTTGGCAGACGTTACTCCTGGCAGTATTTACAACCTGATAAAGTGTAAAAATAACCTGCCGTTCTGGGCTCACACGCACATGTGGAAAGGCTAAAATGCATTTTCTAGCTTCTCCCATCCTCTGTGCTTGTTGCTTGTTGCTTGGCTGTTTGTTTGTCTATGTGTACCTGTATGTTTATGACGGATTTGTGTGTGTGTGTGTGTGTGCACGTTTGTCCCGTTTCCCCCTGGCTGACCTCATTCCTGTGAAGTAACTGTACAGAGGGAGAGAGAGAGAGAGAGAGAGAGAGAGAGAGAGAGTCTGGCTAAATGAGACATGCATAATTCAGGCTTTCACTATGCCACGTTTTTTTTTTTTTTTTCTGTTTGGTTTTGTTTTTATTTCTAACTCCTGTCACTCTGCTGCAGAATGAGGGAATAAAAAGGGAAATTGAGAGAAGCAGGGAATCCAAACACCAGCTTTCATACTCTGTCAGCTTCAACATGAGGTTTATGAACAAATCACATGCCAAGCCACACTTATTTGCCCACACACGGTGCGTGTGGTCAAACATTTATGTTGGGGAGTTCTAAGTGGGTGTTTTCTGGCTGAGATCTTCAGTTTGTGCAGTGGCGTGCCCCGTTTGAGCCTCAACCCAGTTGCGAAAACTGCGGAAAACTTTGTAATGCTACACTTTTAAAGGGTTTTTTAAAGGAATAATTGTTATCTTGACCTCACTGACTCATGAAATTGTTAACTGTGGGTTAATTAAGCTGTTGTTTGTCATGATTAATTAGGATTTATAAATATCTGTGTTGTATTTTTGCTCTGTCCCAGGAGTACCATTGAAGAGGCCTATGCCAGGTCCATGACCAAACTTGCCAAGTCAGCCGGCAACTTTTCTCAGCTTGGGTGAGTGTTAACAGTACGACTGCAACTAATGAAAATTAAAACATTTCTCCAATAATTGATTAGTTGTTTGGTTTATAAAATATCAGAAAATGGTGAAAAATTACTTCCTCAAGTGTCCTGTTTTGTCCACAACCCAAAGATATTCAGTTATTGTCATAGAGGAATAAAGAATCGTAACATATTTGTCTTGAATCGTATCATAGTATAGTATCGTATCGTAGTATAGTATCGTATCGTAGTATTGTATCGTAGTATCGTATTGTAGTATTGTATCGTAGTATCGTATCGTATCGTAGTATCGTATTGTAGTATCGCATCATAGTATCGCATCATAGTATCGTATCGTGTCGTATCGTATCGTAGTATCGTATCGTATTGTAATGGTTGACATCGTTCCAACTTTAGTAATCCGATTTCTAGTTTTCAGACCAGAATGAATTCATGTCAGAAGGTTTTGCCATGTTCCAGCCTCTGAAATGTCTTCCTTTATCCCAGGACGTTTGCTCCAGTCTGGGATGTGTTCAAGAGCTCAACAGAGAAGCTGGCCAGCTGTCACATGGAGCTAGTGAGGAAACTACAGGAACTTATAAAAGAGGTTCAGAAGTACGTGGAAGAGCAGGCCAAAGCACACAAAAAGGTAAGGCGATGAAGAATTGGGGCAAACTGCAGGTTATTTTTTTCTTCATTATACCACTGCTGATATGGTAAATGAGTTTTGGTATCAATACAACACGATTATTTTATCATTTGCTCAAGATCTCAAATGTTAAATGTTGTCTAAACACAAGCAGCTGGACAAAAACACTGCTGTTCAGTATTTCTTTAAGATCCAGTACGTAGGATTTAGGATCTATTGGGAGAATTTTTTATAACTTTAAGGTTGTGTTGTTATTAAATGTTTTAAGCCATCACTCATGTTGCTGCTCTGTTGCACTTTCTTGCCACAAACGGTGCATCTTGCTGTATTTTTATCTGCAGGTGAAAAGTAGCCTCAGACAACGCTGTGTCTCCTTTCTGCCGTTCTTTTCTCACAAGTTTGATGCAGAGTTCTCGCGTCACGCTTTTCTCGGTCAAGAAACACAGGCGAGCTAAATCTGTCGGGGCCGCTTTTGCACAAACATTACACAAAAGTACTGAAAAGATTTGGAAGTCGATATTTTTTTAAAAGGAATCAACAGCAAAAAAAGAAGCTTGTAGTATTGACTTATCGGCGGCCCATCCCTAACTCTGGACATCTGATACCCGGCTCTAATAAAAGTTGCACACATGTGTTTGTCGGTCTTTCCCTCGAAATGTGTTTCTCCCAATTATCACACGTAGTTTAATGCTCTGGTGTTGCCACAAGATTGTCTTCTTTAGAAAATCTAACTGTTTAAATATAGATCTATTCTAACCTCTCTGTTTTATGTCAAAGAGCTGTTTTGCAGAAGTCGACAGTACAGAAACAAACCCGCAAAAAAAGGGAAAACATTCGATAGTTGGTTCCATGCTATGAAATCGTAGCGTGCAGTGTTCTTGTATAGCATTTTTTTTTTACACCTCACTCCTCATCCTCTCTTCCCTGCTGCTGAAACACACCATCAGCTCGCATCTCATGCATGACGCCACAGAACACCGGGTAAAAAATGGGAGCTCGGGGTTGGTGGAGCCGTGTTTGTGCTTTCAGCATGACAAAAAGGCTGTCACACTTTCTCTCTGTCACTTCCCTACGCTCCCCGCTTCCTACCAGCACTGTTTGTCTTGGCCGGCTCGCAAGACGCGGCGCATACTGCAGTTAAGCGGTGTGAATAATGAAAAATAAACACCCGTCACGGAGGAGGGCCCCGAAATTTGTACATAATTTAGGATTTCGGCTCTGCTCTCCGCGGCGATGTTTACATTATACAGTAACTGTGTCAGAATGAGCAGCAGAGAGGGTTCAGTGATGATGATGGTGATGATGATGATGAGTTGAACGAACGACCAGACTTACTGTGTGGCCGCTGAGATTTAAAGTTATTATTCCTTGATTATATTTCTCTTTTTATGTCCTTCCAGTAAGTGGATGTGAAGAGCTATACAGATGGAACAAATGCAGAATCATATCCATTTTTTTAACAGCCTCGATATCGTTTTAAAGGGTTATTCCGGTGTAAGTTTAATCCATGGTCTAACACACCTTGACACAGAGTAAGACTCCCCCTCGAGAGGTCAAGTTAGCTGACCGCTAGCTTAGCTAGTTTTAGCAACCTCAGAAAAGACCGCACGAAAACAATACACTGCCGCTTATGCCTCCATTTAGAAACCGCCATCAAAAAGCCACAAATAATGGTCAGAACAGCACCAAACTTCAGCAACAGTACATGTACAGTCCCAGCACACAGTACGAAGCATCAAACATCTGCTAGCTTAGCCGGATTTGTATTAAAAACACAGCACAACTCACCCTCTCCTCCAGCAGCCTGCCTGTGTTTGGAAGCCCCGACGAGTCGATTACCGAGTGCAGTAGATTTCCTCAGCTGAAGGATGAAAATGCATGTTTATTACTCCATTACTTCCCTTATTTTCCCTGTCAGCTCTCGATAATAAGAACTGAGCGTTCCATGGAGTAATAATCAGACATTTTCACCCTTGAGCTGCGGAAATCTACTGCACTCGGTAATCGACTCGTCGGGGCTTCCAAACACAGGCGGGCTGCTGGAGGAGCACGGAGAGTTGAGCTGTGTTTTTGATACAAATCCGGCTAAGCTAGCAGATGTTTGATGCTTCGTACTGTGTGCTGGGACTGTACGTGTACTGTTGCTGAAGTTTGGTGCTGTTCTCACCATTAATTGTGGCTTTTTGATGGCGGTTTCTAAATGGAGGCATAAGCGGCAGTGTATTGTTTTCGTGCGGTCTTTTCTGAGGTTGCTAAAACTAGCTAAGCTAGCGGTCAGCAAACTTGACCTCTCGAGGGGGAGTCTTACTCTGTGTCAAGGTGTGTTAGACCATGGATTAAACTTACACCGGAATATCCCTTTAACTGCGTCTGCTGTACTGCACACAGAGGAACTGCAGTAGTGTTTTATCAGAGTAATAATGGACCTCTGTCTACGCTGAAGTCTGTTGTGTCATAACAAACAAGGGGGATTCCAGGACAAGTGTTGTATTATGTCAACGTCAAACTATGCGAGCTTCAGCTATATAGTTAGCAGAGCAATGGGTGACACCGACACTTATTATTCAGCCTGTTGTCAGCTATAAGTCACTATACAAAAACATGTGTGTGTTGCTAGACAAAAGAGGAGGTGGCGTCCACCCTGGAGGCCGTTCAGAACATCCAGACCACCTCTCAGGCTCTGCAGAAGTCCAAGGAGATCTACAATGCCAAAACCGTGGAGCAGGAGCGCCTCCGCAAAGAGGGGGCCACCCAGAGAGATGTGGACAAGGTGGGAGGTCACATTCGCACATACACGCACACCCACATAATCATGGTAATGGTAATAAGGCATGATGAAGTGCCGTAACGCTCCGCTCCATACAAAAAACCTCTTAACCCCAAAAGCTTCTTGCCTTCAGATGAACAGCGGAGCTCACTTTCCTTTGCTGATTCTTCGCGTTGATCTTGGAAAACAGAGGCCCATTGTGTGAAGTGTATGAACTAATGATAGCCATTTATCTCTCTGTTTATGTTTTTGCAGGCTGGAGTGAAAGCCAAAAAAGCCACAGAGACCTACAAGTCGTACGTGGAGAAATACGCCACGGCGAAGTCAGAGTTTGAACAGAAGATGGCAGAAACTGCACAGGTATCCGGATAAAACCTCTCTCCCTTTGTTTGTGTGCGCCTCAATGAAAGATGTGCCCTATAAACTCTGTCGCTGTGGTATGCGATACTTTCATTGTGTAATCTCTCCGTTTCGAGTGTGTGTTCCACGTTTTTTTACGACCTGTATCATCTCCAGATTGTGTTTTTTCCTCCGCAACGGAATCGCAGCGGAGAGCCCTGATTGGATCCATCTGAACGACTTGATTAGATAAACTCCAAATTAAAATCAGATCAACAGAATTTTGGCCTCCATATCCTCCCGCGCCGCAGCAGCTCCGCCACCAGAAATGGTTCCAGTTAGCCGAGCGTTTTCTTTTTTTTTTTTTTTTTGTTTTCCCCCCGGAGAAAGCGGTGTTGCAGCTCCGCTTCCCCCCCGGGATCACAGTCCACGGCTCATCTCGAAAACGCCGCACATGTGGAGTTATAAACACTGAACACATGTGCTCTCTGACATCACTCCCGCATGTGTGTTCCCTTTGTCTGAGCGTGTCTGTGGGTGGGTGGGTGTGTCCGCGTGCGAGCGTATGCTAGCTGTTATCGCGGCGAGATGACAAAAGCGCAGCCTTTATTCGTGTCTCTGTAGTGTAGATGCAGGAGAGAGTGGCCCTTCATCTGCACGTCTCTGCGGTCGGAGAGGCT
Organism: Lagodon rhomboides; assembly: GCA_039737535.1. NCBI lineage: Eukaryota > Metazoa > Chordata > Actinopteri > Spariformes > Sparidae > Lagodon > Lagodon rhomboides. Next base: position 5,934,689 of record CM077800.1, on the reverse strand, counting down.
CGTCTTCCTCTCCAGCCACGCTGTGATTTTCCAGTTTATGATTATTTATACTCATTCTCTTCGGTCAACCCCAGAAGCCCAGAGTCAGACTTAAATGGAAGTAAATACCAGCATTTAAGGTCGTGATGTGCACCAGACTACCGCTCAGAGCCATTTACATCTTACGGGAAGAGGTGTGTGTGTGTCTGTGTGTGTGACTGTGACAAACACAGACCACCCAAACAGACAAACAGGAAGTAGCGGAGACAGAATAAGGAAGTGGAGACTCCTCAGCTGCATTTTGTCCTTTATGCTTGTTTTTGTTTTCATGCCTAAAACGATCTGACACCATGATTCAGAACTGTTTAGTACATTTCAAAAACTCCAGTGGACTCTAATGAGTAGATACAGCTTCTGTCTGTGCGGTGATACAGTTGGTGGTTGTAGTTGGTAGAGGAAAAAAGTTCCTACATTAAACTACTCACAACAAGACAAGTCAATTTTATTTGGATAGCCAAAAATGCCTCAGTGGGCTTTACAGTGTGTACCTATGACACCCGCTGTCCTTAGACCATCGATTTGAGTAAGGAAAGCTCCTCCAAAAAACCCTCGTAGCAGGGGGGAGGAATGGAAGAAACCTCAGGAAGAGCCACAGAGGAGAAGATTTTAAAACTGTATGTGAAGAGTGAGGCTCCAGGAGGACGACTGAGCAGGCCGAGGTGTCGCCAAGTGGTGCCTGAGCCACACGACCTCCTCTCCACCGTGGTGACCTGAAAGAGGACAGGCCACACAAGATAGATCACAAAATTTATCATAATGTATACAGATTTAAGGGCCTGTGGAGTGTCTTGAGTAACCACATAGTGTTGTTTTTTAGTTTTAAAATGTTTTTTGTTGTTGTTGTTTTGCGCACCACAAGCTGAGTGCCATCTAGTTTCATTATCTTCAAGAGAGGCTAGACATCTCTACAGCTGATCTCTGTAAAACTAGACAACTCTACAGCTGATCTCTGTAAAACTAGACAACTCTACAGCTGATCTCTGTAAAACTAGACAACTCTACAGCTGATCTCTGTAAAACTAGACAACTCTACAGCTGATCTCTGTAAAACTAGACAACTCTACAGCTGATCTCTATAAAACTAGACAACTCTACAGCTGATCTCTGTAAAACTAGACAACTCTACAGCTGATCTCTATAAAACTAGACAACTCTACAGCTGATCTCTGTAAAACTAGGCAACTCTACAGCTGATCTCTATAAAACTAGACAACTCTACATTTGATCTTTATAAAACTAGACAACTCTACAGCTGATCTCTGTAAAACTAGACAACTCTACAGCTGATCTCTATAAAACTAGACAACTCTACAGCTGATCTCTGTAAAACTAGACAACTCTACAGCTGATCTCTATAAAACTAGACAACTCTACAGCTGATCTCTATAAAACTAGACAACTCTACAGCTGATCTCTATAAAACTAGACAACTCTACAGCTGATCTCTATAAAACTAGACAACTCTACAGCTGATCTCTGTAAAACTAGACAACTCTACAGCTGATCTCTGTAAAACTAGGCAACTCCACCAAATCAATCTAGATAAATAGCACTAAAGGTAGGAGGTGAAATATGTGTTTGATTTCAGGGCGAACTGTCTCTTTTAGTTTTTGATTTGTTGCACCAACCTTCCTCTCCGTGTGTTGCAGAGGTTCCAAGACATCGAAGAGAACCACATCCTCCACATGAAGACGATCATCCAGTCGTACTCGCAGTCCGTCGACGAAACGCACGTCCAAATCGGAGAGGTGAGTGTGTGTGTGTACACGCAAACACACACATGCGCACATACGTGCTCCCAGGCATTCCTGTGGGTGGAGTAGGTGTCTTGTTGACCTGAGGCTGTGCTCACTGGGTTCACTGTGTGTCATATCAATTAGTGTCGCCTTTGATCTCGCTAATCGTTTAACTGAGAACCAGGAAACGGTCCATTCAGCCATTTATGCCAAGCAATTAAAAACTGATCAAAACTCCCTCTCGGCCTATCTAAAACACCTCCAGAAGTCCAAACACTTGCCAAATACTGTGTGTGATAGTTAAAAGCGCGGCGCAGGCTTGTTTGTGTCTGCAAGAGAGTGTTTTGGTTTGAGGAAATGGGAGTTCGATCAGGTCCACTTGTGAGGGTTTTCAAACATCGTTCGCAGCTGTATTAATCAGCATTTTATGTTAAACCAGAGAGTTATTTATTCAGCAATCACACTTACCAGTGCCACATAGAATAACTGGAGACTAACTACCCTCTGCTGCCCTGCTCATTAATCTAAAGCTGCTCGGTGCTGCTGTAGTTCTCTCACTGTCCATAGGGGGCGACGCAGCTCCACCACCGGGCTCTCGGCCCGGCCTGCAGCTCGTGCGGCAAGTTGGAAGGAATGCGGAGCGACAGGCTACCGCAGGTTATTCAGCCTCACAGTTCCTGCTTCTGAGCAGGAGATGGCCGGTGCTGCTGCCTGTTGCTGCTGAGCCAAATTAATACGCTGCTCGAAAGGCCAACTGGTTTCCAAACACAGACAAAAACACAGGAGCAGTCTAAGAAACTATGATTTGGTGATTAAAGCTAGGTTGTGAGGTACCTTGGGAATGTTTTTTATCTCAAGGGTGAGGCAGAAGAGGGGAGAGAGAGAGAGAGGAGGGCGAAGGAGAGGAACTCTGCAACATTTTGCTTCGTCACTAAGCCCACAGGCATCTCATGCTGACAGACACACACAATGTCTGACTAAATCATACATGTGCATTCAAAATGTAAAATAATGTGGGGGCTGTTACAGTAAGACGTCCACACACACACACACACACATTGAACCGCACACTGAGGACATCCAGCCCTTGTGCAGTGCTGTCAGGAGTCATTTTATTGACGTTTGCACCACCTTTATTTTTTTTTTAGCAGCAATATAAACCTCTGAATACAAATGCATTAACTGTGCTCAGATTAGTCCGGCGTACAAGAGCAGAGTGAAGAATAACAACACAAGTTTTGTCTCTCTAAAGAAAAAGGAAAGTAAACAAGACGTTCCCTTCTGTATATGTGCTAAGGGAGTGCAGACATGCTGAACTTTGCCTCCCTTAAAGTGCTTAAATTCCTTTGTGTAGTGTAAAAGTTCCGTCCTCAGAGGGAGATGCACAAAATCTGGTCAAGAGCTATCACCCGAGGTAACATCAGTTGGGCTCTGAAGACGGCGAGTCTGACAATGAAAACAATCTGCGGGTGAGGAGGTCGACAGAAGTGGGATCAGCCGACCTCTGCAGCCCCGATCCTCCTCCTCGTCTCTGCTTCAGGCTACGCTAGCCGCTGCTACCATGACACACCTGAATCTCCCATCAAACTGTCAGAGGTTGAGCGGACTTGAGTGTAATGTGAGGAAGACTGTGAGGAAGAAAAGATATGTTAACTCTGGTGGTACCATCAGCAGTTTCATAGCAGCTGTTTTTAGGTAGGAAGTAAGGTTATTAATCACATTACGTGCTAAGAAATCAACATTTTTCTGGATATACCACCGAAGTAAAACATTTTTAGCTAAGACTGTCAGTGTCTGTATAAACATTTACCATTAAAATATATTTTATTGCTCCTAGTATGGCAAAGAGAGGAAAAACTATTATCATCAAACAAAACTGATGGCGTTCATTATCGGGAAACGGTGAGGGGCGATATCCTTGTTGCTGCTCTTGTAACTAAGAGTCCTGCATTAGTGGGATGAGATGGCATGAATCTGTTTGTGTGTGTTCCTCCTCACTGGCAGGTGAATAGGAATGGCTTGGGACTCCATGTGTAAAGGTTTATCAGAGGAGACATTTAAACTCCCACCAGCTCAACAGAAGAGTTGGGAGTTTGACTAGTGCACGAGGGGTCAATCGAGGGTTGATGTCCATGTAAACCACTCGAGACGAGCGATTCCAGGGAAGTGCGTTGCATGAAACCAAAGCAAAGTGGACCTGTAACTGACGGTGTCACTGACATAAAAAAGTAACCATGTCAGGGGTCAGTGGGCTCGAAGGTTAAGAGGGTTAGAATGAAAGGATGTGAGGGGAAGAGGAAGAGAGAGCAGTGTGAAGAAAGTAAAACACCTTATATAGGTATATTAAATTCAAACGTGAGTAGAAGGAAGTGAGCTTTAAAGTCACCGAGGTGCAGGTGTGTCTGTTACCTTGCGTGCTGTGTTTGTTTTTGTAAGTGAGCATTTGTGCGTGTGTGTGTGGGAAAGGGTGTGTGTGTGTGTGAGGATCCCTTGAAGGCAGATGCATGTTTCGAGCATGTGGTCGAAAGTCTCCGCGGGCCCGGGTTCGTGCGAGTGTGTATGTTGCGAGGCGAGCGGGCCACGCAGGTTGATGACCTCCGTCGTGGCAGCAGCACCTGACAAGATCGCGTGTGTGCTGCACCGAGCATACTTCCTCACCACCCACCCCCACCTTCACCCACATCAACTCCCCCCCACCCCCCAACATCCTCTCCTGCCAGGCCACAGAAGGCTAATGCACTCCACCTCGCCACAGGGGCCCGGGGGGCAGACACATATGTGTGTGTGGATGCGTGTGTGTTTGTTTGATGGTGGAGCCACTCCGAGCGTACAGTATCACGCACCTCTAAATGGTTCTGGTGAGATGGCAGCGAGCCGCCGCTCTTCATCCCCATGCCTATACATCGCTTTCACTTCCCCCTCGGTAGACACACACACACATCCAAAACAAACAAGCAGACAAACACTATCTTTCCCCCCTGATACTGCCCAAAGGGTAACAGCGGGCCTCTGTGCCAACAATAATGATTCAACCTGACACAACGGAATGACAGTAAAGTACCGTGTGCGTTCCCACAGGCCAATTACAAAAAGAAATGTTATAAATACCAACTAAAGGCGAAGCAGTGGGAGTTGGCGGGGAGCGAACTGCATTGTTTATCAAAACACTTGACACGTATCCTTCATATCCGTCATCCAGCAAAGAGTCTGATATGTATGTTATTCTACCATTATCTCGTGAAAACTCACAACATGAGACAGACTGCTTCAAACAGTGAGGATTATTTTGTTGCACTTATTTCTTGAACAAAGAAAAAGAAAAGAAAATATCAAAAAGACATCAATTCAACGTTGAGGTTTAAAAGACTTCCACTGGAGAGCCAGAATAAAAGTTATTGTGACGTATTCTTCAGACAATTACAATTAAATTTCTTTTCATCTTCACTTACAGATGTTTAAATACAGAAATTTAAAGATAAGTTTTTATGACGGCTGTATTTTTACTCCGTGCAGCAGAAGCCAAAAGGTAAATTTCGAACCCTGAGCCTGAACAGCTCACCTGATAAAGCTATTGCCTCATGGAACTACACTTACTATGTGCAACTCTATCGTTACTGATGAATTTGAACGTAGCTCCACTTAATCTCACTCAGTTAAACACCTCTGTCCAGTCAGTGCACATGCAATCATTAAATCGCCTGTAAGAGAAGTGGAGCCCAGTGGGTGGCCCATAATAAACCTTTTCATTAGTTGATTACAGCAAATATGAATGATGAACAAACTGATCAACTGTGTGAATTATTCATCTCGACACTTAATGGATGTGGATTTAAATTGAGTTGAACAGCAGAAGAGCCGAACTCTTCAGTTTATTTGACAAACTTGAAATACAGAAGTACAAAAAACAAAATGTAAAAGACATCACTAAAGACCGATTTCCATTGTGGACAGTGATGTTCCATCATGATGATGTTTTTCCGTCCACCCCTAAAAAGTAAATATGCCATCAGCACTTTAATGGCAATTCCCATTATGTGTTAGCATCGAGCTAACGGACTAAACGCTAGTTCTATAAAATCCATTCAGGGATCATACAAAATAAAGTTACTTCAGAGAATCAAGCTTGTTTCCTATCCCTAAAAATTTTAATTTACATTTTTTGTTGTGTATTTCGCAGGTCCACAACGAGTTCGTGAGGAACATCGAGAACACCTCAGTGGAGAGCTTAATACAGAAGCTGGCAGAGAGCAAAGGAACGGGCAAGGAGAGACCAGGTAAGCCGCCGGAGCCTCGTGTGTTTTGCCCCTACGATAAATGTTAGTGTCTGTGTCGCGTTTAAATAAATTAGCAGGCCCCTCTGCCCGTTCTTGCCTCGCGGGGAGGGTAGGCGCGTACGGAGAGGGGCAATTAGAAGTAGGAGAGGGCCATCAGAGTCAATCATAGTAATCTGCTGTAAAGGTAGGCAGGCTCGGCATTCCAGTAAGCATGTGACACACGGGGGGCTTTGCTGTGCTCGCAGACTAAGCAGGCAGAACCAACCTTTTCAGGGGGTCAGAGCTCAACAATGACTCTTGTGTAAACTTTGCCATGCCACAATAATCAAGGGAATACTCCTCAGACTCCTTCGGCTCGGCCCCCTCGCCTCCCTCTTTTTCACACACAGCTCATTCACCGATAGTTAGTCGCTCACTCCGGCAGCTCCGAGGCTCGATTTTCACACCGTCCACTATTTATTGATAGTAAACAGTCGATGAAACCTGAAAATTTAAAGCCCTGTTGTAAATATCCAGTCGCTTCGCTCGTCCCTTGTACTTGTACTATATCCCGTCAGGTCGCAGGCACAAAGGCTTCACCTCTGCTGCGTTTGTGTGTACACAAACGGTGACCCCCGTGTCCAGACGCCGCGTCCGAGGAGTGGTGTTTGGACAGCAGAATTAATTGAGGCTAAAAAAACGGTCAGAAAATTCCTCCCGTATCAAGCTGTTCATTAGGGATCGCGCAGCAGCCCCGGCCCTGTCAGAAAAATAACCTGTCCGTCCCCTGATTAAATAGCTGAACGGATGGCCCCGGTCCGGTGCCTTCAGAGAGAGAGAGGTTGAATAAACTTTCTATTGCGGAAACAATCCCAAAGTGACACGCTGCGAGGCGGGGGGGTTCGGAGTGTTCAACGATATCCAGCTGAGCTGTCAACTGGCGGTGGGCCAGACACGCAAACCCCCCCCAACCCCCACCCCTCCCCACCTCCCACTCCCAGTGCCATGTGAAGCATATGCAATTTAAAAAACCATCCTCCGCTCATGCGTGACTGCATGCTTCCCTCACAGAGAGTAGAAAGAAAAGAAACATCTTCCCCTGTATAAACAAAGTCGTCTGTCTGTTTAGGAGATGTTTAAACAGTTCCTAATGTCTGCCCAGATTTAGGTAATATTCTCATGTCTGGTGTTTGGACTCTTTTTTTTTTGCAGTCGGGGTGCATAAATATTGTCAGATGCAATCGCCGGATGCTTGCGGGCAAAGAGTTTCCCGCTCTGCTCGGGCCCCTTACTCAGATCGACAGCATTTGCTAAACATCCCAGAGCTCGAATAAAGAATGCGATTCGTAATTTTCCAGTAATTTCTCCTCGCTTTTGGGTCCCTTTTTTTTTTTTTCTCCCCTTTCTTTTGTTTGACAACTGATGCATTTAATGAATGATGATGTCAAATTGGATAAAGATTATGAGCTTCCGCTGCGGGAAAAAAAGACAAACCTCTGGAGTTCAGACAGTCTCACCTGTTTTATGTCACGGCGATGAAATTACCGTCTCTGCCGCTTCCTCCCGCGAGAGAAAGTTCTTGAATGAGCACGCCAATTTTGTTTTGATTGGCATGAAAACCACACAGACACACACACACACACACACACACACACACAAGCAGCCGTTCGTGCTGTCTTTGTGCATTCGCCGGCGGTGAAGAGGCCCGATATTGCACAGTAGAGTAGATCGGTCATTGGTGTACTTTATCCACTTCACTTGGCGTGATGCGTGCCTCTCGTGACTCGCCGCTTCCCTGCGCTTCACTCGGCACTGCACACGCCAAACAATGCGTCAATTCTGCCCGCGACCGGCCCTCCTCTGGGGAGAGCGCATTGGCCCGCCGCTACTGTATACGTTTTCAGTTAAAATATCATTAGCTTTGTTGTTTTCAGGTCATGGCATGTTAGCGTATCGGAAATCTTGCCAGAGGGTCCTGCCCCGTCTCTCTCTCTCCCCTCCTGCTCATCTCGCAAGCTATTAAGCTTTCGAGTTATACGTAGCGTATCCGTCGAGCTAATAACAGACACTTGTCTTCTAGGTTAATGGATTTTAAAGGAAGAAATCTTCTGATCTTTGAGGTGTTGTTTCCTGTCAAGCAGCCAGCTCCGGTCACACAGCTGCTGTTTTAGATTTCGGAGTAAAACATATGGATTAACGGACTAAAAGATAATAAGATCGCACAAACAGCCCGACCTCCGGGATGTCTCTGATTGACACGTACACACATTGCGTGTCTTGCCTCTGGTTTTCCTGCAGCTTTTAGTCTGTGTGTGTGTGTGTATGTGTGTGTGCTCCCCTTCTGAAAGGCCTCCATAATGGTTTTCTGGAGGCACACTCGAACGCGTGACAATCGGAGTGTCGGGCCTCGGAGGTAAATGTGTATAATTGATGAGCATCAAATTAAGTGTAAACTTTGTTGTTTTTCACCGCTTCCTCGTCATCTGAACGACACATCCGAATAACCAAAAGCAATGTTGTTTTTCCTTCAAACAAATCCTCGGCTGGTTCTGCTCCGAGTCATATTACGGCTGTGGGCGAGCGCGGATGTGACAGTTTGTTAACGTGATCTTATAATCGAGGTCGCTGCGGTATTTTTTTTTTTTGTTTGTTTGTTTGCTTTTTTTTCTTTCTTTCTGGTCATTTTTTTTTCTCGCATGCCAGAGAGGAGGAAGGGGAGAAGGGCATCTCTTTAAGCCCGAGAGCAGATTTGTCCATGTGGCTTTAAACACTTCACTGCGTGTAATCTCGGACTTGTTTGTCTTATTGTAATAGGGTTAGCGAGTCGTTGCGTGTCCCATGTGGGGAGGTTTAGTTTCAGCTGAGTTTAGTCCTAATACCTGCCGTTTTCTGTGAATACCAAAGCTCCTGCATTGATGTAGAATTGTGTGATGATCGTGGCGTCTCAGGTGAGTTTTCTATACGTGAGGACTGCAGAGTGGCGCTCTGCGTTCCCAGGAGGGAGTGTCGGTTCTCGGCGAGGGGCCACCAGACACACAGTTGACTCCGCCATTGACCCCGTCTGCCCTCTGGGACCGGCCCAGCCCTGTTTGTACACACACACACACTCTGCATGGCACGCCAGACTGCGTGTTGTGTATTTGTGCCACAGTGTGTTTGTGGCGTGTGTGTACGTGTGTGCGATTATTGCGTGATGTACATTCACAGCATTCACAGCAGTGGGTCATTGACCCTTTCTGTGCCAAATGAACCTAAATGAATTTTGCTTTGTCTCATTAGGACCCATTGAGTTTGAGGAGTGCAATGCAGCAATCGCTACTGAAGGTAATTCTTCTCATTTGCTTAAAGATTTTAACAAATACACAACAAGTGGTATTTCAATTAAGCTGCTTATAAGTTAATTAATATATAAATACTAAAAGATATAAAGCAATTATGCATTTTACTGCTTTTATACCTCCCTCCCTTTAACTTTTAACACTGTTTGCACTGGTGCACCAAACTTTTTCATTTAAGTGCACTAGCATATATCTTAGGTGCACCCATTAATGCATTTTAATTTAATTTCTTGACTTAATATTTAAATTATTGCGAATAGCTGTTGATAAATGTTTTTCTTCACTTCAATGACAGCACATGGGCAACTTCAAACTTTATTGGGGTATTCTAAAAAACATTAATTGATATAAAAGTTTACAATCTAACCTATAGAAAACATGTTTATAGGCTAATATTTGTTCAGAGGCAGCGGTCTTAACTCTCAGTTGCTGCTTGTTTAATACTTTCATACATATTTTTAATAGTAAAATAATATTTTTGGAACTTCACAGATGTTTTTGGCCCGTGTGCAATCTTGAATCTTGAATTTTTTAAAGCGATTTAAATCTCATATTTTAGATATCAGGAGCAAGAACAGATTTAATGTCATTTTGGTGGTTTGTTTTTCGTGTTCAGGTGCCAAACCCAGAAAGAGAAAACCATTTGGCATCCCTGGTCGTAGGAAAGACAAGGACACAGACTCCACGTGAGTGAAGATTTCAACAGACACGATCTATGCAGCATATTTCTGTTTTCCCTCCCGTAAAAATAAAATAATCTCTAATCACGATGTGATGCTTTTGTATTCCAGGGAGTCCACGGAAGTCGAAGCTGCTGTGAGTATAATTTTCATCACAACAACCAGTTTCTCATTATCTCCGAGTTTATATTTCAGCTTTTTTTATGTTCAAACAGAAGGAGGCGGTTGGAAAAAGTGCCCAGTTCGTGTTATTCTGCTTCGTGTTCTGCAGCTTGAACACGTGACTCTCTTCACTTTCTCTCCGTCTGTTCCTCCCTGTTTGTTTTGTAGATTTGCTCGTTCATTCATTCATTCACTTCTCTCTGTTCGTGCTTGTAGAACACTGCCAATGGCGCTCCCCCCGGATACTACGGGGCCATAGACATCCAGAATGCTGTAAGCAAGCTAATGCACACAGAAACACAAAGTAATCATATCATATCCAGACTTTTTACATAATAAAAAAAAAGCACAACATTTTATAAACATACAGAAATAAAAAAACATATTTCTTAAACATTTCAACTGCATTGTCTCCTCTAAAGTATCATGTATAAATGTTTAATGTAAGCTAATGTAGCTCTATTTTTTTTACACATGATGACGTGTTTTCAGATGTGTTTCAGCCAAATATTGTGTGTGGAAGTTTATTTGGACATTTTCCAGTGCTATCATTTTCCAGATGGCTACATTATTGATCTTAAAGGAACTTTGGCCATTCAGAAGTTTTCTTAGAAAATGCCAGGAAACAAAATAATAAAATAATATGTGCATATGGGAGTGCAGTTGAACCTCTTCCATAAGCTCAATAACAGTGCAGGTATTGCAAAAGTGAGCTGATTTAAAAAGTAAAAGAAAAAACACATTGCAGGAAAAATTCTGACTCTGGAGGAGATAAATTAAATGTTAAATTAAAAGTTGAAGATACATTTCTGAACAGATACAAAAGCAGATAGGCCAGCATAGTCTGTAAGTAAGTAAAGTAAGGTAAAGACAGTGCAATGATAATGAGAATGAACAAATTTAATGAAAAACTTACTTTAAATTTAAAGTTTTGACTTTGGTCAAATTTAGTGTAAAGGGGAAGATTAATATGCAAAAAGAACAAATTAGTTAAAATCATTAAAACACATAAACAACACATGTAGAATTATTGCAGTGTTGTGTAAATACTGTATTTGTTTGATCATGTATTATTTATTAGGTGCTCAATTTAATCAACTTCGATTTAATATACTCTCGGTGATAACGATATGTGTTAAGTAGAAAAGAACAACCAGGGACAACAGAGGCTGCAAATTAACTTCGGCTATAAATCCAATGTGCAGCACATCTGTATCATGTTACTGTGACTTGTTATGATGATTTTTGCTTTGTCCCTGACAAATAAACTAATAAATAAACTAATAAATGAATAAAATGTGCAAGCCAGTTTATTAATGAATTGATTATGAACGGTATTTTGAATTAAATGATACTATTTATTTTACTGGACTAATTTGAATCAGTTTGAAATAAAATTCTTGCCTAAAATCTGATTGACTGTATCACTTTAAATGTACTTTGACAATAAATAAAATCCCTTTTCAAGACAGTTAGAATGATAAATACAATTTGGGAACATTTAGCGACTTTAAAATGTATTTATAAAGGATATACATGTAATGTGTTTATATTGACTTTGTGTTAATTGAACAAAGTTTGAATCTAAACTTTTTTCTGTTTGTGTTGTGCAGAATGTTCCCCAGGTTGATGCAGAGGGCTTCTGTATCAGACCGGAAGCCAATGAAAACGATATCCTTTACATTAATCTCGATGCTGTTTCACTCTCTTCACAAGACGTCGAGGAATTGTTACTATTTGTTTTTCTGCTCACAACCATCTGCAGCCTGAGTGCTAAAATAAAAATGGACTGTGGACGACCTCTCTCTTTCCGTTTTTCTGTTGTTTCCTTAACTTTTTTGTTCTGCTCACATGCCAAAAATTCCTTCTACTCGTCCAGCGACTCGGAGGACGAAGATGAGCCCAGGAAGTTCCACGTAGAAATCAAGCCCGTTCAGCCGAACAACGGCACGCACCAGAACCGAGCCACCATCGACGAGCTCAAAGCCTCCATCGGGAACATCATCCTATCGCCTTCGACCTCGGTATGGCTTAAACACACTAAAGACTTTAAAAAAAAACACACAAACCTGTTGCTGTCTCGCGCTGCTCTGCTGCAGGAGGAGTCTGCTCAACACTAGAGGGCAACAGGAGAGTGTCTAACCTTCGCCGGGGCGGATGGGAAACGCCGTTTAACCGTACCATCCCTCCATTAGTCACTCTGTCTTCAAGCTTATGTTATTTACATTGGAGAGACATATGTGCTGCGTCCAATTTATTTCAAAACGGCAGATCGGCTTCTGATTCAGCGAGACGCCTGTTTGCTCGCACTTCACGTTTTTGTTTTTCCTCCGAATTCAGCTTCATGTCAAACAACATTTCAATATTAAGAGCTCAGAAACAATCGCTCCTGAGTTAAGTTTCTGATGTTGTTGGCCTTTACTGCAGACTGACACACACTGCCCTCCTTGTAGGCACTTAAGGGAAGGCTTTCCACACACACACACACACACACACACACACACACACACAGAGAACCCAGTCTGATCCGTGACCCAAGTCATGGAGCCCTTCATTCAGCTCCTCGTCCCGCACCATCACTCAATCTCTGAATCACTCTCCCCGCCCGCCCGCCCGCCGCTCTATGAAAATAGCCGCCGCCATTAAAATTTCAAAACCACTACGGCTTGTGTGCAAACATGCACACTGAGCCGCCGTTGTTGTTAATGTTGTTGTGGAGCGGCTGAGAGGGCACGCTCGGTGTCGCGGAGGGGGTCTCGCGGGTTTCACCGGCTGCGGCATTAAAACGAGAGTCACGGCATCTCCTCGGCTCAGCCTCTCCCTTCCTCCGCTCTCACCGCTGTTTGTGTTGTACCTCACTCCTCCTTTCTTTTTCCTCGTTTCTTTGTTTGCTTTCACTCTTCGCGTTTTATAGGAGCCCACTCGCTCTAGACAGGACTCAGTTGTGGTTATTTATGAATACTTTACGGGCTCGGTTGCCTAGTTTTTACAAATGTTTTCCTTTTTTTCCCGCCCGTGGGATTAATGACAAAAGATAAGTTACAAGTTTATAGGGGATGTTTTTTTTTCCTCTTTAATGTAACAAGATTCAGGAGGAAAAGACGTTCTCTTTTAAACCTTTTGACTTTGTTCATTGCCGTTTGGTTTTTCGGTTTGTTGTCGAGACTCAAACCCACAATTACTTTCTCATCCTGAAAGTACAAAAAAAAAAAAAAAAGAGAGAACAGACCGCCGTTTGTGACTCTGATTTGCATTTAAATACCAGAATAGTCATTACATAAAATTTCGCCTTCCTCTTCCTCTTGTGTCTGTTCACGTTTCTGCTTCGCACCCTATTTCATATTTACCGAAAAAAGTTGTGGAAGTTAAAACATACGTCCGAGGTGATGACGAACGTTGCATCATCTGGTGTGAATTATTGAGAGATTTTCTTCTTCTCCTCTTTTTCCCCCTCCTCCTCCTCCGTGCTCATTTTTCTGTCTTTTTCATTTCTCCTCCTGTTCGGTTCCCCCTCTGCGGTGTTCCCTTTATTGAAACAGCAATGGAAGTCGTGTGTGTGTGGCCAGCAAGAGCCGTAATTGAACCCATTTGCCGCTTAGCGCCTGTGGGACTAAACCCCGGCCTCACAGCTCTACGGTGGTTAAACGCTTTTGCTGTGTTCCTTAAACCCATTTTGTTTCTCTTTCTCCCCCCCCTCCTCCCTTTCGCTTTGACAACCTCCCCCAACGTTTCTCCGTGTGCGGATGAATTCTTTATTGAAATTGATGCTCTAAGTTTCCATCGGGGTTGGTGACCCTCAGGAGTGTATCTTGCATATCTTGTGTTACGCAGCGTGACACGGCAGATTTATGCGCTGAAGAAAAGGAAAAAAAGAAAAGGCGGCTCTGTAAAGGAAGTTGGTGAAGTGTCGGGGGCACGCTCTCTGTTGTCCCTCACCGATCGGCGTATGGGCTTCCATGCACGGTTTTGCGCCGCTGGATTTTTCACCCTAGGTTTAACGTCTGGTATGCGCGAGTCGAGAGCGGTCCTGTGATTTACTGTCTTCAACTCTGAAGTGGAAAATTCCCTCGGCCACTGGGAATAATTAATAATACAGTTCGACCGTCCTGTTTTCATTGTGGTTGAAATCTTATATATTGTTATATTAACACAATCAAAGGCTTAAGGTCTCAAGGCCTTAAAGTTCTTGGTGGGCCGCCTGCGTCTCTGATTAATTCACTAATGTCTGTTTTTGTTTTCAGGGACAGATGCGGAGGAACCAATCCAGTGAGTATTTTCTCTGTCTGACCTTTCCGTATCCGCGTGTTGCTGGGTGACTGTGAAAAAAGGGGGGGTTGACTGTTGCGACTTCTCAACTACATTTTTCTTGGCACGGCCCGTTTTTAAAGAGGTTGTCTTTTTAAAAAAGGGAAAATCCAGAAAAGCGAGCCAAAACCAACACGTCCCCGAGAAAAAGCAAATAAGTGTTTCGTTTCTGTAAAAAAATGTGAGCTTGAGGGATGTTTCCCCCCTCCCAACGGTACAAATAAGATTAACCGCTTAATTAGCTGTTGATGTTTAGACATGTCAGAAATTATCTTTTCCATTCTGCAAACTGGCACCGGTTTGTTGAAGGGACGTTTTTGTTTTTTCGAGAGTTTGATTTCTCGCCCGAGCGCTCGAGAAATGCTTTTTAAAGAGTCGGTCTACCTACAGGTCATGCATCATGCTCCGTGAGGTCTCGGTGCAGGGTTTGAAAAAAAAGTACATTAAAAAGTTGAATGTTTTTCTTCTTTTGGAAAGCTGCTCTCACGTACCGCGTTCGTACGTAAACAGGTGGTGACGATACGCACATTCTGCACATGAAACGCTGGTACAGTTGAGATCAATTTACACAAGGTATTGCATTGATAGATGTATACTCTACGTACGCTTAGGGATCACAGGAGCATCTACGTTAAGCTCTAAGGCTCAGAGGCCTGGTGAGTATGTTTTCCCTCCAGTAGTTGGCCTGTAACCCTGCCTTCCCCTCCCCTCATAATATCTGCCACAGCCCTCGTCTGTGTCCACAGCCGGCTGACACAAGCTAACACCACTGACACTGTGTCCTCTCACTGCAATCTTTTCAGTTCATTTGGAGACGTTTATATTTATTGGTTTTTATGTTCGGGTTATGCTGTTATCTCTGGTGCTGCTTCAGAACGCTTGTACGGATCTCTGCAATGTTTTGTAACACTTTCAAAAAGGGGGCACAAAATAACTAAACGACGGCAGATTTGTTGTTGTTGGATGCAAAATCAGTCCATCCCCTGTTGTAAAGTGTTACCATCACATTAAAAACACTTTGACAGTTAACCCTTTGCAGTATTTGGGTAAGATATTAAAGGGACAGTTCACCTCAAAAGCAAAAATACATATATTTCATCTTACATGTAGTGCTGTTTGTCCATTTAGACTATTTTGGTGTGAGTGGAGAGATCGACACTAGAGATGTCAGCCTTCTCTCGAATACTCTTTTTCCTACTAGCAACTACACCCTCCAATTGTATCACCGCACAGAAGGAAGCGAGCAGCTACTCATTGACTAAAGGCTAGCTAAGCAAGCAAACTAACGTCATAGCTCAGCCGATTAATGTTTACATCCTGCGCTGTGACGAGTTTGAGCCTCTTCTCCAGGAGTAGATGCACGCTTCCTCAGCTGGCGGGTGTAGTTCGGTAGAAAGAAAGACAGATTGACCTGTGGTGCTATTTATCCATCTAGATTGTTTTAGTGTGAGTTGCCGAGTTTTGGAGATACCGGCCGTAAGATTTCTACCTTTTCTCGAAATAATGGAACTACACTACACTCGTCTTGTTGTGCTCAAAGCCCCAAAAAATACATTTGAAAAACTCAACAAAAGTTTAATTTTGCAGACTCGGTTACTTAAGATGATCCGCAGTCCTTTTTGTGAGCAGTTTCATGTAGGAGACTACTTATCAATTTCTGCACCAATGCCAAACGTATCAACGTGCAGAAGGAAGCATGCATGTACTCATGGACAAGAAGCTAGCTTTCTAAGCTAACTAAGCTATGGTAGCTTGACGCCATGAGCAGGAACGACCCTCTTGTCAATGAGTAAATGCATGGTTCCTTCTGCGCCACCATACAGTTAGTGAGTTCGGTAGAAAGAAGGCAGACATCTGAATGGCCAATATTTTCAGAAACTCACACCAAAACAATCAAGATGGATAAATAGAACCACATAAATATGATTTTTTTTGATTTTGGGGTGAACTGTCCCTTTAAGGATCTACTGCTTGAGGCAAAAATAAGAAAAATATTGTATCTAACCTGAATCTTACTGCAAATTCGTCTCTATGACTTTTCATGGCAGATGCTGGTTCTCACTCGCTGAGTCGAAACCTCAGTTTGTGTTTCTGGTTTAAGGTGTGATGTAGTTTAAACAGGACTTTTGGCAAACGTCACTGAACACCAGCCCTCTTCTGTTGGGTTTTATTTTATTCTTTGGTTGCTCTGAAAGCGTACGTGCTGTCATCGCTCCGTGCAGGTCCGTGAGTCCTAACTCTCTGTTTGTTTTTCCTCTCTCTGTAGGTGATGAGCTGGCAAAAAGCAGAGTTCCAGCATCATACGAGTACGTATGAAAGCGCTCACGACTGCTGCTACTATGTGTTTGTGCATATTCTGAGGCTGAAGGTAAATGTGCTGCTTTCTGCCTGAAATGTAATAAAGTTTGACTCGACTCTCTCTCACTCTGTCCTGCGTCAGACTGGCCAACAACGACCTTTTGTCTCTGGACCCGTTCAGCCCGACTCTGGCAGCAGGCTCTTCTCACTCGGTGTCCTCATCGACAGGTAATAACCTAATTTCATCGTGTTTCTCCACAACGCAAGCTTTTACATCTCTGCAGTATCTCTCAACAACATGTGTACCACCAATAAGGGATTGCTGTGATTCCTTTTTAAAGTTGTACCTCTTCGATTTCAGTCCTTGGTCGGTTTGGCGACACTCGTGGTCGCCGGTGGTACCAACGAATTTAAAGCTGCAGCAAACATGTGCTGAGCAGCTACTTTGTCGGGAACACAACAGACGAACAAGCGGTGTATCTGTTTAGAGCGCAGCCAAACAAACTCACATTGTTTTAATGAGGAAGTCAGTCAGTAATAAATCCAATAGCAGTCTACGTCCACGCTGCTGAGTGAAGGTTAAAAACGATCCGCCGATGAAACGACGCCAGAATTGTCTTGTTTTGTAGATACACATGTGATGACTGCTCGTTACTCATCGTCTTTGACCGCTCCACTGTTTTGCCATTTTGATGGGAAGCAGCAAGAAAATGTTGGGTTTGCATTAGAAGTAGATACACAACCCTGACGCAGTGTGCAGAGAGGGAACAATAAACAGCGAGGCTGATATCAATAAAATAAAGCTGCGCCGGATTACATGCATTCAGCGTTTTATCTGAACCACTCGGTCAGACTTGTTACGATAATGGAATTTCTAAAATCGACACACTGTGAAAAATATTGATATTCAGCAGCATTTCAAACAACACAGGGGAAAAAGAAGAACGATGCTTTTTTGGGAAACTTTTGTTTTTTCCTCTTTAGATCAGGCCTGTTAAATCTTTAGATGTGTGTCTGTGTTGACTGGCTGTCGAAAACGAGAGAGAGCGAGAAAACACAGCCATGACCGGTTTATCAATACTGCAGAAATGACTGTTAGAAATGAGTAGTTACCCTGTTAAAAATGAAAGTAATTTAACTTTCAATAACTTAATCAAAGCATTACATTTAATTGCTTTTTGATTTCTTTTCTAACAAACATTTTTTGACTTGGCAATAAAGCTAAAAAAAAAGGTCTGATTGGCTCACGAGAGGCGGTGCAAATTTAAAAGAGGGAACCAATCAAACGCTCAGAGTTTGAGCACGTGCTGCCCAGTGAATGGAGCCTGTCTAGACGTTGAGGCTGCTCCTTGTAAGCCGTCCTACCATTGATGGCGGCGCCCTAAAATTTGTCCCAATGGCTTTTCTGACCCACGCTCTTGGCAACAAGATGCATAGCAACAGACTGAATGTTTGAGCCTTTTTGCAAAACAAGATATTCAGATGTAAACCCAACATTTTGATTTGTAACTTGTAATTTAACAATATTTTTTCCTCTGTAACAGATTACATTTACATTTATTTTGTGATTAAATGATGAATGAAGTTCTTCCCAAACACCAGAATTACAGAATATGAATACATTGAATGTCAATTGCAGAACAAATGCTGACTGCAGATGATACAGATAACAGCTAACACGCTACAAACACTCTGGTTTTACTCACCCTGTCGAGCCCGCGGTCCTGTCCTCTTTGCTCTCTCTGTTCCTTGATCTCATCAACTCTGTGACTACGTAGTCTCTCGCCTTCCCTCTCTTTCTTTTTTTCCGAGCCGCTCAGTTGGAAGTCGTTTCTCTCAGGGCCGTCCCAGACGGAGAAACTGACCCCCGAGGGTCAACAGAAGATTCGACGTCAGGGAATTAAAATGGCAGACTTTTTCTATCCCAGTTTACTTTTTCAATCATTTTGTACAGCTCTTCACTGTCTTACTTTTTCTCTAAGCTGAAATGATTCTGCCTTATTTTTAAAGTATTTCCAGTTCTGTATTATATATGT
The DNA here is from genome assembly GCA_039737535.1 of Lagodon rhomboides. Classification (NCBI taxonomy): domain Eukaryota; kingdom Metazoa; phylum Chordata; class Actinopteri; order Spariformes; family Sparidae; genus Lagodon; species Lagodon rhomboides. Next base: position 5,915,842 of record CM077800.1, on the reverse strand, counting down.
GAGCTCTCCTTTTGTTCTCTAGAAGTCTTTCCAGTCACGTTCCTCTACGCGACATTCGAGTGTTTGTTTTACTTTCCATGTTTCTGAAACACACACACAGTGTTGATAGTGTGATTCTCATGGCTTTACGTGCATGACACCAGTGTTTAAACAGAGTGACATTAGCGCTGACCCATTGCCTAGGTTAAGCGTAATCCACAGTTAATTGGCACCTAGTGGAGGTCAGAGGGGTCGGCTATAAAGCCCACTGGCACGTATGTTGTCAAACAGTGTCTCGTTACTGTCAAAGGTCTCGGCTTAAAAGTCAAAAGAGCAGCGGAGAGTGTCCTGATTAAGATACGGTGATGGGAATTAAGTGCCCGCTTACCGCCTGTTAAATCTCTCTGTGTACAGCAGCAGAATTAGCAGCTCCCGACGCACACATGACACATTAAACAAGTCTAGTCTGAGAGGAATTTAAAACGATTAAACTCCCACTGAACAGGGAACAGATTGTGAAAATGTGTGGATGTTTTTAATTTATTGTAATTTGTTATTTGTGTTATTTATTGTATGTTCCTTTTCTATTTTTTTCTATGTTTTACATGTTGTTTTTTGTTTACTTTCTTGTTTAATTTCAGTGCCATTGTCTGAGTTTGAATTGACTTGCTGGATGTTTTCTTGGTTTGATTCATCATTTCGTTTGAACTTCTCTCGTTAGACCTCGCCTCTATCTTCCTTTCAATCCCTCCATCTCCATCTTTTCTGACGAATGACTCAGACGTCTTTCTGCCAGAGGCATCAGGTAAAATGTGTGTGACGGTGCTTTCGAGGAAAAAAGGGAAGCGTTCATCAACTCCTGTTTTTGCATGGGACTTATGTTTGATTTTCTGTTTTAATTTATGTAAACCTTGGAATTTTCTTGTATGTATGACAATCAGACTGACTCATAATTAATAGGACGTGCATCCTTGTACAAGAACGTGTTAGATCAAATAGGCATCGTCATTCTGTAAGGGTGTATTGTGACCTATTATTGATTTGCATACTTTGTGAGTCCCTTTTCATGTTACAACTAGAAGCAACATGAGACAACTATGAGAAATCCCAACAGGCTGAATCATCCAAGTTCACACTGATGCTTGATGTGAAAAAGAAAAACTGCAGAATTATTTGATTTGTCAACTGTGTTTGGTGTGTATCCTCATGAGCCTAGAAAATCCTGACACGCTAACCGCTAATGACTAAACACAGGTGAACGGCATTAAAAAGAGGAACAACACACACGAGACAGTGCAGTATATACATAGAGTCAATGTATTGGCATGAAACCTTATATGACCCGGCTCTGTACCAATTCGTGCTCTGGTGGATTAGTTACTTAAAAGCTCACATTCTTTTTTTTCCTGAACCGTTTGATATTTTGCCCCCAGAAATTCGGTCTTGAACGTTGAAAAGGAATCCAGTGGAGAGCCAGAATGAATTTTTTTCATTGCATGCAGCAAAAGCTACAGGGAGGATTTGAACCCTGGTCTCAACCTCCTTAATCTGAATGAGGCGTGCACTTTACCAGGTGAGCTATGTCATCTGTTGGTCATTACATATCGTGTTATTGAGTCACTCAGACCTCCAAGGTTAGATGACCAAAACATGGTATATAATAAAGCGGATGAATAGCTCACCTGGTAAAGTGCATGCCTCATTCAGACTACTGAGGTTTAGATCCTGAAGCTTTTGCTGCATTGAGTTAAATTTGAGCTTTTTTAGAAACTTCAATTTTGAACCACAAGTTCTCTAGACGTCTGTGACTGAAGTTGAAATGATGAAACCTTTATTTTGAATGCAAGAATGTCACGTAGACATCACTACGGAACGTTGAAAAGACTTCTGGCTACCCACTGGATGTCTTTTGTGGTAGCCTTTGTCATTTTCCTGTGTTGTGTCGGATCAGTTTACCTACTCTGCTCTTTGTAATGTTTACCGCCTCTGTCAAACACATCGCCTCCCTCAGCTGAGACGGCGCCACGACAGGAGTGCTCTCCTCCCCCGGCGGAGAGCCACCAATCCAAAGAAGTCTCCTCTTTCTCCTCCGCCGCATCCTCCCCCTGGGACTCGCCGGAAAACCCTTTCCAGGCGCTCAAGCCCGTGCCGGCGAGGGCTCAGAGCGCCCCCATCACCCTGCCAACCGAGCCGGTCGACCCAATCGGAGGCTCACCCGCCGCCAGCCCCCCGAAGAGCGTCGACGCCTTCTCCTCCGTGTCCTGGTCCCAGGGCCAGTGGATCGCCTTCAGCGATAACTTTGCCCCGCCCCGCCGGCAGGGCTCAGGGACGTCCGTCAGGGAGCTCCAGAGGCCTCCGTCCGGCTCCGGCAGGTCGAGTCGCTTCCTCTCTGACGACTCCGCCGACGCCTACTGCAAAGCGTCGGGCAGCAGAGAGGACGGCGGTTTCTCCGACGTCTTCTCTGGGATTACAGATAGGGCCGCTGCTCCATCGGGCAAAATATTCACTGGTAACATTTATTACTGACGCTAGAGACATGTGTTACGCCTGCGGTTTGGTTTGAGGTTCAGTTTTTTATATTTTGTTTTATTTTAACTGTTTGTTCTCATGTTGTGCATTTGTTTTCTGTTTGAAGTTGACAGTTGCTTTTTTTATTTCTATTTTACAGATGCTTCTCTAACTCTGCCTGGTTTGCAACATGTCTGTCTTTGAGTTGTGTGAATTTTATTTTGGGAATGTGGTTTTTTTCTATGATTTTCACGTTTGTAAAAATGTTTTGCCGATATTGTTTTTTCTGACGCATGTTTGTTCTGCATCTACTTGAACGTAGCACACGTGTACACATGTTTATTTGTTCCAGACTCGCGTGGTGTTTTACTGCCACTAACCGGTAAAAAAACGTTCATGTGCTCCTCTGTTTAGTGCCGGTACCGAACCGACCCACGACCCCGCTGACAGCCGGAGCGCTGGTGCCCCCGCCGCGACCCTCGTCCAGGCCCAAACTCCCCACCGGAAAACTCACAGGAATCAACGAGATTGTGAGTAATTATCCTCACAGGTGAAGCACAACATTGATTACTGTGCTGATATTTCTGACGTCATCCTTTTCCTGATCGACTCCCGTCGCTCAGGTACGGCCGTTCAGCCCGCCCAAGTCATCCAACGCCAGCCCTCCTCCTGCTGCGCCACTCGCCCGGGCGGAGAGCTCCTCCTCCCTGTCCTCGAACGCCTCGCTCAGCGCCGGTAACACGCCCACCGTTGGTGAGCGTCCTCAAAACAGAATCTCCCTTTTTCCTTTGACTATTTCTTCTCCTTTTCACCAACCTGCCACATACCTTTTTCCCTCTCTTCTCACTCCTCTGTCCTTCCTTCCTTCCTTCCTTCCTTAACTCCTCTCCTCACAGGAGCCGAGCACACCTTTGCCCCCTCCCTCTCCTCCCCAGAGCCAGAGCTGCTCTCCCTCTCTCCTTTCTTTCTACTAAGCCAAAGTGAGTCTGCCCTTCCGAACTCTTGTTTCCGTAAAAGAGGCTCCTCCTTTCTGTGGTGTGTCACTGTGGTGTCAGTCATCTCTCCTCTGCATACATTTCACTGATGCTAAGAGTGTCGTCATTAGGGAGTGTTAGCTCTTCTGTGCAGTCATATCAGTGTTGTCAGCTTTAGGGCTCAACTTCTGCCATCACACATTCAGGAAACTGGCTTCATCTCTCCTCTCACATTTGTGCTCTCTGGGTTTGTTTATCTCCTCTTTTCTCTTCTTTACGCCTTTTAATTTGGCGTAAAGAGGACGATGTGTTCATAGCGAAGCTGCCTACCTTTGAGAAGCGGTGTGAAACACCAGCAGGTACAGTTGACGTTCATACAAGAGGACTCTCCTCCGTGTTTAACTCACACTAACACCAGTCTGCTGGATGGGATGGATCGGACAGCTGGATCTCTTGCTTTGCAGTGATTTCATTCCTCTGTCTTGTGTCCTCTCAGCGTTCCTCTCGTCTCACACCTGTCTTACTGTCAACAGCATCGACTCCTAACATTGTGAAGATTTAATTGTAATGACGTAATGAATAATTTGACTAGTGCATTATGTTTTTTTTTTGATTAATTCAAAGAAACAGTTCACCCAACAATGAGAACTCAGTCATTATCTACTCACCCTGATGCAGGAGGGAAAGTCAGATTAAGTTTTGTAGTCCGCAAAACATTTCTAGAGGTTCAAAGCAACAACTGAAGTAGATGGGGACTTGTTTCGAACTAAAATATAACATAAATTGTCTCCAGAAGCCCTGAGATCCCTAAATGATTTGAAATGAAGTTATTTACACCCTTGACGTGCGGTCAAGCTTGAGCAACCAGAGTTGGATTACGACAGACGAGCTGTAAAAGCCAACAAGTCCCCATCTACTTCAGTTTTTTAAATATATGCTGCAATGCTGTTTTGCTTTGAAGCTCCAGAAAATGTTTTGCAGAATACTTTCTTGTCATCGTCGTGGGTGTGAGTAGATAATAACAGAATCTTCATTTTGGGTCGAGCTGCTCCTTTAATATGCTGTCTTTTAAACTAAAACGATGTAAACTAAAAGCAGCAGTAGCACGATCTACTCTAAAAACTTTATTTCTGTTTGGAAAAAATAACAGAATGTCCTGATTTGCAACACACGAATGACTGACTACATGAAATGCAATAATATGGATATTGTGTATTACGTAACGCATCTTTGCATGATGGAACCCTCCTGATTCTGATGTGAGCTCCGGTCCACCGCTGTTAACAAAAGTCCGACCTGCAGCTGCGTCAACAGACCTCAAACTCTGTGCCTTTTTCTCGTTCTCAGGGACGTCTCGCGGTCCCAGCCCTGTGACCCTGGCATCCCAAGATGCTTTGCCCATTGCCGTGGCCTTCACAGAGTCGGTTAATGCTTACTTCAAAGGAGCTGATCCCACTAAGTGAGTCTCACATGACCTTGCTGCTCAAAGGCCCCGACATGGACCTGCACGCATACACATTTTTGTCCATATTTGAACTTCGACTGCAACACGTATGACATTACGAGCCGCGCACAACGCGCCGCCGTAATCGTGCGTTACACCCGGTAGACCTTTTCTTTTGCAGAGTGGATCTCCGTCTCGCTCCGCATGTGTGGAATGTTTTGCGTTAAGTCTGACACCATTCTTTCACAGTGGATAACCTACACGGGGCAGATTATAGTCCGGGGCAGAGAAAACATACAGCCTTTTATTGGTTAACTGCCGCTAAATTGCTGCTGTGCAAAAAGGCTTATTTTTGCAGGGGATTAGCAAATGGAACATTTCATAAGCAATGCAGGTTGAGACCCGCTGTGGGCCGTAACCACCGCCGCACGGGCCGACCGCAACTGGAGGAGGACTCATCTCGCCCCAGAGTTTGTCAGAAATGTATATTAGACTATAGAAGCACACAGACGTATATGAAGCAGGGCTGCGACTAATGATTATTTTCACGATTAACTGTTAAATCTATAGCATGTTCAATTTTATGCTTTTGTCCAAACAATGTAGCAAAACCCAAAGACTCTTCCTTTACTGGCATAAATGGCAAAGAAAAGCCATAAATCTGTGTATCCTTATTTTGTCTTGAACAACGACTGAAGGGAGAAATTGATAAGCAAAATAGACATTCATTACTATTCTATCAATTAATCGGTGCAGCTCTAATGTTAAGAAAAGTGGAAATGGAGATGTCTTACACCTGTGACTTAAAGCCATGTGTCTCTTTTTTTTTTTACCATTTCATATTTATTATAGATTTTCTATAACACACAAAAAGACAGTTATGACACTACCAGGTTTTACCAACAACACATACACGCTCCAACACTTCTTCTTCTGACGGTCCAACAGTGATCTTGAGATTATTACGAGTGCAGGAATGACCTTATTCTATCCCGTATATCATTCCCTTCCTTATACAGACGTGTCAGAGATGAGAAGTTTGAGTCATTTCTTTAAGAAAAAGAAACTCTAAATTATCTGGTTCCATCTTCTGAAATGTGAATATTCTCAGTTTTCTTTACTCTTCTATGACAGTAAATGAAATACATTTGGGTTGAGGACAGAACAAGACATTTGAGGGCGTCATCTTTGGCTTTGGGAAACACTGATCAACACTTTTTATGACAAATAAAAGGAAAACATAATCCAACTAATGCCATCTAAGACGTCACTCATCCGTCTGGCTGCTTTCCCCAGGTGCATTGTGAAGATCACGGGCGACATGACCTTGTCGTTCCCCATGGGCATCATCAAGGTGTTCACCAGCAACCCCTCCCCGGCCGTGCTCACCTTCAAACTGAAGAACACCAGCAGGTTGGAGCAGATCCTGCCCAACCAACAGCTACTATACAGGTGAGGCGTCGTCCCCGTAAATGGCCCCGAACGCTTCGCGATCGCCAGCGAAGCGCTTTTGCAGAGCCGATGAGTCGATAACCTGTCACAGTCGTGGTTAAGTGGAAGAGGGATCTGGACCCGACGATGCGAGCGAGGACCGAGGAAATGTAGTCTGCGTCAGTGAGAGGAAATTCAATTAGTAATCTGACATAAACCTATCATTAGGCTGTCGGGGAAGTATTTTCCACCAGACTTTAACAGCCAGGTTTTCAACAGCCCGTGTCTCTTCTGAAACACTTCACGCCCCTAAAATAGCAAAGAACAGCGAACTCCGTCGAACAGCTGCCTCGTTTAACGGCCCTCTCACCTCTTTAGTCAGACGTGTTGAACGCATATTTAAATGTGTTGTTTCTATTTTGAATCTCGATGTGGCCTGTTTGTGTCCCAAAAAAAGTCAAGAGAAAATAACATCTCTGTCTGTTTTTAATGCGTCTTTTTATGCTCTGTTTTGTCTCCTATCCATGAAGACCACATGGCTGTGCTAATTGAATCAAATGGAATTCATGATTTAGTAGCTGGTTGGATGTAACAGGGTCATTTTTTCCAAGCTATTGGAGCTTTAAACACAAAGCCAAGAAGAGCAATGAATAATTGAGCCTGATTATTCCATGTGTGTGTGTGTGAATGTGTGTGTGGGTGTGTTTATCTTTCCTGACTGTTTGTCTCTTATCCAGTGATCCTTCCCAAAGTGACTCTAATACCAAGGACTTCTGGTTCAACATGCAAGCACTGACGTCCTACCTCAGAAAAGCCTCAGATCAGAATCCATCAGCTTCCTACTATAATGTGGACATCCTAAAATACCAGGTCAGTCAGCCAAAGTCGAGCCGAGAACCTAATCCAGATAAAATAACTGTAGTTGGAAGAATGCATTTCCCAAAGTGCTTCGCCCTCCAGACGAGTCTGAGAAAGAAGCAAAACTGTACACGAGTGTCAGGGAGTGAGCAGTGTGGAAATACAAGCAGAATGTATTTTATTTTCTTTACAGCCATGTTCCGAAGATAAACGAGAAATGATCTCACAGCCTAAACAACCTCAGTGATAATAAGAAAGAAATACGGTTCTTAAAATATTCCCAAAGTGCACAATCTTTCTCCACCAGTCTTTATGACTGAATTTACTATCCTAAAACCTTTACACCCGTCTGGTTTGAACCCTTCACAGCAATATATTCTAGGCTTAGTCCTCCTGTCATACAAACACACAGGTAAAATGCCACCTGGAGATAACATCATCTTCAAAACAAACCCTAAAAAAAGCTTGTTTTATAGCTTCGAACGGGCTTATTTACACGATGAAATTAGTTTATATTGTGTTTCCTTGTGAAGGCTTTAAACAGAAAAGCCAACTTGTCAGCACCGTACATGTACAGGCTAAAAGCGCTAACCCAGGAAAACCTGCCAATCAGAGGACACCATATAAAACCTTTTCCCCATTTTTAAATTGTCTTTAGTGTTTATCTCTACTAAGCTATAATGTGTAGCGGACTGATCTGTTGTCTGTTTTGTGTTTTTTTTTTAATCATGTGTCCCTAGAGGGTCTTATTGGTGAAATTAGGATTCATGTTTACTCAACTCAACTTTATTTATTTGGCACTTCACACAAAACGCAGTTGAACTCGAGAGCTTTTCCAGCAGCGGAGGGAAATTAAAATAAAAGAAGGAAACAAACACAGCGGAGGAAAAATAAATCAGGGTGATGACTTCGACTGCGAAGTCTCAGTGTCATGTTTGTTTTTATAATCAATTTTATTTGCATCATTGGCCTTTTAAAATATGGAACTAGCTTCTAGTTCTGAAATGTGGTAGTGCCTTAAATCTTCCGGGGGCTCCACTGGTTTCAAAAAGAAGTCAGATGGTATGTAAGCTTATGAGAAAACAACTCTACTTCTCACTTGATTTATTACCTCAGTGAACAGTTTCCTAATGAGTTTACGGTCTCAATCTCTAGTTTCTAGTCTTCTTCAACACAGCATGATGTTCATTTTGTAAATTAAGTTCCCATTTAAAGTAAAATACACGATAAAGCAGGGTATGCTTTAGGGCGTGGCTACCTTGTGATTGACAGATCGCTACCACGGCAATCAGGATGTCCTCTCCAGCTCCACCCTCTCATCCAAATATGGTCACTTCTGGCTCCAAAAAATCAAGATGGCCAAGGTCGTAATGACAAACTCAAGATCTGAGATGTAAAAAACTAGTCACTGATGTTCATTTATATATAGATTGCTTATATTGCTTATAAGCCAGCAGAGGCTGTCGTGCTGGAGGAGGTTAGGGTTAAATATTTTGTTAAAGATTCCTTCAGCTGGTTTGACCACACTGTCATCAAGCATCAAGCTTTGGCCCTCCAGTCTGCACCCAACCTCACAAACCACCGAAGGCTGTCCTGCCACCCCATAATCAGACCCACTTTTTTTGTTTTTTGAGTTCTCTTGACAAATAAAGTTTTGGTTTACATGTGGCGGATCGGGACATGTAGGTATTTATTGAAATATAAGCTCACGGAGGTGTAAAACAAACAGTCCGTGAATTCAGATCAACAAACAGCTTCTTTGTTGATGGAAGAGGAATCAGTTTTGGTTTTGGCTTCTGTCTTTGAGCCTTCCAGGAAGCTGTGGAGGAACATGAGTGTTTTGTTTTTAAGTTGCTTTTTGCACTTTCAGCAAACCAACGAAACATGTTTGTGGCAAAACTATGTTGACATTGAGAGTCAGACTTCTGCATTTTACTTCAAACCTGGTCTCATAGGGACTCTGGGAACATCACTCTGATAGCTCCAACTCAAAGCAGCTTCGTTCATATTTAAAGTTTGACTGCAAACTCTGTGCGCTGCGTTCAGGTGCTGTCTGATGGGATCCATTCCACTCCTCTCAACCTGACCGTTTACTGGAAGTGCACGCCGAGCACATCAGACCTGCGGGTAGACTACCGATACAACCCAGAGTCCATGGCCGTCCCCGGTCCGCTCACCAATGTGCAGATCTTGGTGCCTGTTGATGGAGGAGTCACCGGCATGCAGTCCATTCCCAACTCCATCTGGTAAGACGTGGTGCTTCTTACATCAGCAGGAGGATAAGAAGTGTGACACGCTGAAAATATTCTCTCTAATCTCAGATGAACTACCATTATCAAAAGAACTTAAAGAAATAACCCTAACCCTGGTAGTCTGAGTCCTGTTCAGACCCTGGTAAATCACCTCTGTACTTTATTACTTGACATCAAACTGGCCTCAGGTTGTGCTCATCCCCCCTCCTGCAGTGTTCACTGTAAGCTGACTCTAAGCTGTACCGCTAAGGGAGTTAATTAGCTAACAGCGGTAGCTACAGCACAATGTTTAGTGAGCAGCATTTAACCACTACTCCGGCGATATGCCGCCCCCTATTTGTTCCGAGCAATCTTCGACAGGTGGCTGATTCTTACATATTGCACCTTTTTAAACAAAAACAGCTTAAGATGTTATTTCTTTCTCTTATTTTAGGAATTCAGAGCAAAATAAATGTCTGTGGAAGCTGAGCGACATCTCAGAAAAGTCTGAAAATGAAGGTAAATCCTCTTTTTCTTCTTCGAGACAGCTTGTTTGAAATCTTACTCATAAAGAATGAAGATTTGGCTCAGTTGCTGGGCAGCAAGTGAGTGTATTTGTTGGTGTTTGACCTCAGGCGCCGGGTCCCTGAGGGCCAAGTTTGAGCTGTCGAACGGACCCTCGAACCCCTCCACCCTGGCCGTGCAGTTTATGAGCGACGGGAGCACGCTGTCAGGAGTGGACATGGAGCTGCTGGGGAGCGGGTACAGACTTTCTCTCAGCAAGAAGAGATTTGCCACAGGTGGGTAGTACATCCAAACGTAACTGATACTGGTATGTTTGATGCATCAGCGACTCAAACTGCACATCTGTTTTCTTTAGGACGTTATATGGCAGACTGCTGAGGTGACCCGCCACTCTGGTTCTGAAAAAAAAAACAAAAACAAAAAAAATCTGGCCTTAAACAAAGGTTGGCAACGTTGCGAGGCGTCCTGGACCTCTGGATCCATCTGAGCACAGTCAGGCTTCTGCCCAGGAGGCGAGAATCTCACTACAAGAAAACAGCACTGAGTATTGAACACTGTTGAAAGAAAAAAAAAAAAATGAATAAATAAAAGAAAAAGAAGATGAGCTTTCAGGAAAATGTGTAGATATGAAGTTTAATAATGCTTTCTGATCAATTCACTTTTGTATAGTCAGAAACAATTTATGGATTTTATATAAATCTATATTGTATTTGAAATCATGAAAAAAAAAACAAGAAAAAAAAGTGCACTAACAATCTTTCAGATGCTCTTTCTCCTCTTATATTCAGTTTCTCAAGAGCCTTACGAGGAATATAAAACAAAAATCATCCCTCTGAACTGTAAATATTAACACTGAATATTCTGCTCTGACTCAACTCTCGAATCAGTTTCGTTTACTGATTTCTTTCCTTTCGTCCTCCTCTTTCACCATTTGTCTTTTCTGATCATGTGCAATGAAGCAATGAAGGTAGACTCTACTCACGAACCTGTGGCACAAGCTTGACCTTTAAAATAACATTCAAGTGCTTTCAAACAAATGCAAAAAACAAAAAAAAACAGATACCGACCTCAGTGCCTCCTCTTATACTGTGGTTTGATAGGCAACAAACGTGCGTCTGTGTTTTTAAACCTGAATTTGGGTCTCCTCCGTTTTTTTGAACAATCAATTTTTAGAATTGAACTTGTAAATTCCCCTTTTCAGTCACGGCTCGTCTTTTTTTTTTTTTTACACTTTTAAACCTTTTTAGCCTTTATAAAAAAAATAATGATCATAATTCAGCACTCTTGACTGTAAAACATTGTGTCAAATGTTAGATGCTTTCAGAAAAATCAAGGGATATGAACCCAAATTTAAGAAGCCTTTAAAAGCTTTTTGTGCTCTATTAATGGAGAAATGTGCCTGATTGTTAACTTTTCTCTAATCTTTTTTTTTTATATATATCTACTACAGCACAGTTAATGAGAATAGCACCAACAATGTGCCAGTTGTGTTTTTTACACCTTTATTTGGATGTTGAAGGGAAACTGTTTATACAACCCAACTGTCTTCCAGCAATGAATGAGTCATGTTTTGCCTTCTGTGATCGAGTTTGATCATCAAACTCTTTTATATCGCGCCTTTTTTTCTATTCAACGCTCGTCAGTTGACCTCCACCTCCCACCAGCTCGCTGCGCAGCAGACGGTGTGAGTGAGCAGTAGCACAAAAAGGCCAAATTACTGATGGAAATGCCTTATCACGACTACTCGACGCTGAGTAATCCAGTGTTGTCGACTGTGGTTTTGATATTGCGACACAGTTCTGCCATTGCCCTGTGATAGATTAGCGACCTGCCTTGCCTCTCGTGCAGTGCATGCTGGGATACAGCCTCTTGGAACTATAAACAGCACAAGCTGGTTCAGAAAATGTATGTATGGATGAGAAAATGCCCAACCCGATCGTCCGGATTAATGTTGGTAATGAACGTTTTTGCAAACCACAGACGTGCTGAAACTTTACATGTCGTTACGTCACAACTTTACATTAAATATGTTCTTGAGACGAGGCTTTGCTTATCCTCTAGGCATGAAAACCAAGGATGGGGCTTAAAATACCTGTTTTGGCGTCACAAACAAGGCTGGAAATGTCCCAATTCTGCATCCAAAATACCAGGTTTTGTCGCCACAAACACGACTGTAGATGTCACAAGGTCTTGTTAAAGACAACCAGTTTTGTCCCCATAAAACTCAGCTGAAGATGACGCAACTATGCGTCTAAAATATCCGGTTTTGTCGCCACAAAAGCAGCTGGAGGTGTCCAGAGGTGTTGTTAAAACACCCGGGTGTGTCACCACAAACAGCTGCATATAGCCTGACACCCGGTCATAAATATCAGGTTTGTGTCACCACAAACAGCTGGAAATTGTCCCAAGGTCTCCTTGACGTCATCCAGTGGAGTCATGCTTACAAATGGTGAAACGCCACCATCTCCTCCACCTCTCGATATGAAAGCCAGGTCACGAATGTGAACGTATCACTGGTTTGCAGAAACGTTGACCGCCAACATTTCATCCTGGCGACTGGGCAGAAAATGCCACGTTTGACTCTCGGTGCTTCGTTCTTGTCTTATACTAATGAAGGCTGCTGCTGTAGAGGCTGTTGGATTTCTTGACGGAGTATTTTTACGTTGTGTAGGACATTTTTCATTGACCTCAGCCATGTTAATGGTCCTTACGTTGTGTTGGTTTGTGACACGTCTGGAGATGCGATGAGTTGCCTGGAAGCTGTGACTGAAAGTTGATGAAAGCTTTCGGGGCGGGAGTTTTCGTACACTGTGCATCACACGGCCAAATGACCTCTCAGATAAGATTTTAGGAAATAACTTCTCACACGAGGCTTATTTTTTACAGTCCGCTGTGCTTTGAAACAGGGCTCATTGTAGCTTTTCATTTAAACTCATATCCATAGTTGATCTCTTGGAAACTAATCATTTATTTTGATTTTCGTTCATCATATCTGACCAGGGTGATTACATGTGATAACCATGTTTTGTATGATTTGTACAATACCTGGTTTAACTCAAGCCTTTAACGATGATTTAGAAGCAGACATCTTAAATAGATGATGGAAATGGTCCATTTGAATCTTGTCTGTTTTTTAAATTTTGTATCTCACTCTGAATTTTGAATCAGCCAAATGTTTGGAGGTAGTTTAAATGAACATGTTTACACGAAATCCTAAAAAATTGTAGCAACGGACATTTTTTTACAGTGTTTAATTACATCAGTGGTTTTGGTCAGATGAGTCGAAAGCATTAAAAAAAAAAAAAGGAGTACACAGATTCTGTAATTGTGTTCCGTATTAGCAAGCTGGTTCTTGCTGTCCCTTAAAAAATCTTTCACAATAAACTCACAAGGCTTCTTTTTCAGTCACTTTCACATTCTGTCTTTCTGTCTTTATATGTTGTATTAAACAGAGTTTAAAGAGAGCAAAAAATTGTGTAAATGATTCTCATAAATTGTACATTTTTACCAATATCAGCCACTTTTTGTCTCTACTTTATGATTTCTCATTGTGCCTGTATTAAATGTGTAATATATGAATATATACAAATATATTAAAATGACTAAATGTGTTCTGTGTGATTCTTTTACGCGTTGTCATGATAGAAAAAGTAAGAACGTCAGTAATGATCATTGTCATTCGGTGTCTCGATAGCTGTTTGATGGATTGCTGTGACATTTTGCACAGACATTCATAGACGGGTCCCCAGAAATGGAGCCTGATGATTGACTGACTTTTCCTTTAGTGGCACCAGCAGGGCTTATCTACGTTCTTAGAAATAAGGGTTCCAAAAGGGTTCTTCCACAAGGGCTGAGGTTCTACCTGGAACCATTTGCTTCTGAAAAACCCTTTCCCAAAGAAATGATTTTTAAAGGGTTCTTGGTAACACTCACGGTTCCAGTAAGAACCATTTTGATCCAGAGAACCCTTTAAAAACCCTTTCCTGAATAAAGGGTTTTAAAAGGGTTCTTGGTAACACTAACGGTTCCAGTAAGAACCATTTTGATCCAGAGAACCCTTTAAAAACCCTTTCCTGAATAAAGGGTTTTAAAAGGGTTCTTGGTAACACTAACGGTTCCAGTAAGAACCATTTTGATCCAGAGAACCCTTTTTTGGAGAAAGAGTTCTTCAGGGATTGTTGAAAGCATGGGTATAAGATCCTGTATGGGTTCTTTGTAGAACCTCTCATGGGGGGTTCTGGGTGGAACCTTACACACACAGTTCTAGGTATAACCCTTTATGTTGGGTTCTAGGTAGAACCCTCCAAAAGGGTTCCAGGTGGAACCTTTATAAAAGGTTCTACCTGGAGCCAAAAAGGGTTCTCCTATGAGGACAAGCCGAAGAACCTTATATGGTTCTACTTTTATTTCTAAGAGTGTAGTGCGTTTATTTTAATATCTGGCTGGATTAGCATACAGTTTTTACCAACATTAATGTGTACCAGCCTGGTGCGGAATTCTTTGATTTATGACTTAATACTCCTGCAAAAACCTGCAAAAGACATTTATCTTGTATTTAGGGCGACATGAGAAACAAAGATGGTGAATGTGGTAAAGATCCTGTTACTAAACATCATCCTGCTAGTATTTTCACTGTGTTGAAAATGTTAGCAGTGATGTCGCTCAGTGGCTAAGTTGCATTGTGGGTAATGTAGGCACCAGGTTTTGAAATCAATAACACTGTTCACTCATTATGGACAGTTTAGAAATAAATGATCAAATTTGATGCAGCAGAACCAGAGATGTCGCCTTTTTCTATTCTGCACCTGGTGCCTACATTACCCATAATGCAACTTAGTCACTGAGCATTGGAGGCATTATATCAGATTTCATACAGCTTCTTCTGGAGCCACCAAAGGCTTTATATCTTCATATTTGCAGTCTTACTCCCCAAGACCTGTAAACATGCTTTAATGTGTAAAATTGGTGCAGTTACCCTTTAAGTCTTTAAGTGAACACCAGAATAGATCTAGTGTTTAGCAATTTTGAAAACTGACTGTTGCATGTTCGGGGTACTGACATTAAAGGTTTTAAATCATGTTCAGGTTGTGTGTGCCATCTTTAAAAGTATAAAAGTGAAAAGCTGTCTGGAAAATATCAAATATATTGACGCTTGAGCTTGAAAGGTGAATCTGTGAAAACAGGAGAGCAGTTTTCCTGAAACATCAGGCAGCTGAAGAGCTCTTACAGAGACCATAATTCCACCCAAGTAGCTCCTCTGTATTGTCAGGTCATCACGGGACGCACAATAAGTCAATAAGGGAAATAAAACATTTTATTTTTCTGTAACCCAGAGAGTTCCAGTATTTCTTAATTTAGAGGGTTTAATGTAGGCTACTGTACTTTTTTAGAGGTTGTTGATTTCACTGCAAAACAGTGTTTATCACGTTGGAATTACTCTCAGATAAAAAAATATGACCCCACACTCTAATCAACAAAGGTTGTGTGAACACTTTCCAATTGCTTTTGTGTGCAGACACACGGGGGATGTGCTTTCTCAGAAAACTGTGCTCAGTGGGAAGGTTTGGATATTTGAAAATCACACTGAAATGACCTAAATTGACATAAACAGCAGTCGGGGATAGAGTAAAAAAAAGAAAAAAAGCCGTCTCGTGCTGAACTGGCCCTTTAAAGCCCCTTAAATCCCCTTTAAAAATACAGATTTTACTGATGAAATGATGTAAACTGAAATGTCAAAAGTTGAACTGCCACAAGATAAAAAATACACAGTAAATCTATTGTTTTTTTATTCCTAAAATCCATGTCAAAAGGTTTAAGCCGTCTAAGGACATGCAGGATGATACAGCCTGAAAACAAAGCCCGAAGACACCACCATACATGTGTTACTAATGTAATGTTTGCACTGCGAGAGCCTCATGCAGTGCTTCGCTGAGGAGGATGTATGCATGACGGTGCGTGTACGCTCAGCACTACATCAACACCTTGTGCATATTTACACACTCAGTCATGCCTTGTGTCCCCTCCGCCCGAAGACCTCCTCCTCGCTGTTTGAATTACAGAGTCTGAGCTTCCTTTTTCGCAGCCACATGTGTGAGCCATCAGTGTTGACTCTACTTCCCCCCCTGTCCGCCTCACTCAGACGGAGAGGAAGAGATCTTAGGGTCTCTCGTGTATGATGTTATTCTCTGAAAGGCCAAAGTGAGACATGTGAGCTGGAGACACATCCAAAAAACTGCGTTGGTCCATATGTAGACTCGTGTGTGTGTGTGTGTGTGTGTGGCCAGACATTTCATACATCTTGAGAGGATCAGGGAGTTTGAGTGTCTGGCCTGTGCAGGTAGCAGACTTACAAAGAGGAATACTTATACATACATATTTACTTTCTTTCCAAGAGTTAGACAAGATGTTTAATACCATTCTCATATGTGTAGCGTATGCTAAATATGAAGCTACAGCCAGTTAGCTTAGCGTAACCTTAGCACAAAGGTTGGGAACGGGGAAACAACTAGCCTGGCTGAGTTCAAAGGTTTTGAAATCCACCTACCAGTGCCTCTAAAGTTTCAATAAACATGTTTTATCTTGTTTATTACAAACAAAACCTAGTTTAGTTTGTGTAAAAAGCGTAAAAATCAGAATAAGCTGTTTTACAAGACGTGTATTCTTTAAAAAAAATAGTTAAATATGCTTATTCACTTTCTTGTCAAGATTAGATTTATATCACTATCAGCAGCTAGGTAGCTTAGCTTAGCATTATTACGGTGTGTATGGCGAGTGGGTTAGGGGTTAGGGTTAACTGGTATTCAGACTTGTTGTACCGAGCCGAGTTCAACAAGTCTGAATACCAGTTCTAGCCAGGTTAGTCATTGTTAGCATAACCAGCCGATAACATCGTACAACATGGTATTTTGTGCATATGAACATCGAATCAGCATGTCCACAGATAGAGGTTGGACAGTACTGTGTGTAGGACTGATTTAATGAGACACAAATAAGACAGAAATGCTAATAAACAGTATGTTATGTAGCTTTCACAGCTGTTGATAAGCAGAGCAGCCATCTTGGAGTTGAGGTTGGGGTCAGGGAGGTTCTTCTGACTTTCTTATTCCGATTCCAACGTTTATGTTGAAATTGCTGACTGTACTGGTAGGCACATTTTCTTACCTTTGGCCGGACTAGCTGTTACCGTCTGTTTCCAGTCTGTATGCTAAGCTAAGCTAAGGACACTTAACATTGGCTACAGACTGGCATCAATCCTCTCATCTAAGTATTGGCAAGAAAGCAAACGAGAATGACAAAGTAGTCCTAAAAGCAGAAGGAATTTTTGTGTTGCTGAGCCGCCTGTGTCTGGTGTCGATTGAGTTAGTCTGAACATCAGACTCACGTCCGTGAAACAGTCGGAGCAGAGGGAGCAGTTACTCTTTGTTGTCCGCCATCACAGTTGTGTTTGTCCAAAGCCCCGCCGGAGCCATAGAGTTGAGTTATTCTACAATCCAGAGAGCGAGCCCCACATCAGTAACATTTATGGACAATTTATAATTGATGTGCCCATTTGATCTCTCTCTTCACCACGAGGAAAACCATCTGGACAAACAAGGATGGTGTAAGTTTATTGCATTAATATGGATTCCTCTCCTTGTGCTTCTCTCGCTCGGTCCAAAACCCAGAAGACCTCTTTTAGAATAACTCAAACCCTGAACACGTCAAGCCCACATCCAAAGGCATCTGTCACATTTTCCACTCGGCAAGCAGAACTCTGTCGACCGTTTCCTCCCCGGCAACACAAATATGAACACAATTCACTGTGAACAAAACCGACAGGGAATTTATCTGCTGAAGGCTGCTGTTATCCGGCAAATCGCACAGCTTTATAATTAATCGATCGACGTATGTATTTTTCAATACAGTTTTTGCCTTTATTTGATAATAAACTGAGGAATCACACACTGTACAGCAAAGCATCCCCAGTGTCCAACCAGATATGCTGCAGTGGCATGTTATGCATCTTAACCAGTGTGCCACCATACCATGTTTTTACAGTCTCACATTACCATGAAACTCGTTAAAAACAAATTATTTTTTAAAAAATTGTAGCTGGACTGATTTCACAGTGACCAGTCGTGCTTGTACATCCCTTCACCCTTTTTTTTTTTTATCCTTTTGCACATTCAAGACGGTGAGTCAGGTGATTCGTAAACATGATGCACTGCAGTGGTTGTAATTGCTCTTCCCCGGCAACACAACACACAAACAGAAATGCTACTGTTGTGATTCCCTTCGCAGATTTTCTTTTCCTGAGTGCTGCTAGAAAAGATGAAATGATTCACTAGAGGTAAAATTGAGATGCTGCGAGGAGACACTGAGAGTCCCGTCCACTGATAGACTCCACAGCCCTGGGGAGAGGGAGTGGACCCTTTCGTGCCATGTTCACAGAGGCACGTCACAGGCTATTTGTCATGGTAAGCATGTGTGTGTGTGTGTGTGTGTGTGTGTGTGTGTGTGTGTGTTTTGGGGAGGGGGGATGACTGAGAAATGGTCACATCTTAATTCCTGCGGTGATCCCTTCGCCCTTCTTTATTGGCCCAGCAGAATATACCGCTGCGATTGTCTCGCTCCCTCCGTGAATATGATAAACACTCCTTATGATTTCAGGCAAACACACTATAAACAGTATATGTGGGGAAAATCATCCTCATGGGACGATCATCATCTCGGCTGTTTTCTAGTCAGGTCATATTAATTCTGTTTGTGTAGTTTTGAATATCTCAAAGAACACATTTGACTGCAAGGAGCATAACAATCTGCACGTCATATGACATCATTTACCCTTAGACCCTTGATACAGATGAGAAGGAAAACCCTGTGTGGGAAAGGACAGAGAGGAAGTAAACGTAGGATGAGCAACAGAAATGGACACCATTCACACTGAGGGAGAAGAGACATGGACACCATTCACACAGGAAGAAGAAAAAAGGACACAATTTTACACTGAAGAGAAGAGCCAGGGACACAATTCACACAGAATAGCATAGACAAGGACACTATTCACACAAAGGGAGAAGATACAAGGACACAATCACACTGAAGAGAAGAGACAAGGACACAATTCACACAGAATAGCAGAGACAAGGACACTATTCACACAGAGGGAGAAGATACAAGGACACAATCACACTGAAGAGAAGAGACAAAGACACAATTCACACAGAAGAAAGGAGACATGGACACCATTCACACTGAGGGAGAAGAGACGTGGACACTATTCACACAGAGGAAGAAGATACAAGGACACAATTCACGCTGAAGAGAAGAGACAAGGAAACTATTAACACAGAGGGAGAAGAGATGAGAGGTCTGTTCACACTGAAGAGAAGAGACTAAGACACCATTCACACAAAAGCAGAGGATACAAGGAGATCATTCACACAGAGCGAGAAGAGATGAGAGGTCTGTTCACACTGAAGAGAAGAGACAAAGACACCATTCACACAAAAGGAGAGGATACAAGGAGATCATTCACACAGAGGGAGAAGAGTAATGGACACAATTCCCACAGAAGAAAAGAGACATGGACACCATTCACACAGAGGAAGGAGATACAAGGACACAATTCAAGAAGATGGGAGATAGGGAACCATTCAGACAGAAGGAGAAAGACATGGACATGGACGCCATTCACACAGAGGTAAAAGAGATGAGGGCAATGTTCACACAGAAAGAGAAAAGACAAGGGCACTTTTCACACAGAAAATGAGATAAAGGGATACCATTCACACAGAGAGAAGAGACAAAGACACCATTCACATAGATTGGGATGAGATAAGGGCAAGGACAGTAAATGTCACAGGGATGTTCACAGAGACGTCGTAGAGACAAGGACACTGTTCACACAGAAGGAGAGCGAGATGGACACCATTCACATACAACAAAAAAGCCAAGCAAACCATTCACACAGAGGGAGAAGATTCAGGGACACATCTTACACAGAAGACAAATGACATGGACGCCATTCACACAGAACGAGAAATACTAGGACACTATTCACACAGAGGAAGATAGACAAGGATTTTATGTTTTTTTACACAGCCTAAAAGCTCCCGAGTCAACCAGGTGGAATTTGGGGTGAATCTGGGGCCACGGTGTGCAGATTTGATGCTTTGGTGCATGAAGGAAATGGAGGTATGTGGGTGGAGTTTGGTTTCTTCTCCATATCTGTCAGCATCTTATCCTTTAAAGGACATCATCTGTGAACTGGCGTCATCATTTAATGCTGATTAGCGGTCCTCGTTTGACACGGGGCTACTTTGCGACCATTTCTAATCAAAAACAAAATAAAAAGAAGACAGTGTGCCGGATAGACGTCGGACATGTGGGGGTTTAAAGGATAGTGGCAGAACTCAAGTGAAATGAAGCATAAGCCCAGGGGATCAATACACCCCGGTGTGAGTCAACAGGAGAAACACACAGAAACTCCGCTTCCTTCCAGAGAGGAAATGTTCAGTCCATAAATATTTGGAGTTTGCTAATTGAAAGAATCTGTGCAGCTTCGATTCTGGGGGGTTCTTTTAAACACTGCACTCATATGGATTCTTTGTATAGTTATCTGTCCCTTTGTTCATTAGTGCCAAGTGAAATGAGCTGTGGCCGCGGTAAACAAAGACAGACACAAAAGACGCATTCAAGGACACAGGTTAGGTTTGATCAGCCACTGGCATTTTTTCGTGTTTGATAGTCGGTTGTTTCCCTCTGAAGAACTTTTGTTTTGCTTTGCCATAAGCGGCGCATGATCCTTGCTCTCCGAGCGGCGAGGCTCGAGACACGCAATGCGAGCGCGGGTGTGCTTTTATGCGAGGCGAGTGCATCAGCTGTCCGCCGGGGAGAAGAGCAGACTGCTCTGAAATGCGACTGAGGAAACATGTTTGCATGTTTGCATTCAGAATTAAAAATTCATGAACATAGGTGTTTTTTTCTTTTATATATATACTGTGGCGCACAGACACATGTCTCGCTGTGTTGCAGCCTGTGAGACTTTAGTGAAGGAATAGATTGGAAAACTTAAAAAAAATAAACTCTGCCCTAGCTGTCACACGACCATGAAACTAACAGAGAGAACGAGGCATGCCATGAACTGAGAGAACAGCCAGCTCTAGCAGCCTCCTCTGACACCCTCAGCGAAGTGTTGAGTGGGTTGTCTGCGTGCCGCGTGTGGTTTTCACTGTGTGTGCAGCTCATTTACCCCCCTGACTGTAACACGTATAGCGTGATGTGTTTTTAAGCCTCTCCACTTTAACATGCTGGACTGATTGTTCAGCTATTGCAGCACGAGCCGCTGCTAATAAGTTATGCATAACAGGGCAGGCGGGTAAAGCGTGTGTCCGTGTGAGATGACATGTGACGAGTTGGATTTCGGATCACGGATGCGTGCCGGGGAATCTTCTTTTCTTCTTGTTTTTCTACCCCATCAGGCCTTGAACAACAAATCGTACAGGCTTTACTGTAAATATATAGTCCCGTCATTTAACTGCATGCAAGTAGTATGTTCGTTAAAAGTGTTCCATAATTTGTAAGTCTGACGTATTCTGCCCTAAATCGTCAAGATCAGTTCATTCACGCAAACGGAATTCAAGTGCAGGTTAACCTTTAACTCCTCTTAACTCAGTGTTTGTTCAGGTTGACTTGGCGTTCACTGCGGCTCAGTTTGAGTGTCTTCACACACACGACAACCCGGCGGACTCATGGACCACCTGGCGTCAGCACCCCAAACCTTCTTGTCCAACATGGTGGTTCAGAGACCTGACGCTGTGCGGGACGCTGTGCGGGACAGCGTGAAGTCCGGAGCGACCCTCTTCTTCACCGGGATCTTCGCAAACCTCGTGGGTGTTGTTTTCACTGTCACGGGCTGGGAACAGTACCGAGCCAACAACATCTTTAAGTGGACCCAAATCCTGGGCCCCGTCATTACCATCATCGGAGGCTCTTTCATTGTCATCAGTGTCTGGAAGTTCAGGATCATCTCCTGTTGGCCCTGCAAGCAGCGGGATGAGGAAGGGCCCGTGATGGAGGAAGCCTCAACAGGACGCACTTTTACGTTGAGTTGCATAAATCAGCAAGTCGTGTTCAGTGGTGCCACGACAATGCTGTGTGTTCCACCTGTGTACACCTTTGCAAACCAGGAAGGACGCCAGACCATTGACTTCCAGCTTGGCAGGTCTGTGAGCCTGGCGTCCATTCCTTCTTATGAGTCTGTGTGCTGTGTGGATAACGCAGCTTTTACTGCAGAAGGAGAAAGCTCAGCTCGCAACACGGGAACAGACCACAGAGCAAGCAGGTAAAACAACATTTCTGATTTCACTGTATTAATCATGCTATATACACAACTATGTTAAATGCCAAAATCATATAAACACAAGAAAAACAGCTGTCATGACCGTACCTCAGTCCGAAGAGGCTACCAAGCACGACAGATACTCCTCACTGCTGTGGTTGTGTGCTTTGTGCTAACGCTAGCTGCTGAAGGAGGCTGTTGCTGCTGCAGTGGCTCTGTTCTTTGGCTCTTGCAAACGTTAGCCGCTTAAGGTGTACGTTAGCCGCTGAAGAAGTCTGTTGCTTGCTGCTGTGGTTCTGTTTAGCTCAGGGGCTGTGTGCTTTGTGCTAATCGGTTAGCAGCTGAACCTCTGGACTTCTCCATGAATGAGATTTGTGTTTCTGTTCACGAAAATGATCTTATTATTAACAGAACAGGCCTGTCTCTTTAGGAAACAATTCCGTAATGCTGTCAAACAACCTCAGCATGTCAGTGGCATAAACAAGCACTTTTAGCGGGCGTTACTTTGACTGTTGCAGTTGCCCCGAAGGATTACATCGCAGCCATGTTGGGGCTGCCAGCTGAGGCAATCAATCAGACTAATTCCAAAACTTCCACTGAGAATGAATCATTCACACAAGACTTCCCCTTTAAGTCAGAGATGTGAGTGCTTCTTCCACCACCGGGGAGCAGCTCTTACATGACAGACATTTGTCAAACTTTTGAGGAACCTCTCAGAAACACTGTTTTATTCCTGCTGGGCTCCTCCATTACCCAAACATGCTGTTACCACAGGTTATCCACACGCACCGGATCCCAGTGAGGCCGAGACTTGCCTTTTACCCAGCATGCCATTTGTTGACACCGCTGCCAGTAAAGCCAGCCAGAGGTAGATGGTTAATCTTCAATCCGATTTGAGAGTTAAAATGTCACAGGTCCTCTCAGTGCTCATTAAAACAGACACAGTGGGCCACAGTTAATTTCTTACTAACCACAAGATCCCTTTCCGCTTGGACCAAAGTGCTCTTGGCTGCTGATTCACATAGATTACTGTATTCTGCTTATTATGTGCTGATTATTGTCGCACTGAAAAAGTACCAAAATAAAGCCCTTTTTCATATAATAAAACCAGCCTGTGTCATTGGAATGAGCACAATTAAGACCTTGATAGCTGCCCGTCTTCTCATTTAATCACCCAGCCGTATCATCGAAAAGTGGAATTAGCAGTCTAGCGTCATATCGAAGACGTTTCACAGTGTATATGTGCTCAGTAAAGGAAAAGCAAATCGTGACGGGAGTTTTTCAGATTTTCCCACCTGTTCCCTCGAACCGAAATGCAGAAGGGTGGAAACATAACACCATGTAGCGGCATAAAAGAAGTTTCTTTCCAATAATTGCAGGATTTATTTGAAATCCAATCAAATATACTCGGACCGGCGTCCTGCCCGAACACAAAGCTGCATTCCATTAGCGGAAAGTTACAAGTTTTCACTTTCTTTTATTGTTTTTAGACGATTACTCCCAGCAGGTTTCCAGGAAAGTAATTCGCTTTAATAAAAGCAGACAGCAGGAATAATACAGTTAACCTAGGGTAACTATAAACTGCTGCCCCGATCGCATGAACACATGCTCTGCTCACCAGCTCTCACTTATGTTGTCACAACTTCTGACCTGTTTCAGCATGTTTCCAGCGGTTAACGCCAGAGCGAGGAACGATCAAGGCGGAGATCGCTCGACCTCGCTGTTTTTTTCCTTCAAAGGGCAACCGGCTTCCTTAACGTTCGCTTTAAGCGTAACCAATTGGGCCTGTAAACATTCGGATATCAGCCAGCTGTGCAGTTAAAGGATAAGTTCACTCAAAAATGAAAAATTTCAGCCGTTATCGACTCACGCGGAAGGAAAGTCAGGTGATGTTTCGTGGTTCGCGAAACATTTCAGGAGCTTCGCAGCAAAACAGCGTGTTGGCAACTTTCTACAGAACGGAAGTAGATGGGGACTTGTTTTAAAAAGTAAAATAAAATGGCTCTAAACAGCTCGTCAGGTGTGATCTGAGTCTTCGGAGACCCTGAGAAGCCAAATTGATTTGTAAAGACGTTATTTACACAATTTTTTAAGCAGAAATCTTCATTGTAGCGGCTAAGCTAAAAGCATTAGAGCCATGTCGGAAGTGAGTGCACAAGCTCGACCGCACGTGGAGGGTGTAAATAATATCTTTTCAAGTCAATTTGGGACTGTGATGGCTTTCAGAGACTTGGATTACACTGGGCAAGCTGTAGCGAGCCATTTTTATGGGTCCCCATCTACCTCAGTTGTTTAGGAGAATGCTGCGACGCTGTTTTGCTTTCCACTGTCATGCCGATGTGCGGATAAAGACTGAATTTTGATCTTTAGGCAGACTTGTCCTTTAAATCCATCCTGTTTGATTCCTTGTAGGACTGAGAGGACGGAAGAGGAAAGACGACGCGACGGCGACAGCGGCTCCACCCGTTCACGTCCACCTGCGTACGAGGACATCTACCCTTCCTCCAACAAACACAATCGGACGTAAACGCCTCCCGAAATCCTGGAATTTCACGTCCTTCTCAGCCGCCGCTCTTCCTCTTTTTCGTGTCAATAGGTTCACAGATGATTCATCAAAGTGATTTGATGAGGTTTCACTTTCCTCGCACAGCTGTTATCATGTTGTTACCACAATAATTATGTATGAAGTCACACAATCCACCGAGATGAGGCTCCCTGGAAGAAGAAAACCTCATTAAAATGGAGATTTATGGACAGACTCAGACTCTATCTGAGGGCTCCAAGGTTTTGGAAACACTCAAAGATACTAAATTTATATTCAGCATAAAAACACACACATTTATCCAGCGCTTGCTGTCTCCTGATAGCTGCACAAACCACTGTACATGCCCATTAAATGTTGGCAGGGGAAATGTTGACATGTAGACAGCCACCATGGCCTGAAACAAACATGGGGACAATTTAGCAGAGGTCCTTTGAAAAAAAAAAAAAAAAGGAACTGTTTTCTCATGCTGGGAGAAAATGAACATCAAAAGAGGAAAAAAAAAGTCATAACGGCCATTTAATTTAGTTTGAGTTGTAATTGTTCACATATTGGCAGCATTTTATCATGTTTGTGTGCAGCGTTTGAAGCGGCCGCGGAAGTCAAGGGACGATCACCTCGACATGAGGAGACCTCCGTCAAAATGACTTTAGAGCACCAATGATGAGAAGTAACTCTTTACTCTAAGTACTAACTGTATTTCCAGTATTTCTGCAACTTTCTGCTTTACTTTCAACCCAGAGGCAAATGTTTCTACTTTTTACTCAATGACTAACTTTTACTTTTACAGATCTGTAACATGAAATGTGATCAACAAATAAAATATGATGTATTGTTGTCAGAAAACACTTTATTGATCCCCAATTCTGCAGCTTTAAAGTAGTTTTACATATTGATGCATCAACAATTATAATCCAAGGTAACACTTTATATTAATAAATGGTACATTTACAGCTTTACATGCTTTATTAACTATTTACTAAGCATAGAATACTTTTTAAAAATTGTTTTAAACCTTTACAATTGCTTAATTAATGGTTTATAGAGCATTTCATCCCTTGTTAACAGTAAAATAACTTTTAAATAAAGTTTAATCAACTATAGAATTTACCATTTATTCACGATGGTTTATGTAAAATGTGACCTAATACAATATAATGTATGTATATTTTCTGCACAATGAGTAGTTTTACTTTTAGAGTAAATTCTGATGCAACTTTCTTTTGCCTTACATTCTGAGTGCAGTACTTGTAACAGAGTATTTGTACTCGTGTCCTCGTGCAGGATCGCTCAGCTGAGTGTAGTTTGCTGTTTGCAGGATCAACACACATGTCGCTGCACCACACGGGGGCAGAAACACTGAGGGAATCAATACACCTCCGCTCACAGGGTCAGGTCAGGTGGCTTCAGCGGGGCTGTGGAGGAACACACACTCAAGTCATGATAATAATAATAATAATAATAATAATAATAATAATAATAATAATAATAATAATAATAATAATAATAATAATAATAATAATAATAATAGTTAAATCAGTTAATGTTTATTCAGGTTTTGCAGCTTCCCGTGACTTTTCTCCTTCTGTTAAATTCAACATTTGCTTTTTTTTTTTAAATCTTGATTTTTTATTATTTAATGTATTAAATCTTATTATTAAGTATATTTTCCTTTTATATGTCTCTTAGTTGAATCCTCCTGCTCGTCTAAAGGTGATTTTCAAATAAACTCGCCTGAAACAATCGCTGTTAGTCATGAATTAATTCCCTCCTGCGTTATTTTTTCGGCCGGTAATTGTCTGATAGTCTTAATAAGACAAGTAAATTAAATTAAATCGATTATGAATTTGGCTCAATAAATGATTTATGTGAAGGTGAAGCGCAGAAACAGAAACAGCAGCGTCACACACAGCCGGCGTTTAAAACCGTGATTACAAAATAAGAATCAGTTTCTTTCTTCACGTATTTATCGATAGATTCATTCATTAGACTGTGATTTATTAATTTAGCCAGACTGTGATTGAATTAGAAAAAAGAAAAAAAAACTTTATTTAAACTTTATTTAATTAGTTAAAACTTTATTCTGGTGACATCATCTCCTCTTAAAACTCTCAAAATAACAAAAATTCTTTTAAATATTTACAATAGAAGCAAATAAATCTTCAACATCTGGGACTATATTTTGAACACTGAGCGTTTTATTACTGATTATTCACGAACTGACTCCGAGCAGCAGGAGAAACTGTTTAAACCGAAGCGAAAGTGCCTTTTTTATTATTATCATCTTCAGATATTTAAATTAGAAATGACATGTTGCTGCACTCGGATCAGTAAATATTATCTCGATGACTAAATAAAATAAAAAAAATCCCTCTCCGTCTCCAGCACTTGCTCAAATCCCTCCTAAATTAACCGTCGGCTGCTCTCCAAATAAGCACACGCACGACTTTGGAGGAGAAAAGAAAAAAAAGTGGAAAAAATGAAAATTCACAGCAATTTAGAAAACATCCCAGGACCTCCTTCAAACTCGCGCCGCTCGCCTGAGCAGATCTGAAAACCGCAGCGCAATATGACTTTCATTATTTTTACAGCACAGTAAAAAATGCGGGTGGCCGACAAGCCCCATTATATCACCAATCTGGAGCATTGGAGACGATTTATGAAAGTATTACGGAACATGCTGAACGATAACAACTCCGAAATAAAAAAGAGAAAAAGAAAGAAAGAAAGTGGAAAGAGTCGCCCACAGAATCCCCACGAGGGGAGAGCGTGACTCCTGATATGAGTTTCTTTAAGGTTATGAATAGATTACTATCAGTAATTTTGTGGTTAATAATAAAAGGAAACCACTTTATTATTCCCAGCTGGAGGTGCTTTAAAGATAAAAACGCTCTCGTTGAAAATTATTTGGCTAAAAAAAAACGAGGTGGACGGATTCGAATCGAGTTCACGAGTTTATTCTGAAGGGCAACAGGTGTTTTTTCTTTTTTTCCTGTTTATTTATCCTGTATTTATTTATCCAGCCCTGCTGGACTGCAGCAGCCCTTGTGTAGTTTTTTGTCACGTGTTTTCCAGGATGAGCTTCTTGTGTGTTGTGGGGGCCACTAAAGTGGTTTGATTGTGCAGGAGGAGGCCCGAGCCGCCTCGGAGGCCCCTCTCTCTCTCGCTTAAACCACATGTGCTCCCAGCTAAACATTTGTGGACGGATTTGGAAACTAACATCTGAGATTTCTTCTTTTGAAATAATAAAAAAGAAAAAAAAAAAAAGGATAAATACCAAAGGGTCAGATAATCCCTGGAAATCACGATCAGAGCAGGAGTAATTAGCGGTGACCTCGCTCTGCAGTGCTGGCGAGCGAGCGCCATTGTGTTTGCATTGTTGCACCACCACACTCCCATATGGTGCATGCTAATAAGACTTGGAGGGACTCACAAACAGCTGAGGGCCCGTGTTTGGACTGTAACCGGAGCTCGCTGTGTTGGTGGATGGTTGGTCATAACGCCGCACTCAGCGAGGAGCTTTGTCTTTGTTTTGACTGACAAAAAAAATGCTGCAACTCGTGTGTCTGACAGTGTGGAAGGAAGGAAAAAAGCTTCAGAGGGAGGTTTTTTTTTGTTCCGAGCGATTTGTTCAAGGTTTCAATTAACATCCGCAGAGGAACTCGTTTAACCTCTTCTTGCATCTTATTTAGAGGTCGTCAGGATGATCAATACCTTGATGCTTCATCGATACCACATTACATTACTGACTGTCTCACCTGATTGGTTTATTCTGAATATTTATGTTTAATGCGACACATTGAATTTGACTTTTACAGCACAACCATGCACATGTACACCAATATCCCAGTATTCCTAACTAATGTTGAGCAGTGTGGATGAGCTACTGAAAGTACAGAAGCTACGACAAAAACAGATCTGGGATCAGAAGTCTGTCACTAACAGTATGAATCCTGCACTCTGTACATAACACACACACACACACACAGGTATACAAGCTCACAGTCAGGCTTGGGGAGTGACAGAATATATGTAATAATCCAATAAAATGTAACTGTATTCTGTTAAAGATACAGAAAAATACATATAATTAGATTACAGGTATATTTAGTAAGAATGTGATGACTAACAGGATTACAATGTTAAAATACTGATATATTAGTTCACACATGAAGCTAAATAAAGTAAAGTAATCACGTTACATCACTTTTAAAGAGGTAATAAGTAACTCCCAACTGGTTTTAATGTACCCATCCACCTCTTGTATTTATCATCATTTATTATTATTCTATCCAATATTCATTTATTGGTCTGCGTTACTTCTGATGCTCTGTCACAGTTGACTTCACTTTTAATATTCTGTATATACACTTACTTTCCCTGCACACACGCTGCTGCAGCACCAGTTTTCTTTTTTTTTTATTATTCTCTACCTTTAACTTATTAGTTCAGTTCTCGTCCTTGTTTCTAGCTGGAGTCAAATTCCTGATATGTGAACACATGCTTGGCCAATAAAAAACGATTCTGGTTCTGATTATTACACGTGCTGGTATGTGTTCAGTGACTGCGAAAAATATGTCCTGTTTTGTGAGCCTCGGGCTTCTTTTTCTTTTTGCCGTGTCACCGAAAGATCTATCACACGTAATTTCTTTTCATTTTTTTGTTGTTTTGAAGTTTAAAATCCTGTATCATCTTGTTCTTCTGTGATATTTACACTGACTGGAATCTTCAAATGTCCTTAAAAGAGACATTTTTAATTCACAGTTCTTCAAAATGAAGCTTGACACACTGTATTTACTGTCTTTAGAAACGTATTCAAGCTTTTAAAGTAAAGTTTGACTGCACAGTATTCATTCATTTACACAAGGGACACAACTTTTTAAGACGACCCATTTTCTCCCCATCACATTTTAAAAGCATCATTTGTATTTAAAAAAATACTTAAAATGTCTTGCATCAAGAAATGTTAACAAACAAATGAGATGTAATGAAATTTGATGTGACATTATGCATTCATAATCTACTCTGACCTCATACGATCACCTCATTACATCACCTAAAATCATATATCTTGAAGACCGTTTAAAAAATGTTTTTCTCTCATCTGAGCACAAATTGACATCCTTGAGTTCTGTGCTGGGTAAGAATGGTATATATGAACATGTATTTTAATTATTGACCCTTCATTTGAAACATTTGTCCATGAAAAGTGCTTTAAAGATCTTTGAATTGTATCATTCAAAAGTGTTTATATTAAAACACAACTTGTGACATGTTTTCTGTGTCTCCACCACTTTTCGTCACAAAGCGACGCCCTTGCTTGTTTCTCAAAAGCTAACAAACCATCAGCAGTAAGCAGAGACCGCAAGAAAATGTTCTTTATTGAAGTTTTTATATGTGTGCAGACATTTTTTTTTTTATGTAACCAAGCTTTCATTAAAAGTGGGTCTACCCAAATTACAAAATGTCCCTACTAACCTCCGCTCTCACAGGCAGTGGTTCCCAACATGTTTTAGTTTTCTGACCCTTTAATGCAAAAGCTAATCGTGACCAGAGCCTGACCGATATATCACTGGGCAGATATTATGAGCCGATATCGGCATATCACAGATAAATATTCTGCCTCAGTCGCCTTTCAAAGTGTTTGATAGACGCATTTGAGGGGTCAGTGCCAAAAATCATCTGTCAAAGAGTGATTATCTCATTTTAGAGCTTTTATTTTGAAGGATTTTAAAGGCCTTTAGAGGTAAAACTGTACAGTTTTCACAAAAAAGAAGCAAAGATCAGAGAAATATAACTTATTATTAATTGTTTTTTAAAGAATTGTGTACCAGGGTGAACATCTTGTGGATTATTCAGAGTAATAGAGACACTTTCTAGAAAGATATGTTGCTATTAAATGTCTTTGAATATATATTTTTTAATTAATAAATGTGAGTACCCAGAACAAAACTTAATTTGTACAGAAATGTCAGACAGATATCTCCAAATTTGGACAAATAGAACCCAAACTCCTATTTCCTCCGAGCGCGTTACTTCAACATGTACCGTGCCAGATTTTAGCAACAACCCTCAACAGGTAACAAAAACAGTAATATTAGAAGTAACAATACATATACGACTATAAAATCCACAAGTAAAAAGACAAAAGAGCGATCACAGCTCTTCACTGTCTTGTATTTGAGCGGACTAGACCTTTAAATGCCCTCTATGTGTACATGCATGTGTGGAGTTGGCCGCAGTCGGAGGAAAAAACTTTTTTTTTCACTACAACGACATTAAAGGACTCCGGCTTCTGTCAGGACATTTATTTTGACGGGGTGAGGCTGATCTGGCGAGCCTCATTCACATTTCTCGTCTCCGAGTCCCCCCCGAGATTATATTTAGCGGCCGAAAGTGGCTGTTTTCAAAATAAGTTCCTGCGCGTATATCAAAAGATTTCCCAGTGCCACAGTGGTGGGCTCGCTCTGCTTTCATTTCACTCTCTCTCTCTCTCTGTGTGTGTGTGTGTGTGTGTGCTGCTACGTAAGAGCCCTGTTGCAACTGCAGGGCACGAAGACAGGGGGGACAAATGGATTCCATGTTTGCAGGAAAACACGCTGGAGGCACAGGAAAACTTTGTTGTTTATGAAGAACACGTGAAACCAATCAAATCTGAATTATCTTCCTGTTGTTGCAGCTTTTGTCGTTTGCAGTTTTCTGTTCGCTCGCCAGCAGTGTCACCACCCAGCGAGCAGGTCTGGTGTCTGAAAGGTGGAGGGACGCACATGCACACACACACACACACACTACACACACATGCATTTAGGGTTTCCACTGTTTTGTTTGCTGTCAGTCTGAAATGGATTCGACTGGTTTGTCACTTTCAGATTAAAAGTCCTCGCGCTTTTTATTGTGTTTCTTCTGGTGAAGGTGGTGAAAAATGCAAATTATCAGCTCTTTTTATACTTAAGATGCAGGGTAAACAAACTTGTTTAATTTTGGGTTTCTCCTCTTCTTCTTTTTCCCCTACACACACACACACACACACACACAAATAAACACAAACACACACAGACAAGTTTGCGAGAGGAGCGTCTAAACCTCAAGGGGATCTGATAAATAGTCAGCCCACAGGAAATGATTTGCAGACCTCCTCGGCATAATAACCCATTTACATACTCATCCTCTTCTTGGAGCTGGGCTACACACGCACACGCACGCACACACACACACACACACACACACACACGCACACACAGAGGAAAAAACACAACTCCACCACTATCTAACACACACCATATGCACAGACAGGCTCACAGGTTCTACGTGCAGCTACTTGGAGACATGCGAACACACTGTATATGCAAATAGCGGCTGGGTTTGCGTGCAAAACACACACACACACACACACACACACACACACACACACACACACACACACACACACACACACACAGCTGTGGAATGTAACTAAGTACATTTACTCAAGTAGTGAACTTAAGTACAATTTTGAGATACTTGTACTTGAGTGTTTCCATTTCCTACTGTATATCACAATATCTTCTTTTTTATATATATACATTTATAACAACACTGAATTACTAGTTCTTTAATATAAATAAAAAATACTTTGATACTTAAATACATTCAATATCAGATACTTTAAGACTTTTACTCAAGTACTATTTGTATGATGGGTGACTTTCACTTTTATCTAAGTAATATCTTAACACAATATCTGTACTTTTTCCCCGGTATGACAACACACACACACACACACACACACACACACACACACAGACTGATGGAAAGTAGCTGAGTATATTTACTCAGGTACTTCAATAACCTTAAAACCATTGGGGTATTTGTACTTTACTTGAGTATTTCCCTTTTCTGCTAATTTATATTTCCACTCCACCACATCTTGGGAAGCAAATACAGTCATTTTACTCCACTACATTTGTTTGATAACTTAAGTTACTAGTTACTTTACAGATTACATGCTGCATCAGAGCCAAAGTAGCACATTTTAAAATCATTTTATTGGTCTACAAAAGTATATACTTACATGTAATCATATGTATAATTTTACTTTTGATATTTAATATTTATTTTGCTGTTACTATAGTATTCAATATCAGATACTTCAAGATTTCTACTCAACTACTATTGGTGTGAGTGACTATTTTAACAAGATATCTTTACGTTTACACACACACACACCTTCCCTCTCACACTGTTCGAGTCGGACGCTGAGATAACTTCCTCGCTCTCCTGAGCTAACGTGGCAAAACTATCAGCTACAATCAACTCGTTTTTTATCGACTGTAATCCAGCGACTGTACGCGGCCATGATAAAGTCATCTCCCCCCTCCGTCCCTCTCCCTCTCTAATAACTTTCCCCTCGCAGTGTTTTACGGCCGCGCTTCCTCCCCGGCTCACCTCGGAGAGCAGGTGTTGAGCTCATTCAGCGGGGTCAGCTTCATCTGCTGCCTTATTGGAAATAACCGTATATGTGTTCTGAGGGCAACCGCAGTGGATTTAAGTGTATTCTGAGTGTTATTACATGTGTCTCTTGTAAGGGTCAGCGCTTTGTCACGCCGCAGGAGGACATGTCATGTGGAAAAAGAGTTGCGAGACGATTAGATTTACTCTAAGAGCAGTATTTCATTTTGTGTATGATAAGTGGCCTTAGCTCTTATGGGAGTTTTATATGACTTTAACAAGTACGAGGCTTTAAATGTGGGACGTTATAAAGTAGATTTCATTGAAAAATGGAGGCGAAGTTCCCTTGTGTCAGAAATATGTCTGTATCACACGATGAACTTTCAGGCTTGTGTAACCCAACACCGATATTAATAACTAAAGAGTCGCAGAGGAGCTTTTTTGACGCAGTTTATAGTCAGTTTTTCCTTTTCGAAGTCTTTTTGAACCGCTAGAATAATATAATAATAACATTAAGTCCTTTCTTGACCCCGGAATAAGTGGCAGTGGTGTTTTGGCGCGTTATTCTTAACTCAAGGTCCATTTTAAAGCTGTATCTGGAGCTTTTCACCTGTATCTCACGGCCTTTATCAGTGGATTGATCTTTGTTGTAGAGTGATTATTGCATAAAGAAAATCCTTACAGACGATTGGTGCAGTCCAAGCCATAAAAACAACAATAACAAAGCAAAAAGGAAGAATGACAAGTCCCATTTCCTAACCCTAACTTGAGAACTCGCTCCCTTAGGACTTCCACCTGTTCAGTTTCCTTCGTGTAGTTTTTATTTCTTTACCTGTTTATGTCGATTTAACTCTTCGTAAGATTGCTAAGATGTCTGTTGTCTTATTCGTTTCCAATCACGAAGCACTCCGCAAGATTCTGCTCTTGAAGGCGGAATAAAAACAGACTCACTTAAAGTTTTATTGAGATTACACTGAGTGATGACACCAAGTATTGATGCTGAATATATTTTGGGGGAAATCATGTCTCGTTCCGATTCGAAGCACGAGTGAAAGAACCTGCAACACAAAACACATAGCGAGAAATTATTAATGGTCAGTTCATTAACTGGTTGAAGGTGATTAATCCGCAATTTACTCAAACTCTCCAGACACCGAAAGCAGCTTTCCTGGCCAGCTTAAAGGACAGAGACCCGCTTATCTGGCCTGAGCGATGCCCCCCATAAGGATTACTCTCCCGTCTCCCAGGTTTCCATTCCCCCCCCCCCCGGTCAGTGAACACAACAGTTAAGTATAACATTTCACACTAACAGAAATTAGGAGCGCGGAGAAAAGCAAACACGGGAGGACTTGGGAGCCGGCTATTTTGGAAAAGAAATCCTGTGTTTGTATTAATATTCCACCTCTGGGAAAACTTCTGTCACTGACAATTTAAAGGGCGCGCAGCCAACATTATGTCAATTTGCCGTTACGGTGGTATTTATGACTTTATTGAATTAGGGGCAGAGAGTCTGCGGTGGGTCGAGAGGAGAAGGGAAGAAGAAGAAAAAAAAACGGAAAATCGGGACTTATTTTTGTTTCAAATGTGTTTCCGTCCACATATGGTCCTTGTTTTGGCCTATATACCGAGGATCTCGGAGGTGACCCATGACCCGGCTCCTCAGACTAACATGATTTTGGCTGTCTCACTTTGAGCTCGATTCGACCCCCGAAGTCCCCCGAAGTTCAAGGGTCACCTCCAGGGAGCAGCAAATTAACCCAATGTGTCAAACCTGGCATGACACCATGTTCAGCCGAGCTCTGTTGTTTAAATATTCTCCCCGTTTCCACTCGCATGCATTTGATGTTAAGCCGCCTCTCTTGTCCGGTTTCTTCTTTTTTTTTTGTGTGGGTTATTTTAAATTCTACCTCTCTTCAAAGTTTATGGTGTGTGACTAATTTCCCCCCCTTTTAACCTCCCTCATCCCTTTTCTGCTGTAATCCCACCCTCTACATGGCAATCACTTCTCCCCTATTCTCCTCTGTCTCTTCTTTTTTTCTCCTCTGACATCTTCTTCCTTCTGATCTTCCCTCTCTTACTCTCTTCCCCATTTTCTCCCTCGGCCCAAATCCTTCTCCTCTCTCTCTCTCTGTCTGTCCCTGCGGTTAAAGACGTTTCAGTTCAGCTGTCACAAATTATGTTCGCCTGCCCAGCTGTCAAAACAGGGGGGTGTCCCTTTCATTCCACCTCACATACTACGAAAGGAGATGGGAGGGAGGGAGGGCTTTAACGCTCGTGTTTGGACACAAGCAATTATCTCTAATTATTGTTTTTCTTTTCAGTTTTCCTGTCCCGATGGAGGTCTGACGAGACGAACATGCAATAATCTGCTCCAGTCGTCCAGAATCAGCGGGCCTTCGGAGTCCGGGCTCAGTCCTGGGACTCCGCGGCTTTCATCTCAATGTGAGTCAGGAGTTGATTCAAACATGGAGTGATGGGAGAATTAACCCCTGGGACCCAGCTTTCAATGGGCTCAGCTAAGAGATTATATGTGTTGATGGCAGGCTTTTATATGCAGTGGGCTTGCAAAACTTCAGCTGTTAAATCAAGGCACAGGATCTTCACCTCCAGGTCTCCGGCGCGTACCCCTCCGTCTCCCTCCTGGCACCTCGTGTTTCATCTTTGCGCCCCCGAAACCGTGCGTGAGACGGAGTTAACATTTCCCCCCGAAGTGCCAACGACACGGCCCGCAGCTTCGCAAATTACACCGTGCATGTTCAGAGCGGACGGACTCGCATCAGGACTGCCACTGGGAGTTTACGTTCAATGTGCAGCCGCAGATTCCCATGACCGTCGCTGAGCCTTCTGGGACTCCGGCTCTTTTTTCGGTGCATGAGAAGATATGCGAAATAGCGCTTGAAAGTAAAATGCACACAAACACAAGCATGGGGGGAACAGAAACACGCAGCCGAAGTCAGACGAGCTTGGATCATCCCCGAGATCGTAATTAATTTGAGTTTGAAGCTGACGTCTTTGGTGGTCCCCCTCTAAGGCGAGGGAGAGAGAGAGAGAGAGAGAGAAAAAAAAAACTGTCTGGCTGTCTTCGCCGAGTCGTACAACATGTTGCATGCATCCTTTGGTTTCCCCGCTCATGCCAAACCCAAAGGATGTTTTGGCAAAACAAAAAGCCACACGTCTCAGTTATGACTGACACGGGAGGATGTCAAAGGGAGATCGAAAAACAAAAGAGGAGACAACAAATGAGTTCAAGTAGCCGGAGATAACGCGGAGCAGGAGACGAATAAAAAACAGAAACAGCAGCTGGAGTTTTAGATTTCACTTTCCTCTGATTCATAACGATATGGCCTCCTTTAACCCGACCTCTGTCACATGTTGCCCCTCGCTATCCTGGAAACGCTCCCCGCTGTGACTGTTTAACGCAACAACACAATCTCACGGCAAACGGTGTCGGGATTAACTTTGCATCATATAGCAAGTCGTCTAAAGTGTATCGCTGTCGAAGCGGCGAGGTGAGGGAATGAAATGTCTACAAAAAAACAAAACAAACCCAAACAGAACAACAAGTCATAATGAAAAGGCAGCAAAACATCCTTTCATTGTTTGGAACAGCTGACAAGGTAAAAGTTATTACTTAACTTGAAGTATTTTCATGTTACAACCCCCCTGAAATGATCCATTGTTGGTCCGATAACATTTGGAAAGTCTAGAAAAGCCTCTCAATTAAATTATTTGACCCCCTTTCAAGTTAGCAGAAGGCTAAATCAGAAGTTAGCTGGCCCGGCTAGTGGAAGTCTCTGGTGCACGTGCGCTAAGGCCCCCTGATTAAGAAACTTCGAGGAGGATCTGTGTAATTATATACCCTTACCCTTCTTAATACATTCATTGAAGCCTCTGTAGCCCCTCAGCTGTGCACTTTAAAGGTGCGGTGACGATGAGCGCGGCATCTTGTTTCCAAACCGTTTATGGTGAGAAGTCAGTGTTTTATTTACAGCTTCAGCAATTAAAAAATCAGCTAAAGCGCATCCAGAAGATTCTCAGGGCTCAAATTTGGATTTTTTTTTGTTTCACATTTTCGCTAAATATTATGCCGCTCGCTAAGTGTTTATCAACCACTTGCCTCATGAATGTCATTCTGGCTCGGAGAGGGCGACCCGAGGGGAGGATTGAGGTCTCAATCCATCAAGCACATGGAAAGCTCATAACTCAATGAGGCAGAGCTCGCCTTAGTGGTTTCTCAGTGACACAGATGAGTTTTACAGAGGCGAAATTATTCCACACGAAAAAAGGAGCGCAGACTCTTACATGTGTGAATGTACTATAAATACTTACCTCGGTGGTCCGTGTAATGTACATTACATTTAGGGACTTATATTATAGGCTGATATGACCGAATACGGCATGGGGTTTGGATTTTTTCATGGAGATCAGCTTTAGGTTTAGCCGTTTAATCACAAATGAGCTAACTTCGGCGCTGTCTTTCCTGTTTTTCCGACGTAGAAAAGTGCAGTGCATCATGGGTGATTGTTTTAGAAGTTATAACAACAAATTTCAGTGGTCCAAATGAATGATTTCAAGCCAGCGGCAATTAAATACTAACAAAAACTGAATGTGTTATGCCTAACAGATGTGATATGTTATATTTTTGCTTGCACATTGACATTAATCGGCCTCTTTATTTGATCAGAAACTGTCTTTACTAGTATGAAGATGATTTCAACCACATCATAGCTGTATTGTTGATAGAGGCTGGTCACAGAAACTTGATTACCTTCACTAAAGAGACAGGCGTGATGATGTACTGACTACTTGCAGGCATGTTTACTGAACTACTAGAGCTGCTGAGCTAACGGCTAAGTCGCTAGCAAGCCAGCGACATGCGAGCACTAGCCTAGCGAGTCCTCAAGTGCCTTTTCCCTCTTCCGGACACTACAGGTAGCGCGCAACAGGCTTATTTGAGATTTTTTGCTGAAAACCAAGATGACGAAAGCAGCAAGAACGAGCGGGAAACCCAACACAGCGAGTAAAAGATGGGATCCAATCCCCGCCATTAGTCATGTGATCCATTAGCAATAAAAAAATTTGGATTATAGAGGCTTTAAAGCTCGACACAAAAGTAAATAGAGCATTCTAATCTCATCATTACACCCCACACACATGGTCATTCTCTAAGGTCATAGCTGACCCATGTGATGCCAGGCTTTGTGCTGCCCTGTCTCCCTCCCCCTCCCCCTCCTCGCCCCACCACCCCCTCCCCATCTTCACATTGTCCCAAAGGTGGTACCTCTTGGCCGATGTCACATCAACCCCCCCTCCTCCCTCCTCTAATTCCTCGCTCCTACGGTCTGATCCACCCTTTTTTTTTGTGTCCCGAGTCTATAGTGGAGACATTACATGGCAAATCTCTATTGTCCGGCCCCGGGCTCCGCTTGTAATCTCTCTTGTCAAAGGGAATATTCAGCGATTAGCCCCCCGCAAATTACAGAGGGGTGATCAGTGTGTCTGTTCAGCCCTCATTAACTGCTAACAGGGCTTCATCAGAACCACCCACACTACCGGGACCTTCAACCTCTCACCCCTGACACCTGAGAAACTTTCTCACGTCGGCTCCCCGAGCGCAGACTTCTCTCTGAATCGGACTTACTCTTCTTTTTGTGTCTTCCTCGGGGCATCTGGGAGGGACGGGGTGATTAGAGAGCGGCGGTGGCGGGTTTTGAAAGAAGATAGAAAAAAGATCCTTCCAGCGACGGGCATCAAAGTGGCATCGCGGAGTAATGAGCGGGTTGTCGTCGCCCGCCACACCAGCGGCCTCGCGAAGGGAAAGGTGTCATTCGTTATCACAAGACCACCCATCTGTTGCGTACGCCGGACAAACAGAAGAGTTTTTCTAGGCGTAATATCTATCAGATGGGGGTCAGCTGGCGGAGAGGGCATCGTCTATGACGCTGGTCAACTGGTCATTCCTCCCGGCCCATTAACCACCTGGGATCGGTATGTTTTGTCAGCTTTTCCCCAGTTTTAGGTTTCATTTTGCTGGGCTTTGAAATCAAACACGCCCGCCGCCCTCCCTCCACCCACCCCAACACACACACACACACCCAGAAACAAAGCTTTCTCTGACAAATTCCTATAGATACATATGTGTGTGAGTGGACACTGACTAGCAGACATACATATACACAAACACAACAGATACCAGAGACCATAATTAGGGTTTTTGCCACATCTTGGTCCAAACTGAAACATCTCAACAACTCACAGGTGGATTGTGATGACATTTTGAAAATCCCACTCCCTGAAATAAATCCTCATTGACTCTAAATCTCTCACAAGTCTTATCAGGTATCTCAGCATCTGCAGGACGGACTGGCACAAAATGTTGCAAAGACAGACGGCGATTCTCCGACTTTTATTGCGTTCGTGGCGTCGAATGAAATGTCTCTTCAGCTCTTGCATTGTTTTTCTCGAATGGTGGCATGCGGCGGCGGCACTTCTGGGTTTACGTGAGAGAATGTGGAAAAGTGTGTGAGACCAAATTTAAACAATAACTCAAGACGCATAAATGTTATTGAATAGAAAAGTTATGTGCGGTCGCGCTGTTTTGTTTGCAACACAATGACGTTCAGACCAAAAATGTTTGTATCCGCAGTGTTGCAGTAAATCTGATTGCAACTATGTCACTCCATTTCTTCTTCTTATATTCTTCAGAAGGTGGGTTTTAATTTAATTTCTGCATCTGATTCAGTCTTAAATATCAAGTACTTGGAGCTCTTTTTAATGTATTTCTCCGTTGATGTCCTGTTTCCATATGTGACATCTTGTGTTTTAAATGCTAAATGTGTCTCTCTCTTGCAGTTTTCTAAGCAACACTTTGTCGTCAGGTAAAGCAGGTTTAGATTCCAAATATATCTGAGAAGCACTGAGCCATCGGGCGGATTGCCGCTGTGACTGATTACAGTGTCAGAGAGCTGCTAGAATAGCTGCAGACTCTTGTCTTATCAAACCCACGGTACGTAATTTCTCCCCCCGATGGGTCTCTTAATCAAAACAAAACAAAATATTTAAGCAACGTGGGATCGTGGGAGTCGCTGTCGACCACCGTCGCTCGTGAAAATCTATCAGAAATGTTCACAGATGAGGTAATGTTCCAACATTTCATTCACGTTATGTTCGGTCATGTTCATCGTCTAAATGTTTTTAGACGCTGTCATGAAGAAATGTAACAACAATCTTCGCGTTGCCAAATCTAACTTGTCCTCTTTCCAAATGAGCAGCTGTTGATGTAACCTGCACGTTTTCCCGGCGGAGAAGCTCTGTTTAACGACACATTAAACACAACGTGCACACAGCGCACGAGATATTGTTCCACTCTGTGAACTTTTCCTTTCCAAATTAAAAAAAAACACACACACACACGAGGACAAATGTGGAAAAATCAAGAGTTCGCGAGGTTAACTTACACCGTGATCGACTCTGATCACGTTGTGAGCCCACATCCTCTGAACCCACATGTGAAGAACCTTTTTTTTGTGCTTCTGCCAGTTGAGTTGAAGACTGTGGACAGATTTAAGTGATAAGTGCAGAAATCCTCCAGGATGAAAGAGGAGCCAGTTGCCACTTTCCCTTCCAAGAAGCCGCGTCAGCTGCAACATCTTAGGATTCACCTTTCAGCCTGTCGCGGGAATCACCGCTCCGAGTTCCAGTACGATAAGACGTGAAGAACACAAAGGAAACCGATACTCTTCAGCGTCCTCGTGGTGTCCAGACTGCACGAGGAAATGAAGAGTTATATTCCCAAATGCTTGAATACCAATTTTAGGAAAAAAGAAATGTTGATCATTATCAGATGTAGAAGAGACAGTCTGTTAAGTTTGAACACATTTTTTCTCACGGTCCTTTTAAAAAAAACACACCCTGTTCAGCTTTTGGGGTAATTTGGATTATTTTGCAGGAAAAGTGTCATTTCGGAACCAAAATGCAACTTTCATGTACGAACGTTACGACGCTATCATCGTAACGTTCACTGAATCGTCGGTTGTTGTTTGCGTGTAAATCTGCCGTCAACAACTGTAACATCTCATCATTCGTGTTGAAGATATTTATTAGGCTGTCAGCACGTGTGAGGCCTTTAATCCCCGCTGCTTTATTATTTAATTGTCTAAGAAGGCTCTCGCAGCATGTCCCTTTAATTATGGCTTTCTTTGTAGTGATGTGTTCAAAGTCGCAGCGCAGATTAAGCTGTAGGGGGAAGAGGAAATGACTGTTCACAAACATGATAAGCATTAATAAAACCCCCTGATTTATTTCAGACTGTGTGGGATTTAGAGCTATTGTAATGACAATTGATTCAGTGTGGGTTTTTAAGAATAATTTTACCATATGAAACATTATTAATATCCTTTATGATGTGGGCCTTATTGAACGACAAGGTATTCTGTTTAAAGGACCCATATTATGTTCATTTTCAGGATAATACCTTTATTTTAGGTGTCTACTACAAAGTGTTTACATGTTTTATTGTCCAAAAATCACATTATCTTTCTCACACTGTCACTGCCAGCCCAGTCACCAGGATAAAAACATTTGTACGTATCATATTGACATTTCTAACAAAATGTGTCATATCACATTCACGTTACATGTCGATGACGTGGCTGTCATATCAGGAGGTGGAGGCGATGGTGGTGGAGTTTCAGGCGAGAAGGCTGCCAAGCCAGCGACCACAGTTCAAGTCTACGTTTCAACATCCGACAAGGGATCTGGCATTTCAACATTTGTAAACGTGACACCGCTGGATTTCGGTTTAAAGGAGACCTCGGGCCGATTTCCAGATGTCAAAATAGTCGGCACATCTCTGGTCATGTTTGTGGCGACCAAAACGGGTATTTTAAGCCAAAATGTGATCTTTTTTATTTCATTTATTTTAAAGTGAACATAAAGAAATGTAAAGTTTCACTGTAGGTGTGTTTTCTGGTTGTTGTG
Source organism: Lagodon rhomboides (assembly GCA_039737535.1). NCBI lineage: Eukaryota > Metazoa > Chordata > Actinopteri > Spariformes > Sparidae > Lagodon > Lagodon rhomboides. Next base: position 5,873,622 of record CM077800.1, on the reverse strand, counting down.
GTGTCTTTTGCCCTTTTTCCAGCTTCCTGTCTACCCTCCTGTTTTCCTGTGCTCCTCACCAGCCTGATTTGCCCTCCACACCTGTCCTGAATCTGATTAATCAGCCCAGCCCTGTTACCTGAGTTGTTTCCCAGTCTGCCTTCCCTCCACACCTACACTGCACCTCCCTCATTCAGCTATCCCTCCTTCCTGTGTTTCTCCGCCTCACTCCACCTGCACCTCATCCCCTCGTTAGTTTAGTTTTGTCTTTTGCTCTTTTGCTGTTCTGTTATCCTGATGTGCCTCCGTGTTTGCCTGCTCCTGGAGTGGTTTGCCGTGATCCGATCAAACATCATCCTCAGCAGCCCGTCTCATGCGTTTGGGTCGGCCTTCCCTGCTCCAGCACGACAGGTTCGTACATCTCCAACATTCATTGCTGCGGTACCTGTATTCATCCTCTGTCTGAATGCTCCGCGTTTTTTTGTGGGCCTGTCTCTTTAAGGCCCCCTCCTGGGAAAAAGTCTGCTCTGATTTGTCAGCTCTTACAGGCCTGAGCAGACACATCATCACCTGCTTTATAATCAAAAAACTCACACTCTACTATACAGTTCTTTTTAAACGAGTTGAAGACTCCACTGAAGTCTGACATTCATCTGATGACATTTGTTGTTTATTTCATATTGTATTATATGACTGTGATTATTGCTGCTTCTCACAATTAGCCGTCTCTTCACATGGCGAGCAGAATCAATGTGTTGTGATTTAATGGCGACGCTTTCACTGTCCTCATGCGGAGACACGCGGCCCTGTTTTGTTGCTCGACAACACGTGTCGCCTGTTTCCGCTGTTTGACTGGTTCCTGCACGGTCTGGCTTGGATTTCTGGCACAATGGCAGCTGATGCTTCTGTCGGGAAGATGTTTTCATTGATGATGAAGAAATGCTGATGTAATGTTCGGCAGGGGTTTCACTGTTGTAAGTACTAAAGGGCCCGCTGCTGAGCATCATGTCCTATAAAATCACATGTTTGTAACGTAGCTGTCCTGTGGGAGCCATCGTCCACTTTTAACTCGCTCCAGTGACGGGCTGGTTCTTTCGTCATGCCGGGACTGATCTCGGAAAGAATGCTCTTTAATATTAGTGCCACAGTCTCTTGGAGTCTCTCGCAGTGTGACCAACAACAGATATTCTCTCAAACCACTTTCGTTTTTTATTTAATAAGCCATTAAAAATCGAGTTTCTTCATGCTTTATTCTATTACAATATTTGAGGTGGTTTATACCGGACATTAGGGGTTTAATTGTAATCTGAAAAGAATCTAGAAAACCAAGCTGTCAGATAAATGTAGTGGAGTAGTACAATATTTGCCCAACAGCTCCCTTTTTGTACTCCAGCCACCTAAATACGCCCGACTTTTCCAGTTCCATGCATTATTCCTTTAGAAACTGATGAAAATGTAGAAAAACGTCCTGTTTCTCAATGTTAAAGAAGGTGAAAATAAAATTCCTGGATCCGTCCCCTTTAACCGGATCTGCACCAAAAGTTCATGGGCTCTATTCTGGACCAGGACCCATCCTCCAGCCGAGTTTCATGGAAGTCTGATCAGTAGTTTTTTTGTAATGCAGCAGACAAACCAACCAATGAAAGGGACCTGGATGAAAACATAACCTCCTTGAAGTACCACAAAGTTCTCCTTAAGCAAATGTAATTGGTTACATTCCACCAGGAAACTGATGCTCAGCGTCCTGACGATGCACAATCCCGCTGAATCACCTCCGAAAACACATCAGATGTCCTGAAAAACTGCACAGTTGATCATCAACAGGCGCGGAAAACGTCTTCCTCTACATTATTTGTCGCACTGCAGAATGAATGATATCACTAGAAACGTGTTGTGCATAAAACATTTGAACAACAGCTTCTGAAGTGGAAGAATTTATAACCAGCCGTCTGATTTACGTCGCCATATTCGAGGTTGCATCTGGAGTTTCTCAACAATTGTTTGCACTCACCGAGCATCACTCTCCGCGCCGCGGCCATAGATCATTTTTGTCCCATGAGAAAATGTCTGTCTGGGTGTGCAGGCACCTTCTTTGATGGGGAGTTTGACCTGCGTTTAACCCGCCGCACAACAGATTCATCAACAAGGCTTTTGTACCCGGTGATGACGTGAATTTAGGAGCAGCTCTTTGAGTAAAATAGCGAAACTGACCTGTATAAAGTCAGCAACAAATGACTGCACCAGAACTGTGTGTTCAAGTTCATAAAAACGTAACGAAGACCTGCAACAATAGAGCAAAGTGCTGAAAAGAAAACGCCACCTATGCACCAACTTACTACCATCATAAGTCCCATTTCCTATGATGGAAAAAAATTAGCAATATCCATCTTCACATGTGTGCGGTAGGGTTAAAAGATGATTGCAACATGTTGGCTCCCTGCTCATGAGAACAGAAGACCACACTTGAAGCCCCGACCGAAAAGCCTCTGCTCCATATCGATTATTTCCATAAAATGTTACCATGGAGCTAATTGTGCTCCTGTACTTCAGATCAGATCGGAAAGCGCATGAAAGTCAATAAAATGTGGTATTTGTGGGCTTGAGGATAAATCCACTTCAACCTAAATGATCTAACAGCCCCCTCACTTATTAATTTTTTCGGGACTGAAAAACTTTTTCAGCGCGATTCGTGTGAACATTGCAAAACCTTCTGGCCGAGAATTGATCGATATTACCCCCATAGCAAGGGCGTGTGAGAGTCTCTTTAAGCCAAAATGCGCGCAGAGTAAATGGTTGCGGTGCGGCACAAGTAGTTAATGCTCACTCCACCGGGCGCTGATAAAAGTAGATGAAAGTGTCGATTACTAGAAGTATTATTGGGAAAGGCAGCGTGCAGGCGTAAGTGGACGAAAAAGATAAAAGTTCTAATCGCCAAGAACCATTATCTGTTTGATTAATGGTCCCTCGCGAGCTCATAGAAGACTTTTATAACATCCTTTTCTGGTGGAGTGAAGTCAGTGTCGGCGTGCGGGGAGAGCCAGCTGTGCGGCGTGTCGCTCTGATGAAGATATTGCTCGGTAAACAGTTCCAGCCTCCTCCTTGGAGCTCGAGATCGTTGCAGTAAAATGGCACCGAGAATGCGAGCGCCCCAGCTGAGAGCCACTGCTATCAGATGTAGGGCGCAAACCGCAAGAGTGTGGGACCATGTGGGGCGGACCACCCATGAGTGTGCCTCCCCCATTTTTTTTTTCCCCCGGCTGCAGCTGGAAGAGACACAATGCCGGAGCATGGGAACCGAGCGCCAGGCATCGGCCGGGGAGCCGGTCCCTCAAACCGGGGATATTTTTGGGTTTAGCAAATGAGGACGGTCTCGCTCGACCCTTCAGTGCACGCACAGGTTTTTCAGGGGCTCCGCGCCTCGCTAACGCAGCTCTGAGCCTTTATTTGTTTAAGAAACGTCCTCTGAGAGTTTCAGACATGTGCGGTTGAAAGTGATGCAGCCTGGGAGCCCGATGGGAGACGTATTTTTAGAGTTTTGTCGGTGTTGACACAAGGATCAATGTCCGAGTTACAGGAGAGAATTGGGTTTTAATTCTTTAATTTAAGCAGAAGACATTTAAAGGTCCAAATTGACTTTTAAGTCTCATTACCAACTTGTCAGATACTTGAAGGTTTGTAGGTCGGGTCAGCCTGCATCACAAAACGTCACTACCTGATGAGTTGGGAATGAGACTCAAAAGTCACCTTTCTTACAAATTGGACACTTTTAAATTGTCAAAATAGGTTATAAAAATAAAATATGTATTTCAGATCTGGACGTTCTGGTGTCAGATCTCCTAGAACGGATACAGAATGAGTAACAGAATGAGATAACAAAATAAAAGGAGCACTTTAAGCTTTATTATCTCATCGACCAATCACACTCCCACTTGACAACCTTCACCGTTCATCAGGTGTGGATCATCCAGTCCGTCATCCCTTCACCCTCTGTCACTTTCAACACTGTTAAAAAAATGAAAAAGACTTCTGTTAAAAACGTTGAAACCCAACGCCGGAGCGTTCAGCTGTGATGTTTAGGTTAAGTAACCCCCTGGGTTAATAAACTAAACAAAGGTAAACCGTGCAGAATGGCCGCAATGAAAGCCAGGCTAAGTAAACGAAGCAGAGTTTACAAGATACAAGGGGTTGGGGCTGCATGCGTGAAACTTTAATGTGAAACAGGTGATGAATGTGTTTTAACTCTAATAAAGAGGCTCCGAGGGAGAATCCTGGCGAAGGGAAGATTATTGGAACGGACCCGTGTGTATGGGTGTTTAAACTTAATGCACTTGCAGCCTATCTGCATGAACTGTTGTGACTGATGTTAATAGTAATAGCATGTAGATGTTATCAGCACCGTATCATTCGATCAAACATCACGGCTTTGGCACAAGTCCGGGTGGATTACATTATGATAGGTCACCAAATTGCTCGCTAAGTCTCCGCCAGGTACTTAAAGCGTGAAGTTGAACCGACTAAACACGAATTCTGGCAGCCGCCCTCCAATAAAAGCCCGCAGCTCACTGTTTTCACCCCGCTTGATTTATATCTTATCTGAGAGATTATCCGTGGAGTCTTCTGAGAGTTTGTCTTCACTTTAGGTGAGTTATTGCGTTCAGGTTTTTACCCCTTTTTTTTTTTTTCATTTCGAGCCGGGGGAACAAACACCGCGCATGGAGCGACTCCAGAGAAAATATGAACCCCAAGAACAACAAAAGGGTTCTTTTTAACTTCTTCAAACCACATCTCCCTATAAAAGCTGAACAAACATACCCTGCCACTTGCGAGCGGCTGCTGTCCAGCGTGTTTCACAGAAAACGGGCTCGCTTTCAAAAGGGGCGGGGGGGGGGCTTATGGGACTAATGAAAACTTCACCTTTACTGAAATAATAAAAAGCACACCACCCAAACACTGGCGATTTGTTCCTCTCGGCAGTGCTTTTCTCTGGGCCTCGGCTCGTCGCTCTAGCAGCTATGAGCACATTAAAAGCTCTTTATTTTTTGCTTACGTTTTGAGGCCTGTTGGTTCTTTTAAGGGAATAATGTTATGCAGATAAAAAAAAAAAGTCACATGTGCTGTGAGCTCCTATAAAACCGCATTGTTGTTGGATGTCTACGACAAGACCCAAAGGGGAATGGACTGAAGACCCGTGACAAAAGCGGGGACATGCATCCCCCGAGCTCCTCCTGGGGGGGGAAGACAAAGCGGGTTTAGCGGCGGTATGAAAAAGAGCGGCCTGTGAATGGTTACTGTTCAATTTGTATTTGGTTCCCCGCTGGTCGCAGAGCTGAGATCAGAGCCGAAAGTGAAAACACATGGCGAGGGTCAGCGGGATCAGAGGACCACCACACACACGGCAGAGAGAAGGAAAAAGGCAATGGGAACTTGTGTGAAGAAATGGATTGAATAAACAGAGTCTGCGATCGCCTGCACCCTATTATCCTATAATTTACACTGCATGGGAGCTTGGAAACGCAGGCTGTTGAAGGCGACCATTGGTTTTCCACTGAAAAAGTGGCATTCCACGCCTCACGCCAATCAAAAAGCCAGGCATTATAGTCCGAGACAAGTTTTGAATTCTTTCAGACCTAATGTGTTTATTTTAAATATCCAAGGGAAATGATTACATCAGGGGCAAGCGATGTCTTCAGACACAGCGGGCCCTTTGAAGCTTCCAGCAGCAAAACATACATTTAATTACATAATAACTTTGAAAATTGTATTTGTACAATCAATAATGAGGATTAAATGTGGAAGTATGAGATTGGGCTGAAAAAAAAAAGCCCATGACAAAACAAACTTCAGAGGGAGGAAAGGCCAAGAAAACAACTAGAGATGAAGAATTAGGCCGCTGGTTTGGCGCGGAGAGCTCAGCATCGGCTTTCCCCCCTCGGTCCTGATGAATGTCAGCTCACTTCTTCCACCTCGCTTTAATTACCGCTCTGTGCACTCCGTCCCCTCCAATCCAGCGCGGAGCGAGCGCCAGTGAGCTCAACGGTAGTGAAAACATTTCTCGAAGCTCTTGAAAGATGTCCCATATACTTCCAGAGGGATCCTGCTGCCAATTATTTCTGCACATCAAAGACTTTTTTTTTCTTCTCGCTCCGAATGTGAGTGAGGGAGCAGTCGCTCATCTGCTAACCAACAGCCGGCCGAGATGAGAGTGTGTGTGTGTGTGTGTGTTATCATGGGGCAGGATGCTCCATAGAGCAACAAGTAGAATAGCAGGGCTGGAGACTAACGGCGTCCTGTCGTCCCAGGGATGATAGAATATTTTACTGGGATGAACAGATTTTCCTCAGGACGTCTTTGTCGCTAAAGTGAAATTATGTATGTAAACATCATAATCTGAACCTATAGCCCTGACTACTATGGAGTGTGTCTTCTCATGGTTTCTCATCACTGGCCACTCCGCATGAGAGCTACGTAAAATATGATGGGATGAAATCAGGAGGAACGCTAGATGGCTGTTAGCAGCCAGTCTTAGGCAGATTCCTGCCGTGTGTTTGGCTAATGGTACAGCTAACGGAGCTAACAGAGCTAATACCTTACAGCTAATGGAACTAAAAGAGCTAACAGAGCAAATAGTTTACAGCTAACGGAACAAATAGAGCTAATGGAACAAATTGTTTACAGCTAATGAACCTCACAGAGCTAATGGAGTAACTACTTTACAGCTAACTAACCTAACAATAGTTTACAGCTAACAGAGCTAATGGAGCAAATAGTTTACAGCTAACTAACCTAACAGAGCTAATGGAGTAACTAGTTTACAGCTAACAGAGCTAATGGAGTAACTAGTTTACAGCTAACAGAGCTAATGGAGCAAATAGTTTACAGCTAATGGAACTAATAAAGCTAATGGAGCAAATAGTTTACAGCTAACTAACCTAACAGAGCTAATGGAGTAACTAGTTTACAGCTAACAGAGCTAATGGAGTAACTAGTTTACAGCTAACAGAGCTAATGGAGCAAAATAGTTCACAGCTAGCGGAACTAATAGAGCTAATGGAGCAAATAGTTTACAGCTAATCATTAGCTGTAAACTATTTGCTCCATTAGTTCCATTAAATGGAACTAATAGAGCTAATGGAGTAACTAGCATACAGCTAACGGAACTAACGCAGCTATTGGAGCAAATAGTTTACAGCTAACAGAACTAAAAGAGCTAATGGAGCAAAAATTGTACCACTAACAGACTTGTGACAACAGTTTCTAGTTTCAGCTGAGTACAGTTTGGAGATAAAAGTAGGCTACTCCTAATACTTTTAACTAACAACCACAAATGATAATAATTTTGATTTTGGGACGACTTGCACACACTTCAGGGTGGTTTAAATTAGTTGTTTTGGACAGTTCTGGGACGGTACTGAAAGCCCTGGACTTCAGTGTTTGTAAAAAGAAAACAGCTGATTCCATTTGATTAACTGATGTGGTTTAGCCTTGAAAGACAGGGCAAAAAACGCTGAAAAGGGGATTAATGTTAGCACTTCTAAAGGAAATAAAAAGTTTATTCTGTCATTTATCTGTTGAATGTGTTCAATAAAATGTTAGGAAGCTCGAGGCATTTCTTCTTCTTCACATCTCCGCCCCTCGTCCCACTGTGGATCTGGGACTGGAGGCTAATTGGAGTCAGTGTGTTGTCCCATCTGAGAATGGAGCCGATTACTTCAGCCTCTCATCTGTTTGGTTTGATGGGCACTGGCGGAGGTTATCCAGCCTTTGAATCTCTCTGCTTATTTATCCAACAGCTGGGCAAATACCCGCAGCCCTTCTGCATTAGGGCTCATTTTTAAACATTTAGAAAAGACAGGGCCTAGTGTTTATGCCTCCATCTTCCTTCACATCTGCACTTAATATTATTTTGCAGACTTTGTGCAGAACAAGGGCTCGATCCTTTGTTATGACAGGAAGATATTTTGAACTTTTTGAGGATTAATACTGTTTGCTTTCCTGCTCACTCCCTTCAAAACAGCTCCAGGGATCCAATAGGTTAAAGCTGAAATCCGTAACTGAATTTGGCGAGCCCAGTGGACGGGATATTGTTTTCAATTCATCTGCCACTTACATTATTCAGCCCTCTCTTTTATCAATAGCCTCTCTTCCTCATTTTCCCTCCGTCACAGTTTTATTTTCCAGTTCACGTTCAGTGGAAATATGCATTGTTCCCGGTATGACCGCATTTAGCCTCCATCCATAACTATAATGAAATCTGCTTAGTTTTTCTTTCATAATCGGATCAATTTGCTATCAAGGTTTTAAATATGTCATAATAAGAGTCTCAGATGTTTATCATTTGTTAGACGTGACTCCAGTTTCTGGGCTCAATAAAACTGTAATTACGGAGATTTCAAACTCTTTATTTGAATTATTTGCTGGAGTCTCCCGGAAAATACCTCCTAGACATGTCATTAAATTGTAAATGAATGTAATCAGTGGTGGAAGATAACCGGTAAACAAAAGGACTGCCTGTGCGATCCCCCAAACCTGGAGGCTGGTGCACTGCAACTGCAGGTTTGCTCATTGCCTGTCTGCAACTTGGCATTGTACCTTTCTGCAAACAAGTGACATGCTGAACCTGTATGTTTCTCTACGTTGAAACTTGACATTTCTTTAGATTAGGTTTAAAACACAGAAAAACCACGTAAACAAGGTTTAGGGAAACGTTAGTTTATGTTAGCAGACTCGTTAGCTACTGTTGGCGGAGCGGAGAGAGGCAGCGAGATGATTACGCATTAATGTCACATCCTTTGGACTGTTGCCGACAATCTGACCAGATATAAGCCTTTAAAACAACTAGTTTTTGCGCCACAACACATCTAGAAAATGTCCAGACGCCTGGTAAAAATTGACGTTAAATGGGAAGAGAACGATGGTCCACCATCTCCTCCACCTCTTGATGACACGGTCAGATCATATAAATGTTATCCAAACAGAAATGTGGATATGATATGTGGGGAAACATGCAGTTTTAATGTATCTGTGGTTTAATTAATAATAGACATTAAATGAAATGCCGTCGAAGAAATCATCCTTTTGATTTGACTTTCTTGGACACGTTATACCTTAAACATTCATGCACATAAACCTCCATCTTACCCTCATCTTAAAGCCAGACTTAGACCATCCATTTCATTTTATGATCATGAGGCACAGCAGCAGGAGGTTTGGGGGTAGATTCCCCATCTCAAGTGCATTTAGATATACTGTAAAATATACTGACAGTATTTGTGGGTTCCATTGCATTTTGGTTTGTTGCTATAACCTCATGCCACTGAGGTTGTTTTTTTTCTTACAGTATGAGTGAATGGTTTACAGTCGGTGGGTATGTTGGTGTTTCTGCCTGCCTGTAAGACACTGGGCAGGAAACCATCAGAAACCCAAAGTGATTGGCAACAGACAGAATCGCCTACGGTGGGAGTGCAAGTTTTGATGTAACCGAGTGTTGTTCCAGATCCAAAGATGCTTGGCTTTTATGGGTCGCTTCTCCCGATGGGGTGTTTCAACACATGGCAACACAGATTTACATCTCATCTCGGTCTGTGGCAGCGGTGGACTTTGACTCTTTCAACGGGAACCAGTCAAACAGATTCTTGAGGACGTGTTCCGCCTGATACAAAACATTATTTAGCAGGGAAATTGAACCAAACAATTATCAGGTTTTACTGAACTTTTATTCTTTTGGTTTAATGAGCAGGGCTGGCTCCCATTTTGAGGTTAGACACGCTTAACACAAAAATTTTGAATTATTCTGCGGGGAAGAGAGAATCTTTTTTCTGGGAAGAACAGTGAAACCAGCTTGAGTTCTTGGCTGGAGGACGCTATACTATAACTGATTTAAGTGAAGGGACTAGAACAATAACACAGTGCAACACACATCAGTGTGTACACGTACTTTGTTTAAACAGAAAGCAACACAAAATGGAACAAGCACAGAAAAAACAAGATGTTACTTAATCTAATGAAATTCCCTTCAGGAGTTGGTGGAGAGCAAACAGAGCTAAATAGGGAATAGTTGACTTGTATTCGCCGGGTGGCCAGAAACTCAACTCCATATAAAGGCTTACCTCGTCTGTGGGTGTTTTTAAAGGGACAGTTCATCACAAATCAATAACACATATTTTTCCTCTTACCTGCAGTCCTATTTATGCATCCAGCTTGTTTTGGTCAGAGTTGATATTGGCCGTAGAGGTGTCTGTCTTCTCTCGATTATAATGGAACTAGATGGCGCTTGGCTTGTGATGCTCAAAGCACCCAGAGAAACACATTTGGAAGAACTCAACAGCAATGTCGCTTTACTCAAGACAATCCACAGACCTTGTTTCGAGCAGTTTCATGCAGGAACTATTTTCTTTTCTACCGAACTACACCGTAACACTGGGCACAAGGAAATGTGCAACTACTCACGGATGAGAGGCCGATGCTCGTGATGGGATGTAAACACGGCTTTCTCCTCGGCTTAGCTTTAACGTTAACTGACCCAATTAGCTTCTTTCATAGTGCATCCCACCCATGAATAGATGCTAGCTTCCTGCACTGATATGGAAGTAAATTGGTTAGGCTGGGGATACTTTTCTGATTGCTGAATGAAGAATATGAGAAGACCAAAACCAACAACTTGTTCAGTGCTTTCCGACCCGTAACAGGCCATTAATTCCCTAAAACTGCGTAGTTTGTTGCAAATGTTACTTAAACTGGAGTAAAGACCTTTGCACGCTTATTTCTTTGTTGTCCGAAATTGCCACACATGTAGAATTGATCGTGATCTCATATTGAGTGAGTCATATTCACACATTGACTCCAAAACCTTCGCCCATCTTTAATTTTTCTGGTTTGTTTTTTCATATCCGTCAAAACACTTTTAGTGGGTTGTTAGACTGTCGCCTCGTTGTGCCTTACTTTGCACACAGATAATCCACCATTTAACTAGTAAAAGGGAGTTAAATGGAATTCAGACCATTTAAAGAGCGCCTAAAGCCTCAGTATTTAATAAGTTGGGAATGAGACGTTGCAATCAACAATCTCACCAATTGGACCTTTAAGCAGTTTTCTCGTTGGGGACTATTTTCCATCTGCAGATTCGGTACACAACACGTCATTGTATGAAGGTTCGACTCCAAACAAACTACAAGAGCCCGTGTTCATCATCATAAAGCAGCATGTCACTTAGTGCAACGTGTGGCTCCTTCATGTGTTTTTAATAATTTCTGGACAACAATGGAGCTCTGTGGCACAAAGAAATAAGATAAATTAGGCTTTGGCTACACAGAAGATGCTTGTTTTTCGAATTTTTTGTTCGTTTGAATGGGATTTGCTGACTGTAAAGACTAAAGATTATCACCAAATCCATCCTTTAAGATATTTCAGAGCGTGTTTTAAATTCATGTTGATATTTATGATGTCAAGACCGTTTTATGATTCCAATCGTACAGAAAAACGACGTCGTTCTCCGCCTTCTACATTCAGTTTATCTACTTGAATACTCGAATGATGGTGTCTCTTGCCGGCCACTGCATATGCATTTGTGTGTGTGTGTGTGTGGACTTTTATGTGTGTTTATGTGCGTGTTTGTGCAAGAGCAGACACAGGCAGAGCAGGACAGACACGCAGCGAGGGAAGTGTACTGTAAACTTGCCACAAGTGATTTAGAAAGTCGTATTTTCCCCCTTGCCGTTGACCAGCAACATGTGGTGTTCATAGACAGCACATGAGGCAGGACATAATGGATGCTTTTAGAATAGCTTTGTCGAGAGTGGTTCTCTCTGTCCTTTTAAAACTTAAAAACACACACATGCACAAAACATTTCCTTAACCATAATTCAGGCGGACCACCAGCTAAGTCGACGGGGAGAGCACATGCAGGCTATGCTCGGCATTTAACGTGCACCAATCTTCCACTTGCATTATGAATTATGGCGTCTGTCAAGAGAGTGAAGGAGGGGAGTAGAGAAAGCTTCTCCACCCATCGTAAAGCGCATCATCCCCCCGCTTCTTCTAACCATAATTGGATGCGACTGTCAGACGAGCATGTGCAGAAAAACAGAGATTGATCATATTTAACATTTCGCTGGTAAGCTATGTGCGAAGTAAAAAGGGGGGAAAGAAAGATAAATTTCCTTTTCTAACAGCAAAATATTGTTAACATTTGATGTCGATCTGTTGACATGTGGCAGGACTGACTATCCCCTCTGTGAAGTTTTGATTCATTTGCTGTTTGTTCCCACTGATCCGACTGACAGCGTCCTCTCCCGTCTCCGAATGTGGCCTGCTGCGCCTCCATGCGCAGCTGCGAAAGCTGCAATCGATTACTTTTGATCGCTTTTATACTTATCTACTTGTTGCACTTGATTACATTTGATGAATTTTGTATTTGTACCAACTTGTGAGGCAAACACCAGGCAGCTGATAAACATTACTGCTGGTTAACTTTTGCGCTCCGCAACATTCATTTCCTATTTGTTTTTCATATTTCCAGTCATGACATCGAACCATTAAGCATCATAAAATATAGATCCAAGAGTCATTCCAACTCGGCGCAGCGCAGTTTAGCCTTTTTGTGTGTAGGGAGTGCGTGCTAGTCAATGTGTGTGCATGTTGTGTTTCACACTGTATAGTGGTGTGTGCCTGTGTTTGTTTGGTGTGTATGAAGATGAGTGCATTCATGACCAGGTAGTCTAAATCTAAATGTGGTTGCTTAAAGGTAGACTTGTAGTTCTTGCCCCTTCAAGCACCAATCAGATGCATTTTTGTGACACAGACGGCGTTGGCGCTCGTCCTCTCACACTACCCCCCCTCCGAAGCACGGTCACGGATCCATGAAGGAGGATGCAAAATGTCTGTGAATTGGTCCGTCGTCAGGTTTGGTTTCACAGACCATAAAGACTTCGTTTGCTGAACCCAGTATGGTGCTTAGGTTCTACAACTCATGCAAAATGCCAAAAAAATAGTCTTTTTTTGGTCTCGGTCTCGAGCTGAACTAGTCTTGGCCTTGGTCTTGGTCTTGATACTCTCTGGTCTTGGTAGTGTCTTGGTCTCGGTTTAGGCGGTCTTGACTACAAGTCTACTTAAAGCTAAGATGGTTAACACGGTACACATTATACCTGCTTTGTGCCTGTTATGTTAGCATGCTAACACTTGCTAAGCAGCTCTAAGTGCAGCCTGATGAGGATGTCATAAGTTTTGCATGCATGCCACTAGATGAAAAGTCAGAGGATCACCAAAGTTACAGTCTTGCATAGCCAGTGTCAGTACTGGAGAAAGGTCTGGTGCGCCAAGAGAGACGTATTTTTGGAGGCTAACCGACAGTTAGCATCAGCCTGTTTCCCTCGACAAACAGCCTATGGGATTTTTAAACAGAAAAAAGAGGAAAAAAGCTCTGTGGCAAACACAAGTTCATGATATTTACACGCCATTTTCAGTGTGTACGTTGCTAACGGAGCGGTTGTTTTTTGAAAGTGGCAGGGAGGCTCACACCAACAGTCCACATCCGGTGAGTCAGACCGCTTGAGTTATGACAGCTCATCCTGCGGGGAACATGAACATCCAATATTTGTTGACATGTTTCACTCAAAACCACAAATGTCAACCTCGTGGTGGCACGACAGGAAACGTTCGAGGATCACCAAAGTCATCAGGTTTTGTTCATGAGTGTCCGTACAAGATTTCACAGCAATCCAACAAATAGTCGTTGAGAAACTTCAGTCAGGACCGAAGCGATGGATCGACTGACACAGCCACCTAAGACGGTTAAAAACCTGAATAAATGAGAGTGGAGACGTGACGCAGATGCAGATTTGCCTACTTACTGTAGGCCCTGAGGAGTCGCTGACTGATCGGATGAGTATGAAAACGATGTGAATCATCTGCTGCGGCCTTTTCAGTCACCAGATATCATCAGTCGAACCCCTGTGGGAGACTTTGGAGCAACACATTATCTCCACCACCATCATCAAAACACCAAATGAGAGAATATCTTTTGGCAGAATGGTGTTTATCCCTGCAGCAGAGCTCATGAAATGTGTAAAATATAGACCGAGGAGCAATTAAGCCGGGTTTGTGGTGCCTCAACACTTTTACCGAGACACTTCATGGATGTTTTGACACCGTCTCCGTCTATCACAAGTGGCAAAGTCGCATTTAAAATAATGTTAGAAATGTTCAGTGAAATGATGACTAAACGAGTAGTTATTTTAATGAACCAGTACTTTTCCAACTGCACTATTTACTCAACCATATTCTTAAGACAGTATTCTACTTTGACTTCTCTAAATCTCCCATTTCTACCTTTGTTACAACCAGTCTTTGCTGTGTGAGGGGTTGAATGAGCGTCGAAAGAAAATGCAAAAAAGAGGCACCAACTGTCTTCTGACCACGATGTATCGGACTACAACCAGAACAAGATGCAGTCGACCACATCTGGCAACGCTTTCTCCGACCAAACTCTAAAAAACTATCTTAGTTGCACATACATTGATGAAAATGTAGATGCCCAACCTTCTCGCTCTTCTCTCTCTGTGATCTGAGGTCTTGATCCAGGCAAACTCTAGTGCGACTGGCTCCACGGCTAACTTAGCCACGAGCTAACTATGAAACGGTAGCTAGCTACAGTCCAGGATGGGTAGCAGAGAGCTGTTGGTTACTCTGGTGATCCGTCGTCTATGTTTTTGGAGCTACCTTCGAACTCTGGCCATATTTTACAAAGTACACCTTTAATCTTTGAAGATAACAACATTAACTTGTCTTGTTAACTTGTACTTTGAGTAACCAGGTACATTGTACTTCTACTGAGGTTTCTCCAATGGTAGTTTTCATTTTTTATGAGTATTTTACTTTTACTTTAGTCCAGATTGTAAGTGCCACTGCAAGAAGCTTCTCACATTTGTAAAACAATAAACTTTTCGACCTTTTTCTCACTTTTTTAATTAGGATTTTCCGAGGATTAACTATTTACATGACAAGTTTTTTAGATGTTTTCACTGAAAGATGATTAATGAACTATTTCCCAGCCCTTAAAACTAGTCGACTTGTCACCACATGACTGAAACATGTTCAATCACTCTCATACGACACCTCTTTTCTGTCAACTAATGGAGCCTGAGTTGTTCAATTTACTCACATTAAACACCATCCTTCCACTTGAGCCTCTAAAAAAAGCCCCAGAACAATTAAATCATCTCCTACCTTCAAGCTAACCCAGGCTGAAAAACCTGTTAGCGATAAATCAGCCAGGCTGTAGGTTATATGTCGTATAAAGCCTGGGAAAAGTGCACAGCGCTGTTGGTGGGGTCTCTCGACTTTATCCGCCTCCCTGCCAAATTTGCTGCCGTGCATACTATTAATATCATGCAGGTTTCGTGCTGCTCCGCGCTCTCGCTGTGCACATGCTCTACGTAATGGGGAAAACCACAACTTAAGACCGCTAACAGTGGGGTATAATTTTTCTAAATTGTTCTAAAAGCCACATAATGTTAAATGCTTGTATAAATCCAACCCCGAACCAGACTCTGAGGGTATTTCAGCTCAGCCCTGGGCCTAATTATTATCTATCATCCAGCGAGTGGGAAACCCCTGTGCCACCACCCGCATTGAATACAGCAAGAGTCATTTGCACAGAAACAGGTTGCGTCGTCCTAATGAGAGGTGGGTGGATGGAGGGTGACAGACTTGCTTGGCCTATGTGTACGCGGCCCACTGCACCCAAACTAAAGAGGGGATGGTGGTCTCTGCCATCAGCAGACATTAGGCTCCAGCGGGGAGAATAAGCCGGCTGTGTCAGGTGTCAGCGGACACTCAGCGACTGTGGAGGTCAGTACACAGACAACCAGCGCTGGTTAGATCCCTACTTATCAGAGGACAAGGCCTCCGTGGTCAGTGAATCAGCCCAAAGAGCCGCTCTAATCCAATTAGAGATGATTTTGTTTGCATTTGCGTGTGTATGTGTGCATCTGTCTCTTTTATTTTCGTGAGTCGTAACTCCCGTGTAGTCCAAAGGCCGCTCTTTGATTTTAAAATAATCAAACAGGGGGATAAACGCCTCCTTTTGTTACAGTTCGTGCTACAGGATGCAACAAAGAGCATTTCACGCTGGGAAAATAACACAAAAAATACTCGTGTATACTGACTCAATTGAGCTCTGTGGGGTCCGAGACGGATTTAGTTCTCAAACCATCTCTCTGTCAACACCGAGTCGGTCACACGGTGAAGGGAAAGAGGCCTGCCAGATTTCCTTCTCATCAGATAACCACCTCAGTACCATGAACGTTCCTGAATGAAGGCCCAGATGTGCGCCATATGCAGATTTGCAGCCGCGGAGGGTGGGAAACGTTGTCGGAGCGAGTGACTTGCCGAGGAATTCACATACAGGGAAACACATCTTTTCTGGCGTGGTGATTCTCGAAATGGCTAATTAGGCTACAGCAGCTGGCAAAGAGAGAGAGACCTGGCAGCAGGGGTGGCCGTTCATACTGGAGCGGTTCAGTCAGTTTTCAGGGATCGCCTCGGTCTCGGTTTCTGTGGGTTCCTGCGAGCCAAGCCGGAGAGAAATCACTTGTTCGTGTTTGAGGTGCAAGAGATCGACATGTGAAGGATCTTAAAAGACCGTTTTTCCTGGAAGTAAATGCTCATAAATCAATTTAGATTCTAATTTAGGTTCATTTTTCCCTGCTACCGGATTTAGACTTCAGATGTTGGAGGAATCCATTTTTCAGACTATAGTTTCTTTAATCGCAGTCTCGGTTTTATTTTTCCCTTCAAACCTTTATCCCTGGGTGGGTTTATCTCTTTAGGACTCTTATCTTATGAACCTGTGATCGGGGTTTCACAACCAAATGGATGTAGGGTTCCTCTAAGGCGACACCGGTCAGCATCATTGGACACCAGTAGACTGCAGGATTGTCTGTTTTTTTAAAAAACCAAATCACAAACCCATCAGATCTCTCACACAGGCTCATGTGGATTTATTTTATTCAGATTTAGTGCCAGCTTAAGCTAATAACTCGATACTGGAACAAATCCTCCACACCATCCTTCCCACATCACGTTAACCTCCACATCTGACTCGACGCATCACCGTTACACACATTTTTGTTATTTTCATCGCACATGTTCTCGATACTCGACACTGTAAACATTAGCACAGTCCTCGGTCAATATTTTGTGCATTCCACCCTCTTTGTTTCAAACGCCGTGCAGCTCTTTTCTGTCTATAAACACATTTTTGGTACATTTTATAAGATTCTTGACTTTGCATCCGATCTGGATGCTATCACTCAGTTGAATGGGCGTTATCGGTGGTGAAAGACGGCACCCACCCCGGCAGCAGTCTGTTCACCCCGCTGCCATCTTGCTGAAGAAGTTTCCTTCGACATACGACCAGACTAGAAACCGTTTTTTTCCTCAGCCTGTGAGACTCTCCAATGATTCTCTTCTGTAGCATTAAGGGACTTAAACTCCATTTCGTTTTCCAACCCTGATGTTGACTTAACGTCCTCGTGAGGTGTCGTTGCACAGGCCTTTTTAAAAAACAACAAATACTCTGTTTCCTCGTGTGTACAACCTCAGATGTTTCCAAGCTGTGCCTGCAAGAAAATACTCATTAATCCTTCACACTTTGACACTGTGCGATCAGGCCAAACGCTCGTCATTCAAGGCTTTTTTTTTTTGTTGCCTCGTCTTGCACCTCCTCATCCTGTTCAAGACAACAAAGCCGCACAACACAGCCGAGGCCGTTTTCTGTAGAACCCCCCCATTGTAATTTGAAACATACTTGAGAAACCCCTCTACAACCCCAATGGCTTCCCTCCACACCCATTGTCAAAAGCGGCGAGACAATTAAGACCACATTAGATCTTTTCAAATACTCGTAATTTCATAAGAGAGGGGCTTTTTTTTTTTTTTTTTCTTCCTCTTTTCGCCCCTTTTTTGAAAATGAAATGGGGGGCGGGCGGGTGGGTGGGTGGGGAACCCGCAGTTCCTCAAGAGCCACTTGGAAAAGATGGGAAACAGATATTAACCCTGCGAGTGACGGTTCTCCAAGAGAGGGCCTCCACACTCAAAAGCCCCCTCGTACCGCCTGCACCTCCGCTGTGGGACCACACACACACCACAGACACCTGCAGCCTCTGAAATGAACACACACACACACACACTCAGATCTAGACCCTATATTCAAACAGAGTGACACACACTCCTCATTCATTTGTCTATTTAAAGAAGAAACCGCGATAGATCTCGACTGATTTCCCGTCTTGTATTACTCAAAATGTAAACTACAAGTACGGTTACATCCATTAAGGATAAAATGCTCGTGTTTTAGTTAAAATAATTGAGCGCGCTCTGTATATTTCATGCACTGGATTCATTTTCCTTGGCTCTGCTGCCGAGCTTTAACTTACCCCATGTTGAGTCACCCGGGCCTCTCCGCTTGGCCCCGCGCCGCCATGTGAAATGTAAATGATGTATTGTCCTAATTAGACGAAGAAATATGAGTAATCCTCCCAGCATGCACCACTTCTGAGGGGGTTTATTATTCTAGCCAAAGGTGCTACTCTGTTTTATTTACTTTGATCCTGCATATTTGGGAACCCCTTTGGTTAATCAGAGGTAGAAAGTCATTACGTTGTTATCACAACTGCAGCCGCAGCCGGCCGAAGGCTTGACACAAGACGTTAACCCGCCTGTAATGGAGAGGCCTTCGCCGGCTCAGCGGCTCGGCCCACACGGCCCGCCGCCTCGGAGGAACATACATCAGAGGGCGAGGACTCCGCCGTGACCCGCCCCTGACATGAGGCCGGCGTCGGCGGAGGTGTGGAGAGCGTGGACCCGAGGGTGGGGGGGAGCAGGGCTGGATGGCCTTTGAGGACCGAGCCCTGAAAAATCAAAAGGAGAATGAGCGATGGGTGCGATTTGAGACCCTCCTCCTCCTCCTCCTCCTCCTCCTCCTCCTCCTCCTCACACTAATCACCTCTTTAAAACAATGTGTTTTAAATGAAATATGCTCCGGGATTTCTGTGCCCGCGGATTTAAATCCTAAATGAAAGGAAAGTCGCTGAGCTTTGTTTGTTTTTTCTCGCTGCATTCTGTCACTCCTCCCCCTCCTCCCCTTTAAGAGTGGCATTGCGTGAGTGGCAGCCATTTCACCTTGACCCGCCTGATTGACCGCGGCGGTGGCGGTGAAAAAAATCCCTCATCAGTGTGAAACGTTGCCATGGTTTCAGCTGAGCCGAGACCCCTGGTCGCAGCTAACAGGGACTGTGGGGATTTTTTTTTATTACCTACCCCTCCCCTCCACACCGTTCCTCTCTTCCGTGGCTCCATGCCACAGCCATGTGGGGCTGCATCATGTCTGCCGGCCTTCTCACACGAATCCCAGCACTATTGCGTGCAGAGGCCGCGCTGAGAGCACAGCATTTTCACCCCACTACCTTACGCATGAGTAGGCTTGGGAGGGGCTGAGTGATGGAGGGAGGGGAGGGGAGTGGAGGGCAGCATAGAGGAGGTGGAGGGACGATGATGTAGATTGATGGAGGAGGATGAGACGCGGAACAAAGGTCGTGTAACTAGGTGGATATAAGAAAAACACGCCAGTGATGGAGAGATTGGAGGTTAAGATGAGTGAAGGGGGAGAAGAAATGAGATAAGAGGCGGAGAGGAAGGGAATCTCCCGATGCATTATTCAGCTCGTACACAGACAGCCGGTAGAGCACTCTCTCTCTGAGGTATTACGATCACACACACACGCACAGACACACACTCGCGTACACGACGTCCACGCAGACGGAATGAGAGAACAGTCTGGGCACTTAAAACCACAGACAAAACACCGAGAGCGTACACACATGCTTCCTCTCACACAAAGGTACACACACACACACACACACACCGCTCGCCCGCCCACACAAACACGGAGCGACACACGCTTATTTACTCGTTTCGATTCCACGGGAAGCATGAACTCGCAGCAGATGTGCTCCCTTATCACGATTTCCTGATTTCATGGTTTCAATTTTGCATCCTCCTCCCGACCAGATTCCCACTTACGTACCGTAAAAAGGCAACAACTCGTTATCCCTAATGTATTGGAACATGTTAGGTTTACGTCTGCAGAGGCCGCCCTCGAGATCTTTGCCTTCAGTAGGAATCAAACGGTAAGTGATTTCATAGTCGAGCTGGAATGATGACACGAGAGTTTTGGGGAGGAGACCCGAAAGGTGGATAAGAAAATGGAGTCACAGGAGATAAATCGGTCAAACATGAATGGATCTTATAAAATATGAAACCTGTTCCGTCCATCTCGTACATCTTTAATCCTTCAGTTTCTTTATCTCATTTTGTCTGTTATATTGCATCACCTGAATGTATCTTTCAGGTGTAATAGCTGTTGCAAAGCCCGTCAAGCTAACTGTTCTCCGTACCGTGAGAGCGGCGGCAGATTTATGCTACCACCTTAAATATTTGGTAGTTTTTTTAAACCGTGGGTGTCTGATTTTTCACAAAAGCAGGCTCTCATTCTGAAACCAAAATATTTAATTGTAGGTAGTGAAATATATAATATTCATAGCTAATGAATGCAAACTCTGTAAGTTGGTTGAATATGACATCTCCGTCTCTCAAGCCAATTCAACCGGCAGAATAAATACTAACCAAGTACATTATTGCGAAACCACAGATAAGTTAAAACTTTTCTTTATGTTGCAACTTTCCATTTGTCACGACGCTGTGCTCACGCTCTGGTTAGGTTTAGAGACAGAAACCGCTTGGTTAAGGTTTGGAAAGCTTCGTGATTTAGTTTAAAATACCTGTTTTGGTCTTCAAGCTCACGGATGGAAATCGTCCGACTTCCTGGAAAAAAACTGCCGGTTTTCGGTCGCCACAAACGCGACTGGAAACCGCCGCTGCTCACCTTAAAAAACCACCCGGTTTTGACGCTGTTGAAACGGCTGGAAATTTCCTGAGGTGACTCGAACTCCCGTCATCTGTGTGGCAGCCTTGTTAGATGTAATAACATGGAGGTGATAGTTACACCTTGGCTAAAATTACACATTTCTCTGGGTTTGAACAAAGATCTAGTTGTTTTTAGAAGTTTAATTGCAGAAATGTTACATATTACATCTGTAAGTATGCCATGGGGCTAACATAAGGCTAACAGACTGAGGCTAAATGTACCAGAGGAACAGCTGATGATCCACAGAAGACATGGAGCAGCACTATTCACATATTATAGGGTAGAACTAGCGTTCCCTAAAGTAGCACCTTAAAGTCGTGCTCCCAGGCTTTGTAGATTACACAACGCTGGCGTTTCAACTGCAGGTAGCGAGCTAGCAAGCCAGACATGCTAACACTGAAGCGCATGTTAGCAGAACACACTGTTTAGTCCGTTCCTCACAAGTCCGCCGTCGTGCAGACAAACAGTGTCGCATAAAAGTTAAGTGCGTGACCCCTGACTGTGAACTCTTCACATCGTTTCACTGTCTGGGTGAGAAAACGACTTGTTACAGTAATCCAAAAAAAAAAAAACGACCATTCATGTGTAAAGTGGGGACTTTTTCCACTCATGTGCTCACAGTGACCTCTCAAAACATCCAGATGGAGTCAAACAGTGTTTTTCTCACTGGTGTTCAGCTCCACACGGTGTCTCTGTGCGTTAAAGAGAACGGGAGTCACTGAAAAACCTGACGCTGCTAAACGAAACCCTGCGATAGATGAGTAATTTGGCAGGAAATAAGACCGTGTGGTTTTTTCTTACATCTCCTACCTTCCCTCTCTCTTTTTCTCTTAAGTGTTTTTTTCCACCATTTGTACCACTTTCGCCCCTTTAAGAATAACAATATTATCACAGGCATGAAGAGCGCCACAATTATTCACAGCCCGCTCTTTCTCAAGTTAGGAAATCGCCTTGAAAATTGGGCAGGCCTGCAGAGTGTTTGCCACTTAAGTCCTGCGCTGTTGAGATGTGTGTGTGACTGCGTGTGTGTGTGTGTGTGTGTGTGTGCGTGGGCGTGGAAACTCACACACCGTGCACGCTGTCAGATCTAAGAGCGTAACATAAACCAATTTTCAACAGTGTTTTCTCCTTCAGTCGTGTTAAGTAATAAAAACAAAAATATATAGGTTTAAAAAAAAAAAAAACGATTTATGATCTCGGGTCCAAATGAGGCAGAAGTCCAGCTGGCAGACATTGTTTTTGGAACGGAGTTAAGAAAATGAGTACAATACCACCACTTTGCAACACATTTAAAGGTGAATTACTGAAATCCTGTTTACTTTTACTTCACCGGTCGTTACTCAGATTCAGTTATTCAGCTTTATGATTGATTTTGAGACGATGCCCCTTAACGTTCTATTGATTTTGTGACACTTCACGTTATAAAACCCTCATCCTACCTCACTTTGATCCGTATTCGAGTCTATGCCAGTCTACTGCAGACTAGTACACTCTACTATTACTACTACTCTACTCGAGTCTACGCTTTAAATATCATTGTGAGCACCTTACGGGATTTCCGGCACACACCAGAGTCTAAACTCCAGGGGATCCTGTTCCTGTCTCCTGTCTTCAGTCGTAGAAACAATCATTTCCGCTGCTATGCGGACGACACTCAGCTGTACGTGTTCGTAAAATCTGATGCTAAATCTCAAATCACAAAAATAAGAGACCTACTTGTGTGCGGTGAAGAAATGGATGTCAGAAAACTTCCAGCTCCTGAATTTGGATAAAACCGAGACGGCGCTTATTGCCCATGCTAGACGGAGATGCTGCTTCGATCAGGCTTTTGCAAGTTTTTCCCCGCTCGAATCGAGGATCTGGGATGTCAGAGGTTGTCATTCACAGCACGGATAAAATGGATTTGATTTGTCGTCATGAAGACTTGACGGAGATGCAGCTTGGTCGAATCACCAGAGTTGTTTTTCTGTCACTTTCCTCCATTGACGTTATTATTAAAACGGACAACCAGTTGCGCTCTGAGCTCGCGAAATGTCAGTAAAGTTGACTCGGCGTTGATCTGCTTCTGCTTCGACTCTTATATTCCCCGTTCTGCTCCGTCGCTCTCTCTCTCGCCACTCTCCCCTCGAGTAAATCAAACCGAACTGTGATGAGTTCAAGCTGGATCTTTTCGAAAAATCAGATCAGCGTAATCCCCCTTCACACTTAGAAATTAAATATTTCTGCGCTGACTTCACTCAACATATGCTGAGAAATTACAAAAACAACTTCATAGAAAAACTCTACGCGACCATCCAGACCATTATGCTTTTTTATTTTTTGTACAAACGCTGACAGTACACATGTAGGACTGGAGAAACCCATGAAGCTTTAAGTGTTTCCGTCTCAAAACAATCAATCACAGCCGATAACTCTTTCTCTCTCTGCCCTCTCCGCCTATATTTCATAACTTAACGCATTTCCGCGAAACCACATCACTCGCGCGAGCAATAAACACGTTCAAGATTTTGTCTTTTTTTCGGTTTTGGACTTTCTGTACACACAACGGAAAAAAAAAAGAGCCTTTTTTTCCCCACCTAACATGTCTACGGTTTGCTGGTAATAGCAGGTTGGCCTCTCATTGTTTACAAGAGGGAGCGAAGTTGTATCCCTTAACTTTCTGGCACGGCCTCGTTCCGACTTCGGATTCAAAGCAGTAATTGCCTCACGACAGGGAAATGATGTCATGCCGCACAGGGAAGGGGGTCAAACTCCAAAAAAAAAAAAAAAGAGCAGAGGCCACTCCGAACGACTTATTTGTTGACAAACCATAAAACAGAGGAGAGAAAAAAAAAGGCAGAAATTGTGTTACCCCCCCAAAAAAACAATGAAGCACACAGTTTAATGAGTCACAGCGCCGTGTGCGAGCATACAGAACCCAGATGACTCTGGTTCTCCTCCATGTTCGAGCTCCTCGGCGCTGCGGCATCTGGAGAACCAAAGTCGAATCAAAGGTATCTGCTCGTTAGACCAAAACACCCTCCTGTGGAAATACAGCTACATTTTTCACAGGAAATACACAGCGGTGTCATTCAGTTACTCGCTCTACTCACTCACGGTTACTCTTTATGGAGGCTCGTTCACAAGACCAACCAGTCCTGCGAGGCTTTACCCGGCCTGCTTCGAGCTAAACGCTATAATTACATGGTAATATCCTGCTCGCCACCATCGTGGAAAGCTCTGTGAAGGTATTGTGCCAAACAGAAATGCTCCTCGGAGGACAAACAAAGCTAACCGCTCCGTTTTTCTCCGACCAGTCGACTCATCAAAATTCGACCGTCTGTATCATCTGAGAAAAATGTGGCCAAAGATCCGCGCTCGCGATGGAAGATAATCCTCGGTGGGTAGCTGTTTTATACAAAACTCGCTCTGTAAATAATTATCTTTCCCTCGTCAACAAAAAAGTTGATCCGAGGCTGCTCTGCGAAGAGTCTTCAGATAAATAATAATAAATACAGCAACTTCTGAGCAAACCGATATCGATTTCAGCCTTGAATTAACAAGTTTTAGTACCAATCCGCCCCGAGAACGGATACGGACACGGATAGTTTAGTCGGTTTAATGTACAGATACATATAACGCTGCCGTCGCTCACCCTGAGGATCATCAGGGTTCATGAACGTCTCTACAACATCTCATCCAGCAGTGGAGCAGCCAGCATTACCAGCTTAAAACTGATATTTCTAAGTCTGAACATTGCTCACAGCTTCAGATTTATGGAGTGAAACAGTTAGGAGTTCTTATAAAGTCTCTCTAAAATGTCACAGCATGTACATTTGAGTAAAGGTGAATATTTTCTACGTTTGAAATGTGTTTTTGTTGCAGTCAGCCGCTCGTCAAACACCAACCACCTGAACGAGCAGTTGCTCCGCTGATTAACGCTCAAACTCGTCAGCACTTTTTAAAGCGTCCTGCAAACATTTAGCCTCCTTCCTTTAGAAAAAAAGAAAAGAAAAGAAAAGAAAAAGCAAAGCACTTTTTTCTCCCCCTCCCTCTTTGTTAATCGCAGTTTAAGTTTTTCTCTTTTTTTTCTTCTTCGTGCATCAAAGACATGAAACGTTTCTCATCTCGGAGACAAGAGCCGAGACGACTGCGTGGAATCATTAATGTGGCGAAATGGACGTTCTCCCGCTGTGTCGATGATTTTAGAGTAATTCTGTGACGCACACACACACACACACACACACACACACACACACACACACACACACACACACACACACACACACACACACAATTTAATTTTGTAAAGGGAATTAAAAAAAAAGAGACAGATGAACAGCTTCAGACACACACACAGATGTTTCTACACACTCTCTCTCTCTCTCCTTGGCTCACACACACACACACACACACACACACACTTAAACACACATTGTTCCTCTGGGATCTGAGCAGCTTATTCATGAGTCTTATTATGCGCCATGGTTTTCAGGTTTTTCCTTTTGATGTGTCATTGTGTTTCTCGAGCCTTTTAGGTGGTTTTCTTCTCTTCTGAGTAACGTTTCATGAACGCACACACACACACACACACACACACACACACACACCACTCTCCCACCTCCCCACCTCCCAAACACCCACTTCACCTCCTAGGATCCCTTTTGGCACTAATGATGCCATGTTGTGCATTTGTCTGATTCGGTCTGAAGCATTCCTCCGGACTTTGGAGGAGCTGCTCCGGCAGCAGGTTTTTCTGCAGGTTTCACCTCGGAGCCTGACTGATTCCAGATTTCCAGCGGACGAATCACGATGGGTTGTGCGTGAGAAGCGCCAGCCGTTTGTTAATTTGTTTCGAGGTTTGTTTGTCTTACTCATCCATGTGCGCTTGTGTGTGAGGCAGCGGCAGAATCTGAACAGTATGTGTATATTGTAGAGATGCCCTTGTTAATATTATAGGATAAACACATTTCTTTGATTCCTCTATTGTATTATACATCAAGTTCGACCTAGACGATTACTTTACATCCACTTAGCCCCCTTGTGTGGGTCCTGTAAAGAAGTTATTAAAGGATGAGTCCACCCAGAATTGAAAATTCAGTCAGTATCTACTCACCCCCAAGCGAATCAGAGAAGTTGCGTAGTCCACAAAACATTTCTGGAGCTTCACAACAAAACAGCGTCACGGCATTCTCTTCTCAACTGAAGAAGACGGGGACATAAAACATAAAACAGCTCCATAAGGCTCAATCCAAGTCTCTGGAAGGCCTGAAATCCCAAATTGATTTGAAAATGAAATATTCACACCTTCCACGCACAGGTCAAGCTCGTGCACAGACAAGGCAGCATGTTAGCTTTTAGCTTAGCAGCTACGGTGACTCTTACAAGGGTGTAAATAACATCTTTTTCAAATCAGTTCGGGATGTCTGGGCTTTCGGAGACTCGCGAGACAAAGAGACAAAAGATGCACGTCGGTGCACAAGCTTAACCACATGACAAGGGTGTAAATAACGTCTTTGACAATCAATTTCGGATGTCTGTGGACTTCAGAAGGGGTGAATGCTAATGCTTTTAGCAAAGCGGTTACAGTGTAAAGGGCATAAGTAGTCAATTTGAGATTCTCAGGACTTTCGGAGACTTGGTTTATGATGTACGAGCTGTAGGGAGACATTTAATGTTTTACATTTGAAAACGAGTCCCCATCGTCTTCACTTGTTCAAGAGAACGCTGCAACTTTTTGCCGTGAAGCTCCAAAAAATGTTTTGAGGACTTAAACTTCATCTGACTTCCTGTCAGCATGTAGATAAGGACTCAATTTTCATTTTAGTCGGGATTTAATTTGCCATTTTTTCCCCTTTTTAAAACAAGTCCCCATTGACTTCACTTGTTTGAGAGAAGGCTGCGGCGCCGTTTTGCCGTGAAGCTCCAGAAATGTTTCGTGGACTTCAAATCTTCACCTGACTTCCTGTCGTCGAGGGAAAAGAGTCGACAAGTGACTGAAATTTCATTTTTGGGGTGGATTTTTCCTTTAATACGAAATTGCGCTTTGATGTGTCAGTCAAATATGTTTTTGCCTCGCGACGTGATTCATTTGACGACTTGCACACATCATAGTCGGGCTCTAATTTGGATTTAGATCTCTTTTCAGAACTTACTTAACTCGATTACCCTCATCCCACCGCTGCTACTATAATAAATCTATAACCCACAATAGTCTAATTGGGCTAAATCATTTGAACTGCACATGATCTCCAAATACTTCTCAGTCCGTTGATTCACATGTTGCAGCCACAAGACTCGACCCGAGCTTTAAATCCCACTCTGGCTTCCTCCTGATTCCTCCACCCACCCCCACCTCCCCGACGCAAGATGCATATGCAGATTTTGCACATGAGCTCTTGTGAAAATAAAAGGCACTTGTGGTGAAGGGGTCTGAAAAGTCTCCTGAAGTGGTAGACTCTGCGGCCTAATTAACATGCCATAGGTGTTAATTGGCAGCTGGCAGCAGCAGTCAAAGCAGTAGCAGGTGAGCACCGGCGCTCGTTGAACTCAGATGCACTGAATAGCACGAGGAGTCACCGGAGGTTTATACGGCAGCGATTTGCAAATCAATGCCAACGGCTTGGAGGTTAATTTGGATGTGGAGAAGTCTGACATCATGTTTCCAACCTCTTTCAGGAGGTTAAAGCACCATTTTCCCCCCCTTTTTTTTGTTTTGTGCCCAGAGAATTTGATCACAACATTCTCAATCACATTTGACTGTGCAGTTTGGAAAAAAACATTGTGTTGTTTACCTTTTTTGGTGTGGAATAGCTGCTTTCTTTTCGGTTTACAGTTGAATTACACAGTTATTGTGAGGAAAATCACTCATGTAAACTTGATTTAACAACAACAACAGCACAAAAAAAAGCCTTTATCTTCATAACATAATGTAGTGACAGTGCATGTAGAGGGAATACAGAGGATTAGCAGGCTTCCATTAATAATGACAGGCTATAAGAAATGCATGTGGATTCATGTAAATGTGATTTTAGTTAAGCACACACACGTCCATCTGTCATTAAATCCATTAAACACACATTGCATTAATGATTCAAGTGGAAACCGCAGCTTCCATCTTTAAAAACCTGAATATTAATCGCCTAAATCACGACTTTAATTAACTGTCTTATCGCGAGATGTAACGGAATTTAAGCGCGCGCTCCCAAAACTTCAAAGTAAATCAAAACAATGTCGCTTGTGCTTTGAAAATGCATCGAAACTTTACATTAACATGTCGATTTGAACAGAAGTGAAGTTGGAGTGATGAAGTTTTAAGGATTAAACACTCGCTCCTGTCTTGTGTGTGTAACCGTGAAGACGCTCCGGAGTCTCGGCTCCGCTCGGCGGGGACCGAGCCGCTCCTCGGCCCGGCCTCCCGGCCTCCTCCCTCCGCCCCTCTCCGGGGAGTTGTGGCCTCCGTCTCCCCCGCGGACACGGAGCGAAATGAAGCTGATGGTCAATCAGGAGGAGAGAAAACAAAAACACGAGGCATCGCGTGCAGCCGCAGCGCTGAGCCAATAAACACGTCCGGGCGCGCGTGACACACACACACACACACACACACACACACACCCGGGATTACTTTGTTGACTCGTTACTTTACATTCACACACTTTTATTGCTGTTTTTTTTTATTAGTTTTCATTTCACATTATTTGATGCTATTTTTCTTCTTCTTTTCTTTTTGACTTGATTAAACTACAATCAAACTTAATATTCCTGCACGAGCGTCACTTAGAGAACAATAAAAACGAAACTTAATCAATATAAACTGACAGCTTTGATAATAATGGTTCACATGTTCACACCTGACTGAGTTACTTTGGTTAACTTTCGACCTTAAACGCATCACACAGCTCAAATCCATGCTCTGTGTTGAATAATAACTTATGTCAGTGGGGGAAGAAGTACTCAGATTACTTTGGCTGATTAAAAGTAGCGAAACAACAGTGTAAAAATTCTGTATTTAAAATTTTAACTCAAAGTACCAAATTATAAGCATCAAAATGTACCTGTAAAGTAGCAGAAGTAAAAATACACATCACGCACAATGATAAGAGAATATATAGCAAATTTTGATTACTTTAAAATCTCCTAATAAAGTACTTTTAATAAACTCATAAAATTATAACTTGTATTATTAATGAGAATATGCAAAGAAATTAAAGTTAGTGAATAATCGTAGTGGAGTAAAAGACTTAATACTTATGAAGTTGTGAAAAACAAACTCACAAAGTAGGACTTAGATGCAGTACTTGAGTAAATGTACTTAGTTACTCTCCACGCTGGTGTGTGTGTGTTTTCCTAAAAAAAATAAAAATCAGTTCAAATGTTTATAATTTAATTCACTTTTTTTTCACCTTTGAACAAATCAGAACATAGTTTTCATGTCAGAAGTTGAATTATTGGACACAAGATGTCTGCTGTTCCACTGAAGTCTCGACTCTCAGTGTTTGTGCAGCTCGAGGTTTTAAAGTTTCCAGATCAGATATGTAGAAGCTGCACACTGGATCCAGGACTGACCGGCTTCCGGACCAGTTGTGATGTCACAAAATCATCTCATGTGGAAAACTTTCCTGCTTTATCATATTAATGTTTAAAAAAGTCTTCATTCTTCAGGTGAATTAACAAGAAGCAAAACACATTTTTAAGTGTAAAGGAAACTTTTTTTCTAAATTAAAACAAAATGAATTCTTCTTCTAACGATTTTCTAAATTCTTTTTATAGTTGCGGATTTCCTTAAAACAAAACATTCATTCACTTGATTTTCTTGTCCCCTTCACTTAATGCAAAGCTTCTTCTTTTCTAATAAATAGACAACTAAACAAACCTTCCACTGTCCCTCTCCACAGTGACGAGCAATCGGATCTTTGTCTCCTTTTTAAAACATCTGTGGGTTTGAAAGCTTATTATTGGGGCAATGAGAGCTGTGTGTTACAGTAAACAAGCCATCAGTCAGCCTTTTATTGCCTTTATTACAGTGTCAGCTTCGTCAAAAACAGGTTGTAAACCGCTCATTTTTAATTAATAATAATCTCAACCATATATGAAGGCAGCAGCAGCTGTGCAGGTCTCCTCGAGGTGGAGTCTGAATTTCCGCCCTGCAGGTTTAAAGGTGCAGTACGTAGCTTTGGGGAAGGATTTTTTTTTAATGTTTAATGTCTAAACAAACTAAATAAACAAACAGACCTTAAAGGACAACACAGTTTAACACCGTTCTACATTTGTTTGTGTGGCGGACCCTGCCACCTTTCTACCTCCAGCCTCGTTTTCCCTCTTGAGAGCAGCTTGTTTATTCAGTTTATTGTATCATTACCTCATTAATATTGTAAATGTTAAAATCCTTACTTACTTTCTCCAAAAAACTACATAGCGCCCCTTTAACGTTTGCAATGCACTGCAGCAAGGCAGCACCTGATGATAACCATCAATAATACATGATTAATATTTAGTTAAATAAACTTTACTACATATTATTCCACTTCATATTTATTATAAAGTTGCAGCTGATGGTTATAATAACTATTAACTAAAGTTGAATTAACTATAACAGTTTATTAATGATGGTTTTGATTTGTGAATGACTTTAATGATATGTAAACGTCCCTGGTGATGATATTCTCCTCCTCGCGCTCCTGGAGCTCGCGGACCTGCAGCTCCGTGTTTGTGCGTCTGCCTCGCGCCTCCGCCGAGGCTTTGATGTGCAAACTGCGCAGTCTCACATCGCGCGTTTGGCGGCGCGAGGAGAGAGGAGAGAGAGGAGAGAGAGAAGGAGAGAGAGAAAAGGGGAACAGCTTCCTTTTAGCTTCGGGGGCTGAAACACACTCGTCTCTTTCATCAATTAGCCCCCCAAAAACCTCCCACCACGACTCAGCCTCACATGGAGTTTCCCTCCTCTCTCACACACACACACACACACACACACACACACATAGGCCTACACACACACACACACATAGAAACATATTTAGTTGAGTTCATGGGAAAACAAAACATCCATTTTTAAACACATTTTTCCATCAACGTGACTGTTCGGCATTAATATTTAACTTGTGACGGTCCACAGCCGAGCAGCCAGTGACTCAGATGTGTTTGGAGAAATCTGTGCGGTCACTCTAGGTGGCGAGTTTCGTCAATTTATTAAATTGCCACATTTCTTTTTCTCCCCTTCTGCCAATCCTCTTGCACGGAAAGCATTGTTTCTTTTTCTCTGTTTCCTTTTTCCCTCCTCTCTCTCTCTCCACAGAGGGCATTATGAATAATTAGAGGCCAAACGCACAATCCTGCTTAAGGGGACACCAGGAAAGAGCCGCTCCGCTCTGCGCTCAGGCGCTTTAATGCCCAAACTGTAAAACCATAAGCAGCTGTGAGCGATCAATAATTCATACACAGCGATCGACTTATTCTGACTGTATGAGAAAAAGTATCAAAAGAAGAGAAGAAGGAGGAAATACTACTACTAATTAACCTCGCAGTGTGAAAATACTCGATTACAAGCACGTGAAATCAAAGTATCATCAACAAAAAGTACTTGAAGTTATCAAAAGTGCCACATGTTGACGCGTCCTGCAGCGTTTTACTGTTGCAATGTTTGTTAGTTAATCTATAATCAATACATCGTACTCTCATCATGTCTTGTATGCATGTAATAGATTACAGTATGTAACTACAGCTGAATGTAGTGGAGTAAAAAGATCAACATGTCTCCCTGAATGAAGTGAAAAAAGTTAGAAAGTGGGCTAAAATAGAAATAAATATACACAGTTACACATTAAAGAATATAAGATTATTCAGTGATGGAATGTAATTGAGTACATTTACTCAAGTAATATATTTAGGTAGCTGCAGTTTTTGAGGTATTTGTACTCTACTTGAGTATTTTTCCAGCTTCTGCCACTTAATTCTTCCACTCCACAACAGTTTGGAGGTAACTGTTGTACTTTCCCTCCCCCCCTACTACTTTTGTTACTAGTTACTTTTCAGGTTACATGCTGCATCAGAGCCAAACGTGATGAATCAGATAATAATACAAAAAAAACAAAACAAAAAAGATTGCATAATTGGACAAATTTAGAATATAGGGTTGATTAAAAAATAAATAAATACATAATAATAATATAATAATAATAATAATAATAATAATAATAATAATAATAATAATAATAATAACAAATATTGTACAGCATGTATGGTTTAACTTTTAGTTACTTTGCTGCATCAGAAAATAATCTGACAAATCAGTTTAAAAAAAACAACCTTATCCCATTAATGAGTAGTACTTAAGTATGGTTAATGTCAGATGCTTTAAGACTTTTACTCAAGTAGCCTATTAAAAGTAATTATTTCGCAATAAATGTACTGAAGTATCAAAAGTACAAGTAAAAGTAATCTATACATTTATTCACATGTATGCACCGATTACCGAGAGTATCAGAGCCGATATTCAGCATTTTTCTAACTATTGGAATCAGTGTTTTATTTATTATTATTATTTTGTTTTATTTATTGCTGATAAAATGATTTAAAATCTAAAAATGCACCACTCAGGCTCTGATGCAGCATGTAATCTGCAAAGTAACTAAAGTTATCAAATAAACGTAGTGGAGCACGAGTACAAACAGTTGCCTCCTAAATGTAGTGAAAGTATAAAGAAGCAGAAAAAAATGGAAATACTCAAGTAAAAGTTCGCCAAACCTCTACTTGAGTAGGCTACAGAACTTGACATTATTTTTGACTTTATCTACATACATGTTAATATATATGTATATTATAGGCTACTTTTGCGTGTGGCCTACTTTTCATGCTTCAGTACATTTAATATGAGGAACTTTAAGACTTTAACTCAAGTTTTATCCGTGTGGTTGACTTTCACGTCACTTTTACTCCAATATGGTGATTACGCGCGTACATGTCCGTGTTATAGTGACGTCACGCTGCTGCCATGAATGAAATCTGCTCTCGTTTAACATCTCTTCTGATTTTAAATGAAATATGAGTTGCTGACGAATTCTTTCTGACCTTTTATATTAATTCTAAGCTTCACTCTGTGGAGCGAGAGATCAAGTCAGACTCATTCATGAAGCCCTGACGGACGGAGGCCCGTGAGGGAAGAAATCGGCTCTGATCCCCCCCCTCCTCGTTCAGGATCGGGTCCAGGAATAGGCATCACAACTTCGCTTTGGCTCCGCTCACTTAAGACCCGCTAAACTCCTGCTAATCAGGCCAGTTTGCAGAGTTTGAACTGGAAATCCTCCAGTCAGCAGGTTTACCTCAGCTGAACTAAAAGGCTGGCTTGTGTGGGTCCGGTACAGTTCAGCTCCGCCTTCCATCTGGACCCCGTTCAGCACATGATCCGAACATGGAAAGTGTGAGGATCAGGAGAAATGACAGGAGTACAGATTTAAAAAAAAAAAAAAAAGAAAGAAAGAAAGAAAAAAGAAAAAGTTTCTAATGTTGTAAAATATGAGTAAATTTTATTTATAACACCACATTTATTTAATTAACCTCTTAATTTACGCTTAATTGAATAAACACTCGAGCTTTTTTTCCACTTTAAAAAAGTGGTTGCATGTGGAATAAAGTTTAAGTATATTTCTTTAATTGCATGCTGGGTAATTGAGTCGTTTTAAGAGTTTTTCCAATCAAGTGTCACCAGGTGTTTGCTGACAGAAGCCAGCAGATCTTTTCTGTTTCTGCCCCTCATTTGTCCCACACTTGTTTCTAATTTCTCCAACACATAAAATGACATCAGCGACGATCAGCTCGCTTCTTTTTTTCCCTTTCCTGTTTCAAATAGTTTGGTAAGAGGTTAAAATAACTTGTAAAGTGAGCGTTTTCTGTTTTGCTGCAGGAGTTTCAACGTGGAGGCTTTTTTTTTTCTTTCTTTCTTCTTCTTCTCCTTCTTCTCCTTCACGCATGCTGATGTTCGGGCTGTGATAAAGCGTCGAGGAAATTCCACTTTCCCCTGTGGGAGCCTCACAGAAGCGATGTGCTGTAAAAGAGTTTGCAAAAAAGAAACTGTTCCCAAGATTGTTATCGGCCTCGACGCAGCCCTGGTGATGCCTTCAGGGCGCTCCGGGTGCGTTTTCTCCGCGCCGCTGCCGCCCGCCCCCCCCCTCCTCCCCTCCTCCCTCCCTCCGCTGCAAAGATAAGGTGCGTTTGGGAAATGTTTGTTTCTGTGTTTAGTCACATTTAATGACAACATAAACTTATCTTGAAAACCATAATGAATGGCCATTAGGACTACAAAGGCTTCCAAATGGTGCGCGTTCAAGGGAATATTTCAGTGTCATATCAAAATTACAACTCGAGTAAACCAATTTTCCTCCGCACAGGAATAAACACAGACTCGAGTGAACCGCAGAGATCAAGCTGAAGGAGTATCACAAAGTGTTTTCCCAAACTGCTGCAGACTTCTCGTGCAATTAAGAGCGTTTGGCTCTGAATGGTAAAGGAAATAGCTTCCCGTGCTGTTAAATGTCACCAGAAACGCGCCTGGGGCATAAAGTGACCGCTTTGTTTTTGTTTTGTGTGCTCGAGTCCCCTCTCAGTTACAGCGAACGGCTGGGGTACCGACAGGAGAGCAGGGGGCGTCCAGGTCAAACCAAAGTCCATAAGGAAATGTCTGATTTTTACTTTTAATGAGCCGTATTGACTTAATCAGTGCTGGTTTACTGTGGATGCAAACTGCAATTAAAATATTTGCAAACAAATATTAATTCATCTATCTAAGTATTCTATTATTATTCTATTATTTTTTTCTTTTATGCCCAAATGTATGAAATTATCACAAGAACCATATAGCACTTAAAGGGGCTCTATGTAGTTTTGGAGAAGAAATTCCAAACTTAGAATTTTTTAATATTTACAATATTAATGAGGTAATTATACAATAGATAGTAGATAATAATAGACCACTTTGTTTTTGTTTTGTGTGCTTGAATCCCTCTCGGTTACAATGACTGGCAGGGGGCATTCAGATCAAACCAAACTCCATAAAGAAATTCACGTTTTTTACTTTTAATGAGCCGTATTGACTTAATCAACGCTGGAATACTGTGGATGCAAACTGCATTTAAAATCTTTGCAAACAAATATCTATCTATCTATCTATCTATCTATCTATCTATCTATCTATCTATCTATCTATCTATCTATCTATCTATCTATCTATCTATCTATCCCAAGAGGATCAAGTATTCTATTATTTTTCTTTTACGCCTAAATATATTAAGTTATCACAAGAACCATATAGCATTTAAAGGGGTTCTATGTAGAATTTTTAATATTTACAATATTTAATGAGGTAATAATACAATAGATAGTAGATGATAATAATAGACTACTTTGTTTTTGTTTTGTGTGCTCGAATCCCTCTCGGTTACAATGACTGGCAGGGGGCATTCAGGTCAAACCAAACTCCATAAAGAAATTCACATTTTTTACTTTTAATGAGCCGTATTGACTTAATCAACGCTGGTTTACTTTGGATGCAAACTGCAATTAAAATCTTTGCAAACAAATATTTATTCGTCCTTCTATCAGTGACGATCCCTTTCCCTTTCTTCTGAACTACGTAGTGCAACTTTAAGAAATCGTGCAACAAGCGGAGGAGCTTAATGAGGAAGATTTGATTGGATTGCACAAGAAAAAAAAAGACTTAATCTAGTGGATAAACCCACATGCATTTTTAGATTTTAATAGATTTTCCCGAAAGATAATCTTCTTATTTTTTGGCACCTTCACATTTTAAATGTGTTGTTTTACCAACATGCAGGAGTCTCAGAGAAAACAAACACTTCTTCTTAGATTTCTCTTAAAATTTGTTTTTTTTCGGTCACATTCATCTTTTTTCATTTTTTAAAGTGGTTACAAACTTGGGTCACGAGTACAAGGAGTGGTGTCTTGTGGCACATGAAAATAATAATGCATGAACATTGGCATTATGTTTAGATTTGAGTAGATTATTCCTAAACACTAATCCTCCATTTGAACTAATCGCCTCCAGGTTTTAATGTTGTTGTATTCACCAACTTGAGAAAACAACCTCTCCCTCTTCAGATCTCATTTGAACTCCTAACTTGCTCCTCGGTCTGAATCACACACCTCCATCTTTTCTCCGGCGGTGTTTTTTTTCTAAGTCGTGGCAAATCTTGGGTCACGAGTACAAAGAGTGGTGTCTTGCAGGAATTCCCTCAGGTCAGGGGAGAAAGCTGTGTTTTGAGGACCTTCTTAGCAGCCTTTGCCTCGCTGGCCTTTGACCCCGGCCGGCCCTCTTTAGTGAAGGAGCATAATCCACCTAACATGGATTTAAACAAACAGTGTAATCCATAACACTCAGCCGTTGCACACCATCTCGTTCGGGTTATGAGCCCCGCTGCTGCTGCTGCTGTTATGACTGCGTCTGCTCGGAGAGGCCCGCGGGCTTTATTGTCCTGGAGCGAGTTCACGCTTGTTAGTCTCACGCTGTAAAAGTTTGAAGTCGTCTGTGGAACGTGAAACCGTGCTCACACACCTGTACCGTCGCTTTTTCAAACGTGAAAATGCGCGGTTGTGTTTTTTCCCAGTTTCCCCCCTTCGGCTCTGTGTGCGCTGCGAGTACAGCTGTGTTTGTGGCCCTTGCACCTCTGCCCTCGGCCGCCTCCCCGCCGCTTCGGGCCTCGCCGCTCCCCCCCCCTCCCCTCCTTCCTTAAAAAAGTTCATCAATATTTTGGTTGACCTTTGACTCGACCCGCACAATTAAACAATGGGATTTTGGGTACACTAAATGGCCTGGCTTTGCTACAGAGGGCAGACTAATGAGAGGATGTCGTCTTTAGTTTATAGTTCAGTCCAGAGAGCAGTGAGGCGGAAAAACAACCCGACGTTCCGTTAAGCCGCCTCACGCAAACTTTCAAAGCGAAAGGGGCGCTCGGAATCAGACCGGGCTTTCCAATGTCATTTACCTTCACTCATGAACCGCACGAAAACCCCGCCCATCCACCTCCATCCCCTCCTCCGGAGTTTATCCAGCTCTGCTCTTTTTCTCTCCCCTTTTTCTTGTTTTCAGATTTTTTTTTAGGTGTCTCATGGTCGCATTTCCTCTTCTGTAACCCCCCTCCTCCCCTCCTTGTTCTGTGCGTAACAAGAGAAACAAACATTTTGCAGGTTTACATGAACAGATGGAGAACAGTGCTGACAGAGTGTGTGTGTGTGTGTGTGTGTGTGTGTGTGCGTGAGACAAAGGCTGTTTTTGTATGTTTAGCTGTGTTGTTCATGTACTTTTCCCTCGGTTTCTGCAGTGTTGCTTTTTCAGTCTCCCAGCTGGAGTAACAACTGACTGCTGAGACACTTCTTTATTAAAGAAGTCCGACAGTGGCTCACACACAGGTACTAAAAACACAAGTACATTTACTTTAAGTACATTTGGAGGTACTTTTATACTTCACTTGAGTATTCTCCAGGCAAATATTGTACTTTTTACCCCACTACAGTTATTTAATCACTTCAGTCACTAGTTACTATGCAGATTTCACGCTGCATCTGAGCCACAAGTAGCACATTTTTAAATTAGAAACACTGATTTTAATTTCAATCAGAAACTTGTTACTTTTGACACTTTAGTACACGTAACATCGGATACTTTAAGACTTTTACTCAAGTGCTATTCATGTGGTTGACTTTCACGTTCGCCAAAGTAATATTCTAAGACGATATCCTTTATTTTACTTGAGTACTCCCATTTTCTGCTCAAGGCAAATATTGTACTTTTTTTTACTCCACTACAGTTATTTGATCATTTTAGTTACTAGTTACTTTGCAGATTAAATGCTGCATCAGAGCCAAGTAGAAGTTTTTAAAGATAAAAAACACTGATTATAGAATTTAAAAAATGCTGTATTAGTTCAGATAATCATGTTCATTTATGTAGAATTTACTTTTACTTGTACATTAATTACCAGAAAAATTAATTCTGACACTTATGAATATTTTGTATCAGAAATTTTAAGACTTTTACTCCGGTACTATTTTATCAAAGTAATATTTTGACATGATATTTTTACTTTTTACTACTTACAAGTATGACTTTTGGGTACTTTGTACAACACTGGCTTTAATCAAAGGGTTAATTTACACTGGAGCAGTTTTATCCCATCAATTTTAAAAAGCGTAAGTGTGGATTCAATAACTTAACACAAAAGAAAATGTTAACTAACAAATTAAATTAATTCTTATTTTCATTATCCAATTTAGCTTCCCCTCGTCTTTATCTACTTGTATGTTGAGCCCTTATGTTGTCACAACTTTTCAGCACAAAGTGACGCACTTGCTTTTAGGATGACAATACATTTGACCAATTTAAGACTTGGTTGCACCGACAACAATACATTTAATCTAAGATTAATTCTATTCAGAGTTGAGCAAGATTTAAAGGAGTTAATCTAGATTTTACCTAATTTTAAGTTAGTTTCAAAGTTTGGTGCAACACAATTAAAAGGGTAAACCATAATTTAAGATATTTGTTTACCAAAAATTCATATTCATATTAAATATAAAACCAGTTACTGGATAAATAACTTTTATATTTTGGCAGATGGATCAGGAGGATTAGGACAAATGACCTCAGTATGTGAAAACCTAAATGCACTTAAGGAGAAAACATTTTTAAATATAAACTTCACAACAAAGACGGTGAAAACATTTATAAATCAGCTGTTTGGTTTAAGTGCACAGGCCTGTCATCGTTCATTTAATACTTAATATGTGAATTTATTATTTATTTATTTGTTTTGCTAAAATTGAATCTCAAATGTTACAAACAAGGCGATGACGCTGCGGTTCTGCTCTCCGATGCTTCTCCAGACTGAAGCTGAGCAGGCGCCGCTCTGCACGCCGGTGATTTATTGGAGCATCAGCTGCGTGTTTACGTAGGATAATGGCACTGAATCTATCACTGCCATAATATTGTCACAATGGAAACATGTGTTGTTACTGTTATATATCTGAACGCCAAGTAATACTATTACTTGAGCCCCTCCCCCTTCACTATGCAAACACACACACACACACACACACACACACACACACACACACACACACACACTTCCACCCTATGGTGCACATACACATACTGGCTCCATCTCCATTCATTGGCTCAATCTTTCGAGGAACCTCCTCCCAGAGCGGCAGACTCGATATCTTTCGCTCTAATAATCTCTCACAAACGCTGCGTGTGGCTTTAGTGTCCCCGAGTGCTCTCCGCACGAGATGGCTCGCACGGGGAGGGCTTCCTGTTTGACCACACGGACAAATACTGTACACAAACGCACAGCTCAGATGCACAATTCCTCCTTCTGCTGCTTTGTCTTCTCTCTGCCGTTTATCTTCCACATCCTGTGAAAAAAACATACGTTTGAACATCCTGCGAATGAGCTTCAAGGGACTTTCCTTTACTTACACCCCGATAAAAGCCCTGAAATATCACCTGACGCGTTAGATGAGGGGGGGGGGGGCAGCATGAGGAATGGCAGCGACAAAGGATTGAGATGAATGGACGTGGGAGAGGAGGAGCCGCTGTCTCGAAAGCAGAGGGGAGGAGGAGGAGGGCCGCGTCATGAAGGGCTGTGCGTGATGGAAATAGACGTGCAGACACATTGTGGGATTACAGATGTGATTTGGGGGCTAAAGGGAGGTTAGAAGACCTGGAGTTGGGGGGGCGAGCGATGACTCACGAGCCCTCGGTCCAACCCCGGAGGAGTTTCACACCGGGGAAACGACAACGCTCAGAGGGGAGCGGAGGACGCCTCCCGCGGACATGAACAACAGGAGGATGAAATATTTGATAGAGGGTGTTTGGAAAAGGGAGAGAAATGTGTCTCTTTTGGCTCATTCCAATGACAGTTTTTTGGTCCGGAGTGGATGATTTGCTGCCTGGTGGCTCGCTGGCACTCGGCCCAAGCCGAGCGGGTTCATTACCACTGAGTCAGTTACAGCAGACTGACACCCAGACTTCAACCCTGTACACCTCGCCGCCCTCCTCCTCCTCTTCTTCTTCTGTGCCAAGACGGTTTGAGGCCTCCTCTCTGCGATGCACTTTTGATTTTCAGAAGAAAAAAGCTTGGCATTTTGGGAAACACAGCACGTTTATCTCCTTCTCTTTCCTCCCCATGTGCGTCGCACTCCTCCATCATCCTCCTGCTTTTGCAGCCGTTCAGGCTAGGCCGACTTTAGGGGGTGAATTTCTGCATTTTCCTTAATTTATCAGTGCGACTTTTATGTCTCTATACGGGGGTTTTAGTGGAAAAGTGCAGAGTAATAAAAGCTGGGATTGGTTTATGAGATCAGGAGGAAGTTCTCATTAATAAACCTCTCAAGAAGCGGAATAGCGTGTTCGTAAACTTCCCATACAGAGGAAATAAAATGGGTCCAATTAGCACACAGAGTCATGGTGAGCGGCCAGTTTGGCTGAACTGATATGAACGAGTAAATAATCATATTTCGGTGACAAAATAGTTGGAGTTGAACCCTGAAAGTTAGATCAGTCTGGAGCAGGAGGTTCCTCTGAAACAGATTATGAATCAATTTGTTGCACATTACAGTAAACTGACTTTCCAAACGGAGTCACTGTGTGATCAGTAGACGTCATGGCTCCTAAAGTAACAGTGTAAACTCACGCTCAACAAATATGAGGAGAAATATGGTCGTTCGCTTCCTGTCAGATGAGAGAAGTTGTTGTAATTCTTGGTTAAAATTTGTATGTACAAAAACAAAAGTGTAAAAACAAGTTGTTGACCGGTTACTTCCTGGAGTCTCCACTGGTTGGTTGTATATCTGCATAAAGCCAAGAAATAGTCTGGTTCATTACACCTTTTTTTGTATAAAAACAACAAAGGTATTGAGGTGGTAGTTTGTGAGTTTAAGCGGTGCTGGAAGGCAGATTTTGTTCTCTTTGGACGGAGCAATGCTAACTTTTTACCCTTGTTTCCAGACATTAATGCAAAGCTAACTTAGGGCTAGCATGATATTTATTGTGTAGACATGAGAGAAGTATCTTCTCTTTTACATCTCTGAAATAAAGCAAATGAACAGATTTCCTGAAAGGTTGAACTATTTTTTAGCAACTATTTGTTGGAATAAACGTTGACAATCCCGTTCATGCTTTATGTTGTTATTCTGTGGTTCTTTAGGCTCAATTTCAATTTTGTTAGCGTCAGTATTTAATGAGTTGGGAATGAGACTCATAATCACCTTTCTTAGATTCAGATTGGCCCTTTAACTGTGTTAATTTGTGAGCCTTGGATGTTGGCAGTTGGATTTTTATCTTTGGACAGAGCTGGGCTAGCTGTTTCCTCCTGTTTCCACTCTTGTGCTAACAGAGTTAGCCGGCAGCTGTAGCTTCACATCTACTGTACAGACATGCAAGTGGTGTCAGTCTTCTCCCTCTCTCTCTATTTACAGCTGAAAACTGTTCCTCGAGGTGTATATTGTGTGGATGCCGCGAAAGAGAGTAAAGTTCACCTCGCAGCGACTGAGCGGCAGCAGAACCGTCCTCGGAATAATCCCTCATAAATGAAAAACACGTGCAGCCGAGCGTTTAGAGGGAAAAATGATTGAGCGCCGCAATTGAAAGAGGAAGTAAAGAAGGTCAAAAAGTGATCTTTATTTTCTTAAGCATCCCTACCTCTGCTATTAGCCAGTGGTCGTTTCTTAACCTTTCTGGTCTTGAATCAAGGGGCCTGCTCCGTCGAGTTCCCCCCCCTCCTCACACGAAACGGAATTAGACTGAAATTACAGCACGACGTCGCGGCTCCCTGGCAACACACTCGACAACTGAGAGAGCGAAAGAGATTTAAAACCTTTGAAGAACACGGCTTTGGTATAGAAATAATCATAAAGAAATAAAGCAAATTATATTCACTGAAGTATGTCAGAGCACGTTAAAGCCAGAGACCTCAGAGTGGGAGGACTACAGCAGGAGTTTTATGGAAGTGGCCGGTCTTTCGGCATTCTTGTGATATTCCCAAGGAGCTAAAGATAGCAGCGCCGTAAAGCGCGCATAAATGCATGTGTGCGACAAAGACATGCGTATAAGTTAAAGTTTGTTCAGATAGATACCGAAAAAAATACGAGACCCGCTGCATTGTTTTTACAATCGCGGACGCTCGGCCTTCTAATTACGTGATTCTGCAAAGCGGTTGCGGTTCTGCATGAAAGTTTGTATTGTGAGGAAGGAAAACACCAAAGAGGAGGGAAAAAAAACAGAAATCATCGCGTTCTGAAGCCGTCGTGAGAAGTTAAAGCAAAAATTCCAAACTTTACGCCGGGCTCGTTACGATAGCTGCCGCGTGATGTTTTCTCATCGAGTCCTCAAAGTGCAGGTTCCGTCGCTTTGCTTGTGGTTCCTCGTTGTCCGACGGCTTCACTTATGGGGCTTCTAAAACAAACGTCCTCAGGCGTCGTTCAAACCGCAGTACCTTCATACGGAGCGCTCTCTCTCTTTCTCTCTCGCACTCAGATTTTTAAGAGCATCTGTTGGATTTTACTGTAGGAAACGACTGGATGTTCACTGAAGTCGTTAGTTTCACCTCGTACTGTCCCTTTTCAGTTGTAGAAGTGCCGTAGAAGTGTTGTTTTTTTTCCCCTCTAGGGCTGTGAGGAAGATTGTGACTCATCAGTTGTGTGACATGATGACTCCCGCAGAGCTGACCTACTGCCGGGTGGTAATTTGGACGGTTTTTATTATGTGGCAGAAACAACATGGCAACACGCCTACAACAGCAAGGACAACAACAAATACTACTGCTACTACTTCTTGGTACTAAATACCACTAAATCATCTTAGAAAGAATAATAATCTAGAAGAACTGGTTATGAAACTGTGTCCACATAAGCACTTTACTCAGAGGTGGTCAACAGAATCAACAAAAAATGAAACTTCCTTGTTGAAATGTGAGTATAATCAGCAACATGTACTTAAGTGGTTAAGAGAGGAGTAAAAACCTGAGACAATACAGATGGAAAAATGGAAAAGAGGAAATGAACAGGACCGTAAAACACAAGATAAAGTGATAAAGGCACCGTCAGAACAAACACAATACAGAAGAATCAGCAGCCAAAGCAGTTTAAAGTCTCCTTTTAAACACGAGACGACTGGGAGACCTGAGTCAGGTGACCACAGACATAATGTGCTGTGTGGCCTTGCTGAGTAACGGTAATTAAAATGATTAAACAAATTGATTTTAATGCAGCGTGGGAGCCAGTGGACTG
The DNA here is from genome assembly GCA_039737535.1 of Lagodon rhomboides. Lineage (NCBI taxonomy): Eukaryota > Metazoa > Chordata > Actinopteri > Spariformes > Sparidae > Lagodon > Lagodon rhomboides. The sequence goes on along the minus strand of CM077800.1, from coordinate 5,830,397 downwards.
AGACTAATGCGAGCAGGCTGTTTGTTATGTCTTCTGTTTATTAGGAACAGCGATCTCCAGGACACACGCGACTGGAAATGACAAAACAGCAACTGCAGTTCAACTCCTGCTATTCAGAGGTATTACATATAGAGGAGACATTTTTTGTGTTAAACCATTCATTGAACTAACCAGAGAGTGTCTTCATCCATCAGATGGAGTCGGACCTGAAAACACTGTTTTATCCGCCCAATATTTTTATGTTTTGACCGACATCTGGACTGGTGTTGAGGCTGTAAAAGGCATTTTTTAAACCCTGGAGAGCAGCAAGACATGAACTAAATTTACGGTTAGTATTGTAGCCTTCGAGCGAAGCATTATCGAAGCTGCGCCACATGAGAGACGACCACAGATATTTCAAATAGCGGCAGTCACTGTGAGAACACTGTGCGCTCTGCTGTAAACGTGATAATATGCGGAGTGTGTCAGGAAATCCTACATCTTTCTGTGTTTGTTTCAGCAGCGTGTCCCAAAGTATGATTCAGCGTTGACACCCTTCTGTCTGTGATGCCAGTGTTACGTGACTAAAGTTGTCACATGACCTTTGACACCTTGCGGCTGAGTTCGTCAAGAGGACGTCTGGAGTGTAACGCCGCTGAAATGCAAAACAAATTATTACCAACGTCATCATGACACACAGCGTTGTCTTAAAGTAGCATTACCGTGGTCGTGTTCGCGTTTGAAAATGTTGGAGAGACAATAAAAAGAGCGTTCGACCATTGTTCTTTGAGAAAGTTGTCAGACTCATGATGGAAAGATAAAAATCTGATGCAGCAAACATATCTTATACTTTAATCGTACATACATCATATGTAGTCGGAGTATTTTGGCAGGTAACAGTATCACGTATTTTCCACCACTAGGGGGTCTCTTCATCAAAACAATAAAAGCGGTTTGCTGATGTGGCGAGGTAGTGTGGGATCATGGGAGTTTTCGTGGGAGAAGTGAGGTTCACGGACGACGTCATGTTTTATGTAACGTTTAGTCACGTTTGCTGACTTCCTTCCTCGGTCTCTGATGAATCATCTGGCGGTCACCCAGAAGTTACAGTGACTGGCGAACCACATGAAACGCACCACACTGCAAACAAAAAAACACATTTCTCCGCATTTGAAGATTGATGGGACACATTTTTTGATAATGTAAGTACACAACTCTACGTGCAAATGTTACGTAATGTATCTTTAGTTAGTCAGCTAAAGGCTTTAACTTTCTCACACAGCATTTGCTCAGACCTGTGAACACACTTTGACGTCTAAAATCTGCACACTTCCTCTTTAATGTGACACAAATCTCTCCTCGGTTAATAAATTCGGATACGTCGCTCCTGTCTGATCCTGGAAGATCTGTAAAAAGGTGGATGGCTCGAGCTTAAATTTTCAACACTGAATGAGGAGGGTCAGAGAGAGTACGTGAAACATGATGAGCCGAAGACATGCGAGGTGACGTTACCGGTGGAGCTCGGGGACTATCCAAACATTAAATCACCTGCGCTGTACGTTACAGCCGATGTGGGGAGACATTCATCCTGATGGAGAGCGTGGGTGGTCGACGTGAACGCCACGCCTCCTCGGTCAGACGCAGCGGAGATGTGACATGTATGCAAACAGCCACGTGCATGCTGCAGATTACCCACAACGCACCGCTTGTTCGCATGAGTCTGCAGATTCCTTCCTGTGGACGCGAACCCCGAGAACGCGCTCTGCTCTTTGTCTAATCCTGCACGTACAACTTTAATGACCTCAGCTGTGAAAACAAAGCGTGTACGCATCTCCTCCGCCTCCTCCTCCTCCTCCGCGCCCTGTCCTGCGGCAGGTCCCTGGAGGCCGGCGTTGGCGAGGCGGGAGGGGGGGGTTGCAGGAGTCGGGTTTGGGGAGGGGGGATCCAGATGCTCGGTTCGAAGGAAGCTAAATAACTTCAAGGTTCACTTGGTTAAGCGCCGTAAGACATATTTCAACACTTCCTCCGCTCGCTCGCTCTCACTCTCGGCCGGTGCGCCTCCACTGTATGTTTGTCTAAGGCGGTGTGAGAGAGCGAAAGTTTGTGTTATTCCTCGGCGCGTATCAATCCTTCTTACGTTCACGCAAGCCAAAAGGTGTCTCGCCGAAAGCAAAGGGGTATCTGGAACCGAGTGCGTTGCAGCGCCACTTTCAAGGAGGCAAGGAGCAGAAAAACAAACAGAAGGGGTGAATAGAAATGTTATTGTGAGTAAGTGTGAGCTAAGTAGTTAAACGCTTCCATTGCTCTCCCTTTCTCTCTCCTCCTGCCCCTCAGGCTCCATAAAATGGCAGTGGATAGCGGGGCCGTCCCTGCGGAGCATCTCTAGGATAAACACACGCTCATGAATGGCCCGCATTGAGCCGGCGCTGGAAGGGGATGCAGGGGAATACAGGGGTCACCGGCGGACCCCTCCTACCGGGGAGAGGTCACCACACTGACCGCCCTCGTGGCAGCCAAAGACAAGGAGGATAAATTCTTCGGTAAACCCCGTCTCGACTCTTCCACCGCCATCAGCCCCTTGTTCCCTTCGTCCCTCCCTTCTTACAGCCCCGAAGAGTGAATTGATAGCTCGGCGAATCCCCCCGCTCTGCTACCGAGAGACTGATTATTTGTTTAGACTGGGAAAGTCATTAAGTATTAACGAGAGAGTGTGAATCTGTCAGGCTGTTTAACCGTCAGCTCGAGCGACCCTGAGCCCGGAAATCAGGTAGCAACAGTGGAGAGCGCTTTTGCCCTGAAGGAAAACGTTCAGTGATGAACTAAATAACCCTCTAAATGACAAGAAATCAATACGTTCTTGATCATCTTTATCAAAAGTCAAACACTTGATTCTTCATCAGCTGCCAACATGGTCAAAATGTGTCAAAGTGAACATAATTGGACGCTAAAATGTGTTTACATTGGAGTAGACGATGCTTTCTTACTTCCTGGTTGAGCTCGGATGGAGAGTCTGATGCTCGTTCGCTTTCGTACCATGAGTAAGATGAGAAGATAGCGAAAGTCTGAAGTAGGGTTCATTAGTGAGCTTTAGAGGTGCTGCTAGCAGCATTCAAGGAGTCAAGCTAGCTAGCCAGCGTTGTTGGTGAACATGTTTTGCGTCATGGCAGAATAGATTAATCAGCATCTCAGAAGACAGTGCAGGTTTTGGATTTCTCTTCCCTCGGCATCTTTCAACCGTCCAACCTGACGGGGATGCCAATGACTCTTATCCTACTTACAGGTTGTTCTTTGCAGGGAAATGAAATGGACAAATTGGACTCGGGCTGGCCAAAAAACAGGAAATTAGTGTGAGTACATCTTTACAGAGATCTGTCTCCACCACAACATCCCAGTTCAAGCCGTTTCACTCGACGGGTGGATTTTGTTCCAGGCCGACAAGACACAGGACGAGGAGACGTGGACTCTGTGTTTACATCATCGATGCTCGGTGCTCAAACGCAGTCAGAGGTGACGGACAGTGTTTCCCTGATGTCGAACTATTGATGTGAACCTTCTCGTTGCCGCTGCATATTTTGCATATTTTTTCATTTAACAGTTTGAATAACTGTATGTTCGATGTTTCTTCCCTTATGCAACCCCCCTGTTGTGTAGTGTTGTTAAACCTTGATGCCAAGCTAGACGTTTCCCCCTGCTTCTGATCTTTATGCTAAGCTAAAAATGACCAGTTATGTCCAAGTCGCAGGGCTAAGCATCCAATAACCCCCAAAGAAATCGAACTGTGAGGTTCATTTAAAGCTGCTACAAGGTGCTTTGGACTTATGTTGATTCTGGCGGCCCCTGTGGACGAAAAGGGTACAAGCACCTCCACCTCTAGTTGTAAAGATCTGGATCTGGATGGCATTTGATTCAGAAGACACAGCACAGAAACTTTTTTGCGGTTTATGCGCCCAGGTTACATGTAAACCTACAACAAATCAGTTGCTCTGTAAGTTAGAAACACTCCCGAGTAACATTATGTCTTTGTCATATTCGAAAATTAGGTATCGATGAATGTGTTTTATTATTCGTAAGAAGAAAAAAGTTCAATTCCCAATGAAACTAGCTATAACTATTCAACTGTTTCATACGCAGGAGGAGAGTTGGATAAACACGAGGTACATGTGGGAGGAAAAGTCCCTCAGCTAACAAACGACCGGCGTTCAGACGCACAGATTTATGCCTTCGCTCTGTGACATCCCAGCACCATCCGACCACCCCTCTTCCCCTCATCGGTAACCCAATCCCCCCTCTGGTGACGGGCAGACAAATGGAAAACACGCTGATCTGTGCAGCACATGTGCCGATGCCGGACCGAGACCCCCTACCGCCTCGTTCCACCTGAGTGCAGAGTGACGGGGAGAGGATGGAGAGATCAAGAAGAGGAGACCAGCGAATCAATTAAGCTACTGTAAAAACAGCAGAGGAGCCCCAGCTGTCAGCGCCGTCGCTACCGTCTGCATCCTGTCTGCACGCCGCTCAGTCGGGACCGTGGGTCTGTTGTTTCTTTTTGTGATTTAACGTAGTTTTAAGCGTCTCGTTCCCTTTAACTCACAGCAGGGCAGCGTCTCTCATTAATGAACACATGGCGGCGGTGGGTTTTTCGCTTCTGGTGGCTTTCAGGAAACAGGCCTTCTTTTTAAAAGCAAATTTCCTTTAAGCTGTCTCACTTATTATCAAATTTCTCAATATAAGTTTATCCGGCACCTAATATCTTTGCTTTAAAAACAAGCGCCCGCTCTGTAATCCCGCTCTGTTGAAACTTTCCAAATGTATTATTCCAGCGTGTTTGAGTTGGCGGCGACGGGGCAGCAGCACCGTCCATGAGTCACTGCAGAGCAAACAGCCACCGAAGGACCGTCCAGGGCATCGTTTGAGAAACTTCCTCGGCTGAAGCAACAAATACGGACATTTAAAACAAATTTAGATGTTGTTATCTTAGGCTGCGAGGACAGCGGAGCACAATTAGCAAAGCAGCGCGTAGGTTTCGGACCGAAAATATTGTTAAAGGAAGACGAGAGGACGTCAGAATGTTTTAGATGCCATATATAGTTAGGAGTTTCGAGTTGTTGTCATTCATTTGGCGTTTTTTTTTTTTCGTGTTTGGTCTCTTAATGGAAAGGAAACAAGGAGAGTACAGTAGAGAGCGCAGAGGAAACACCTGACCAAACACGGCACATGAAAGGAGAGCTGACCTATTGACTTTTTATCTTTATGTTTCATTTCACCGCTGACTCTCATTATGAGAAGATACCAGAACACACTACGAGACTACGCGCCGGCCGGATCCATGTTGTTTTTAGACATACTGAAGTCACAAATCCAGATTTCCCCAGTGCCAAACCACCCACACAGACATTACAGCCATACTTTATATTAGGTTACACATATTCACCATTAACTAGTTGCTTTGCAGTCACATTAGTTGCATACTGGCTCTTTATGAGTCACTACAGATGCCTCGTTCTGCATTATACAGCCACAAGGCCCGTTAATGAAGTGTTTTCCTTCAGTCGCCTCCCCGCTAGTCCGTATTGATAGTAAGCAAAGAAGTTGTTGTACATGAATCACCATGAGGTCTCGCTCATAACTAATTCACAAGCAGTTTGACATTTATTAACCCACACAGGTGCTGCTAGTGAATTAATAATGAGCAAGGCCCCGATGAGGAACATGTTCTGAGAGAGAAAGGCTTGTTTTAGAGGGATTTTGGACAATATTAATACAGTTTAGTGATTTATTAAGGAAATACCGTACATAGTGTTATTAAGGGAGAAATGGGAAATGTCCTGACTCATTATCAATTAGGAGATTATTGTGGGTGAACTCTTAGTTAAGATTTCCGTGCAGAATGAGGCATTAATAAGTGCTTTAAGATAATGGTTAATATGTCCAGCCGAATATAAAGTGTTATTGTTTTTTGCACTATAAAGTTGTCATTCAAAAGCAGATCTCAGATGTCTGAGATTCCTTGAAAAGTAAAGTTTCTAAAAAAAATTGTAAATCCATTTTGTATATAAACTAAAAAAACAATGGCTGCCTTTAAGTTAGAATATTAATTGTCGCATTCTTTGGACATTTTCGATTGGCTATCGAAAGATTTTCTGATCGTGTCAGTTTTAATTTTAATAAAAACCAATTCATTTAATCTTAATCTCTGTAGTTGCATAAACATAAAGCCACGTGATTCTTGGGTATTTCACAAATATGTTAAATATCACAAATACTTGACAAAAGAGTATTCCACATGTTAATACAAGAATCAGACATAGATAAATAACTAATAACATGTAATAAGATGTAATATACAGTATAGATTACATAAAAAACCACTCAAATTTAAAGATATTTTATTTAAGAATATCTGAATCATCCTTCGAAACTCCTCCTCAGGTTGATTCAACTCATAAACCAGCGTCCCAAATACTTTGATATAAAAGAACAACCATTTGACTTCTCCTATCATGTACTGCATCTACTGTTCTGTTGTGGTTTGTCCAGATGGTGTTGCCGTAGCCCAGCAGAACCCGTTGGCACAATCACTGTCAAACGTATTAAAAGGTAGAAAACCAGGATGTCATGTTTGTGTTACGTCGACCACATCGCTGTCAGTTGACTCCACGGCTCCATCCTTGTCGTACGTCGATCACAGAATTGATTATAACCCTTTTAATGTCAACGCCGTAAAATATGAAATGGAATAACACGGTTTGTGACAGTCAACCGCTGCTTTAACCAGCGGCCACGATCATCATCATCATCAGTATCATCGAGTCAGAGTAGCAGCGCTGAAAATCGTGCTAAAACAGGTATTTTGCTGTTTTGGAGAACTCCCGCTTGCATAATGATCTCGCTGAATTACCACTATTGGATGGAAGGTAATTAGTCTTTGCGTGTTCACATTTTAAAGAGTGTGTGTGCACCGAGGGTATGTGGGTGTGTAAAAGCCACTTTTCCAGCTTTGCCGTGTACGAGAGGGCAAAAATGGAAGCATAAGTGAGCCACTCTAAGCATCGGAGATAAAACATGTGAACCCCCCCCCACCTCCCCACCCCTCCTGTAACCAGAGTGATTGTTAGCTTCAAACGTGAAGCGAGATCAGATTATGGAACTTCAGTAAACACACAAGATGGACCTCTTTACCACTCTGTGAACTGTTCCAATCCGTGTGAGCGCGAGTAGGAGTGCAGCTTTTTGGGCTCCTGATCGAGGTTTATATATTTAGCTTGTGTTAGAAGGAGAATTGTGTTTAAAATTCAGCTGGTAAATGTAGCCTGTGCTAACACTGGAGTTACAGGCTACATTTCAGCAACCCCGCTGCGCCCTGAATGTGTATCCAGTTACCTGCCGGTGGAGCCACTTCACACGTCCGACGGAGATCCGCTCAGAAATCGGCGGGCTCGGCCACCCTGAAGCGCAGCAGGGGCGGCTGGACGCCCCCCCGCGCCGAAGGTTATACTTTGATAGAGGCCCCCTGAAAATGTTGTGACGGGGAACAGGAAGTGCCTACTGCCCTGGGAGGAAGTATCAAATAGAGCGGCGTCTCTTCTTCCACTTTGGTGAGGTCTTTGCCAGTTAGATGTTTTCCGTCAGACAAAAAAAAGGGGGAGGATATATAGTGTTTCTACGGTTTCTTTCCTCCCTTTGAGAGAGTCAACGTTGTTGTTGCACACTAGGTGTATGTTTTCGTTTGTTATTTCGTCAAACCTGTGGGGGGAAGAAAAGGAGAGGATGGAGAAGGGGTTTGAGGAAAAGGAAAAAAAAAAAACGTCCATCAATCTCCAGAAAATTCCTCTAAAGTGAGATTGACTGCCGGCAGGGCCGGAATCAGGATTTTTGAGGGCCTGGGGCAAAAAAATAGAAAGAGCACCACTTGAACTTTTGATATATTTATAGCGAAGAGAGGTCACTTCTTTTGTTTTATTCACTGGAAGGGCACCTAAAAAGGCACATTATGATGTTTGATCGACCACACGGGCATCCAAGATGGTCTTTTTCCAACATGGGGGCACCAGGGTGGGCAGATGCCTACTGCCCTGGGAGGAAGTATCAAATAGAGCAGCATCTCTTCTTCCACTTTGGTGAGATCTTTGCCAGTTAGATGTGTTCTGTCAGACAAAAAAAGGGGGGCTTTCGGCGAGGATATATAGCGTTTCTACGGTTTCTTTCCTCCCTTTGAGAGAGTCAACGTTGTTGTTGCACACTAGGTGTATGTTTTCGTTTGTTATTTCGTCAAACCTGTGGGGGGAAGAAAAAGGGAGGATGGAGAAGGAGGTTTGGGGAAAAGGAAAAAAAAAAAACGTCCATCAATCTCCAGAAAATTCCTCTAAAGTGAGATTGACTGCAGGCAGGGCCGGAATCAGGATTTTTAGGGGGCTGGGGCAAAAAAATAGAAAGGGCACCACTTGTACTTTTGATATATTTATAGCGAAGAGAGGTGAGTTTTATTCACTGAAGGGGACCTAAAAAGGCACATTATGACGTTTGATCGACCACACGGGCATCCAAGATGGTCTTTTTCCAACATGGGGGCACCAGGGTGGGCGATCCTACTGCCCTGGGAGGAAGTATCAAATAGAGCAGCATCTCTTCTTCCACTTTGGTGAGATCTAGATGTGTTCTGTCAGACAAAAAAGGGGGGCTTTCTCGGGAGGATATATAGCGTTTCTACGGTTTCTTTCCTCCCTTTGAGAGAGTCAACGTTGTTGTTGCACACTAGGTGTATGTTTTCGTTTGTTATTTCGTCAAACCTGTGGGGGGAAGCAAAAGAGAGGATGGAGAAGGAAAAAAAAAAAAAACGTCCATCAATCTCCAGAAAATTCCTCTAAAGTGAGATTGACTGCAGGCAGGGCCGGAATCAGGATTTTTAGGGGGCTGGGGCAAAAAAATAGAAAGGGCACCACTTGTACTTTTGATATATTTATAGCAAAGAGAGGTTACTTCACTGTGTTTTATTCACTGGAAGGGCACCTAAAAAGGCACATTATGATGTTTGATCGACCACACGGGCATCCAAGATGGTCTTTTTCCAACATGGGGGCACCAGGGTGGGCGATGCTACTGCCCTGGGAGGAAGTATCAAATAGAGCAGCATCTCTTCTTCCACTTTGGTGAGATCTAGATGTGTTCTGTCAGACAAAAAAGGGGGGCTTTCTCGGGAGGATATATAGCGTTTCTACGGTTTCTTTCCTCCCTTTGAGAGAGTCAACGTTGTTGTTGCACACTAGGTGTATGTTTTCGTTTGTTATTTCGTCAAACCTGTGGGGGGAAGCAAAAGAGAGGATGGAGAAGGGGTTTGAGGAAAAAAAAAAACGTCCATCAATCTCCAGAAAATTCCTCTAAAGTGAGATTGACTGCAGGCAGGGCCGGAATCAGGATTTTTAGGGGGCTGGGGCAAAAAATAGAAAGGGCACCACTTGTACTTTTGATATATTTATAGCGAAGAGAGGTTACTTCTCTGAGTTTTATTCACAGGAAGGGCACCTAAAAAGGCACATTATGACGTTTGATCGACCACACGGGCATCCAAGATGGTCTTTTTCCAACATGGGGGCACCAGGGTGGGCGATGCTACTGCCCTGGGAGGAAGTATCAAATAGAGCAGCATCTCTTCTTCCACTTTGGTGAGATCTAGATGTGTTCTGTCAGACAAAAAAAGGGGGGGCTTTCTCGGGAGGATATATAGCGTTTCTACGGTTTCTTTCCTCCCTTTGAGAGAGTCAACGTTGTTGTTGCACACTAGGTGTATGTTTTCGTTTGTTATTTCGTCAAACCTGTGGGGGGAAGAAAAGGAGAGGATGGAGAAGGGGTTTGAGGAAAAGGAAAAAAAACGTCCATCAATCTCCAGAAAATTCCTCTAAAGTGAGATTGACTGCAGGCAGGGCCGGAATCAGGATTTTTAGGGGGCTGGGGCAAAAAAATAGACAGGGCACCACTGGTACTTTTGATATATTTATAGTGAAGAGAGGTCACTTCTTTGTGTTTTATTCACAGGAAGGGCACCTAAAAAGGTACGTTATCATGTTTGATCGAACACTCGGGCATCCAAGATGATCTTTTTCGAACATGGGTGCACCAGGGTGGGAAATCGCCTCTGTAGGCCACAGTGAGCTACACGCCCTCACACAGTAGATGTGAGGAATCTGACACTCAGATACTCACTTTACTTCCCGTCACTCTTCTCCCCTTACCCCGAATATCTGTTCCTCTTCCAGGCACAATGACTCACAGGGGAAGACAATTTGAGAGCGCGTCCTTTCCGAGGGATTTTCCTCACCTCGGCAATGTCATACATAACCATGCAGCCGTGTGATCGGGGGGGAAATCAAAGCTCAGATCCTTAATGTGTTGCAGAGGGTCATGGTTTCGTCTTTCATGTGGCTCGCATTTTGGCAGCGAGCTGACAGCGAGCTGAGAGTTGCATCCTAAAAAAAAAAAAAAAAAATCTCTGGATCTAATTGTGGGCCGTTTCTGTTGCTGTGCAAGAAGAAGAAGCACGTACGTCAAAATATCGAGACGGAGTCGGGCGAACTTCCAAACGCTCCGAGAAGACACGGAGACGCGAGGGGGGGAAAACGGGCGGGGCGGCTCGATCCGACCACTTAAATTGCTCAGCCGTCTCCTTTCAGAGATCATCTGCCGTAGACACTTTGTGGTCGAGTCAATGAGGCGGAGAGCTGGAGAAAGAGGAGGATGGAGGGAAAGAAATATACAAACAGAAGGGAATGTTTCAGGAGGAGGAGGAGGAGGAGGAGAGGGGAAGGATATTTAGGGAAGGAAAAGTGAGGAGTGAATGGGCCTACATGGGTGGCTTCCACTGTTGACGTTTTCTCTTTTTTTCCCTCCCTTTGAGTGACAGCGCCGTCGTCACTGAGAAATCGATGACATAACGCAGAGGAGGCAGACTGAGGTTTCAAACTCGGAGGCTGCCAGAGGAAGACTGAGTTTGAACTCACCCTCCAGCCATCTAGACACCGGGGGAGGGAAGTAACTAAGTACATTTACTTAAGTACTGTACTTAAGCACAATTTTGAGGCACATGAACTTGATTTATTTTTTTTACATTTCCTGCTATTTATTCTTCCACTCCTCCACATTTTGGAGTCAAATACTGTACTTTTTACTCGACTTCATGTAAATATATGCAGCATTTACTTTTACGTGACATTTATTGCCAATGAATGACTTTTGATACATTGAATATCTCAAGTGTTTTAATTTGATGCTACTTTCTATTTCTACTCCTGTAGAAGGTTTTACATTTGACTTCACTTGATGACTTTAGTAACTAGTTACAATGCAGATAAAGATTTGAATATATGTTGCTTTGGCGTGCGCTCAACAGCCTGCGTTGGTGTGGACGGGAATTTATTTTGAAACCAAGAGGAGGAAAAAAATGCGTTTTCAAAAAATACCTGTGCACGTGTGGACTAGGCCTTGTTTTACTACGTAGACAAAAAACTAGGAAAAAAAAACAGACAAGAAAAGTAAAAATGGCACCATACAGCCATCTGTAGTCTCTGGAAGCCTTGAGATCCCAAATTGATTTGAGAAGACGTTATTTAAACCCTTTTTTAAGGCGAAAACTTCACTGACCCTGTCTAAAGTCGGTGCATGAGCTCGACCACGAATCAAGACTGTAAATAATGTCTTTTCAATTGAAAATGGCATCTTGGTGCTTCTCGAGACTTTTTTTTTTCAGTTTTATCTACTTTTTAAAACCAGTCCCTGTCTCCTTCTGTTGTTCAGGAGAATGCTGTAATGCTGTGCGCCACAAAACTTCACCCGACTTTCCATCAGCATGAGGGTGAAAAGATAAAGACTGAATTTTCATTTTTGGGTGAACTTTTCCTTTAATACCCTCCTCTCCCACACACAGCGAGCTTCTCCTCTCTGTGTTTCCCCTGGTTTTCTGCCGTATAGGTGGCCGGCGGTCTGTGTCTGGGAGCCGGGTCCCTGCTCGGAGGGAATGTTTGGGGCTCTGCCTTGTGTCAGCTGCGGCCGCTGGTGTGCATTACCTGCGGGTGCCACGATGATGAACGGGGCTGCCGGGCCCCGATGAAGTGTTTATGACCGAGAGGCGTTGTTGCATGTAACTAATCAAGCCTGAACGCTGGTAGTCGCGAGCGGGGGGCTTCTCCTGAAACGGTAACGCGATGATGCTTAATGATGCGGAGGATGCAAATGGTCAGCGGATGTTGCGGTGACATCACGCAGCTGCTGCTGGAGTCAGGAGCCTTTGGAGTCACCAGGATGTGGGACTTTCTTTCTGCTCTATTTATTGTTGTAACCTAAGTAGGAGATGTCTAGGTAACCTCTGCACTTTGTTTCAAGTGGACAGAAAAATAAATCCCGCCGTAACAAATGGTTTGTTTCAGGGCCGCCTGTTATTTTATCATCACATTCTGCACAAGCGTGATGGATAAGCTACGGGCCCCCGGTTGTTTGCATGAGCGGATAGCATGCCAAAGCAAACACGTGCAGGGCTAAAAAAAAAAAAGTGAAAAAACGCAGCAACATAACTCTGCGGCAGATCCCGGATCTGCGAGTTCACGCCGGGGTGAGACAGGCAAGATGTAGAACAAATAAAAACACCCCCCGAAAAAGTCCTCGGCTAAATAAATTATGTGCAATGAGCTTGCACTTCATGGAGTGGTGAAAGCTCGGCGTTTCTCCCCGGCCTGTCTGGAGCGAGGTGGCCCCGAGCCAGGGGCTTTAATTCCACTGTCAAACGGCAACATCTGTACAGCTGTTACTGTAACCGTGCGTGTGCTCATCGCTGCTTTATCTGATGAGCCATCAGTCCGTCTCTGAAGGGTGGATCAGAAAGGGCTGACAAGAGACAGAAAGAATGAAAGAGAAAGGAAAGGAAGGACACCTAAGGGACACTTTTACTCAAGTCCTCTTGGTGTAGGTGACTTTCACTTCTTAAATATTCTAACACAATATCTTTACTTTTAGTTAAAGACGTTTAGAAACACTGGATTCACTCAAGAGTTTAGGATTTTGAGGTGATTACTTTTCTACTTTCTGCTTCTACTTCTCCCTATAATGTTTCACAAGACATTAAACCACCTTATAATATAAAAATGACTACATTTCACTTAATTACAGGCAGCTTTAACATTAAAACTCATCATACGTGTCGCTGCATCAATAGTTTTTTGCTCTAAAAATATAATATTCAGTCATGTGAAAACTAAAGAGGACTTTCTGTCTAAGTACACGTCTCGATTAGACTCACCTACATGCTTTTACTGAAGTAAGATTTTGAAAACAGGACTTTTACTTGCAACAAAGTGTTTTTGAAAAGCTGAGATTCATAATCTCCCTCAAGGGAAAATCTCTTAAAGAACAAGTTCACCCAAAAATGAAAATTCACTCACTCTCTACTCGGGTTGGAAGAAGTTTTCGCAGCTCACAAAACATTTCAGCAGTGAAACGCTGTCGCAGCATTCTCCTAAACAGCTGAAGTGGACGGGGACTAAACCGAGAAAACAGCCTCACACACGGCTCGTCTCGAGAAATCAAGTTTCTGGAAGCCTTCGAGATCCCAAACTGATCTGAGAAGACGTTATTGACGCCCTAAACTTCCCTGTAGCTTGCTAAGCTAAAAACATTAGCGTGCACTCTGTCTAAAGACGGTGCATGAGCTCAGCCACGAACGGGAAAGAAAGAAAGAAAGAAAGAAAGAAAGAAAGAAAGAAAGAAAGAAAGAAAGAAAGAAAGAAAGAAAGAAAGATGTAATGGGTGTTTTTGAAAAGCTGAGATTCATAATCTCCCTTAAGGCAAAATCTCTTAAAGAACAAGTTCACCCAAAAATGAAAAAATTCACTCACTGTCTACTCGGGTTGGAAGAAGTTTCGTAGCTCACAAAACATTTCTGGAGCTTCACAATGAAACGCTGTTGCAGAACAACTGAAGTAGATGGGGACTAAACCGAAAAAGAAAAAAACTTAGAATGGCTTCACACAGCTCGTCTTGAGAAATCGAGTTTCTGGAAGCCTTTCGAGATCCCAAACTGATCTGAGAAGACTTTATTTACGCCCTAAACTTCCCTGTAGCTGCTAAGCTAAAAACATTAGCTCTGTCTAAAGACGGTGCGTGAGCTCAAATAGAAAGAAAGAAAGAAAGAAAGAAAGAAAGAAAGAAAGAAAGAAAGAAAGAAAGAAAGAAAGATGTAATGGGTCAGAACAAAACAAAAAAAAAAAGAGAGAGAGAGCAGAAACGATGGCGTTACAAAAGGGGAAAAGCAGAATCCATCCCAAAGCCACTCTTGTGCAGCAGCAGCAGGTCCTTGCAGTTGTGAGCAGCCTCTAATTAGGCCAGTATTCAGGGGTGGCATTAGTTCCCAAACTTTTTAATGGGGTGGAAAGCGGAGCTCCTTTTAGAGAGAGGGGATAAGTGTAGCGCTCGTTCCATACGCTGAATAGCAGATGGAGAGATTCTGCACCTCCCTGGGAGGTATTCACTCTTTTTACTCTTTTTTTTATTTCATTCCTTCTACTCACCCTTTTTCTTTCTTTCTTTCTTTCTTTTTTTTTTTTTTACAATTGCTCTCTTTTTTCTTACGTGTCTCCTCTTTTTTTTCTATACACTCCACATCAACACGTGTTCGAAGGGTTTTAGACACATTATTGTTTGATGTGAGCTGATCCGAGGGCTGAGACTCAGCCTGAAGGCCGACGCTGGCATGTTTACATCGTTTCTGTGAATCGGTTATTAACAAAGCATAAGATTGACGAGAAGTTGAATTGTAATAAAAGTGCTTTACTTTGTATATTTCGGCTGTATATATTACTTTTTACATTGTTGGCATTCTGTGGACGGCAAAGGAAGAATTTAATTGTACAGAGAAACATGTTTCCTTACTGTGCACGTGATAATAAACACTTTGAATCTTCAATCTTGATTTTATTATTTAGTCTTTTCTCTTTTTTTGGTCTTTAACTGGAATCCAATATGAACAAAAAGACATTCCTGACCATACAGGCTTATTATAATGAATAGGTAGCATAAAAACACTAATTATGGGCATTTTTAAAACTTAAAGCGCTTATATTAAAAACATTTTAATGTTTCTTCCTTATAAGTTACCGTTCTTATTTTTTTGTCCCTTTGTGTTGTTTTTGTTGCAGTTTTAAAAGTTTCACACTCTTTAAAAATGTAAAATATCCACTTTTTTTATTGTTAATAAGGTGAAAACACATTGAATCAGTTCGTATCTGTGCTGTAAATAAAGATTATTGTGACGGTAACGTTGAGTTTTATGATTAGAGAGAGAAAAACAATAATTATAAGCAGCTGGTTTCACCTCACTGCTACATTTGACACACCTGCATGGGGTTATGAATAAGTGAACGTTTTATGGAGGCTTTATAAGTCCAGAAACATAACATTTTTATTGCCATCACACTGTTCGGTAAACGGTTTCAGCTTCGGTGATCGCTCGGGTCAACTTGCATTTATTATTTACAAGTGAAGGGTTAAAAAAAAAAGTGTCGTCGTTGACTTTTTTAGCAGTTTTATGAACCTTAAAATATTTCTCGATGCAGGAAAAACAGTTCTTTCAAACAAAATATTACACTTTTCCGCACGAGGTCACAAATAAGCAGTTTGAAGCACTTCAGCTGTGTTGATGCTGTTTATTCAAGAATAAAAAAGCTCATCAAAGAAACAGATGGACGTTAATATAACTTGTATAATACAGCCACAGATATATACAGCCTCTTTTTATTTTATTTTGAAACAATTGTGCATTTTTTATTTTTTTCTTCTTCATCGGTTTGATTTAATAGCTGAACGCATTTTAAGCCTGGAAACTTCTTTCTCCCCATTTATCCGAGTCCAGCTGGTAGAACTATCAGATGGATTCCCAGTAGCTGCTGCCAGTTTTTTTTTTTTTCGTCCTTGCAGAAACACTTCTGCTGCTGAATGAAGTCAGTACGAGACTTATTTAGGTGTCCGGAGGTTGGCCTGGATGACCCGTTTACCGGCCCCGAGTTTAAAAAACTGAAGTAGCCAAACTCTTTTTTTACGACTTCCTTTGAAATATAGATTATTCTCGCAGCCCTGAACGCCCCGACACATTTACCCAAAGCCCCGGTGTCTTTTATGGGCTGAGTGTTGTGCTTTATCCCCTCTCCTCATGACCTGTGACCCGGCAGGATAAACTGCTAACTGAGCTTCAGTCATGCTCAAGAAGGCTGATGTCCACATGATCCGTGACATTTTCATGAAAAGAGCCCCTTTTCTTTCCCGAGCTGCAGGACTGCCCAACACACTGCTGGCCACCACAAAACGGCTAATGAAGCGAGTTATGAGTTACTTGATCGGGACAGACATGTCAGTGTGAGGGTTCGGAGAGTCGTCTGGGTGGATTCAACGACGTCGACGTCTTTAAACGCTCCTGATTGCTCTCTCAATTCTTTATTTCAAATATGAGGCACCACATTGTCAGATCAGTCTATTTAATCATCTATTAATTCTATTTCAGAGCCCTTTGATCATACGGATGATACTGAATATTACTACTAGGTATTCATAGTAATAATAATGGAATAAATAATGTTATTTCACTGATAAATAATTGAGTAAAAGGTGACTGTTTCTCTGAATGAAAATCAGAAAAACATGCTGTTAAAGGTGCACTACGTAGTTTTGGAAAAGAAATTGAAGCTCAGAAATATTTATTTGATAGATGGTGAATAAACAAGCTGTCCTCAGAGGTGTGTGTGAAGGGTCCTGCAGATAAAAACAGTAAAACAGCTTCTTCAGATTAAAATGTCTCTCCCAAAACTGCATACTGCACCTTTAAGTTCAAGATTTATGCGTTTGTTATTCAGGTTATGAGACGGGTCAGCTGCTGGAGCACCCCGGAAATGGGTTTTTACTCTCTAACTGTGTAGATTTGTCACTACACCACTTTTATAATCAACTAACAAACCTTTCAGCCTATACAGATAGATAGATAGATAGATAGATAGATAGATAGATAGATTCGCACCGATCGCCAATTGCGCATGCGTTTATTTTATTTTTATATTTCTGTATTGCGTCTTTTTTTAAAACCTGAATTAAACCAGGAAGTCTCTTGAGCTGCATCTTTTTTTTTTTTTCTGGTCAAAATGGCAGATTACCACGTCCACATAAAAACACAACGCCACACACACGGAGGCCTGAGAGCCACCAAGAAGCGAGTTGGACTATTTCCAAACGCCTCCATTCTTCACCCGTCGTGACGTTTTTGGACGCTCGGTATGGAAAACACTGTCTTTTGCAAATGAGGTTCGTAAATAATTCAGAGCCCGGGATCGTCTGGCCTATACGTTTGGACGCGTGCGTAGTAGCCTGCACGTCAGCATCGTCGACCCCCAACGAATATTTGACCAAATCAGCCATCACGCACGGATGATATAGGTTATACAGACGGCTGGATTACCTCTGGGTTGAGTTTGTCTCCGTAGAGGAGCTCCTGCAGAATATCACAGGGCCGTAAACGCACCACATGGACAGATATTGGAGATAAAACCAACACGTTCTCGCTCCAAACCGGATAAAACACCAACTAAATAGAATAAGAAGCTTAATGCACAATATTTAGTGCACCAATAATGCAGTGTTTACCCAGACTGATGCAAAAAAATAAAATAAAAAATAAAATAAAAATACAATACATTACGCACAATGTGAAACCCCTGCAGGACTCTTATTTTGACAGTCCAGCCTTCATTATAACGCGTCTGATTGGATGAATTATTCTCGCCTTTCCCCTGTTTAACCTTCTCTATTTGTAAACAAGCCCATACAGTACAACTGACCTCCTTCCCTCCTGCTACTCTCCCTCTCTCTCTCTCTCTCTCTCTCTCTCTCTCTCTGTGTGTGTGTGTGTGCGTGCGTGCGCCTGTCTGTCTCTCATTGCGTGTTACATCATCACGCAATAGCTGTCCTCCCGTGGCCTAGTGAACTGGCTCTAAGCGCTGCACCAATTTAGCCCATCTACTACACACACACACACACGCACACACACACACACACACACGTTGCTCTGAATCAGGGGAGGCAGCAGACAGAGGCAGCCGGCCGGGCGCACACATCCAGTCACGGAAGCTGTACAGTACGAGGAGGCTCGTCGCCTACATACATACATCCGTGCAGAGCTCATGAAGAATTAAAAGGGAGGAAGGGGGGTCTGGCACGCGCGTGCACAGGTGCTGAAGGGAAGGAAGTGTGACAAATACCAAGCAGAGGTCTTACTTCAGCTCCTCGCAGAGTCTCATTATCCGCTAATTTATCTGCGTTTGTGCGTAAAAAGCTGCGCTCCACTCGGCCTCCTGCGCCACCGGCTGCGCTGCACGTCACAAATGTCACGCACGCTTCCAATGTGGGGCAACAAAAGGCCAGAATTAAAGGTGAGTAGACACAAAACCGCTGAGTGGATGAAGGTGATTTTAACCTCCTCTACATCTCTGTCCCACGCACCACAACATCTCATTTTCCGTGCGTAATAATCATAAAAAAAAAAACGTCACATAAGAGCACATAATGAAATATCGGACGAGGAGCGCTCGGGTCAGCTGGCTGACAGCAGCACCGGTGTAATCAGCGACCTGAAGCAGGCAGGGATAGCCCCGGTGTCACCCCGCTGACACCCTCCTGTCCAGCTCACCGTAATTACGAGGATGAGTGTGAGAGAGGTCAGGTGGACACGCAGGACGCATGTGCGCATGTCCCAACAACTGATAACAAGAGAGTGGGCTACAGCTGAACGCTGTTTGATCACAGGAAGCGTAAAGTTCCTCTTTTTTTTGGTCACTTTTCACCTCTCAACACAACCACACACCTTCCAACCTGCAGCCTGTTCGGATAGATGTCACTCAAGACGCGTAAAAGTTCAAAACACTTTGACTTTTTAAGTTTTTGGCGACATTATTCAGCACATTCGCCTCCTCAGCGTGAACCCTGAGGTGGCAGTAAAGGCCCAGGAGGCTCCTGTTATTTATTTAATAAATTTATTTCCAAACATTTCCTTTTTTTTCTTCTTTTTTCTGCAAAACGAAATTTATTCTTGTTGGAAAAAAAACAGAACCGTGTAAAAATATCACACTTCAATTACACAATACTTGCCCCCCAGAAAAAAAAGAAAAATGTACAATGTTTTTTTTTATTATTACTGAAATAAACACACACTGCATATTATTATAAATGTATGACTTCGCTCTCTGTGTTCTTTTAATACAAAGTTCAAATCAAAACTGTTTAGAAAAAAGTTCTGATTTGCCAAACTAATAAAAAAAAAACATGGATGTGTTTGACACAAATACATTATTAGCCTATTTTTTTTCTCATTCTCATTATTAATATTATTATTATTAAACATGTGATCATTTATAACCTGTCCATTAAGTCGTTATATCCTGAGGCGCCCTAAACAGTGACTGGGAACGAATTATGGGAAAAATACAAGGAAAAGTTCGTGGTCCAAAAAAAAAAAAAAAAAGTCTGATTCACACCGAGAGAAATGAACATAAATATATCTTCTTCTTTTTTTTTAAAGAAAGAAACAGCATGAATATAGGCACAGATAGTGTTGTTCATGTCCGTCATTCAGCTGCGTGCTATCAAACAAACATACAAAAATAATCCTACCTTCAAAGAGGGGCGTTTTTTGTCTCTTTTGTGTGTTTTTTGTTTTTATAAAAAAAAGTTTCTTGAGAAAAAAAAAAGTTCTGAGTTCATTTAACAGCCGCCGGAGCCGGACACAGCTCTGCTGGGAAAGTTTTCCACCGGGTGTAAAGCGGCTCCGGGGTGGACGCTCTGCGGCTGGCCGGCCGCTGCGGGCCCCAGAGCGGACGGTAGGACCGGGACAACGGCCGGAGAAGTCCTGGAGGGGCTCAGCGACCCTCCGATGATGCTCTCTATGGAGAAGGGGGACCGCTGCACCGGGGAGCCGGACTTCTGCGCCGGGGCCGCAGCCTGCACGCTGGCCGAGCCCAGAGTGGAGCTGAGCTGCGGGTAAAACCTACTCCGGGCTAAGTCCGTGGTGGTGGGCATCAAAGACGGCGCGGGGATAATGGTTCCCGTGTGCGAGTGTGAATGCCTGGAGTGCTGCTGCTGCTGATGATGCTGCTGCTGCTGCTGCTGGAAAGCAAAAAGTGCAGAGTGTGTGTGGTAGGACTGCAGCTGGATGCCGTATCCTCCGCAGCCGTACGGTCCGTAGCCGTACGCGGCGGCGGCGGCTGCGGGGATAAAGCTGTTGTGTTCCCGCAGCAGGTCCTGCGCCTGCTGCCGCTTGAAGCGTTTCCTCCGCCGCAGAAAGCTCCCGTTGTCAAACATATCGGCGGACTCCGGGTCCAGGGTCCAGTAGTTGCCCTTCCCGGGGTTCCCGGGCTCCCTCGGTATCTTCACGAAGCAGTCGTTGAGGGATAAGTTGTGCCGGATGGAGTTCTGCCAGGCCGGGAACTTCTCCCGGTAGTACGGGAAGCGGTTGCTGATGAAGTCGCAGATCTCGCTGAGGGTCAGCCTCTTCTTGGGGCTCTGCAGGATGGCCATGGTGATCAGGGCGATGTAGGAGTAAGGGGGCTTCACCAGGGTGTTCTTGCCCGCCGGCTTGTAGGCATCCCGGGAGGAGGTGGAGCCGTCCAGGCACGGAGGAGGCGAGCCGTCCAGGAGGATGCCGTCGTGCATCTGCGCCACCTCGTCCACGTAGGAGCGCGTCTGGCCGTCCCCATCCTCCCCTTCCCCGACCACGTCTATGTCGGTCTCTTCCGAAAGGATGGAGGCATCCGACATCTCTGAGCTCAGAGTCATGGCTCGCGCGCACACGGCTGTGCCCTCCCGACGCCAGATGAGGAAGACGATGAGACGCGCAGGCTGCCCTGCCCTCCCTCTTCAACAACTCCTACGAGGAGGGGGAGAGGAGAGGAGAGGAGAGGAGAGGAGCACGTGTCGCCGACAGAGAGATGTCCCCCCTGTTTTCTCGCTATTTCCATATGTTGGCGAGGGTGATCGTTTTAAATCGCCCCCACTGACGAGCGGCCCCGTCGATGCCAGGCGGAGAAATGTGCCGGGAAACCCGCAAAAGGTCCAAACCTTGACTCGCGGAGGGGGCGGACCTTGCCTCGGTGTTTATACCGCCGCCCCGGTCACATGGGGAGGAGACGTCACCGAGGCGAATGAGAAGAGAGAGAAAAAATTAAATAACAACAACCAAAAAAAAAAAAAAAAAAAGGGTCTTTGAAAATTAACTGTGAGTGGTTTAAAGAAAAAAAAAAAGTTTGGTGTGGCCTACATCCTTTTTAGTGGTCATTCATGGTGGCCTGCAGTCCGCACTGATCTCCAGCTTTTTTTTTTTTTATTCCTGCCCGGTGTTTTTGCGCAAAAAATAGAAGTTGGAAGAAAAAAAAACATCTTTAGGGAAGTCTAATTGCTGGTGTGGGATCGAAGCGGATATTTTGACGACCGTTTTATTTATTTAAGCTTAGTTACGAGTGTGAGGAGAGCGCATGTGCGCTTTTAATTTTTAATATTATTTAAAGACGCAGAGAAAAATACTAGAATTCAATTTTTTTGTTTTTGTGCGTCAAATTTTAAAATAAAGCAAATTAAAAGAATAAATACCTGTGATGTCTGATAGTAGAACCAGTGGGCTTCTGCAGTGGGTGCAGCTCATCCAGGCAGCTCATGTTTGCGTGATCCGGTAGTTATCTAGATTATCCGCGAGCCATTTGTAATGGAAAAGAGTCAGCTGTTAACTCGAATCAGTCACGGGTCACGCAGAGCATGCAAGCCCCACATATAAGGCCTCTGACTGCCGTGCGTCTGGAGCACGGTGCCGTGTGTGTGTGGTGGAGGAGGTGGAGGAGGAGGTGGAGGTGGTGTGTGTGTGTGTGTGTGGTGGGGGATATCTCTATTAATTCTATTATTTTTATTTTATTGTATTTATATTATTTTTTTGGAGCAAGGAGGAAGAAGGTAATATTATAAATTTCACTCTTTTGTGTTGTAAAAAAAAAATCTCAAAAGATTTTCAAAATAAAATAAAAGTGTAGGTGTGTCGGCCTCCCAGAAAGTATAGATAATACATAATATATATATTATATTTAAATTAAAAGTGAAACACGTGTTCATACATTTGTTTTATTATTTTATTATTATTATTTTATTATTATTATTATCGGCGCTTCAGGCCGTGATGTCATTAGCCTATCAGATGACTCAGTCAACATGAGTGGCAGTCAGGTAATAAAGTATTAATATTGTGTTTTATTGTGATTTTATTCTCTCTGCCGGTCAGCTTGGCCTTCACATGTGACTGTCACCGATGTGTTTTGGTTGGTTATGATTTCGTTCCTGGTTCCCATATTCTGTCAGGGCCTGAAGCGGACATGCTCATAAATATTCAAATAACAGACAAAACAAGAAAATTCACCAGAAAAAAAATCACTCTGTGTTGATATGAGTAAAATCATTAAAAGTAAAAAAAAAAAAATAACTTTCCAGAAACTTTTGTGCACTTTACTGCTGGTTTTTAAAAACAGAACAAAAATGTTTTATTGCTCCATAAATAAAATCAGCCAACTTTTATAAACGCACCTGTCCTCAAACACCTTTTAAGACTTGTAATAAAAACTTTAATTCTGGTTTAATATGATTTGTATGTCAAACTTCCAGATGTACTCTGTGTGGCCCCTCTCTAACTTTTCACAGGTTTCTATTTGACCAGCGCCATCTAGCGGTGAACTTGTTCCCACATTTAAAACAACAGATACAAACTCCTGCATGCTGGATGTGTCACACCCAGAAATACAGCACTGATCTTCCCTTAAATTACCCATTTTTACTACAGAGTTTGGTGTAGAGTATCACTTCAGCATTAAGCTCCAACCTGTACACGGCCTTTAGAAATAATACTTTATTTTCATACACAGGTTAATAAACGTCACCGAGCTGCTGTAAACTTAATGAGAAAGTTCTGATGGGAAAAAAAAATCACAAACAGTATTTTTTGTAATTTATTTTTCACATTTTAATGAATGTAATAAACCTCCTGAGAGCTGTTTTCTTGAGTTATTATTCATAACTTCTGCCACTTTGAATGTTTAAAATGACAGAGAAGTTGCTCGATCACCGTATAATAAATGAAAAAAATACAATAAAATGTAAATACTTCACATTAATTATTTGTTTTTAATTTATGGACCATAACATAATGTGATACAATGAAATAAAACGTTGACAAAGAAAGTTATCCAGGCTTTTATTGTGTTTTTTTTATTAATTCGTTTTTCAAAATAAAAGGCTGCGGGACACGAGTCGCTCATGCACACACTGATGCTATTTCAATCGATTTAGCCAATGACCTGACTGATAGGCTATTACCTCAGTAATCAATAACGAGCCTGTATTGGCTGTGCGATGATCTAAAGTGTGCTGTGGGCCTGTTTCCTATCAGCAGGCTAAACTAATCAATCATGGATTCAACAAGTAAAAGTAGTCTTTAAGGAAGCTGAGGTGCTTCCTCTCGTTAGTTTATTCCTCATTCCTTTATTGCCCCTTTTTTATTCCCCACATGGTGAAAAACATTAAATATTTACTTTTATGTAGTTTTCTCAGTCATTTTAATTACATTTAAAGTGAATATTGCAGAGCCAGATCAAGATTTAAGACACTTGAATGTGTTGGCTCTGACACTATCATTAAAAAAAAAAAAAAAAAAAAAAAAAAGCATTAAATGAATGAACACCAGGCCATTTTTTTTTTTATTCTCTCCGAGGCGACACTTACGAGAGCAGCCCTCGCATGTGTGGTAAACCACCTCTAAAGTGTCTCTAAATTCCCCCCTCTGCGATCCGATGGTGTGTTTCCGTGCCACGGGGTACCAAGAAAGCACTTAGCTGTTTGAACGCAATCCCTGCTCCGACAGATGATGAAGAAGAAAAAAAAACCCCGAGTGTCACCAAAACGAGGCAGAAACAGAGGCAGAGAGAGGAGCGAGGGGTCCGCGGGGGCCATGGGATTAATGTGGATCACATGCGGGAGAAAAAAGGCCAGACACAGTGAAAGACACTGAGTGGAGAGGGGAGATGAAGACAAATTAAATAAAAGCCATTCATTTGTTTTGTTCTTTTCTTAATTAAAGTTTGGATTTTTTTATTTTATTGCATTAAATCTAGATGTGAATACTTAGATATACACATAAAGTGCTCAAAACGTTGCATGTTTGTATTCTTGCGCAAACTTTTGACAGTCTGCTCTCAATATCTTAAGTTTTCATGAAAATGTTGAGCTGCTTAATGAGAAATATGTCACCCTGATATTGTAACTGTGACAGGAAAGGAAGACTGTAGTAATCAGTCACTGATTGAACTTTTTTAGGCGCATTCATTAATTTAGATATGAATTCACCCTCTTGATTTCCACATGAAGGACAGTAAAGGACATTTTACTTGGAGATGAAGACGAGAAAACATTTTTAAAAGTTCCTTAAAGTGCACCAGAGGCTCCTGATGTACCGGGGAGAAAAGTATGTGATCATCAAAGGAAAGGAAATCCAAAAAAAGTCGTAATCAGAGGAGGGGATGCTTCTACTTTCTTTTAAATCACCGTGAGGTAGAGAATTTAACTTTCTTAGGGGCGTTCATTAATTTAGATATGAATATGCACTCTTGACTTCCACATGAGGGACATTAAAGGACATTTATTTGGAGACAGAGACAAGAAAACATTGCTCCTGATGCAGCCCAGGGGTCTACGGGGGAAAGCAAAGGAAATACAGAAGACTGTAGTAATCAGAGGAGGGGATGCTTCTACGTTCTTTTAATCACCATGAGGTAGAAAAGACAACTTTTTTAAGGGGCGTTCATTCATTTAGATATGAAATCACACTCTTCACTTCTACATGAGGGAAGCTGAAGGACATTCGCTCAGCTTACATTTTTCTAAAACCCTTAAAAAGTTCCTTAAACTGCACCGAGGGCTCCTGACGCAGCCTCGGGGTCTACGGGGGAAAGCATGTGATCATCATGAGGGTGCAAACAGGAGTTTAAAATTGCAGCTACGTCATTATCATTTGTATATTATACTTATATATACATATTAGTGTTATTTCCTATATGTTTCCTGTCATGCCTGTTGCAGTTAGAGGCACGTTTCCTGAAGATTTATGGTCACACCTCGTAGAAAATTGGGTTTATTTGTCGAGTTTGCTTTTATATTTATTGTTTGGATGTGTTTCAGTGTCTTATAGGTTGTAAAGAGGCGGGTATAATGCAAATATGTGCAAGTTTATGATAAATATTCAAACAAAAATGTGTTGCTCGAAGGGGAATAACTCAGGTTGCAAGCCACCAGCTGTATTTATTACTTAAATTCATGAAACGGCTGTTTGTTAAACTGGTTTTACATTTTGTCATATTTATGTCCTCATTGTCAAGTTCTACTGAAAGAGAAAATGCTTCTTTCTAGATTTACTGATATCTATTTTCATGTTCAGAGAGAAATCTTCATCAGTTTCTCGATGTACAGCTCCCTCATGAAACCAGACAACAATATGGCCACAAGGCAGGTGGAGCTTTAGGTAAAAAGGACCCAAGTCTTGTCTTTCTGCAGCTCTTTGGTTGGAAGTTGGAATCCTTGAAGCCTGCTCCCTGAAGGACACACAGTCAAAGCTGGCTGAGATTAAAAGCTCACTCACACACATATTAAAAGACAGCGCAGCACTGTAGCCTCAGAATCATTCTTGGAGTGCTCTAAAAACTTCACAGACGGCTGATCCGCCGGATTAAAGATGATTTGAGGTGAATTTTCAAAGAGAGGTTCGCAAACTGATATCATAGCCTGCTGCGTGACTCAACGAGTGCAGCACGGCCAGAAACCTTTTCACTCTCCTCTCTGCTGCGAGCAGACGAGCTCAGGCTGAACGACGAGAGGTGAAAGGATCACGTGCCGGTGAGGAGAGGCGAGCAGCGTGACCACGTGCACGTTTGAATATCATAGACACGGTTTGTCTTAACGTGGTTTATAGAGAGTAGAGCAAAGATATATTTATATCTGTCATCATAAACCATCATATAGGTGTGAAGTTATGAAAAGAGGAGGACCATACTGGTGTTTTAGAGCATTTTAAAACTTAAATCTGATCCCCACAAACCCAGAAATTACAGCAATTTAGTGTGTCTTTCTCCGTCCTCCATGAAAGAACTGTAAATGGCTTAAACAGGGTCTCCTCAGAGCAACGTAGGCTACAAGTTCACAGTTAAAGGGGCACTATGTGATTAAAACTCAGAATTTTAATGTTTACAATATTAATGAGGTAATAACACAAACTCAGACATATGTATTTTTTCAATAAGTGAATAAACAAGCTGTTCTCAGAGGAAAACAAGGTCCCCAGAACACTGTTTGAAGCCAGAAAGGTGGCAGGGTCCGCCACATATAAACAAAGTAAAACAGTATGAGGGTGTGTTGTCCTTTAAGATCAGTTTGTTTGTTCAGTTCATTCAGTCGTAAAAACAAAGAGAGTTGTTCAGGCATGAAAATCGATCACTTAATGAAGATCTACTTCAACGCTCAGGTGTTTTCTCCTTCATGGACACCTCCTGCTTGAAAATCCTACAGATTTCAAATGAACCTGAAGAGAACCTGATCATAATCCCTCATCCTCGTCTTGTTTGTTTTGTGCACCTGCTTGTGCTGCATTATAGTAAGACTTTCACTCCTGGAGATGTGAGTAAGGTGTCTAATCAGATTGATTGAATTATTATTGGTTGACCAATACAAAAATTCCCATATAGCCTGATAATGACAGTTGGGAGCTGACAGTGCTGGAGTTTTTTTTTTTTTTTCCTGATTTTGTCGACCCTTTGTCTTCTCCTGCGTACCTGTCGATCCTCAGGTGTGCAAAAGCTGTACTCTGACATGGCAAATTGATAAAATATCCTGCCTCCATTATCTATCTTTGTCCTAATTCATCCCTCAAATGTAACCAGTGTGCAGATATCGGCCGATATATTGATATCTGAGTCTTTTACTCCTTAATATCGGTATCCGTATTGGCCCCAAAATCGGTCAGGCTCCAGTAAATAATTGACTACATTTCCCTTTGTATTTTTTTATTTTGTGTTTATATATTTATGAAAGAATGATAATGAGAACAATAAAGAATAATATAAAAAGCTAATAGATACAGAAAAAAAGTGTTGCCTGCGAGCCTTGACTCA
This sequence comes from Lagodon rhomboides, assembly GCA_039737535.1. Classification (NCBI taxonomy): domain Eukaryota; kingdom Metazoa; phylum Chordata; class Actinopteri; order Spariformes; family Sparidae; genus Lagodon; species Lagodon rhomboides. The sequence continues at coordinate 5,803,164 of CM077800.1, read as the reverse complement.
GGGCACAAACACCCATAGGTCGATTCCGCCTTTTGGCCGTACGTCACTTCCTCCCTCCTCTCTCGCTTCCATCTTGCTCCCCGCATGTGTCTGCTGTTAGTTTACAGGTCAGTGAGGAGCTTTAAATACCTTCTTCCCTGCACTGTTTCCCCTCGATCCGACGGCAAGAGGTAAACGAAAGCCTTTTCTGACTGGGCGGCTGAATTCCGCCGCGGTTTGACGCTAACGTGACCCGCGAATCGGTGTGGCTGTGTGAGAGGCTGTGAGTGACGGGCCGTCAACGGCTAGCTAACAAGCTAGCTGAAGTTAGCCGAACAAGTTGTTGCACAAAAGCTAAAACCACACCTTGTTTCGGCACAATGGTTGACTGAGGCAGTCGGCAAACGTTAGCTTGAATCCACCTGGCGTTACCTGTGGTGCTTTTGTCTTATTTTGTGTGGTCTCTCATTGTTATCCGGCCGCCATCGCTTGTGACCACAACACTAGATAACAAATAAGCTAAACTGTTAGCTAGCTCTCTGTAGCTAATGCACCTAACTCGGCGCACTTGGCTGTGGCACTGACAGCTCCTCACTGGGCTTTTCAAACGTCCTTTTACCGCTTTGATAAGGCTCATAACCGCCGATCACCACACCCACACCAGCGCCTCTGCTCCCCGCCCGTGTGTGTTTACATGTGTGTGTCGATGAAGCAGCATTTTCCCAACAGCTCATCACTTGTTTACACCTTGTTTATCATTAGGATGTGTTAGCTTCTGTGAGGCATTAGCTATGTTAATGTGCATACTGTGTATTTCTTGATGTAAATATGTATATCATGATGTTAGAGATTCAAAACTGGATTATTCTATGGTTCATTTTAAGCATTTGATCGATTGACTGCTAAAGGAAACATGTGCATAATCGTTCAAAAAAGGGAAAGCACTCAAAATGTCTTAGTAGTAAAGAAGCAGTGGTGATGGTGGATCACCTCAGGCTTTCTCCTGCTGGCAATACCAAAAACTAAACAACCTGCTCTGCAAGACTCACCTTTGTTAGGGAAAATGCAGCTGCACCAAACAGGTGTGATTGCATTAACAAAATGCATGTTGTCACACAGGTTTGGGATCAGAGACACAGTCTTGGTAAAGGCCATAGATCTTTCACCTGATTTTATTACCATGCTACCATCCGTTTTATCTTTACAATATCCCTTGCAGGCTGTATTGTTCATCATCTGGCTTATCAATTCATACATTTGTTTAGCTTTACATATTATAGTTACTGTCTAGGATGTAGCACAGCAGCTCTGCACAGGCTTTGTTAAAGTTGATCACATTAGAGCTGCAGCAATAAATTGATTAGCCGTCAGGTGTTAAATTAAAAGTCAGCTGTTTTCATTGTCGACTGAATTGCTTTGAGTAATTCAATGACAAAAGTCAAAATTCTCTGATGTCAGCTTCTTGAATGTGAATATTTTCTTGTTTCTTCACTTCTCTTTGGGCTGTGGACAAAATGAAACCTCTGCAGACGTCATCTCAGGATCTAGGAAACACACATTTTTCTCCATTTTCTGACATTTTATCGACCAAACAATTGAATCAAATCCATTCTATTTATATAGCCCCAAATCACAATCACATTGCCTCAATGAGCTTTTAATATTTTTTTAAAATTAGCATTAGTTAGAGCCTTAGATTAAACTGACTGCAGACAAAATCAAAAACTATAATAGGATGCTGGATAACATTAACACAGAACATTAAAACAAAAATAATGTACATGATAAACATATTTATTTGAATCTGATGTCAGACATCAGAGATCTTCAGTGTGTTGCATGGTGTGCGTTGTGTCTTGGTGCCTGCTTGCTGCAACATGACATTTTGTTTCGACACGCGTTTTTCTGCCTTGACTGTCATTTTTAGTCTTTTAAGTTCATGTTGTCAAAAGTTTGAAATGTTTGTTGAATACACAGAATCTTGTGGTTTTACAGGAGTTTATTGCTAAAAAGCCAAACTCTAATGAACAAGTTCTCGGAGGATGTTGTTATTAGGATCAGCTTTGCTGGTGGCGCTGACATAATCTGTTCTTTTTCATTTTTTTTTAAAGATGAAAGAAACAATGAATCAAGAAAAACTAGCTAAACTACAGGCACAAGTCCGCATCGGCGGAAAGGTAAGTGAAAAAAAATGACTTTTTCACTCGTTACATGAAATGCTCGACTTTCTGCAAAACACACAACCTTCTCTGCTATTTTTGAATTCTGTACCACAAGACTTAAACGCTAAAAAAGATGGAGAGAAAAATGCACTGACTGAAGAGAGATTACACAACGTGGTGTCACATCCAGCCTATAAATGATGTTGCATACAGAAGATGATGCTCTTGTAGATCATTAAGAACTGGTGGTTTATATACATGTATGTCTGTGTTAATGTCCCTTATAGGGCAGTGCTCGCAGAAAGAAGAAGGTGGTACACAGAACAGCAACTGCAGATGACAAGAAGCTCCAGTTCTCCTTAAAGAAACTCGGCGTCAACAATATTTCTGGTATTGAGGAGGTAGGCGTCACCTTTCATCTCTGTTGTGTCTCACCGTGATTTGAAGCGAGTCTGCGTCGGTGCTGCCTGTTATTTTGTTGTTAACGGTGTGAAACTTTGTTCTGTTAACAGGTTAACATGTTTACAAATCAAGGGACAGTCATCCATTTCAACAATCCCAAAGTGCAGGCCTCCCTCGCCGCCAACACCTTCACCATCACCGGCCACGCTGAGACCAAGCAGCTGACCGAGATGCTGCCGGGCATCCTGAACCAGCTGGGAGCCGACAGTCTGACGAGCCTCAGGAGACTCGCGGAGGCACTGCCCAAGCAGGGTCAGTAACCTGTAATGATAAAAGCTATTGCTGAATGAGGTTATAATATCAGGGTTCTGTACCAACCCTGTAATATAGAGTTGAATCACACTATAGAGTCATAGCTGTGTTTTCTGTTCAGTCAAACCGGTTTAAAGAGATCAGTGTTGCCCTTCAGATATGATCTAATTGATTTGAAATAAAATACTCTTCAAGTTTCTCACAGATCTTCTCTGTTGTTACAGCTGCAGATGGAAAAGCGCCGATTGCAACAGTAGAAGAGGAAGACGATGATGTTCCAGGTGAGTGATGAAAATATCGAGTTCACACAGAAATGTTCACCTTCCATTAATATCTCTGTACACACAAAGACAATTTTAAATGCTCAAACAAGCATGCCAGGCCAGTAGGTGCCAATAAGGTCTACATCAGCGACACACCAACCACCATCAGTGATTAAGATCGGTTCCCCTATAAACCTCGCTTTCACTGTGCTAGGTTGTCTGCCAGCGGGCACAAAATATCCTGGGAAAAAGGAAGGCTAACTGGTAATCCAGTCGGGCTGGCAGCATGGCAACATCTCTATCTGTATTCATGTCTCCATCGTAGTCTATGTGAAATCATATACTCACGTTTTGTGCCGCCTTGTCGGTAGTTGCTACTTTGAGGTAAACCGAAAGGGATTTCACTGTCAACAAAGGGGAAACGCTGCCTGTTTCCACTTTGAACAAAGTGATCCGAAACTGTAGAAAACCACCAGGTTATGTTGTAAACCTGTAATCAGAGCGAGCAGAGCTACCAGAGAACTAGCATCGGTGCTAAACACACATAAACAGACCGGTCTGCTGTTGTTGTTGGTTCAGGTGCACGCTCATTACACGAAACAACAGCGGGCATGCTCGGATTGAGGGCGATGATGTTGTTGTTTCCCAAGTCCACATGGATGAACGTGAAGCGGAGTTCTGAAAAATCTTGTGAAGGCTTGAAAAAAAAATCTCACATGAAGAAAGAAAGAGTCGAAATGCAGAGAGAAATATTTGTCTTGCAAAATATCCTTGAGAGAAGAACCGGCCATCTTTTTCCTTTTTGATTCTGATACACAAACTTTGAGTATCTGCAGATATTGAGCACCGATTCGATACCAGTTCATCTAATAAATACAATATATATTATTATTTTTCAACAGCTGTGTACTACTTACCTTGTAGCGAAGCTGTGTTATGGATGTGCCTGTAGTTACACACGTTGCTTGCCATTTTTGAAGGAGTAGGCTCCTGTTTCTGATATATAAATGATGTAGCAGTGGATCAGACTTCGCTCAAGACAGATCAAGCATTTTAGGCAGCATCGCGGGCGTTTCCGATAAAGGTATTGGTGTCAGAACAATTGTAATTTTGCGCTACACTTCCACCTTTCACCAAAAGACAGATTTCTTTAGCGTGTCTCTGCAGTCTTACTTTGAAATACTCCTTTAAACTTGTCCATTAATGTGCAGGACTTTTCTTTTTTTGTCCTCTCTCTCTGTTAAACAATCGCGGCGGGTTTGTTTTCTTTTGCCCTGTGAAAACGGGGGTCATGCGAAGGGGATTCATCAGCGACTCTCGGCGATGGTGCAACGCAGGGCTTTGTGTTTGAGTCTCATGCTCATTGTTTATAAGATCTTAAGATCCAGTTTGCTTTTCTTTGCGAGCAAAACGGCCCAAACACATGAGGTTGCCATTAAAATAATCTCGGCTTTTTCCCAGCACTTCTCCCGCCCGTCGCCTCAGTTCTCGCTAATGTAACAAACGATTACACATGTACTGGGCTATAGGAGCGCTCGGAGGCCGATGGCACCGGGTTAACAGCCACTGCCATCGTGTTGTTATTGGAGTTAAGTTTCCTTTTTGTTCTCTCGCTGAAGGAACATGTTTATTCAGACCTTTTGGATTGTTTCCAGTTTAACCTTTGACCCTTTGAGCCAAAAACTCGGAGAGGCCGATTACTCACATTTCACGGAGTAATTGAAGCCAACTTTTCGATGCCTTACAACATAATTTTTACAGCTGCTTTCGGTAGTGGTGAGGGCTCTCAGATGTGGAGCGCAAAAGATGAGCGTGGAATTGGGATCGCGTTACACCTATAATCATGTTTCACATAAACACACTTTTCCTGAGTTGTGATCTGGCACCTCTGAGAGGGAGCCTCTTGACTCCATCAATTTACCACTGAATCTTTTGTTGTTTCAGATCTGGTGGAGAACTTTGATGAAGCGTCCAAGGATGAGGCTAACTAGAGGAGAAAGGGGACTCCGTGGAGTGCCAAAACTTGACAGGACCATGTGGGGCACAAGATGTTTTTTTTCGGGCTGTTTCCAGAGGTGGAAAGTTCAGTGAAAGTACCTGAGAAGATGGATAATCTGTCAACTTCTTGGCTGTGAGCATTCTGTAAAATTTGCAACACTTGAACACAGTACTTGCGTACTCTTAAGTGAATTATTTTTAATTAAAAATAATTAAAAGTAATTTTGTAGAATAGTACTCGAAAGTATTAAAAAACGGGGGGTAACAGTATTTAAGCGTACGGTATTTTAGCACTCATTCCACCTCTTCTTCTCCATCAGACCCTCCAAATGCTTGTTGTGCTCTGTACGTCCAGTTAGAGTCAGATCGTGTCAAATGTGGTGTTTTAAGGCTCCTGCTGTACATCTGTTTCCTCCATGTTACTGAACCTTAATTCTTTGTGGCCTCGCTCAAACCACCATATCTGGAAATAAACCTTTGCTACTGTCAATACAAAACCTAAATCTTCTGTCTTTCTTCTTCCCTCTAGTATTTTCAGTACTTCTTCCACAGCTGAAGCTCTGTAGCTGCCCTGCTTTAAATTGGTTGGCATGCTTAAGTGTGCAGTTGATCTTTGACCAGACTGTTGACGTTATGGAACACCAGTTAAAGGAGCATTTCATTGAAAAACCTGAGGTAGATTTGAAACTATTTTTTTCCTCATCACCAGGGTGTTAAAGGGATATTCCGGTGTAAATTTAATCCATGGTCTAACACACCGTGACACCGAGTAAGACTCCCCCTCTAGAGATCAAGTTTGCCGACTTCTAGCTTATCTAGTTGAAGCAACTTCAGAAAAGACAGCACGATAATAATACACTGCAGCTTATGCCTCCACCAAGAAACTGCCATCAAAAAGCCATCATAGCCACAATTAATGGTCAGAACAGCACCAGACTTCAGCAACAGTACATGTACAGTCCCAGCACACAGTACGAAGCATCAAACATCTGCTAGCTTTGCCGGATTTCTATTGAAAACACAGCACAACTCACCTCTCTCCTCCAGCAGCTTGCTCGCTGTGGGGAAGCCCTGACGAGTCGATTACTGAATGCAGTAGATTTTCGCAGCTCAAGGATGAAAAATGTCATGATTATTACTCCATGTACTGCTCAATTCTTATTATGAGAGCTGACAGGGAAAAGAACAGAACTGAGCATTCCATGGAGTAATAATCATACATTTTCATCCTTGAGCTGCAGAACTCTACTGCACTCGGTAATCGACTCGTCAGGGCTTCCCCACAACGAGCAGGCTGCTGGAGGAGAGGGTGAGTTGTGCTGTGTTTTCAATAGAAATCCGGCAAAGCTAGCAGATGTTTGATGCTTCGTACTGTGTGCTGGGACTGTACATGTACTGCTGCTGAAGTTTGGTGCTGTTCCTGAGCATTATTATGGCTATGAGTGGCTTTTTGATGGCGGTTTCTTAGTTGGAGACATAAGCTGCAGTGTATTGTTTTCGTGCGGTCTTTTCTGAGGTTGCTACAACTAGCTAAGCTAGCAGTCGGCAAACTTGACCTCTCGAGGGGGAGTCTTACTGTGTCACGGTGTGTTAGACTGTGGACTATTACATTATTTTTAAAGGTATTATTTATTCAGTATTGAATAAATAACATGTTTATGCACAATCGCCAATGAAGCACTGAGCCTAAATTTCCAGCTGTTTAAGGATAAGTTGTTATAAGATTCTTAGCTCATTAGCTTTATGTTCAGTGATGCAGACTTCTCCAGCCCCCTCTACAGTGTTTATTCTCCCCATCACTGTGACTCTGTTGAATGAAGTTTAAAAAGATCTTTTAATTAAATAACAGTTTCATTTCAGTGACTATAAACAGTAATTTGACCTTTCTGACTGGCAATCAGATAAATATCTGTACATTATGAAGTCTGACACTGAGGTCATTACAACTTATTTTGTGACACACCACTTACAGTTTGACTGGTATAAAACACGAGCACCCTTATACAGTGGCAAACAGCACCACGGGAACATTGTGGGACACTGAGGTGTGAGGCCAAAGCACATTAATATCACAATACAGAAAAGCAAAAACAGATTTACATCAATATGAGGATTTTATCACGATACAATTTTAAAAATATTCAAATAAATAAACACAACAAGCAACACAAAGATCTTCAGGATCAACAAACGGCTTGGCAGCGTCATGAAAGCACAGTCTGTACCATGTGAGGCAATTCAACGTATTACATCAATACTCTTAAAAATGTCTTATGATGTTTTAAAAAACATTTGCCATGATGGGACAAATGATCCGACAGCCACTGACGGCATGTCATTCAATATACAATATTAAAAGATTGAAAACAAAACCTCCATGCTTGGTTAAAGCTAAGTCTATCATTCTATCTACACTGCACTGCACGTTTGGCAGCTGACTACAGGTGGAGTGCAATGCATGCTGGGTTGTAGTGAAGAGCTCAACTTGACTTTTCTGTTCTTTCGAAATCAGCGTAACTAGATCCGATTTGCTGCTCCACGGTCAAAGTGAAAAAGTGCAGAGTAAAATAGTTTGAAAGAGGGTTAAAATTGAAAATTTCACACAGCACAAACCTTCATGTGCATCATTCCAACAACGTGATGTTGATATGATGCGATGCTGCTGAAATGTCACTTAATGGAACCATATATTCCCGTCGGGCGACAGCCTGGGCGAGCTACACGATTGTCCAGAGCCCAGCGGTGTGCCTTCGGTATCTGTTTTCCTCAAGTGTCACAGTTTATTCTCTGATTCCCATCAGTAACTTCAGTAAGTGTGCCTCCATCACCTGTTGAACTAAACACAACAAATACATACGGTCATTTCTGAGAATAGAAGAGGAAACCATTCATCACTCTCAAATCTGTGTGGCGGGATGCACTTTCAACAGGTTAAAGAACCCAGAACTACATTTTTTGTAATCTGCTCAGCCTTAAAGGGATATTCCGGTGTAAGTTTAATCCATGGTCTAACACACCTTGACACCGAGTAAGACTCCCCCTCGAGAGGTCAAGTTTGCTGACCGCTAGCTTAGCTAGTTTTAGCAACCTCAGAAAAGACCGCACGATAACAATACACTGCCGCTTATGCCTCCAATTAGAAACCACCATCAAAAAGCCACAATTAATGGTGAGAACAGCACCAAACTTCAAAGGGCATAAGCTGCAGTGTATTGTTTTCGTGCGGTCTTTTCTGAGGTTGCTAAAACTAGCTAAGCTAGCGGTCAGCTAACTTGACCTCTCGAGGGGGAGTCTTACTCAGTGTCAAGGTGTGTTAGACCATGGATTAAACTTACACCGGAATATCCCTTTAAAATACAAGAGTGGATATGGACAATAAGCATCAGGAGGAAGAAGAGGAAAACTGGGATCCTGACACTCAATATGCCAAACTTAGGTGTGCAGAAAGCTGTGTAATACATTCTGCTAAATACTTTTAAAAGTTTGCTTTTGTTGCTAAAAGTGTTTTTTCTGCAGGTTGGACATTCAAGAGGGCTTCCAGATTCATTATCCAATGGTTTTATCCATGAATTTACTAGCTTGATAGTAGCTTCAAAGGACGTCTCTGTGGCGTATGCTGCTAATCAACAGTTAGCTGAATTCTTTCATGTTTTAGCCATTATGTGACTTTGCTGAATTAAAAAAATTAAAACATCTATTTATAAACCTGTGTACGTGGATGATTTTTAGCTCAAAGTGTGTGCTCATTTTACACGTACCATTCCGGTGGCCCATAGCCACGGCCATGTCCATTGCATTGAATCCAGAATCCGACTCAATAGTAGGGTCGGCGCCACTTTCTGTAAGACATACAAAAATAACAGAACTTTATTATTATTATACAGGTTTACAGGACACAACACATTTCATAAACACAAAAAAAATCTGTTTATTCTTAAATTTTTTCTAGCATAGGTGGATGTATTTCATGATCTATCCTCAATTGATTTATGGTAATACTGTTTGGGCAAACACACCCCTCCAATCTACATAAACTGAATTTACTGCAGAAACATTGTATAAAGGTCAAACTCTTGTGAAGCCTCTGCAGCCCTTTTCACAAAACTGAACATTCTTTCAGTGTATGAGATAAATATAGATATGTGCTATGATATGCCAGTCCTCCCTCAGATATCATAGTGTACAATCATGGAATTCTAAAAAACATGTTAAGAGCTCATCCTTTTTACAAATAATAAAAAATAAAATAAAAACCTGTCACATTTAATTCATGAAGTCTAATGTTGTTTTGTACATGTCTATATATTTTTTTTATTTTTCTTTGTATTATTTTCCTAGGTATTCTTTTTTTTTTCATTGTCTATTGGTTTAATCTTTCTGTTTGTGTGTTTTAAGCTGATATTCAGCACTTGTTTTACTTTTCCAAATTACGGTATGTTACATAATATTTTTTCCCTTCGTATAAATCCTGATGGCTTCCTGACCTCTCTCTCTTTTCCATCATCTGATTTTATGTAACTATATGTGTGTGCAAATGTTTTTTAAAAAGACCCCATTAAAAGATTTGTCCTCACCTAACAAGATTTCCACGCAGCGAACGTGATTCCCATGGACAGCATACAGCAGAGGGGCTCCTCCATTCTGAAACCCACAGGAGGAACGTCACAACAGGACATCATGATAGCAACAACAACAACAATAAACCACCTGCACAGAATCTCCCCCATCTAATTTGTGTTGTTGTATTTTCACCTGACAAGTTCTGTGTGAACGTGTAATAAAAGTTTAGTATTCTTACCCAGTCATATTCATTCACATCAACACCACAGTCGATGAGCATCTTCACAATGTCAGTGTATCCCTTACTGCAGGCCAGGGACAATGCACTTTCCCTCCCTTTGGCCAGGAGGTTGGGGTCAGCACCCTACAGTGAAGAATGATACAGAAAGACAACCAGTCAGAGAGTAGATAGAGAGGTCATGCCCTAAAATAATTAAACCATGAGGGACAAATTAAACACCAGGTTCAGTTTTCCTTACATTTTGGAGCAGAAACTCAACGACAGCGATTTGTCCATGTGCAGCTGCCCACATCAGGGGGGTGAAGCCTTCCTCATCTTGGAGATTGATCACAGTTTCTATAAGAATGATATATAAAAAGACAGAACACAACATAATCATTGCATATGTTTTCATCACCATCCATCATCTCTATCCACTTATCCTTGCAGGATTGTAGCTGACAGTGGGTGAAACTCAAAAACTGTAATATCAACAATGCATTAAAGATCCTTTTTCTCTTATTGTTTATTACTCTATGTCTTCAAAATATGTTATCTGGGTGTCTGAAAACACTATCAGACAGTTATTATTATATAATAACATTAAATTACTCATGCAGCAGTACATGGATCTTGGACAACTTATGGAAAATAAGTTTTTTATTGCACATCATAGTTGGCTGAAATATACTTATTCTTGTGATCTGGTCAGGATTTTGACAAAGTATTACTCTAAAAGTACACAGTAAGAGTACTTCATATTATACATGCAAGAAGTCTAGGAAGTACTTAGTTCAGCAGTACATGAATCTTGGACTACTTATGGAAAATAAGTTTTTTATTGCACATCAAAGTTGGGCAAAATATCCTTATTCTTGTGATCTGGTCAGGATTTTGACAAAGGATTACTCTAAAAGTACACAGTTAGAGTACTTCATATTATACATGCAAGTAGTCTAGGAAGTACTTAGTTCAGCAGTACATGAATCTTGGACTACTTATGGAAAATAAGTTTTTTATTGCACATCAAAGTTGGGCAAAATATCCTTATTCTTGTGATCTGGTCAGGATTTTGACAAAGGATTACTCTAAAAGTACACAGTGAGAGTACTTCATATTATACATGCAAGTAGTCTAGGAAGTACTTAGTTCAGCAGTACATGAATCTTGGACTACTTATGGAAAATAAGTTTTTTATTGCACATCAAAGTTGGGCAAAATATCCTTATTCTTGTGATCTGGTCAGGATTTTGACAAAGGATTACTCTAAAAGTACACAGTACACTGTTTGGCTGTGATTCTTTTAAAATGTTTTTATAGACTACCAAACTTCATCCAGCTGTCCATAGACGGGGGTTGGGGATGAGTACATGGGCGTGAAGAAATAATGAAATTTCATATTTTTTGCCAGTTTTTGTTGGCAACATCCCCTCAACATATGTAGTTAATATGACATGGCTATGTATGGCCTACATTTACATTTACATTTAGATTTACATATACATTTAGGGCATTTAGCAAACGCTTTTGTCCAAAGCGACTTACAATAAGTACATTTGTCACAAGAGAGAAACCACGAAATATCACCGTCGATAGAGTAAAAAGAAAAATAGAAACAATTATCAAGCCCTCATCTGAGGACCGTAGCAGCCTACCTTGTTCAATCCTGCTGGCCAGAAACACCATTTCACCCTGGGCCGCAAGCTGATGAATGGACAAAGCTGAGAGGAAAAAAACATGAATGTATTGATGAAAATGTCGATTACTGTCAGAAACGCTGTAATAAATGAAGTCAGAACAACTGCTAGTACTTACAATGCACCAAAAGAGGTGTGGAGGAGACTTCATTGCCACGGTGCTTATTAGTGAGTGTGGTGGACTGTTTGATGGGGGAGAAATGTTTGGTGGTGGAAGGCGTGTACACATGACGCACTTGTATTCCAGGAGAAGGTGAAGTCTGGATATTGCACTCAGCTGGAGAAGAGATAAACATTTTGTTGGTTACAGCATCATCACAACATAGCCAAATTAAAATGTCAACGCCATTTAGAGTTACTGTAACTCTAGAGCCATGCAAACGGGGTTCTGACCTTTAAACAAAACAGACGCCACCTCCAGATCAGAGTTGACCTGGTCCTGGATGTTCTTGCTGTCCTCCTCGTTCAGCGATTTGACAAATCTTGAGCACACGTTCATGTCAAAGCGGTTGGGCAGGATGAATTTGATGCCCATGGCCACATTTTGGGTGCCTGGGTCATCTCCTGTCGACTGCTCAGTCTTGATGGCACCCAAATCCGGCATTACACAGATCCCCTCCATGTCCTCAGATCCCAGGGGACAGTCTGATGTCCCATCCGAGGTTGACATTGCAACGCTGTCCATCCTCTGCTCACACACTGAACTGTCACACTGAGGTTGAACTGAGGCTATTGCACGGCTGAAATGTGGAGATAATTTGTATTGAAAACACAAGTCGGCGTTTTGTTTCAATTCACATTACTTAAAAGCGTTAACGTTAGCTTGCTTTAGCTGACGACGCTAATCTAAACATCAGTTAAATGCCTAACAACTGTCTGTTAGCTGCCAGTTAGCATGCTAGCTATTGTTATCGTAACCTCACTAATTACACTCTCTAACCGCGACAAACACAAATGAACATGGAAACACATCAAGCTTAGACGTTGAAAAAGGGCTAATAAACAAAAATAAAGACATTTCTTACTCGAAAAGGCATTGTTTTTCTTGAATATCCTCGTGCAGCGACCGCTATTGTAGCGGTGTTTTGACAGGTGTACGCATGCGCAAGTGTTCGCGTCCTCAACGTGTTCCGTCCGCTATTAGCGTCCCTCTTTTTAGTTCCGGAACCACCAGGTGGACAAATGAACTTAATTCCTGAACTCTGTCTAAATATCACATACAACCAGTTGCCAAATGTATGATCTCGCTATCACCGTAGGATTATACACCAATCACACGACCTAACGCACTATTAATACTGCCAAGATCAGCAGCAAAAATAATTCACTTGAAGCAGACATGAAATGGTGACAACTGAAGCCATGATGTGATCATCAAAATAGCATAATGATATAGCAAATCAAAAGTGATTTTTATACAAATAATTCATTTTAAATGTAGTAATTTACATTTCTGTAACACATCAGTGAAATGCTAGAACAGAGTGCTCACATCAGGTGTTCTTGATATATTCACTGACGTAATGAGGCAATCTTCAACATTCCGGGCTATTTTCCAATGAAAAGAGATGTTGATGAGTCAGGCAACACACACAGGCTTGTCTTTTTAATGTTACCCGGAATCAAATCCCCCCTAAATCGATTCCAATGAAAAACAGTAATTCCCGCACAAATTATTTTCCAACGAAACCTGAAGCTTGTTTATAAAATGACAGATGGAACAAAGTTTTGTAAGCGCTCAAGAGGGACTGAAATAATAGCCTGGAGACAGATAAGGAAATATGGCAGTGCTTTGCAGGTAAAATAACAGTCTTTATCCATTGCTGTAATCCACCACCGTTCCACTATAGGTATTTCGCTATCAAAGTCCATAGAATTGATGCAGTCCTCATCTTCTCCTCCACGAGGGTGAAGCTGAGCCTCCTGAATTCCATTCACATCATCCACCTCAGCAACACCAATCTCTTCCTCGCCATGGTCATCAGCAGGAACCGGGTCATCGTGAGGCCTTTCAGGCTCAGGACGTTCATTACTCAAAGGCCAAAAAAAACGAGCCACCTGGGAAAGAAAATAAGCAGGAATTCACAATAGCTGCTATCAGGTACAGACAGGAATCCACAGGTTCATGCATTCACATGCAATGTAAATCTGGAGGAGACATCAGAGACAGGAGCTACAACTGAGCACTCAGGAAGAGAGTGAATAGAGGTGCTGCAGCAATGGTCAGCATGAGAAACATAATGTGCAAAAATCTCAAGAAGCTGATGTTGAAACTGTTCCAGTGGACGATGAACTCACGATGATCATATCAGACACAGACGCAATTTTTTCAGACATTCATCACATTAAAAACATGATATTCCATACGCCAACGTCACAGGATAGCTGATAACAATAGTATTATTATTGGTGATTTCTCCTGGGAGGGTTGACATGCTGAATGGCTTGGCCCCCTGGGTCCTGCCCATGACCCGGGGTCTGTTGCTAGGGCTCTGCAAAGTATTTTTGTGTCAGATTCAATTAGGCTCATTGGTCTAAGTGAGGAACTCTGTCGATGGTTTCCCTGGTTTCAAGATCAAGGTTATCACCAGCGTTGAGGATGGACAAGATTCATCACACATATTGTATTTAAGAGCGGGAATAGTCATTATTTATCTTGAAACATTCAGCTGAACCTGATCAGAAGGGGTTTCATCTCTGTAAGTAGCTTTCAAAATAAAAGCATGTGTGATTGCAATTCCGTACAGTGAAAAAAATGTATAATGATTTAGTGTTCCCTCCAGACTAAACTTTAATTACATAGAAGCCATTACTCACATCGAGCCAAACAGCCCTGTTAAGTAGGTTTAAGGATATTCGTAATCTAAACTGATTTCCAAAGTGAAACCGATCTAATTGTTGTTGTTGTTGCTATTGTGACGTTACAAACAGTTCCTACATTCCATTTTCCCCGAATCTTAGATTAGAAGATGCAGATTCAGATTAGGCTCATAAAGCCACTTTTTTAAAAGACAGATTAACTCCTATATAGTTCAGATTCAGATTCAGATTTTTGATTTACTCTTGACCACGACATCCAGGTGTGGAGGACACATGTGAAACAAAACCATAATACAATGTGCTTAAGTACTTCTACTTGAGTATTTTCATTTTCTGCTACTTTATACTCACTCCTCTGAATTTACAAGGCACTTTTGATACTTGAGTACATTTTCTGCCAGAAAGTTACCTTTGTTACGTCAGTACATTTATTATCAGATAATTTAAGACTTGTAGCTCAAGTACAGTTTGTATGAGTGACTTTCACTTTTACCAAAGTAATATTTTAACACAACATCTTTACTTTTACTCGGGTTATGACTTTGGGTGCTTTTTACAGTCGAACAAGAGAAAGATTATAATTTCTGTTGGAGGACAAAGTTTCCTGCAGCTAATGTTGAACATTGAATCGAAGGTATCAGGTTTCAGGAAAGGATGAATCAGGCTCAAATGAAAAGGAACCAAAGACACAGATACAGTGTAAAAAATGAAGATTCAGTACAAACAAATATTACGTATATCAGTGACTGACATCATTACAGGATCCAGTATCATCTGGCATGTCCTGATGCCTTTAATGTCTTTAAATCCAACTAATGGCTGTGTGAAAGTGATTACTGACCGCTGATGAGCAGATGCTCTGAATAATAATCAAACAGCGACACTGTACCCTCAGGAAGAGGGCGCACATGAGAGAAGTTCAACAGAGCAGAAAGAGTTTGAGCTTGTTTGATATTCTATTAGATCACTTTACCCCATTAATGACCAGGAATTACAAATTCGCCCCGGCAGTGGTTATTTTCTTTGCTCGAGGTTCCAACGTATTAATCTGATTTAGAGGTTACGGCAACTATTTCCCCAGAATTGCTCAAATCCCTCCATTGAAAGGTATAAACATGGCATTAGCCTTCTTTCTGTTTAATTGCTGTGAACTGAGGTGAGGCGAGGTGAGGTGAGGAGGTGAGTGGTCCACAGTTGCCTCACACTTGTTTTGACGTGACCCTCTGGGGCCTGAAAGGTGCGAGGTGGTGATTTTCAAATGGATTGGAGTATTTACAACCCTTCTTATTCCCAAATAGAAGCTTTAAATGACTTTTCATGCCCTTTTTTATTGACTTTTTACTGTAAAAAGACACTCACGGGGGGAAAACGCAGGAAAACGGGCGTTCTGTTGGGAATTAAACCTCCATTCAACGCAAGAACAAAGAGAACAAAGAAAGAGTTTAAAACATCGCTTTGAATGAGGAGGCGTGTGTTGCAAAATTCAAATCCCTCAGTCTCAATTTGAGGCCTGAAATTTTTTTTACGATCGGTGTGATTGAGAGGTCAGGAGGAGCTTTCCGGGCTCAGTTTGTTCATGTAAAAAAATTACCACACAGCGAGTCGTAAGCTGTTATTCTTGGACTGCGCGTGGAATGTCTTTTCAGCGAAAAAAGGTCGGATTGAAACAGTCTGACGGCGGCTGTGCTGGGTTCACACCAGGCACTGCAGAGAGAGAGAGACAGGGATGAAAGCGCTGAGGTCTATTTTTTGTGCAGTTGCTGCTGTTTGATTGTTTGTCGGTGACTCTGACGAGGAGGTCAAAGGTCGTGACCTGTCCAAGATCAAGATCACGTGCGCCTGTGGATGATGATTTCCACACTGTGCCGCTCTCGCCATCTACAGGACATCCAGATCCAACGCACTGAAAACAAGATCAGCATGCATCAAATTATTCCTCTGACTTAGAGAAACAAGAGTGAGATGCAAGATGATGTGCTGTTTGTTGACTGTCATGTTGGAAACCTCCACATGAGGGCAGCGTCGTCACTTCATTCACTTTTTTACTGTCTCAGACTTTCGCCAGGAGATGTCGCCAAAGTTTAACAGGAGCTGAAGTGCAGTGCTGCAAATATGATGATGGGCTTTGTTCCCTCTCCAAATGGTCTATAATCCTCTAATCTCCCCAATTACGCAAGACAAAACTGTCGGCGAGAAAGTCCAAATTAACTCAGACTGCTGATTGTGTTTAACTTTAAGACTGCGTTGTAGCAGACCGTCAAGCTGTGACCTCATTTCAGACGTTTAATCTGCGGCTCATTATCAGTCAGTGGAATAAGTGTGGGAGCAGGAAGGGTGGGAAAGTCTTCCTCTGGCTTCCCGTCGTACGTCTGAGTGTCTTCTGTGTGTGTTTATGGTCCAACTGAGGCCTGACAGATCTCTATCCAGCAGCAGAGCATTAGGAAGTGTTTCATGCAAATTGGACACTGATATGAAGCAGCGCTGCTGTATCCTCCCTTCAATACGCAAGTCATTTATACTCGATTCTTCACGTCCTTGTTTGAATTAAAAACTTCAGCTGGTTATGGATGATAAGGAAATGTCTGAAAAAGAAATTATTTATAATCCCAGATAAACTGATCTGACGACACAATGAGTCATGA
Organism: Lagodon rhomboides; assembly: GCA_039737535.1. Taxonomy (NCBI): domain Eukaryota; kingdom Metazoa; phylum Chordata; class Actinopteri; order Spariformes; family Sparidae; genus Lagodon; species Lagodon rhomboides. Next base: position 5,786,109 of record CM077800.1, on the reverse strand, counting down.
GTATAATTCAAGGGGCACGATGTTATTTTGGAGAAGATATTCAAACTCAGAATTTGAATATTTACGAGATTACTGAGGTAATAATACACACTGAGATATATTTACTTTTCCATAACTGATTAAACAGAGAAACAAAGTCCCCATCACTGATTGAAGCTGGAAAGGTGGCAGGGTCCGCCTCATGTAAACAAAGTAAAACAGTATGAAGTTGTGTCGTCCGTTAAGGTCAGTTTGTTTATTCAGTCATGAAAGTGAAACATGAAAGTTTCGTTTATTTGGCTCAAAAAAAATCCGTCAATGAAGTTTTTTTTCTTCTCATTAAAATCTCTTCCCCAAAACTACATAGTGGACCTTTGAGTAAAAGATCTCAGTACTTCTTCCACACCTGCTACTTACTTTACAGATTCAGATAATCAATTCACAGTATAATCAACCAATAAATTGTGATGTTTGATTATCAGGGATGGAGGAAGTATTTGGATTATGAACCGATTTACTTAAGTTACTGTGAACATAATCCATTAAAAGAAAACATTATTAGGGAAGGTAAAACAAAACAAAACAAAACAAAAAACACAATTACCATGAAAATTATCATGTTAATTACTTTAAATTGAGCCAATAATTTTTGTATATCGCAATTTATTATTTAAAGTTGTTTAAATATGCAAATGAGAAAATTTCTAATTAAAAATACACACATTTACAGAACATAACTGAACATTACTGTAGAGTTGGGTGGTTATAATCGCTGTTAGCTAGCTGACTTTAAAGTCCTCACAGGTGCACTGCAGGGTTTGGGAAAGCAGCGGCTCAGTTCCCTTTATTAACCGTTACTGACACATGAACCAGGTATTGAAAGTATAACCAGCGTTTAAAGACACCTGAGTCAATTTCTCGTCATGTGTTACAGACAGGTTTACATGTTAGCTAACTGTTGTGTTGTGTCTGTGGAGGGAGAGTGTCAGCATGTAGCCATGATCCTGATGTAAGACGTTAACATGGTCATACTAACACTGCAGAGCTGAATATGTGAAGAAGAATGCAGCACAGTTAGCTAACAGGGTCCATGTGTTGTTCAATAATGTCTGAGCAGGTTCGCCTCTCTCCATCTCTTATCACATTAATGAAGCTAACAGCAGCTCAGTGAGGTGTTAATAACGGCTGATATGAAATATACCCGAAGTGCTGCCTGGAATATCACCAAGCAGACAGATGAAAGGTCATTTTGAGCAGCTACAGTAGTTTGTATGCTCATTATGCAGCCTCATTGTCGTCTGCACACAATGGTTTCTGTGTGTTTGTCTCACTTCTGGTTTAATGTGGGTTTTAAGTCGCTGCACTGTCTCCCTGTGTGTCAAAAGATAGACTTTAAATTACTCGTTTATAAAGCATTAAATAGTTCTGGTTAACTTGAAAGGGGGATCGGGAGGGTTTATTTAAAATGTTTGTTCTGAGACAGTAACTTATTTTAAAAAAGTAGTCAGTAACGTAATCGAGGTAAAACTGTCATAATAATTTACAACATATTAATGATGGTTTAAGTTAAGTTTAATACATTTAAGTCAAAATTGTCCATTTTTTTTACTTTTCCAATCCAAATTTATTTACAATGCACATTTAAAAGTTGGCCGGTCATATAATAGCACAAAAACAACAACACAATAAAACCCAATGACCACAAGAACATGAAAGGCAACCATCACACTGAATCAAAAGCCAAGGAATAAAAAAAAATGTGTTTTGAGACGGGATTTAAAAGCAGGCAGCCTGCTGACATGTCGAGGCAACTTCTCGCTCAACTTTGACCTGGGGACAAACAAAAGCGACTAGGTAAACAATAAAATCTTGAAATCAATCCTAGAGCGTGCAGGGAGCCAGCGAAGTGAAGCTGGGACTGGAAAAATGTGCTGTTGCTTTCATTCGTTTCATTCGTTCAGTCCATTTTCTTCCATTTTTTGGCACTGAACAATTATCAGTCCTGTCAGAAATGCAGATAAACACACAGATTTATACTATAGTCTTATTTTCCTGGATGGGTGGGTGGGGGGTGCTGTTGTGGGGCATGACCTCAGTATTTCCAAAATCCTGGCTACAGCCCTGAGTACAACTGGCCCCAAAGTAAAAGTGACATCACTCCAACTTGCCTCTGATTGGAGGAAATTGAACTCACAACTCACCCTGATGCAAAGGCAATAAAGCACAGTTTATAAAGCGTGAAATGCCACTTTAAACTCACTCTATAGAGGATGTATAAATGCACATAGGGTATTAATAATATAAGCACATATGATATCATGTGAGTGTCGATGCCTCCCGGAGAGGCTCCTCCAGTCCTGCAGCCCCGGTGAGAGTGAGCGCGAGGGGGGCTGGACCAGAGGAGCGGACCGCTGCTGCAGAGAGGAGACACAACTCTGACGACACCTGCAGACAAACCCGACTCTCTGCCGGAGTCCGGACACACACGGATGAAGCTCAGACAAGAAAACACACACAGGAGCAATGCGGGATAAGGGTGTGAAAAGTCTTTGTGCTCGTTAAGGAAGAAGCAGCAGAGAAACTTTTATCCAGAGGGCGATTTTTTGTTGAGCTCAGAAAAAAAGCAGATCGGAGCGAGCAACTGCGAGCTGAGAGGAGACAGCAGGTAATGGCAAGTTTATTCATCTGCAGCTGAAAACTGGACACGTTTTAATGAAAGCGATATAAAGCAACCCTGTGCGGTAAAGACTGTAGCTATGATGTTCATTTAGACTTTTTCTAAATATGTCGTTTTATTGATTTATAGACGATCAAGTGATGCGTTCACAGGTAAAAACGAGCGATTCAAACCCCTTTTGTTCTGGTGCGTTTACGGACTGCATTTGCCTGCAGGAGTTTCACTTCCCGGTGCAAAGCTGTGGAGGTCATTTATTGTTCCTGCAGTATTAAATGTTTGAGTAGTGATAATGTTTGCATTTCCTTGTGCGACGGTTTACCGACCAGTTCGTCCAGTGACAGCAGAGGACGGTTTTCTTTTCCCCCCTATTGTATTAAACAGTGTAGTGAAAAATACCCAGAAGTGATATTTGAGTAGATGATATTAATACATTTTGTTACTTTGTTATAAGTGAAAGTCATTAATACAAATAGTTACTGAGTCTTAAAGTCTTAAAGTATCTGTACTTAAATGCACTTAAAGGTCCTATTTGTAAAGAAAAAAAAGAAAAAGAAAACTATTTTTAAGTCTCACTCCCAATTTGTCAAAGTTCCTACAACCTCAAAGTGTCAGTTTTTTAAGAATTGGGATATCCAGAGTGGTCAGGTGACACTCAAATATCAAACCTTTCTTATGAATACGTCCTTTAAAGATACAATATGTAAGAATTTTATTTGAAAACATTTAGAAAATTAACTAAAACTATCAACAGACTGTGGAGAATTGACAGTTTTGATTGTAATGATGTCTCTGTATTGTGTTGCAATACGGAATTCAGCATGCTAATCAGTTAGCACCAGCCCCGTCCCAGTCGATAGCTCCTGTGTTAGTGGTGTAAACAAAGGATGTTTTATTACTGGACACTGGACTAATTTCCGGTTTAGCGCCCAGCTAACTTGAACGGGTATAAAATGATTTAATCATGCGGCTCTTCTAGACTTTACCAAATGTTATTGGACCGAATGGCTCAAGCTATGACGGTGGAATGCAGTCATTTCGCTGGGGTGGTGATGCTCAAAAGATTGTATCCACCGTTTTACAAAGATGCTTCTTTCACAATGTTAGCTTTTGGGAAAACATTTTTGGGCCACAGTGCGTCATGTGACGATGTAATTACACGGTTTGGCCACTATGAAAACTAGCTTCAAAGCCTGGTGCTCCTCCTGGGGGCTTGTAGTAAACACCAACACTCCCCTGGTGTGTCGAGCTCCCAGTTCGGACCGCTAGATGAATGGCTAACCGAGCTAACTAGCAAATGGCAGCTACATTTAGCAGTAGTTAGCAGTTACTCTGGTGATATCCTTCCCCCTGTTTGTGTTGAGAATTAATTTTGACAGGTGGCCAGTTTTTACAGATTTTAAGTATCTTGAAGTATCAAATTAGCTAGTTAGCTCAGTTAGCCGTCCAGCTAGCAGTTCCGAGTCGGTGTTTCCGAGCACTGACCACTAACACAGGAGCCTTGGACTGGGACAGGCTGGGGCTAGCTGGTTAGCATGCTAACATCAGTAGATATCTCCTGCAAAATGATAAATCAACATGTACAACTTCAGACTTTTATTTCCTCACATTCTGTTGATAGTTTAAGTAGCAGAAAATGGAAACATTGAAATAAAGTACAAATACCTCGCATTTGTAGTTAAGTACAGTGCTTGAGTAAATGTACTTTTCCAAAAAGGTGGCTGTAGTTTATTGTTTCAAACCTTGTTTCTATGTAATATCTGTGTATTTGTGTCAGTATGACTATGATTGTTGAGTATCTGAAAGAAAGTTGTCTCACATTTCTCTGACATGAAGTTAAATTGACACCAGATAAGTGAGTGTGTTGGTTATTGTGGTATCTGTCTACTGTAAGTTTCAGAAGTGACGCTGCGGTGCCAAATTTATCTCCGTGTACCAAATTATAACTTCAACTCGCGTGTCAAAGTGTACTAAAGGTCTGAGAGCAGGAAGCACCTTTTCATTTTAGCTTGTCATGTGAGACGAATTAAATTATTCAATCATGCATCACCTGAAAAAATGTCCAGGACAACGCGATCGACTCGCCCTTGTTTCAAAAATATGTGAATCACATACATAGATGTCAAAACCAGCTTCCCAGATGCTTTTTGACAGCGTGCGTTCTCTTGTTATGTGTAATCTCTTTTCTCACGCTCTGTTCTGGAGTGCGTGGCCACGAGCCAGCTCAGGTTTCTCATTCACATCGAACATGTCAGAGGCTGAAGTCAGGCTGAGGACAATGACTGACACAAATACTCTCATTTAGATTTTGTCCTTAAAACTTCCTTGTGCAGGTCAGTGCTGTTTGCTCATCGATGATTCACAAGTTGTTTTTCACCTTTGAACTTAAGAAACTCAAATCGATGTGGATCTCGATTCTCTCTTTGTGGATTCAGATTAAGTCTTTAAACCTTGCATAAACACAAGCATAGCTCAGTATTTACGTTTGTTGAGGTAATGGGGTGCAACCTGCCAACCGAGGACAATGTTTATCCTGTGAAATGACACGTGAAGCTTCTCTAGTTTCACTTCACAGTGTGGCCCTATTGATAAGAGCAGGATTTAAAAACAGAGATGGACGCCCAGGCCCGTGGCATTGTGCTCTTCCATTGATAAGATGTTCTTTGGAAAAAATTTTACAGCACGCAAATGTGGTAGTGATATTATTGTTAGACATAACCAGAGGACATCGGTTAGTGTATTACAGTATAACGTGACTGGACACGCTGTAAAGACACTGGATCCTGATCTTGGTATGAGTCAGCTGTGTCACTTTATACTTTTGTTTTCTTAAAGAAATCTGAGATTTACCCCTGAGTAAGAGGATAGAGAGGATAAAGGATAAAAAAAAATCATTGGATGTTTTCTGTTTGTGGAATAATTGGTCATTCATAATCATTTAAGTCTTTTTTTGAAGCATAAGTGCCCAACAGTCTCTGATTAAAGCTTCTCCAATGTGAGGAGAGGTGAGTTTTTTTGGGCTTTTCTCTGTTTAAAGAAGCAATTTGTAAGATACGGCCAGAATTTTAGTTAAAAAATCCCTCTTTTACTGAACTAAGATGAGCTTAACTGCTTTGTTAACGCATCTTCAAACACGTTTCATTAAAACTTGACAGAAACGAGATAAAACTCACCACAACAGTCTTGGTTTGTCATGACACAATCACCTCTGGTTTGGTCGAAGTAATTAATCTATTCACACCAGCTTCATGCCTCTACTGTCCCTGCCTGCCGTGTCTTCCCATCCCCAGATTCATAGTCCTAGTCAGGGTTGTTGTAAATCACCTCTGTAACGTATCCGCTTGTCTTCAAACTGAAATCCGTCGGTCTGGGAAGCTGCTGAGCCCGGTTGCCTGTGGTGACTCCCCCATGGTCGCGGTCCAGGCAGCAAACAGGTCCACTAGCTGCAAGGCTAATGTAGCTAACTAGCTAACAGCAGCTGGTAGCTACATCCTCAGATAGATACAACGACGGGTGTAATGAATAACAGTTACTCTGTTGATCTTCTGCCCGAATGTATTTTTGGAACTTCCTTCGACAGTTGTGGACTGCTGGTCAACACAACACGTTTCAAGACCGTTCATTTCAGCTAGAATGTCTGATGTGCACCAAATTATTAATTAGAGAAAACTATCATGAGATCAATCATTAATAAAACCAGTTATTATCTGCACTCTTACAGTAATTGGGACCTTTTGAGAGGAAAGATTTGGGCTTATTTTTCTCTCAGCCGCAGAATGAAAACAGTTACAGCTCGTCTGGGTGGCACCAGCTCATGCAAATGATCGTCTGGACAGCCTGCCGAGCTGACAGACACCACTGTGAGGCTTTGAAGTCATGCACTATTCACAGCTGAGAGTGAAGTCACGGCGGATCAGGTGTGTGCTGACGATACAGTTACCGTCTCTTCCACTGCTGCATCCTGCCCCCGAACCACTGGACACTGTGCTGTAGTTGTTGCAGCTTCCTCTGTGCAGAAAGCTGCATCTCCGTCACCTGAAGGCTGTTAGCAAAGCATCATAAACATATTAGATGTCACAAGGAAGTGACCTCAAGTTTTGTTGTATTCACTTGAGCCTTTTCTGGCTATAAGAGACAAAAGGTTTTCCACATTTTCGAGCAAACTATTCGAGACTTTATGAACAATTTCAAGAAATAAACACAATGCGAAGAACTATGTGGTAAAAGGGTTGAAAGCTTTTGGTTTTATTATCTTGAAATTGTAGTAATATGACTATCTTCTCTCCAGGCTCGTGGTGGATGGAGAGAAAATGGAGGTGAACAGAAGAGAGGTGCCTCTATACGTAAGTGCCTGTATGTTTTCCTCCCGTCTGTGAGTGTGTGTGTGATGTGTGTGTGTGGTCTATCTGGATATTTTTTTCTCCCACTTTTAGACCCAATTCTCTCTTTTTTTCTCTCACCAGAATTAGAGCACTCTAGTCTTTGCCTCCAGCCATCCCTTCTCTCTCTCTCTCTCAGTCTCGACTCTCCCTCTGTGCATTGGTTTGACTGGCAAGCCTTGTGTCGCAGGTGAAACCCAAGCCAGGAGGGTTTCGGTCCCTGGGGAAGCCGGGCTTTACAGAGCCTGCTCTCCGAATGACAAGTCCCTCCGAAAGCCCGGCTAGAGCCAGAATGAGACCGGTGCATGAATTTGATAAACACCAATTTTTCTGGAAGCACGTTAAGAGTGCAGGCGTGTTTGAATTATTGTTACACTTTCTCCCAATTACTTTCATTTCTTCCATCTGTCTTCCCTTTCCTCTATATCCTCCACCTCTCTCTCTTTCTTTCTGTTCTCTCTCACCCCTATTCTCCCGTGTGTGTGTGGAAGCCTGGGTGGGCCAATCACTGAAGCGTTGCCAGATTTCTGGTAAGCAGAGTGTCTGCTTGTTTTGCTGTGTCACCAGTTTCAGACCGGGAGAGGTGGGGGGGTGAGGGGGGGCAGGGCTCCAAAACCGTAGCCTCCACTCGCTCATAGAGGCTGATTGAGGACCCGGTCTGAAAAACCCAGGCATGTGAATCATTACGAGCTCCACCACTCGCACACACACCTCTCTCCATTAAGAGGAAGTGGAGTCTCCACCCTCGAAGGTCACAGCTCAACAGGAGCAACTCTCACTGCTGAATGAGATCCAGATTTCAATGCCGGGCTTTGTGCGGGCAGGCAGCGGCGCACTGCTGTCATATAAAGGCTGTTATTGTAACACCCTTAGAAAAGTGTTATGGTGCACCTCCACGCATGCAACACAGCGTCGGGCCCATAGCAGGTACTGTCAGGCGGGATCAATGGATAAATGGCTGCATTGAATTGTGCGGGAGTTCCTGTGTTTGAGGAGGTTTTATTGAGCTCCAGTGCAGGATTTCACGTCAAAGGGAGTTTGTTCAACCAGGTGTGCGTGTGTCCGTAGAATTTATCCCCTGCAAGAACACTGTGTGAACATGTTGGTGAGAAGAAATGTGAGAGCTGTAAGAGAGAGAAATATACAAAAAACAAGTAGGTTTCTCATTTTTCAGCCATCCCTTGTGGCAATGCTCTGAGGATGGTACTACTGGCCATTTAGTTTATTGGACAGTCCACTGCTTTGGTTCAGACTCAGATATCTTAACAACTATTGGATAGATTGCCATTGGGTTTTGCCAAAGTAGCACATTTTTAAGTTAGTTTATTCTTTCGGCAATCCAACAGAAAAATCACTGATACTGATAATCGGAAAATGCTGATCGGCCTTACATGCATCGGCTCGGTTGGTCTTAAGAATCCAAGCATTAAAGGGGACATATCATGCGCATTTTTTTGAAGGTTCATAATTTTATATTGGGTTATTACTGGAATAGGTTTACATGCTTTAGTGCCCAGTCAACACATCTGTTTTCTCAGACTGTCCAGTGCAGCAGCACTATATTCCCTCTTCTGTCTGAAACATTCTGTTTTAGCTCCTGTCTCTTTAAGACCCTTCCTCCAAGTCTCCTCTGATTGGTCAGCTCATACATGCCTGAGCCAGCACCGCTAACAACAACAGAGCAGCTGTGCTAAATCGATTCTTACGTGCCAAATTCGCTGCGAGTCATTAATTGTACAAATGTGTGACATGGTGACGTAGTGTGATGTCACAAAGTCACGTGATTAAAGGCGGGACTTCTGACGAGGCGTTTCAGAAGCAGCGTTTTCTGTGGGCGCTTCCGTCGATGTGGACTTTGACCTTTTCAACTTTCAAGATCTTTGACATTCACAAGAATAAATATGCTAACACACTAAACAAAGATCATGGTAAATATGACATGTTGCTTTATCAACATGTCGTGAGCATGTTAGCATGATGTTAGCATTTTGCCTAATACACTTCTAGGCCTGAATGGCTGTAGATAGTCTTCTTTCTGCATGGCAGCTATCACCTCATGTTCATGAATGGAGACAGATTAGCTTTATCCATGTTGTTCCATGTTCGTTCATGTGCGAGTATGATTTGATAGTGATAGTTATCTCCGTGCTCTTTAAGCTAGCGGGTATCTCTGTCTTGAGGTTTATGGGTTTTTTTTCCCTTGAAGGGCTGTGGCGAATGTGTTTGCCCAGCTTTTCACACGTCAGACCAACAGAAAAACCCCACCCTGCCAGTTGTTTATTGACGTTTGATAAGCCAGTCAATTGTGAGAGGAGGAAAAAAAAGTCTTTGGCTTGAACAAACAGACATGTGCTCTCAGGCAAAAGGCTTTCCTGTATCGCAGAACTAGAATATCACTGAGTCTTAATGATTTCACTAAACATTTCACACAAAACTCAGACCCTTCTTGCTATGATTATTATGTAAAAATGAGTCTGTGTCCCCGCCTTTCCTTTGAAATGAAATGTTTGTGGCAGCGCTCCAGTGTTACTGACAGCATTATCTGACATGTAGAGTAGTTATTAATGTCTCATTTGCACCGCAGATTAAATCAGAGGTATGTGCGTCAGCTGAGTATGAGAAAAGGCCCACAGCACCGTTCTAGCTGTCGCCCCCAAGACTCCGATGAGATTCTGCTCTGCTGAGTTTCTACGTGTCACCTTGGTACATTTTGACTTAGAAATATTCAAAGTACTTTCACTTTAAAGCACTCCTATGAGTTTGAAAAAAGGCTTATAGATGTATTAGCTTGTTTTAATTTGTATTAAATTGATCGAGCATGTGCAAAGCTGTTGAATGATCCAAACCAACGCCTTTTCTCGGCTCCCTGTTGGGTTTTGATCAAAGCTAGTGCATTCATTTATAATGATTTATAGTGACAGGAGTATTTTTTTGTAATTTTATATGTGAGGATTTCAACACTTCTCTTCTTAATGAGACAGTATGTCATTTGTGTCGGTTTCTCAACGTGTTGATATTTATAAAAAATGACTCCATCCCCGCTGACGTCTTCTCACCGAGGAGACTGACTGTTATCGGAGCTGTTTTTGTTGTTGAAGTGGCAGCGATCTTGCTCCCCTGACGTCACCTACGTGTTGCACTCAGGAGATCACGGCAAAGAGCTCTAAAGCTGATGACTGCCGGTCTCCTGGAGACCACAGGCAGCAGATCTGATGTTGTTTTCCCCCAGCTGAATGGACGAAAACACGAGGAGATTATAAAATCACGTCTGTGGTGTATCCTTGGATTCGGTGTTCTAATGAAAACAAATATTAATACCTACCGCTTACGATGTCATGATTCACACAGCACGATTGTCTTTTAGATTTATACCACGCTCTTTATGTTTACGTTCCATTATTAACACATTGTGTCTGACCTGAAACCTGCCCATATGGGAGGCACGAGGTAAAACCACGAGGTGTTGAATATTTCATTGCTACCGGATCAGGTTGTGTCACGATAACGCCATGGAGAAAAAAGGCCATAGATCACAATCGGTCTGACGTCTAACCGCCAGCCAGCCACCCTCCTCCCCCAAGGCAAAGGAGATATAGATGGGATGTAAAAAAAAAAAATCCAGTTTGATCACATTGTGCCTGTGTAAACCAATATGATCTGAGGTTGGGAGGATTAAGTAGAAAACTAAAGCCTCCCCGAAGGAGTGAAAACAATATCAGAAGATGTTCACACGTGTTTTTTTTCGTGTCTCTCAAAGACATTTAGGTCTAATAGCTGAAGGGCAGTTTTAACAGAATAAAACACCAAAGATGGAGGATAGAGAAAGCTAGTTCCAGATCTTTGTCCAAAACACATCAGTGATAAAATAACATTTCTTGGTTACTTTGGAAATATAAGGATTTTTCATTTCTGTCTAGCGATCCTTGTAAGAAAACAGGAAAGGCTGCACAGACCACGGGATCGACGTCTTATCTGGTTGCGCGGTGGAAAAACAATCAGCGATAACGGTGTAACAGCGGTAAGTGTGCACTAAGTGGTACAGCAGCTAACCACTTAGCAGCTCACAACAAGCTGAGAAACTGGCCGACGGCTGAGTCAGACCACTCGTTATCAGTCAAAACCAACAGCGTGCTAGCACAAGAGGTCAGTTACATTTCTACCGATGAACCACACTGGGCCGGACTCAAGAAAGCTCCAAGAGTCTCGGGGCAAAGCAAAGAAAGGGGAGACTGATTCATTAACCGACCTATTAATGATTGGTGTCTTTGTGACTACTTGACAGCTAGTATCTAAAGTTAAAAAGTACAATATTTGCCTCCCAAATGTTGTGGAGTGGAAGTATAAAGTGCCAGAAAATGGAAATATTCAAGTACAGGACTTGAGTAAATGTACTTAGTTACATTCCATCACAAGTAGATTCACATTCATGGTTCTTAGATGATGTTTCCTGATGACCTTGATGATCTCCTGACTTTTTATACAACCACTGTGAGGCTAACGTTTGAGGTTTTCAGTGAAATGTTGCAATTAATCAATTCATCATATCTGATATATTTATCAGTCTGGCCATAGTGCTGATTATTTGCTAATGTCAGCACGTTTACACGCTTAACTAGAGGCCATAGTGCAGATGGTAAACATTATCTGTTTAGCGTTCAGCGTGGAGGCGTTGTCTGTCTGAGCATGTCGGCGTGCTGATGTCAGCAGAGAAAGCCTCGCCGTTTTCTCGTGTAGATTTACAGTAGACTCTCAGTCTTGTTTGCACATAATGAAGGAGATTACATTTAATCCATTCACGGTCTTAAGTGTAATTATCAGCTGTGTGTGCCTCGGTCCCTTGTTATTGAGCAACGTTACCAGCGATGAAGACTCAGACTCAGCGCTGTGAAGCCACAGAGTGCAGTATCGGGCGACTTGAGGAGAAGTAAAGCTAAACCGAGGCCCTAAAAATACATTTTTAACATGATGGATACCTCGGCCAAAAGTATTAACAATAAGAATAGACCCATAAATCAAAAGATAAAACCCTAAGTTGAGCACAAGAAAACAGAAGATAAGGATATTGCACAAGCACGAAACTCCCAAGTATGCGATCCCTCTCGAACGGGACGGACGCACTCTGAGCTAACCCCTCTTGCGGAGGTCAGGAAATAATGCTGGCGAGGGGAAGTAAATCTTGTGGTTTGTGTTTGGTAATTTATATTGATAATGAGGAGAAAAACATTTACTTTGTTTTGTCAGTGACTAAGAGGCTCCACTTTCACTCCTCCAGCATGTTGCGCTCTGACATTCCTGCAATCAGCGGTTGAATTGCTGCAGAGACACATCGGACGCGGTAAATTGCAGTTTGGGGGTTTGTGTTCACGCACAGTCGCCCTCGATGTCATCAGTGGATCGGAGACAGTCATGGGATTTATGGGTGTCTTTGGGATGATGTGGGAATAAGCAGAGTTTAGATGAGGTCAGTAAAAAAAAAAGAAAAAAGAAAAAACAAGGTCAGTGATGTAACAGAAATTAATAATCTCATTATGAAGGTGGATGATGAAGGAGACGCTCGGTAGGGTGCAGCTCACCCCCCACTGGGAGGAAAGAGCGGGTGTCTTTTTTTCCTTTCTCCCCCGCTGCCCCATTTTTGTTCCTTCCATCCAGTACGATCAGCGCTGTGAACCCAGCGTGAATGTGTCAGCACTTTGATAGCAAAGGACGTTTCCTTCCAGAGAAAGCTGTGTATCAAGGGCTCCTGGTAATTTTTACTCTGTTACTTTCACTTGAAGATGTCGTTTGTAACACTTCTGCAAGGTAACGGTACATTTAATTTGGTCACGTGTCGCTATAACTTCCAGGAGAGAAGCTGAGGAAGGAGGCGGGTGAATAAAACTTCAGACTATTAACTCGTCTGTGAACATTTGTGGCTGAGTCACGTCAGACAGACAAATATCAGCAGTAGTGGTTGTTAAATGTTGTGGTCACCACCAGGGAAGCAAATTTGACTGTGGGATCATTTGTGTTTATTACTAGCATGATTCATTATTCGCCCCAATCAGCCAGGTTACTGTACATTATCCATAAGCTAGCAAGCGACGGCACGCACCAGAAACTCCGGTTCTCACTCTTCTTTTCCCCCTCGTCTACTCTCTGTTCATGAAGTTAAGTACATTTGCCTTCCAGCTCCGGTCGGCAGTCAACACAGCAGTACATAAACACCCGACAACGGAGATCACCTCTGTGAATTGCTGCTGCAGTCAGGTTGATAAACAGGAGTGAAGATGTAAAAAAGTAATCTGAGCTCCCTTGTCATCGGTAAACGGCTGTGACTTCGGGTGTTTATTCCTCCAGAGGGTCTGGCTCTGCACCCACTTTAATAATTTACTGCATATTTATTTTGTTTGTGTTGTAAAAGGCATTTTCTTATTATCATTTCAGGGACAGGTGGAGGCCCATGTGAGGTTACAAGCCGAAGCTCCTGAGGATGCCGAGTTTTATGTGGTCGTACAGGGCTCTACACTTTCGCACGTGACCGCAGCAAAAAGAGGAGATGACGGGACGACGCTCTGCTTCACAGTTCCCGGTATGTCGACCTCTAACAGCACTCAGATGTCACTCTTCGCCGGTCACTGTTTCACGAGTTTCTCTGTCTTCCACAGGTCATGACCGTGTGGAAAGTGTCGCTGTCACATCCTACATTTACACAGAGGACCAAGTCAAGCCATGCGAGGGGGAAGCATGTCTCGAATACCTCAGGGACGTTGCCCAGGAGGCCGCAGAGTACCTGAGTGCAAACAGGGACCACCTCGGCCCTCAGAGCTACCTAGAAGTCCTGAAGAGGTTTTCCACGCGGACGGCCGACGAGGAGCTCTCTGCTGAAGGGTCAGACGGCAGCGAGGGAGACGTGCGGCTCGGACAATGTTCAGGTGACGAAACTGGTCTCGGGCAGCTGGACGAGAAGATCACGCTGGCTATGGCCAACATGGACTACCCTCAGCAGTGGGAAAACCCCGAGAGTCAGCCAAGAGAAGGTAATGAAATAAGGAAGTGAGAGTGCGACGAACAAGCTGCGCTCTTGTAGGTTTTTATTTGGCAGAGGTCGTTTCGTCTACACTCCAGTCCCTGTCCCTGTCTGTCACTGATGCCTTCTGGCACTTCTAAAGCACACTCATGTCCTAGTTGGTGCTCGGCTACTTCCTGGATCAAAGAAAACCATAGAGGTCAAACATCAGGGATTCCCCTCTGCTCAGAATATGAACTCTTAACTTCCTGAGAATTTTTTGTCCTACTTTCTTTTTTACCATTTTTTTTTTTTGCTGTTGTTGCTGTTAAATGCATCCTGGAAAGGTCCCCAATGGTTTTTCAGGAAAAATCATTGGGAGTACCGCCATCTGGTTCAGGAGCTCAGAATGCAAGTTGAATGAAAACACAAGGTGTGACACGCGTATTGTCCTATAGAAAACTGTAAAAAGATCTGTCTGATCGGGTCCTGAAGGAGACACAATTTCTAGAAAAGGCAGGTTGATGTTGATGAATTTTTCAACCCTAAGATTAATCGGTCATTCCAACCTGACCTTCTCGCCTCTACAACTGGGCCAAAAAATGACCAGTATGCCATTTTTCACCTAGCACTTTTGGCCACGCTCAGTCAAACGGGTCCGCACTGGTTTGCTTTTACATCACCAGTTTTACTGCGGCGAGTTGAGCCAGCTGAGCCACACCGGAGATGGACCTGCTCGGGAGTAGGACCGAGGTGACGTCCACAAAGGATTGTTATAATCAAAATGAATCAAACAGCTGTCAATTATTGATATAGATTGTCCTGAGTTAGTTGGCCTATTACTACTGTTTTGTTTGGATCGCCTATACATAACAAAAGCAACCAATAAAACTGTCCCTTTACCGAACAAACAATATCAATCCTTCGGGTTAATATCATTGCAGGGGTGTTCTGGTGTTCAGCAGGTTTCGGCCCCGACATGAGATCTGACTGCGCAGCACCGACTCTTCCATCACATGATGTGCAGGACCAGCCAGCCAGCCGGCCGGGCAGAGGCCGGTGTGCTCCAGAGAGGGAGCAATTACTGCCATTATTCCTCCTCAGTCAGATTAGAGTTGTCTCGCAGACCTCTGTGTCTATTAAATCAACTCCCACAATCCTCCTCTCCGCAGTGCGCTCCGGCTCCTTCGCGCCGCAGCTGGGTCAGGGTTGTTTTTGGCGCCCGGCCCTCGGATTTTATTTACGGCGTTTCATTATTTCAGAGCCGTGACGTCTCTCTTTATTATTGGGAAATGAGTTTGAAACACTCGGAGCGTGCCAAAGTGTCCCTTTTTAGCTTGAACAGAGGTGTATTTTCAATTATATCGAAGGACATTTGATAGATCACATGCCCCTAGTATGGGAAAGTAAAGTTTGGCAGATAGTTTATCACCTCCAGACAGTTTTTTTATTCAGCTACGGAAGAATAAAGAATTACTGGATGCATTAAAAAATGGACGTCAGGCCTCTATGTGTACATGCCTTGCTTTATAAAAAGCAAACGTCCATGCAAAACATGGGCGAGGTGCAAATGCAAAGTAGGTGTCGGCCATTTACCGGCCCTTTTTTTTTTCCCGACAATGACATTCTTGTTTGTTGAACTTTGCATGAAGAGCATGTTCAGCATTCACTCCTCTCTCTCTCTCTCAGCCGGTCGAAACTGGGTCACAATTAACGGCGCCATTGTGGAAGCGACGGGGCTGCTTCGGTTCGTCTCAGGGCTCCGGGCGACAAATCGGAGGGAAAAAGGGTGAAAGTAGGAGTTGAATTCTTCTCCGCATTGTTTCTGGGTTTGAGAGATAGAGCCATGGCAACCTTTCGGCTCTCACCCACACTTAACGGCGGAGGCCCGGAGATAAAGTACCCGCCGGTGCCCTCTTTCATCCCGTGCTTACAAAACAACGAGGGTGTATGTGGAGGATTCAGGCCGAGCCCGGTGCCGCCGCATCAAAAGCGTCATTCAGAGTCGCAGCTCGTCGCGCGCCCTGATACTTTACTGTTTATGCTCCCTCATGCTCCGCTGCGCGAGGCGAAAAGGCAGCAACGGTTTGGGAGCAGGTGTTGGCTCGGTGAAACATCCAGTTTTTCTAGGTAGCGGTATTATTGATATACTGCAGAGCTCGTGCGATCCAGAGTCCTTCATTCCTTCCTTGCTTCTGTCTTACATTCCGCACATACAGTATGCAGCAGGTGATCTGTAGGTACATCTGTGCAAAGTTCAGAGAGCGGGTGTCGAATGCCTTGATTTGATGGAAAGATTAGAAGAATTGTTACCAAGAAAAGTGCGAGTATTGACTTGCCACACGGCGAACTGGTCGATCTAGTATTTTGTTTCATTTTTACCTGAAGTACGGGCGACTGAGACACTGAACCTCTGTGTGTTTATTCATTTTAAGATGTGCAAAAGCCTTTTATAACTCTGCTTGCATCCTTCATCTTCATTCGTCTGTCCCTTTCTCTAGCCGCGGAGCTTCAGCCTAAAGAAACCCTCCTTCACCTCGCCGTCCGGCTGGGTTTGGTCCATCTCTGCCGCTTCCTGATCCACCAGCCGCGAGGCCAAAGGGCGCTGACCTCAGCCAATCAGGAGGGAGACACGCCGCTTCAGCTGGCACAGAAGGACGGACGGCACGCCATGTTCAGAGTGCTGGCAGCGTAAGGATGCGATCCGTTGTCTCTCTTATTTGTGAGAATGCCACTGTAATTCATAGTATATACATAAAATAATGTTCAGTTGCTTCAAGGGGCCTTTTTAAAAAGAGTTTCTTGAACTATTTGAGGTGTTTAAAGGCTTTCTGAACTGCAAGTGAAGCTCATGCTATTAGCTTGTTATTACATTAAGGCCCACCACTTCTTCTTCAGAAAACCATACATGCACACACTGTTTTTCATGGAAAAATAACACACAAACTTACAAAAATCCACTTTGAAAAGCAAAGACTCGAAACAGCTGAAATAACTTTTCTTTGTAGACGACGACAGAAATCAACTGCCGTGTTTATAGACTGCGCGGTAGAGTCGCTTCAGGTGTGATGAGCGGCCGTATTTCAAAACGTGACAGCTGTCAGAAGATAAAAGGAGCGTTACTTAGTCGCGCACGCAAACTCTTCACCTTTGCGCGGAATCCAGCGGGTCGGGGGCTCGTGTTCAATCGCTTCGCTTTCAAAACCGCAACAGTTAGTGTCCTCAGTTCCGACACTCGTCAAGAGAGAAGGTGAGGTGACGCAGAGGTAAACATGCCCCTGGAAACAGCTTTTCTGAAAGGTGTTGCAGGCGTCAAATTCAGACAGGTGTATGTTCAGTTTGGAGGTTAAATACCTTGTGTCTTTGGTTCCTCTCTCACTAAATTCTCTCTATTTCAACCTCACTTCCTACTATTTGTAATCTGATTCCCATCATTTGTAGTCTGACTGTCGGCGCTTCAGTCCTCCAGGTCCCGTCGCCGGCCCCGTCCCGGGTGTGTGGTGCGTTTGGTCTGACAGCTCCAGCATGCTGAGGTTTTGTCCCGGGATGGACTCCTTGACCCTCACCACGCGGAACACACCCAGCAGCTGCTGCCCTCAGGACGGCATCGAGATCCTCCGAGACAGACTGGGAGACAACCGCATCCTCAAACTGGTGAGAAATCGATACTGTTATCACATCTAGTGTATCATATAGGATGTAGACTGATAAATATTCCCAGGCGTCTTTGTGCCCGATGTGATGTTTGTCGTCGTGGAGATAAGGCCGTTTGCACAGGCTTTGTTCTGGCTTGAGTAAACGGTCGACGGCCTCGCAGCCTTTAACGTGCAGTCGGACATTCTGATAAGAGTGGAGCAGGTGAGAGTTAACACGACGCTGCAGGTATTACAGCTCGTATATCAGAGGGCATGAAGAGGACAGACAGGTCAGGATTAGAGCCCAACTTATATATCAGTCGGCCTTATCACATATATATCGGTATCAGCCTGTATGTTGATATGAAAACATATTATTTAGAGATTATAATGCAGAAAAAATACTTTATATGTGTATTGTTTAGGGGTGTCACGATTCTTCAAATCCACCATCATTCATGTCATTAAAATTTTTTGTAAGAGGTGCACTTGAACGCACCATGACATCCCTGTCGGCGCATATATCCACTGCCGTACAAAGCAATGTAGATTTGAGAGTTTAAGACGTGCCCCTGAATGCACCATGAAGTCCCTCTGACTGTGTCAACCCTGGAACACCAAGACAGCAGAGGAGAGAAGTTTTTTTTATTTTTATTACATGAGTTTCAGTACAAACTCTGCGGAGAGTCTTACGAGATTAACTCGCCAAACGGGAATTATGCCGATTGTCGGAACTGCATTTGATTTCGAATGTTGAAACTGAAGGCTGATTAATGTTGTCTTGTACAATAAAGTTAATTGTTTAACTGTAAATATCCTGCCTTCATTATATATCTCTGTCCCAAGTGTTTGATAGCAGCATTTGAGGGATCTGTACAAAAAATATGTGTATATCGGCCGATATGTCAAAATCAGAATCTTTTACTAGTAGCTTGTAAAGAGTGAGGTTGCGTGATGTCTTGAAATATAAAGTTTTATCATAAAATTGTATAATGAAATCATTTTCAGTTTTAACATTACATCCGTTTTTGTTCCAGATCAGTGTGCTGAAAGCTGAGAGCGAAGGAGACAAGAGAGGAAAACATGAACTCCTCCCCAGTGATGAAGGTAAAATAAATCCCTGTTTACTGTGCCCGTTTATTTCCTTGAGACCTAGGAAGGATGCAAGGATGCATCACAAGATGTTTTTCGGACAGAGTACACTAATTGTAAATAAATACTACTTGTAATCAGACGTGTTTACCCATGGTGCTCCAGCACGAGACATCACCTGCGTCGCTCTCCCTCGTGTGCCGCCCCGCTCGCCGTCACATGGATGTACCAGCTGTGTAACACGAGCAGCCGGTAAACAAACATCAGGCACAAAGCCAGACGCATGACACACACACACACACACACACACACACACACACACACACACACACTCAGTGACACAAGCACATAAAGACTCACACACGTAGTTGTGTCCTGTGCCAGAAAACAAATGTATACAAATCTGGATAGTTGATACATCTTTCAGTGAATCTATGAAGCAGCTTCTCAATTATGATTTTTCTCTGTTTAACGTCAGTCTTAATTGAATATATTTGGAGTATGGGCTGTTGTTTTGTCAGACCAAATCATTTATAGAGCATTTATCAGAGCAGATTTCCACAGGCAGCCTCGGGGCCCTGTAGCAAAAAGCACTGTCCCTTTTTAGGTTTGAGCCTAGAGGAGACAGACGACCGCTGTCCAAGGATCTCAAACTCCGCAAAATTAAAGGGTCTGAAATATAATCTGGAGCCAAGTCAATAATCAATAAGCTCATAAAATCAGTCCTTAAAGAAGCAGGGAGCCGATGTAAAGAGGCTGAAACAGGTGTCGTACAAACAAAACCAGGCAAGACGTCATCTCTGTTATTACTCAATGATAAAAATAATCATTAGTTGAAGCCCTTGTCGTGCCGTCACTCGGTCTCTACATGCACAAACGGCATTTATTTGCTGTCTGTCTGTCTGCGTGCAGCGGCAGGCGAGTGGAAAACGACCCGCCGCCGATCCACTCGAGCGAACATCTGTACGGTCCGACATCCATCACTTAAAACCTAAAGAGACTTGAGAAAACACTCCCGACAGACACCATAAAAGGTGCACTTCTCCTGCTTCGTGTGTGTTTCTTCTTTCTTCTGAGAGTACAGAGAAAGGAGTGTGTTTTTATCCCGAGCTGTTCAGGCTGGCACACACACACACACACACACACACACACACACACACACACACACACACACACACACACACACACACAGAGCCATCCTTCAATGCCGCCTCTTTTATTTCGCTGCCCGTCTCTCTCCCTGTCATGCGCTGGTAGCTCCCACTTAACCTGCGGGCCACTGTTTCTGGTTGCCGTGGAGACGGCACATGGCGGTATCGACTCATAAAAGAGAAGCAGGAAGTGTACCTCGGTATTGACCTTAACCCTGTCCCGTCTTCGGCGGCCCGTCCATTAATCCTCTCGAAATAACAGCCTCGCAGCGGGGAGTTTGTGCTCTTCCTCTGGACCCGCTGCTTCGCGCGAGCACAACATCTCGTTGGCCAGCTTTCCATTCCTGGATAGTCGAGTCATATCCAGAGATCCTGACTTTCTCCTTGGGAGGAGGAGGAGGAGGAGGAGGAGGAGGAGGAGGAGGAGGAGGAGGAGGAGGAGGAGGAGAGTATGTTATGCATCAACTTCTGGTTGAATATTTTTATTTTGCACAGGCATGAGCAAGGAGCTCCGAGAGGAAGAGCCGAGGCTGGTGGACAATGTGAGTGTATATATATATACGATGACATATGTGTGACTGTAGATGTTTATAGATTTGCCTCTTAAGTTTGCTAGCGGTTCCTTTGCATGCAACTACATGTGCGTCTGCAGTTTTAAAGGAAACAGCACATGAATTCATGCTTCCTTCTGTGTGTGTGTGTGTGTGTGTGTTTGTCTGGTTTGCTCGAAGGTTTTTGAAGAACAGCTCGTTCTGTCTCTGGATGACGACGATGATGCAGAAGAGCGCCCGTCCTCGCTATCTGGTGAGTCCTCTCGCTCGATCCGTCCGCGTCAATTTATTTATCTACCTCGAGGATTCAAGATAGAGGGAGTTATTTATTTTGCTCAACATCTTGGCTTGGCAGGCGCCATAGCAGCTTTTTCCAGACTGAAATTTTGTTTTTGTACCAAGTAACTCAGGCATCTGGCTTCTATTGCTGAATAGTAGAGTCATATTTAGAAGACCTGATTTGGTCAACAGGACTCTTTGTGAGAGGAGGTGGAGGTCGTTAGAGCTTCAACAATTAAAGATCAGTCGTGAATTATTACATTAAATGCCGACTAATTTAATGATTTAATGATTTAACTTTCCATTGCCTTGTTTGCTACTTCATACTTCCACTACACTACATTTATTTGAGTTACTTTTCAGATTCAGATAATTCAGTGTTGACGGGCTGTTACTTGTGAGCAAGCCCCTCAAGAAGAGCTCAAGAAGAGCGCCAGGCTTTGAAGCCAATGCTACATAGTGGCCAAACGCTGTAATTACATCATCACGTGATGCACTGGGGCCCAAAAATACTTTCTCCCATAAGCTTACATTGTGAATGAAGCGGCTGTAAAACGGTGAATATGTTTTTTTGAACATCACGACAACCGTGAAATGACTCGTTTCACTGTCGTGATTTGATCCATTCGGTCGGATAATATTTGGGAAGTTCAGAAGAGCTGCGATTAAATAATTTCATCCCTGATTCAAGTAAGACGGGGGCGAAACAGGAAGTTAGCTGAAGTTATGGCTCCGCCTCTGACGCCGTATCCAGATGCCTTCCCTTAGCAGATCGATGCTTTTGACGTGTATTCAGAGAGTCACAAAGTGGTGCATTTTTTAGTTAATTTATTTTATTGGCAATTGAACAAAAAAACAACAACAACAATACCACTTATCAGAAAAAGCTGAAATATTGGGGTCAGTATTGGTCGACCCCCCTTATTCTGATGATCGATTATCAGTTTGTCAAATTTCTCTAATTACAGCTTTTTTAAATGTGAATATTTTTTTGTTTTCTTTCCTCCTCTATGACAGTAAACTGAATATCACTGTGTTGTGGACAAAACCAAACAACTAATCCATTAATTGGGGAAATAATCGACAGATTAATCGACAATGAAAGTAATCATTGGTTGCAGATCAGTAGTCTTAGTGGGAGTATGCATGAACTACTGGTTGCACATTTTTATTCTGCACAGGCATTAGTAAGGAGCTCCATGTGGATTAAATGATGTAGCAGTAATCCATTAAAAAAAACACACACACACACACAACAACATATTTGTGGCTGTGCTGAACAGCGGGGTGTGGGAACATCGCATAACAAGCTGCTGGAGGAGCCCCGACTGGAATCTTTTTCTCCTGCGATGCTGGCACAACAGCGCCGAGAGCTCTGTTTCCAATCACATCGCAGGAAATCAATACATTTAGATCTCACGGGCTCGCAGACTTCTGTTCTGTCCGAGGTGGACGAGCAGTTTGCTTCGATTAAACAGATGCGTTCTCCTCCTGGAGCCCGTCTCCGGGGGGGTGGCGGCGCAGGTTGGGGGTCTTTTCACCCGTCGGCCTCCGCTCATGACGCAGTCCGAGAGTCCAGGAATCTGCCCCGTCACCGGGACAAAGACAGGAATGGGGTCAGACTTGTCCTACTCAAACTCTGTCTGAGCTGGCCCGTCGCCCCGGCCGTCCCCTCCCCCGACTCCCCCCCTGGACAGTGCAGCTCTGTGCTGAGGATGTTAACAAGCTCGAACGTTGCACCAAAGCTGACGGTTTAGGTCGAGCCCACGTACGTTAATAAGCTCGAAGCGTGCACACGGGGTCGTATAAGCTGAGCCGGCACAAACACTCCCCGGGGCTTGTAAAAAAAAACTTTCAGGAGGATGCACAAGTGTTTCAGGTGTTGCCACGGATACTGGGGAACTCATTTCCTGTGTTTCTGTTGTGGAAGGACGAGTGGTTTGTTGTAAACTCCGCTGCGCTGAGTGCAGCCCGTAAACAGAAGTGTGTGTACGGTAATAAGTCTCCATGAGTGACAACACAAGGGCATCAATCCCAGCGTTGAACAGACTGCAGATTGTTCCGCGTTGCTCAAACTTCACTGTTCGGCTAAATATTTTTGTCGTGAGGCGAGCGACTCGAGGCCACTGTGGTACAGAGTTGTCATCCAGAGTTATTGTTTTTTTCCAGATCTGTCGAAATGATCATAAAAAAAAAGGGTTTCTCTGGTGTCACCGACATAAATCAGCGCGCGTCGGTTATTGTTGGAGCTGGCCGACGTGACAATTAGTCTACCAGCTGAGGCTGCTGCTGCTGCTTTAATCTGTCACCAGTTTTCTTTTTAAAAACGGAAAGCAGATTTTTAGCATCAGTGTGTAAAAAGCTGCAAACACAGACGGTGCCGATCAAAGCGGGAGGGCCGAGACGCAAAACAAAGACGAATGTATATAAGAAGGTCGGCCCGGTGTGTTCGAGCTCCGCGCTAATGGCTTCTCTCTGTGTGAGAGCGGCAGAGAGGAAATGCCTCTGTGATGCCCAGGATTTCCCCTTACATTAGCGCAGGCATGGCTGCTCCAGACATCAAAGTCTGGGTGGAAAGAGCGCAGAGAGAGCTACGAGAACGGCTCCTCGTCAGGGGAGGTACTTTTCCACATTGTTGCAGCAGATATACCGTCCAGCACCCGTATCAGCAGCGGTGCACAGTCTGTTTTGAGGTGTTTTAAGCTGCTTTGCATTTCTACTTTACTACATTTCAGGGTTTAATATTGTGCTTTTTAATGGCACCATACATGTGTAATATAGTGTTAATTAAACACTGTATTCATTTATGCATCCAACCTTCAGCACTTCATTTAAATGTATATAATGCACATAACGTATAGTCCTTTCTATATTTTATCTTTTCTCTCGTGTCTAAATCTTTTTAAGTCTTGTACTTATTGTATGTACTGTATGTCCGTCTACCTGCTACCCTGACAAGTGAATTTCCCCGATGTGGGATCAGTGTTGGGGAGTAACGAATTACATGTAACGGCGTTACGTAATTTAATTACAAAATTTACGTAATTGTAATCCGTTACATTACTGAGGGAAACTGTGTAATTAAATTGCAGTTGCTTTTGGAAATTTCCATGATTACAATTTTAGTTACATTTGAAAAATCGCGCAAAAGCTCGGGTTTATCAAATCGTTTTCAACTTCTTCCTTCTAAAGCCGCAAGTTAGATACCGTTCATTCAAAATTAAGAAAAGTTATTAAAATGTAATCAAATGTAATTAGTTACATTACTTTAAAAAAGTAATTGAAATAGTTACACTACTATTACATTTTCAACAGGGTAACTTGTAATTGTAACCAATTACATTTCCAAAATAATATTCCTAACACTGTGTGAGATGAATAAAAAGTCTAAAGTCTAGTTTTGAGTGACTTTACCACTTAAGACTTTATGGACAGAATCACAGTGTTTGTTTACAGCGACTTCCTAGAAGAAAACAGCTGCATCACATCAGCTTACATACAGTTCAACTGCATGTTTCTATGCTTTAATAACAGAAAGCAGCAAGTTATTTCTAACAAAAAATGTGATTTGTTCTATCTGACAAATTAGGACCGACCTGATTATGCTGCTATGAATGTGGTACCTAACTGCTAGTGTGGCTAAAGTTACCTAGTTGGGTTCAAACCTCATCCAGGTGTTAAAATCATGTTCCTTTTTATTCTATCTATCAGTGTCACATGTACATAAATAATGTTAGGCAAATAAAAAGGGAGCACGACTGAGTAATCGTCAATGAGCCGCTTATTTTCCAGCGGACAGACGACCTGCTGGTACGGCTGATATGTGGAGCTCTCGAATGAAAACAAACCTTTAAAGGTCACGCAGGGAGTACGTTTCTCATCACATTTTCCCGTCTTTAATCTAAGCCCTGACATTCAAATGATGACAGATCAATGAATTATGGCACAGCGGTCGACCAGAATGAGGGAAAACAGAAGGCTTATCGCAACGCGGAGTAAATATTATTCGTCAGTCCCGATACGACGTGTTTGTACTGTCGGGTCGGGTCGTGTTTTCTTTGCTAGAGTGTTTTTGTTGTCCGGTGTCAGACGGAGAAAAATGCCGTCTGGTATCTGGTAATCTCACCGAACTCTGTATTCGACCAGACGTTTAAGTATCTGGCCGATGCCGGGATGATAAATGGTCGTAAAACGTGGCTCCTCACAGCGTTCTGAGGCGGTAAATCATCCGGGGGGAATAAAAACAAATTCCTGGTAGACGTCTTTCAGAGCACAATACTTTAGAGCGACTGACAGTGGGAGACAAAGAGAAGCAGTCTGTTTGAATTATCGTAAACTACGCCGAGGCCGTGCTGAGATTGTGCTGTGTTTCTGTCACAGTAAACGGGCATCCCATGCGGTCCGGCGGAGTCCAGAACCAGATCCTCGGGAGCGCCGCAGACGCTCCGCTCTCCATGATCAACAGCGGCGATCAGACGCAGCGGACACAGGTCATAAATCACCCTGTTTTTCAGAAACCCAGAGTTGTTATTGGATCTTTTGCTGGTTGGCTTCTGTCGAGCTGTCTGCAGGTCCTCGAAAAGTCTTAAATTCAGTTTTATGCATGTTAGACCTTAAAGGAACAGTTCAGCTGAAAATATCAATTCAGTTATTGTCTACTCGTACGCATGCTGATGGAGAGTCGGGTTAAGTTTCATAGTG
Source organism: Lagodon rhomboides (assembly GCA_039737535.1). Classification (NCBI taxonomy): domain Eukaryota; kingdom Metazoa; phylum Chordata; class Actinopteri; order Spariformes; family Sparidae; genus Lagodon; species Lagodon rhomboides. The sequence goes on along the minus strand of CM077800.1, from coordinate 5,760,683 downwards.
AGCAAAACATTTTGAGAACTTCTAGAGCGTTTTTCTAACCAACTGAAGCAGATGTGGACTGAATTTTTTTCATACAGCTTGTCTGGTGTAATCAAAGTCTTAGGAACCCCTGAGATTAAAGCCAAAATCTAGCTGCTAAGATTTCTAGCTGCTGAGCTAAAAGCATTAGACAACCTTTCTAAAGTGGATGCACAAGCTCAACATCTCATTGAGGGTGTAAATAATGTGGTTACAAATTAATTTGGGGGCTTCGAGCTTCTGGAGACTTGGATTATGCCAGAAGAGATGACTTTAAAGCAAGTCCTCATCTAATTCAGGTCTTTAGGAGAATGCTGCAACGCTATTTTGCTGTGAAGCTCCAGAAATGTTTTGCGGACGATGAAACTTGACACCCGACTTTCCATCGACATGAGGATGAGTAGATAACGACCGAATTTTCATTTAGTCACTAAATCATCTTAAATTTGAATTTGTGAGGTCTTGATTGCAACAAAAAAGGTTTCTCAGATTCAGTTTATCCTTCTTTTAACTTCTTTTGTCGAAATGAGTCGAGCTCTTCTGCGAGAAAGTCGACATTTCTGATGAAATTGTACTTGCACCTTAATCTGTTGGCTAAATATAGATTACCCTAATTTGTACACATACACAACTTGCATTAGAGCTTGAACTAGAAAAAGATGATTTGTCCAAAAATCTCTATCTTAAAATTGGTTATGATTATCTTGAAAGGGTCTCCAAACACAATTAGTTCAAGTGTCTGATAGCTGTAGACACCCTGATAAGTTTTTTCTTAATCTTAGGCGGAAGATGCTGAGATCAAGTACAGCGTCAGTGGAGTGACCGGAGACAGCTCGGGGACGGACGGCAGGTTATGGGACGCTGTGGACTCAGAAGCTCTCCTGCTGGCCACCGATACTCCTCCACCATATCCAGAAGACTTCGACCCTCCCTCTGTCTTCTTCTCTCCCCAAATCTCCCCCGCTGACCAGGCTCTCGCCAGGCTGACCCGTCCCGCCAATCAGAGAGAAAGTCCGCCCATGGACACCTGCGACCTCAGGTATTACATATCTTTTAACGTTTTCTTACAATCAGAAGGCAACGTCGGTGCGTCTCCGTGCTGAACTTGTCTTTTGCTGCTCTTGTCCCAGTCTAGTGGCTTTGGAAGTGGACAGCGAGGAGGACAGCGTTGAGCCAAAGCCTCTTCTCTCGCCGCTCTCGTCAGACGTCGACAAAAGCGAAGACAGAATGGAAAGCGTTCGTCCCTCGCCTGACCTTCCCTGCACTCGCAGCCAGTCTGCCTCAGCGTGTGAACCCACCGTCAAGGTAAAAACACCATCACAGGCTCGCACACGCTTTCAACGATCACTTATTATACCACAAGAAGTCTTACGTTCCTGTTTTACATTCTTGTTGTCCTCGTCCAGGAGCTGGGTGACCAGGGGATCCGACTGCGTTCGTACTCCTACTCCAAAATCAGTTTGCGTCCGGCCCGTTTCACCCGGGACAACCACACTTCAGAGATCAGCCCCGGTCAGTAACACTGAGACTTTTTCTTTTTTCACTCCCTCACATAGTTGTTAGTCGCATAACTAACAGTGTTTCCATGAGCTGACTAACATCACTCGTCTGGGTGGCACTGATGGAGATCGGTTGGTGCAAAAGCTGATTTCTTTTTACGTACTAATATAAAAAAGTGCAGTCGACTCCCAATAAATGTTTATAGCTACTCATTTTTGGGGAAATAATCCTTATTGTTTGTCAGCCAGAGTTAGATGCAAAGATGAATACCGCTCACTTGAAGCAACAGGCAGAGGACAGTTAGCTTAGCTTAGCATGAAGGCTAGTCCGGCTCTGTCCAGAGGTGACAAAACCAACTAACGGCTCCTCTAAAGCTCACAAATTAAAACAAAAAGTTACGGTTTGACGAGAGGTTAGGTGCTGCTCTGCTTCTTGGCCATGAGCAGTGACATCCTAGGGTTTTGTCCTCACCTTAAGTTTGTCATGACCTCCTGAAAAACCACAACAGACAGACTTGAGAGTGAAATGGATCATCTTAAACACGATGTTAGAAATAAGTGTGTTTCCCAAAATGTTTTCCCGTTCCACTGAGCCCACACCTCCTGCATGAAAAAGTGATCATAGGACGCTCTCCGTCCGGAGTTGACTGTACGCGGTGTGACTGTAGCCGATGTGTGAGCCGCCCTCTGTCCACTGTGCCTCCGTAGATGCCGTCCTCCACAGTGTCAACCACAGCCGATCTCTCCTTCAGGCCCTCTCTCTGTCTAAATCTCTGTCTCTGCTCCACCCTGGTAGTAAGTACCGGACACCTGCAGCCGTCGCACCGCGCTAAAGGCCCGGCACAGCCCGGCATGCCGCCGTCAGTGTCAGCGCTTTCTGTGATGAATGTGTGTGTGTTTGTGTGTGTTTGTGTGTGTGTGCGGGCAGTCAAGGTTATTATTGTAAAGTGATTCTGCTGTTTGAAAAGGAAAGTTTTAAAACTACAGATCGGATGACATATACAGAACTAACCCACAGAGAATTATTTCCCCTTTTAGCATTTTTTTTCGCACTTACTCTGCAACAAACAGCAGATACACACAATTAGCAACTAGCTGGTGAATTCAGCAGAGCATTCAGCGGCTAAAATGTCAGATATTTCGTAAAATCATGACTGTAATCACCTCGGCACATGTGTTTGCATGCACGTCTGTGTGAGGGATTAGACGCGAGGTGTCTCTTGGTGGCCGGCGCTTCGTGTCCGTCTGCGCTGCGAGCTCTCTCTGTGTCGTGCTGTCTTGGTTACGTCGCCGCCGATCATCTCTGTCGCTTTGCACAACAATGGAGGGTTTTAATCAGATGCTTTTAATGGGAACCTGTTCAGCTCCTCTCGCATGTAAATGAAACCTGAATGGCTCTGTTTTTTTTTTATGTATTATATGAGATATACTGTATGTAAATATATAATATTCACTTGATTTTGTTTTGTCCGCAATTTGCTCTGCTGCCTGATTTAATTTCTGTTTTTTTTTAAGTGGGTATTTGATGCAACAAGGTGCTTTTCCTGACTGTTTCTTGAACTGTAACTTTAAGATCTCTCTCTACGTTCACAGAGCAAAGAGCCTCCAGTATATCAGAGCAGTCCCACGAAAAAAGGTATTTACGCTTCACTTTCAACTCATTTGAGTCTTGTTTGGATTTTCGCTGTATTCCAGATGCCCTTCTGTGAAATGACTCAGCCTTCCTCGTTCGCTCTTCATTAAGACGACAGTACATTTTGTCAGGTACATAATCCCCGGGAGCAACATATGTGGGTAACCGTGATGACCGGGGTTGCTTGGTGACGGCGGGAACTCTCCTGTCCGCTGGTTTTTCTGTGCGTTACTGGTGTTTTGATCCTTTCTGGGCAGTGACGCACAGATACCAGCGTGACCCTGAGATGCTTCCAGCCCTGCTTCAGGAACACACTTTGCCTTTGCTCTGTTTATCATCAGAGGCCGACGGTGTCATCGCGCTCCTGAGTGAACGTTCCGCGTGTTACAAAGAACAGTCGGATTGTGATCGAGCGAGTCGCGTGTTCAACAATCACAAAACGTGACGGCGTCGCTGGATGTGGCCTCGCTCTGCTCCGATTCAAAGAAAGAGGACGTCCTTCCCCTCTTTTCTTTTCTAATCAGCGGATTTTCACAGCAGAATGATGCCGACTGATACTTCCTCCTCCAATTCATGTATAAATATCATAATTGACCTGCCACACTTCAGTAGCTCCCCCTAGTGGACACAATCAGGGAGAAAAGAAAGTGTGCCTTGCCTCCTTGTGATCAACCCAGCGGGTCTTTTTCGGCTTCTCGTCAGTATTAAAACATCAGTGTGTGTCCGTGTGTGTGTGTGTGTGTGTGTGTGTGCGCTGTTCTCTGCAGGGAGATTAGGTTCCGTAAGCGAGCCCAGTCAGCTGACGATGAGGGCAGCATGGAGCTGGCAGAGTCCCTCCAGCATCTCACCCTGTCCGAGTTCCTCAAAGAGTATGTGGAGGGGGGTCGGGCCCCGTTCGACTGTTCTAGCACCCGATCTGAAAGACACTAACACTTAACGGAAACTTACAGCACGTCCGGCAACAACTACAACCTCCTTTGTTGTTTTCCCCCCTTTTGTTATTGAGCGGTCTCATCTCCTGTCCTTGTTTTGACTCCTTTCTTCCCCTTGTAGATTTCCTCTCATCTGCTCTCATCTCCCTTTCCTTGTTCCCTCGACGCTCCTTGCCTCCTCTCTTTGCGCCATTACGTCTCCTGTCCTCTTCTTCTGCTTCTTACTCATCTTCTCCTTTCCTTTTTTTCCTTTACTCTCCTTTCATCCTCTCTTTTCTTCCTCTTGTCTCATCTCCTTTCCTTGTTCCTCGTCTACTCCTTTCCTTGTGACCTCTACTGTCCTTGCCTGCCTCTTGTCTCCTTCTCTCATCTAGTCTCCTCTTCTCTCTCTCCTTTCCTAACCTCCTGTCCTCTCCTTGTTCCCTCTCCTCTCCTTTCCTTGTTTCTATTGCTCCCCTTGCCTCCTCTCCTTTCTTCCTCTTGTCTCATCTCCTTTCCTAACCACCTCTCCTTTCCTCATTCCTCCTTTTCTACTTTCCTTGTCTCCTATACTGTCCTTACCTCCTCTCCTCCTCTTCTCCTTTCCTTTTTTCCTTTACTTTCCTTTCATCCTCTCTTTTCTTCCTCTTGTCTCGTCTCCTTTCCTAACCACCTCTCCTTTCCTCGTTCCTCCTCTACTACTGTCCTTGCCTCCTCTCCTCTCCTTCCCTCATCTAGTCTCCTCTTCTCTCTCTCCTCTCCTTTCCTTGTTTCTATTGCTCCCCTTGCCTCCTCTCCTCTCTTCCTCTTGCCCCCTCTCCTTTCTTTCTCTTGTCTCATCTCCTTTCCTAACCACCTCTCCTTTCCTCGTTCCTCCTCTTCTACTTTCCTTGTCTCCTATACTGTCCTTACCTCCTCTCCTCTCCTTCCCTCATCTAGTCTCCTCTTCTCTCTCTCCTCTCCTTTCCTTGTTTCTATTGCTCCCCTTGCCTCCTCTCCTTTCTTCCTCTTGCCTCATCTTCTTTCCTAACCACCTCTCCTTTCCTCATTCCTCCTCTCCCTTGTCTCCTATACTGTCCTTATCTCCTTCCTCTCCATCTCTCATCTAGTCTCACTCAGTTCTGCGTCTGATCTCAAGCTTTCCTAACCTCCATCCGTGACTCACTTAGTCCTTGTTTGTCAACTCTCCTTCCCTCCTCTCCTCTCTCCCCTCCTGTCTATTTACTATATATCTGGATGAGGTCGTGAACCCGTTATATGCTCCTGTTCTGTAAGCATATAAGAACTCAGCTGCACGTTGGACCCTCTGCCCGCCGTATTTGCTTCCGTCGTCCTGTAGACTCGGCAAACACAAGGCCGAGATGGCGTAACGCACGTCTGCAGACTAACAATGATTTTTCTTTTCTCGTAAGTTCTCAGACACAACCGCGAGGCGACAAATTGCGCTGACAAGTGTTTCGATTTCCCCCTCAGGATCGAAGAGGAGGAGCTGGACAAGTACAACATCCCGACGAAGGTGGAGTCAGAGAAGTACAAAGTCATTCGCACCTTCAGTTTCCTCAAGAGCAGGATGTCCAGCACGCGCAACAAGACCAAGGTAAACCACAAGCGGTGCACAGAATCTGATTTGTTTTGACTCTTAAAGCTGATAGGAGTGTTTATGGTGGTAGATAAAGTAGAGGCCAGTGTCCCAGGTCGGGACTCAGGTACGCAGTGTGTGACTTCCTGCTCTGTGGGAGACACGGCCAGGAAATGTTTCTGGGAATGACTCAAGGTCAGAGTGACAGACCAAACATGGTGTCCGGCCTCTTTCCTCTTAATGATTAATCCTCTGTTGTGTGGCCCTCCCCGACCTGCATCTGCTGTTTATGCTACGCTCCATTTCCTCGTCAGTGGACTTTTTTTTTCCTATCCTACGGTCCGGACAGATAAAGGCGGGGGATTCCTTTCCCGGCTCGCATATTTATTTACACCTGGGAATAGAAACTTTGACAAAGATCCTCAGAAAACATGATCTGAGCTGCAGTCGTCGGTCACATTTTTGAGTCTCGTCCGTCTTCATGGCCTCTGTGTTTACATCTATGTCTCTGGCCTGGTTTTCCAAGGGGAAGGGGAAGGACAGGGACGCCAAGGACAGGCCGCTGAATGGACATCGGTTCAACACGGGCGCCTGTTTAGGCCCGACCGTGTGCGTGGTGTGTAACAAACCGGCATCTGGAAAGGACCTGCTGCACTGCTCCGGTAAGTAAAACTCCAGTGGTGGAAGGTAACTGAGTAGAATCAATCAGTCATGTGCTGCACAAATGTGTGTTTTCTTTTCCACTATTGACCAACTTCTAAAGGAGCTCTGTGTTACAATTTGTAGCAGTTTACATGTATTCATTTCTTGGATTTCTTTGTGAAGGACTCGGGTCAGATCTCCCGTGACAGTCCAGTCGATGTGACTTTATGCACGTTCTCGAGTGCGTCATCTCGGCGCCTCTCTCCGCTCCGCTGACAGACAGCGACAGTAGCGAACGTTAGTTTAAAAAAATGGGGTCAGCTAACATAAACTAACAACAGGAAGTCAACAAAAGACAGAAGTTCCACAGCTCCCCTTTAAGATTTTTTGAAAACAAATCACACGAAGAGCTCAGAAAATGTGATGTTTTGCAATAAATGCAGTAATCAAACAGACGATTGACAGAAAATCGATCGCGATGTGTTTAATTTTCAGCCATTTGTCATCTAATGTCATGTCATGCTTTTCAGCTTGACTTTTGTTTTGACGAAATTGCACTGTGAAAGTGTCACTTCATGGTGAAAATAATCATTTTCATAACTCAACCTCAACCAACAACAGCAGTAAAATCCTGTTTTTACATCAATACAGTAATGTATTGTACTTTTACTTAGTTGTATAAGTACTTTTACATTACGTAGTGTACATAAACTTAAAAAAATGTCTTTTTTTCCCAGGTTGCACTGCTATCGTCCATAAGGGCTGTAAGGATTCTCTGCCTCCATGTTTGAAAGTGAGTGTTCTCTTGAAATATTGGGGGAAAAATGGTTTCAGCTGAGGTTGTCAAAAGTATAGATTTTTTGTTTGTTGTCGCTTTTTGGATACATGAAGAAAAAAAAAAGATCAGTAATCAGATTTTCAACATAAGACTGGCCAGATATTCAGTTTTTTAGACCTGATATGTGTTTAGTGACCTGTACCAGCATCTTGCGAAGGTTGTTTATTAAAAAATCATATTTTACGTGTCTAGGAACGTTTTTCTTAACTTTTTTTGTACCAGTATTGTATCAAAGGTAAAAATTCTGTTCTCGTGACGACCTTCGTTCGAGCCACTTCATCCTGCTGGAGCCTGTCCTTGTGTCGCCTGTTTATATTCTGAAACCAGCCTCTCTCATTTGTATTACTTAGAAACTTCAGGATAAGTATGCGGTCACCATGGTGAAGAACAGGACGGCATCCCTCCCACAGAGTGAGTTTACAGCACGAGGGGTCGACGCCTCGACGGCTTTTAGCCGCGCTGTGTGTGTGAAACATCCTGTTGTGCTGCGAGTGATTAATATTAATTCTCTTTGCTTCTCTCACAAAGACTTCACGGTGAGAGACAGTCCTGCTCCTCAGTGTGTCGTCCCCAGCTCGGCCTCGCTACCCGTCATGGCCCCCAAGGAGAGGAAGGACACGGCGACACAGTCGAGCCTTCTCTCGGGGAGTTCCCCCAACAGCGACAGGTCGTACAGACTTTATAAATCACATATTAAGATGTGGGGGGAAAAAATGGGGGTAATGATGTTTATCCACGTTGTTCTCTGCGTAACAGTCGACTCAGTGAGAGTTCAGAGACGGAGTCTGATGCCTCGAAGGTGAACAGCCGATCAGAGGAGCTCCTGCCGACTCCGGTGTCGTCCACCTCCACCGACTCCTCCTTTGGAGAAGGTAGGAGATGAATAAGGCTCATTTTCTGATATTTACATGGATTTCATGTCCACACGCATCCAAATGTCAAAGTGTTTCCCGCTCAATTCTCACTAATTTAGCCAGGCACAAGGTCCTTTTGCAACCAGCGCAGCTCAGAATCGTCACATAACAGGAACAAAAGCAAAAAGCTGAGAATGCATCACAGTCTCCCCTAAGTACTTTTACTAAATACTTACTGTGTTAGAATTAAAGCCACGTTATTCTGGAATATTCAAAGTGAGTTTTTCTTGCATTGGGAAAAAAAACGGGCGTCTGATTTTACCACCAGCACTTAAACGCACCACAAGGACCTTTAAACTGGTTCTGAAACGAGTTAGACAAGTCGTAAAATCAAAACTATTTTTATGGAGCGCCGAGAGTGAATCGAGGAGTCTCACGTCCCGAGGGAAGGAGCTGCTCTGTTAGTCATCATCATCATCATCATCATCATCATCATCAATCTTTTTGTGAAAAGTTGGCAGCCAGAATCAACAAAACATATAAACGTAGCAGCTTTAAGTTCAACATGCATCCGTGGATGGAAGGTTGTATAGTGAGTCACATGAATGTAACATATATATTTATATGAACAGGAAGCTTTGAAATGCTAATTTCAATAGATTTCATCTTGAGTTAGAAATATAAATGTAGAATACGGACATTTATTGAAGCCGGGTGTTTGTAAAATGTGTTGAAATTGGTTCGTATTTGCTCAAGAAGTCACAAATCATTCATACTCATTGACTCTAATTTCCCTCTTTATAATTAGCTCCAGGGATGAAGACGTAAACTGTGAAAGTCTCTTCCCAGTAAATGTTATGAACACGGATTAATAAATCCTCTCTCTCCCTCTCTGCAGACTGCGTGGACGCGTTTATCCACAGCGACATGTCGGCGGACGCCGTGGACTACGAGGCCGAGTCGTGGAGTCTGACGGTCGAGCACAAGTTCTGCAAGAAGCAGGACAAACGAGCTGTCAAGAGGCAGGACGTGATCTACGGTAAGCAGATGTCAGCGCTGGGAAAGGAAAAACCACTCCGCCACATATTTAACTGTCGCAAATGGCTCCGGTTGAGTCACACGAGAGATTTATGTTTTCACGTTTGAACCTCCGACGCAGAGCTGATGCAGACGGAGCTCCACCACCTCCAGACGCTGCACATCATGGCCGAGGTCTTCCGGCGGGGCATGAAGGAGGAGGTGCAGCTGGACACGGAGGCGGTGGAGCGGGTCTTCCCCTGCCTGGACCAGCTGCTCCTCTTCCACCACGCCTTCTTCGCCGCCATGAAGGAGCGGCGGCACGGCTCGGCCCGGCCGCAGGGGCACAGGAACTACCTCATCCAGCGGATAGGAGACGTCTTGCTCCAGCAGGTGAGCTGGAGGTCTTTCTGGGACGACTTCTTGCTCAGCTGTAACAGATGGAAGACCAGTGAATCACTGTATGTGTGTGTGTGTGTGTTTCTCCGCAGTTTTCAGACGAGAATAAAGAAAAAATGAAGCAGGTGTACGGAGATTTCTGCAGTCGTCACAACGAAGCGGTCAGCTTCTTCAAGGAGCTCCAGCAGCACAACAAGAGGTTTCAGACCTTCATTAAGGTACCTCACCTGAGCATCTCTTTTATAAATGCATCCTGCCGTCAACCGAACGAGAACGAACACTCCAATAACTCTGGACGCTTTCCTTTTTCAAGCAACAAGGTAATAACTCTCTGGTGAGACGGAGGGAGATCCCAGAGTGCATCTTGCTGGTGACCCAGAGGATCACAAAGTACCCGGTGCTGCTGGAGAGGATCCTGCAGTACACTCAGGGTCAGTCCTCTGCTGCCCTCTGCTGGCTGCACCCTCACATGGTCATAGAGATAATAATAATAATGATAATAATAAAGCTTATCTGTCTCCTTCTCGGCTCCTCAGAGGAGACGGAGGAGCACGCCGACCTCTCCAAAGCGCTGGCTCAGATCCGAGAGGTGATCGCCGCCGTGGACCTGAGCGTCAGCGAGTACGAGCGGCAGCAGAGGCTGCAGGAGGTGTGGAGCCGCATGGAGAACCGCAGCTCGGCCAAGCTGAAGAACGGCCACACCTTCCGCAAGCAGGACATGATGGGGCCGGGCCAGACGCTCAAGCACCAGGGCCTGCTGCTGTGGAAGACGGCCACCGGTCGGCTGAAGGGTGAGTTAAACTCACTGTTTTTTTCAATCTACATGTTATTATCGCATCATTTTAACACGTTTTTCTGCTTCTCCTCGATTTCCGTAGACGTGCTGGCGCTCCTTCTCACAGATACTCTCATCTTCCTGCAAGAAAAAGACCAGAAATATACGTTTGCAACCGTGGTAGGCGCACATTAATCACAGTTATAATGAATCCTCGTCTGCAGATGTTACACCTTATTACCTGTTCTGTTCTTATCGCTTCATGTTGTACATTTATTCCTTCGCACTTTTTGACGCTCCTCAGGATCAGAAGCCTCCGGTCATCGCCCTGCAGAAGTTAATAGTGCGAGAGGTGGCCAACGAGGAGAGAGGGATGTTTCTCATCAGCGCGTCGGCCGCCGGGCCGGAAATGTACGAGGTTCACACGTCGTCCAAAGAGGAGCGGAACACCTGGATGAGGCTCATCAGAGAGGCCGTAGAGAGGTGTGTACTAGTCTGTGTTATATGAACATAAATGAGCGTATAAATCGAGGAGGAGGAGGATATTTTACTGTTTTCTCTGCTCAGCTGTCCCGAGGAGGAAGAGGAATACACCAGCGAGTCCGAAGAGGAGAAGCGAGCTGCCGAGGCTCGCATCCAGAAGATCCACAAGCTCCAAGGTGCGTCATTTATCTGCTATTCTTTTCCTCACGGCTTTGAATATTCGCCTCTCTGTTCGGAGTGAACAATTTACATAATCCGCGAACCCGGTGCACTTGTGTTCACAGAGAGTCTGCTGCTCCGGGACCAGCAGATCTGCTCCAGCCTGGAGGAGAAGCTGCAGGTCTACGCGGCGCTCTCCGCTCTGAGCGGGCGGCCGGACGCCTCGCCGGTCGAGCCGCGGCTGCTCGTCCAGCCGCACTCGGAGGAGCCGCCGCAGGCGACCGCGCTGCTGGCCGCCGCTCTGCAAGAGGGTGAGACGAACACACACAGTCGTACAGAGATGTGTTTGTGTTTTTTTGTATTTTTGAACACATCGAACAAAACGTGAGAAAAGAATTAGACACTCACAGTTGCAAGATTTTGTGCATAAAACTGTAGTTATCTTAATAAAAGGTCAGTTTTTTTCCTATAGTCATTACAGATTTACATCATGGATAGTCAGATTTTTTTAAGGTATATGGTGACAAACAAGGCCGTAACTACCACTGAGGACAGAGCAGATCGTGCGGGACAGGAAGTTGTGCGCAGTAACAAAATAAAATATCCGGTTCATTTTCAAAATAATAATAAGAGATAATTTTCTGTGATAACTTGCCCATTTTGAGTTACTTGCCCTTTACTTCATGAGTCACCATAATGCTCCTTTAAAAAAGCCTCAGAATGCCCCATTTTTACCTCAAATTTTCAAAAGCTCCGCGCCACCCTCAAGGTGTTCTAGCTAATATTTTAAGATTTCTTAAAAGAGCAGGAACTATAAAAGGAAGAGACCATGCCAGAACTGTATACGTTTTAAAAGTCTGATGTTTAAAGCATGATAACTGAAGTATTGTGCAAGATTATAATAGAAATGTGTTCAAAAGCTGGCTTCCCTTAACAAGAGTGAACAGATTAGGCACCGTCATCAACATAAAAGTGTTCACAACGCAGCCTAGTGTCTGTTTTAAATAGGGAGGGAGACCTGCACCATCTTAAAATGGACTATTTGCAAATCATTTAGGATGAGGGTGATGTCCTCTGATAAGAAACAAAACAAATGAACCTATTCAAAAGTCATGATGTTGTTGTTTTTGCTCCTTAAGACTCCGAAAATAGCTTCTAGTTCTGACTCATGACCTCAGTATTTTTTGGGTGGCTGGTGACAAAAGAACAATCACCTTCTACCGCACTGCCTCCTGTATTTGTTTTGTCCCTGAGCGGATGCCACAAAATATTCCAGACAGAATTCTTGCTCTTATATTTAATCGTTGTAATTGTTTTAATTAATCATCACACTAAGTTTCACACGTCTGTGTTTGTTTCCCAGCTGAGAACCTGAAAGCCGCGCTGTCGTCCAAGGCCTGCTCCCCGTCGAGCCACAGCTCGGACTCGGACACAGACTCTGTGTTTCCCCTCAGCCCTTCCACGCCACTACAGCCCCCCTCGGACTCTGAGAGCTCACCCGAAACCCCTGAAGCCGCGAAGGGGAGCTGGAACGACGCCTTTGCGCTCGAGTCCCCGACTTCGTCTCAAAAATTGGACGCGGACGACATCGACTTCAAGGTACGGCACAATTTCTGTTATATACAATCTATTCGGCTTCATGAGCCCGCGATATAAATAAAGACTGTGAATTAATAGGTGTTTTTGAGTTAAATATTGATGCAGCAGTGTGATGTAATGTCTTTGCCATCACTGCGGTGGCGATGGTGGAGGTATTACAGGTCATTACCGCCTCTCGCAGGCTGCATCTGCACGCCGCCTCTTTCCATTTCTTCCGCAGATGTGTGGCTCGAGATTGCCAACAGTTGTTTTAATAATTCAGCGCAGCCTATTAGAATTACATTCCAGTCTTAATGCGATGAATCATTGATAAGCTCATAATAAAAGGAAGAGGTCCATTTAGCTCCCGATGGTATTGCGCCATTAAAAATGGATATGGAGACTTATTCCAATTACCGCGCCACAGTTGTGCCACCGTTTGCAGCTTTTTGTGACCTGTGAGGTAAATGACTGTACTTTTTTTCCTGTGGACTGCAATGTGATCATTTAAGCCTTAAAACAGCGTGGTAGCGCAGCACGTGGCCTCAAGGGGTCGCAAATGTCTCACGGATGCAGCTTCAGGGAACTATTTTGACTTTCCCTGCGAGCAGACGGTAAACTGTAACTCATAATGTAGCAGGATATTTACAGGAAATGCTGAAAATCGTGCTGTAAAAAACAAAAGAAGCTTGTTTATCTGCATGTTGTGTGTGATTCTGTCCACCAACAGGTCGCTCAGAGTGTCCAGAGCCTGACCCAGTTACTCTACAGTCTGCAGGTGAGTGCCTTTTTTATGAATGGTCACGACCACCTCTCCAAGCCCGCGTCTGCCGCGGAGGTTTGTGTTTGTCAGGTCCGTACGTCAGGTCCGTATCGGCCCGTTTGCGATCGGATAGCCTCAAGATAAGACGAGATGAGATGTACGTTCATTGATCCCCCGTGGGAGAAATTAAATCTGACACAGCAACACAGTGGAGCCAACAGTGTGCAAACAATTACAAAAAGCAGCAACGCAAAGTAGGAAGTTGACTTAAAAGAAAAATGGATTGATATAAAAATATACTCAGATTAGATAGAATACAATAGAAGAGATGGATCTGTGTGCTTATTGGCTACAAAAATGCAAATGAAAGATTTGGATATCAATATCTTATCATGCTCAGTACTCAATTATGATTTCAAAAGTAACTGTAAGTAGATTAAATATGACTAAATAAGGGTAATTTGAGTAGCTGTAATTAGTTACTTCTACCCCGGATTATTTTATACAGCTTCTTTTATCCTCCTCATCTGTTCTGAGATCTGATCAGCATTTCAGCAAACAAACAAACAAACAAGCCTCTTCCTCTCTCTGGGAACATGTAAGGCTTTAGTGTACCTGCACACTCGTTTGAAACCAAAGGAAGCGAGCTGCACGGGTGAGACATGTGAGGGTCTCTTGTTTCACTGTGCACACACACACACACACACACAGCTAAGTCTTTGGTATAAAATGTAAATTCCTCTGCAGGGAGAACATGTGTGTGTGTGTGTGTGTGTGTGTGTGTGTGTGTGTGTGTGTGTGTATTTGCATGACCTCACCCGTGCGAGTTCATTGCTTTGATCACAATGATATTTTCATATTCAAAGTTGTTGTGCATGAACCCGAAACCCGCAGTTCCCCCTGTGGCGGCGGCATCATTTCACCTCGCGAAGAAACGCTGTCGCCTACACACATCATTTCCGTCTCGTTTTGCGATTCAAATCGCCTCCTCCTTCTGCACGTCGCTAGTGGTTAAAGTGGTTTTTTCTCGTCGTGTGCCAGGCGGCGGTGACCATCCAGGACAGCTGCCACGAGGTCCAGAGGCTCCTCCTCCGGGAGAGCGGCCGCCCGTCGCCCCGCGCCCAGCGCCCGCACCTCCCGAGCATCCGGGGCAGCACCCTGCAGGAGCAGGAGAAGCAGCGCAACCTGGAGAAGCGCAAGGAGGAGGTGGCGGCGGCCCAGCGGCTCCGGGAGCGGCTGCGCCAGGAGAGGGAGCGCTGGGAGCGCGAGTGCCAGGCCAGGGAGAGCCAGCAGGGGGAGCAGGAGAGCTGGCTGGAGGAGCGGGAGCGGCAGTGCCACCTGGAGGCCGAGAGGCTGCGGCGCGAGCGGGAGGAGCTGGACGAGCAGCTGGAGGAGTACCAGCAGGGCCTGGAGCGGCTCCGGGAGGGCCAGAGGAGCGTGGAGAAGGAGCGCGAGCGGCTGGAGAGCCAGCAGCAGCTGCTGGAGGCCTGCAGGCACGGCCGGCAGAGGAGCCTGCCCGCCGTCATCCCACACATGGTCATCCCTCTGGACGGGCAGCAGGTAGGGGAGGCGCACGACTTTAACTTCCGTTCACACACGAAGCGGAAACACGCAGATAATTCCGGGCGGTTTGGCCTCTCATTTACATGAAAACCCCGTTTTTATCACAGAAAACGATTATTTCTAAAAACTCCGGCCAAAGTGGAAAATTTGGAAAACTCCGGTTATGTGTTGTCGTGTCAACTGGGAGAAACGGGGTTTTAGGTTCTCACGCTCATTAGGCTATACACCAGAAAATGCTTAACGTCATGTGAGCGTTGTTTTGAAAGGAACAGGAAGTCGCTCGTGTTATTCGTTGTTGTTGATTCTGAGGATTCTGATTGGCTTGCATGGCTTTATCCTTCTCCCTACACTGCCGCCCAGAGGTTTGGCAGAGTTATAATGGCGCTCGACGGCATTGATGTAAATGACAACTTTTTTGAAAACGATGTTGTGTGCACGATGTTATTTTTGAAAACGGAGGGGGGAAATATCCGTTTCTCTAAACGCCCTGCTACGTATAAACGTGGGCTGAGACGTTTGAGGCCCCGTCCAGACGTACCAAAACGATCTTTATTTTTATCCGTCTTCCTTGGCATCGTTTCAAGAATATTTGCGTCCACAGGATCCACTGTAAACGACTCAACACGCTGTAGTTCATACGCCGGGCCTATAGGTGGCGCTGGAAATTCACCAGAAGAAGAGACGGAGCATGCACATAAAGCTTTAGCGCTGTAAACAAATAGAGAGCTAGAAGGAGAAACCGAACACAACAAGAAGAAGGCAAGAATAGCTAGTCGGTGGTCCATAATCCTTTTTTTTGCTCAGCGTTGTGGCAGAGGAGCAGAATATGTTGCCCTAGTAACCCTGATAGGCTCAATATCGTCTGCAGCATGAACACGAGCGTGTAGTCCGGTGGGGCGATGACGCCATCGTATCGAAAAGTATAGCGGATTCACCGTCCACATGATAAACGGAGGGGCTGCGTTTTCGAATCTCTCCACCCTGAGACCCGTTTTCAAGAAGAAAAGTGTGTTTACAGGCGCCGCGTTACAGGATCCGTGTGGACGGTCGGCCAAAACGATGCAAAACATGTGCGTTTACACAAAACAGCGTTTTCGTCTGGACGGAGTCAGAGGCTCAGTAATCCCCCCGACTAAATCTCTTGACCCCGGCGCGAGCGTGAGGCAAAAATGAAGTGTTTACGGAGTATTTCTCGGCTTAACGAGGAGCTTTTTCTCAGCCTGAGTTACGCCGGTCGACTCATTTACACAGAGCGGCTCAATCCCCCTCTTGATGTACAACCTACGATAATGAGAGCAATTTCGGCATCATTTGTCTTAGCGCTCGGGCAGCTCCGCTCACCAATAAACATCGCCGTGATTGATGATAATTAAACCGTTGCAAATAAAAGCACCGACAAAATAATTAAAACCAGAGGCACGCCGGCCCGAGGAACCAATCAATCGTGTCCGAAAGGACTTAAATTATCAACACTTTGTTTGAAAAGCGCTACAGTGAAATGTCCCCCGCAGCTGGAAGGCGCGGAGGATAAAGGCCGCGCTGTTCTCCGTGCCCTTTAAGACTCAATGTACCTCACAAGCACAAGCAGCAGTGGTGAAGCTCAGATAGCGTATACGTCGCTGTGAGCCTCAGCTGGGCTCGGCTCAGTTCAGCAGGTGCGAATGTTCAAAAGGCGCACACAGGGAGCACTCGAACGGACAGACAAATGAGCAGACTCGCGTTACAATATTCCCTCTCTCCCTCGTTAATTTACACGCCACCTTGGGCCTCTTACAGGCCAGACGTGATGAGGCCGTCCCGCCTCTTTGTGGACCTTTATTTATTTCCGTTCATCTATTTCCAGTCGGTGGAGGCCGCGTTAACAGCAGCGGGGCCGACAGAGGCGTGCGGAGGCAGCGTCGGCCCTAATGTTCCCGTGCTAATGCTTTAGCCAGAGGCAGCGGTTCACAGGGTCAGAGACCGATCGAATGACACACACACACACACACACACACACACCGGCTCTCAGGTCGTTTCTAATTAGCTGCGTTGCCTCGGCTCAGCGGAGGAAAGGAGGCCATGTTGAAGTGAAGATGGGACGGGAGGGGGGGGTGGTGGTTAGAGAGCAGGAGGAGCCTTAAGCGAGCTGCAGCCCTGAGAGCTTCCACCGTACAGTGAAGGGTCACTCAACAACAAAACGTTTCTTTTCCATGGACTCATATTCATCCAAAGAGTTCTACCTACGAATGCTGTAATGTTTTCAGTGCTTTGAGCACCACAAAAACATTGTAAAGTGTTTTGTTTTGTTTTGTTTTTCAGATATAGCCTCGACATAACTCAGGAGGACACACAGAACACACTGTGAATATTTTTTTAATGGAAACTAGGGCTGCCACGATATCAGATTTTCACTACATCTTTATTGTGGCCAAACAGATATAACGATATTATCGCGATACTTTGACATAAAGAAATGAAATGAAAACACTCGCAATCCAATGTATCTTTAACTTTATTTGTTTGTGTATTTTGTCTCTTTTGTTTTTGGCAAATAAATTACTCTCAAAATACGAGATTAGGGAGGAGGAGAGAGTTTGTAACCATAACTGTAAAAAATGGTTTTAGCGATTATCGTGAATATCGCGATACTGCAACGCCCCAGATGGGTTGCTGCTTTCCACTGAAGACGATACTTATAAAACACGAGTGAAACTCCACCCAAAGCCATTGCATCTCGAGACATAAATCAGGAGGACACACAGAACACTGTAAATACATTTTTAATGGAACCTAGGGCTGCCACGATATCAGATTTTCACTACGTCTTTATTGTGGCCAAACAGATATAACGATATTATCGCGATACTTTGACACAAAGAAATGAAATGAAAACGAAAAAATGAAAATGCTAGCAATCAAATGTATCTTTAACTTTATTTGTTTGTGTATTTTGTCTCTTTTGTTTTTGGCAAATAAATTACTCTCAAAATACGAGATTAGGGAGGAGGAGAGAGTTTGTAACCATAACTGTAAAAAATGGTTATCGCGATTATCGTGAATATCGCGATACTGCAACACCCCAGATGGGTTGCTGCTTTCCACTGAAGACAATACTTATAAAACACAAGTGAAACTCCACTCAAAGCCATTGTATTTCGAGGAGGCTGAGATGTCAGAGACAGATATCACAAAAATTTGGACGAATAAAACCAAAAATTTAAGAAATCGTGAAATCCGATTACCTCAAAATTACCAAGTACAGTAGACTATTACATTTATTTATTTGTACGAGCTGAAAAGCTTTAACAACTTTGAATTATTAGTCTACTTACTGACTTTTTTAAACTAAGCCAATGTTTTTATCTTTGACCGTGACATTTGCTTTCCCTCCCTCAGGACTCGGCGCCGGCTCAGTCCAGAGACCACGCCGGCAACGGCTCCGTGTTCGTGAACGAGGCCGCGCTCGCCGGCACCAGCGTCAACAACCGTCACGTCCACCACAAGAAGAACGACCCCAGCGCGCACAATTGCCTCAACACCCTGCTGGCGAGATCCAACAGCAGACAGAGCCCCATGGCGAAGACTCCCCACGGTCCTCAGTCAGACGCCCAGGGGTGGGTGACGGGGACAGGTTACCTCTACAGCCCTGCAGGGAGGCTGGAGCTGCAGCACACGCCCAGCGGTGAGAATTACTGTGTTTGTCTGTCTAAAGCTGTAACTTATAATTATTGTATTACCAGTTAATCTGCTGATTATACTCTCGATAAGTCGCCTGTTGCAGTGTCCTGAAGTGCAACGTGACATCTTCGGATTTCTTGTTTTGTCCAACGGTAACGTCAAAACCCAACGATTCAACCGGCCAAATCTGCTTAGCCATGATTAAAGATAACTAGATTTAGTATTTAGTAGATGCCAGCCACCTTTTTCTATCAAGATCCTTGCTTTACTCCCTGGAGAAAATAATGAAAATGTTGAAAAACACCCTATTTTACAATCTTAAAGACAGTGAGAAAAATTAATCCTGGATCTGTCCCTTCATCCGGATCAGCACCAAAATTTAATAGGGTCTATTCTGGGCCGAGACTCATCCTCCGTCCAAGTTTCGTGGAAATCTGATCAGCGGTTTTTGTGTAATCCGGCCTACAAACCAACAAACCATGAAAACATAACCTCCTTGGTGGAGCTAATTAGCGAATCCTCAGGCAAGAGGCCAGAATTCTAGAAAATATTTGCTGTTTTTCCTCGAAAAATCAATAAACAATCATCTCTGTGTCAGTTAACTAATTGTCGCGGCTCAAGTGTCGACACATTTCTGTGAAGACAATAACTTTTACAGCAATTAAAGGTAGAGACAACGGCTACACAGAAGCGATGAGAACCAAAAGTGATTAGCATTTTAAATTAATGAGGAAAAACATTATTTTCTTAACTGTTTTTTTTTTTTTTATGCTATCAGGTACCATCTGTTAAGGGAAGTCATTTGGCATAGAAAGAAAAAAAAATCACTAATGAAAGCATCAAGTAGCTCAATGACTGATTTTCATTAGTGGTTATGTTTAATATCCTGCGTCTTAGCGCTAATCGCCCGTTATTACGCAGCTCAAGTGCCTCTCGTATTGGACGGCAGCGCAGCCGTTATCGTCCCGTCTCTGCTGCTCAGCGCGAAAATGAAAAAGTCTGCTTCCTGTGAGAACGTAAACAAACCCCCTCCGCCTGCACTGGTTTCACCCGTGTGTGTGAGAGTGTACTGTACACACACACACACACACACACACACACACACGCAGATCTCTCAAGGCTGTATCCTGGGTGACGCCTCGTCCGTCCTTCCTCTCAGTTAATCAGTGTCTCCTGACAAAGAAACCCCCCCCCCCCCTCCCTCCCTCCGTCCTCCACCTACCATCTCCACCTGCAGCGGCGGGCCAGCCGGGGCCCTCACCTGCCAAAGGAAAAGAAAATCAATGGTTCCTCTATCTATCGACTGGCAGGGCAGACAACGGCATGTGAATCACAGTTCACAGGCGATGGCTGACTGATTGGGACATCGATCTGAAAAAAATCTTTATAAAACTCATTACAGCGTGACTTGTCATCGCATCAGGCGAGGAGGGAGGGAGGGGAGGGAGGGAGTGGTGGTGCGAGGAGGGAAATGAGAGATGCGGACACGTATTAATCTAAGTTTCACTCGCGAGGTGTCAGCCACATTCTCACGTTTGCCTATCCCCGTTCCTAATCCATTCTCGCGCCGGTTCATTGTCATATCTGTGGCAGGCAGGCGGAGGGGGGAGGAAATTACAGGTTACACGTGTCCCGTCCCTCGGCTGAGAGTATCTGGTGTTGTTTACCCGCCGCAGACGGCAGAGCGATCTCTTCCACATTGATCAGCTTATTAACCTTTCCTCGTTATCGAGCACACGCGAGCACCCGGCGAAACCTGAGTCACTTGTTAACAAGCCCGGGGTGGATGCACGTCTACAAAGCGGGGTGTGTTTCAGTTGACATCTAATCCACAACGCGCTCCTCCACCGGATCCCGGGAGGGCCGGCGTCTCCTCCTCCTCCTCCTCCTCTTCTGCTTCTTCCAGCTGCTCCCCATTAGGGGTCGCTACAGCGGATCATCTGTCAAACCCTCACCCAACCTTGCATGGATTTGTGATCCGCATATTTTATTTTATACGGCGGAGGCTCTTAAACGCTGGATATCCTTCCTGATGCAACATTTATCTGGGCTTTGGGGCCGGCCATTTGGAACACAGTGGCTTGTGCAATCCCAGTAGCCCAGCGGGAGGAAACGGGGATTTTCTAAAATTGCATCCAAGTCTCCCTCCCACTTGCGTGTTTTCCTTAAGTCTTAATCCCTCCATCAAGGATACACGGATAGACGCAGGGACACGAGAAACAGAGAGAGGGAATGAGGAAGTATGGGTTAAAGGCTATGTTCACCGAAAAACTATGCTGATGGAAAGAAACAGTGTGCGGCGTTCTCCTAAACAACTGATGTAGATGGCGACATAATCCATGTCTCCAGAAGCCCAAAATTAAAATGTGAAAAGACATTACTTACCCCCTTTTCTAAGCTGGAATCTTCAGTGTAGCTGCTAAGATTAAAGCACAAGCACACTTATATCTGAAGGTAAATATGAAGTTACAGCCAGGAGAAGGTTAGCCTCGCTAAAGACTGGAAACAGGGGGAGACAGCTAGCTCGGCATGCCGATGGAAAGTCACACAACCCATCTGCACGAGCTCCACCACACTTCAAAGATCTAAATATTTTCTTTCAAATCTATTTTCTGGATGGATTGCGGCAGACGTGCTGCAAAACTGTTTCGCTGTGAATCTCCAGAAATGTTTTTGTGGATGACGAAACTTCATCTGACGTTGCCATTGGCATGAAGTTGGCTAGATGATGAATGAACTCTCATTTTTCACTTGAGTCTTGCAAGAAAACCATGTGAAGAGAGAAGAAATTAGGAAATGTGAGGTCATTTTCTCTGAAGCATTTCTTTCTTCCTCGTGGCCTTCAGCTGCAAGTCCTCAGTGAAGGCTGCTCTTGTGTAAACTTTAGGATGGCCGACAAGACAAGATGATGGACCACAGCAACTTCAAGTTCAAGCGAGGATCAAGGAAATATCAAAATAAAAGACTGCAGAATAACCCCGTCTCTCGCCCAAAGACCCCTCTTCATGTGGAGATGGAGGAGGTGGAGCTCACTCTCCCTCACAAGCCATGACACTGAATAATGGTCCTCAATCGTCACATAGTTTCTCATCAGATTTAAAATTGCTATACGGAGTCATTTCAGTGTTTTATGTGCAATCTCAGGTTTTTAAGACCTCCTTTTTACGACCTCGTGCCGGATCACGCGCTGCCTTGGCGTGCGCAGGAACCTCGGTATCTCTCTTCTGTCTTCGCGTGCAAAGAAAAAAAAGGAATCTCTTTTGAAATGCAAATTCCGCATTGTTCCGTCAGTCACACGGATCAAACTATGATCTCACTTCTCATCCTCAAGTGAGCAGAGGAAGGTTTTCTTCAGACACACACGCCCCGTACGTGGATTTCCATAAATTGCTCCTGCACAATGTAATCTCGGGGAACCAGTTGGGTGGAATTTTACGAAACGACGACTCATCTGATGAGTCGCATTGTCGCTCACCTTCTCGCACAAAAGGGCCGCGGAAGAGAGCGTCGTGAGAAAGAACAAGAAGAAGAGACGCTGCTCTTTACAGTATGCAGATGAATTCACCACCTGCATGATGCACAAACCTGATCTGTGACTTTTAAACAAAAGCGTCGGCCCGCACAGCGACAACTAAATTATACTAAGGATTGCTCAACATTGAGACGATGAGAGCAGAATGAGTATGAGAAAAAGTTTTTTTGTCGCACCAGAGCAGAAATTTAATAATCATAGAAACGACAGCGAATCATAAATCATCTCATCGAGCACAAAGAATCCCCTGTGTCTATTTGTGTTTGCCAGTTTTATAGTCCTGTCCAGAGGGACGTATTCAAATCCAGAGCGCAGGTGTCACAGCTATTTTTAACACAGCATCCATTGATCCCGGCGACCTACATTTCCACCCCGGACAGACTGGTTCCTGTTCGCCACAGTCGGGTGACCCTGCGAGGCTGAGATAATTAAAAGATAAATATTTAAAAGAATCGCTGACACCAAAAACCAATTCATCTCCTGATAACAAACAGTCTCTGATTGGCTTTTCTCTCATATGACATCAACGTTTGTCGGTGAAATTCAGTTTTGTTCAAATATATGTGAAACTAAGGCTGCACAATTACCGTATTTCACAACTCCAAGCTTAAACGTAGCGTCATACTTTTTATTTTTCTTCCTTCTTATGTTATCATTTATGTCCATCTGCTGTCCGTCCTCCTCCGTGTTGACCTGTCCTCCGCTGTGTGAAGGTGGGGCGTTAAACTCGCGCGCGAGTCGTTCTCTCTGACACTTCCGTTTTTTTGTCAAAATAAGAGTCAGTCGGTCATCTCAGATTACGGTACACCCTTTTCTAACGTTAGCTACTTCTCTTATTTTGACAGAAAACGGAAGTGCCAACTGTTTACTTCTGCAAAAATAATGCAAATCATCGCCCCGGCGGTTATTCGGGTGGGTGTTTTAATACGCAAAAAGGGTGCTGACCCCAGGCGTTTAAAAGAACCAGGCGGCGATTAACTGGTGAAATACGGTAACCAGAATGTTGTTGGAACTGCAGAATGGCTGAGCGAAGAGACACGCAGGCCTTGAAATCCTGTTTTCCAGACGTAAGACGCCGGCAAATGTCACATCATTATGATTTTAATATTCCCACGAATCAGACAAAAACGAGTGAACAGTTGAAGGGGAATCCGACTGAACAGCAGATAAATAAAATAAGATGAAATAGCATAAAGTGCATTTTTATCCTGAGACAGAACATAACATCTGTCCTGTAGCCTTAATACATCATGTTTTGTTGCCGTCTTTACAATAAAACACACGTTCTGTCTTTGTTGTAACATTTTAATAACGCTAAAAAAAAATAAAAAACACCCGTTACTTCGCTTTACTGACGCTCTGAGACAGAGACGGAGCGTTTGCGTCGTCCGACTGCACACTGACGTCTCATCCATCAGGAGGCGGGGCCTGTACGGTGGCTAACAGAGCCGCTCTCACACACTCTTATATAATTAATCAAACAGAGACGCTTTCCTACGGGGACACAATGAGGCAATTTATAGTTCACGCCATCTGTTACCATGACAGCACACCTGCCCTAATGCCAGACACGGCGCCCGGCGTACAGCACACACACACACACACACACACGTTGTACCACTTATAGAAACACGTTAGATCTGCTTTAATTGACTCATAATGTGATTGATTCCTCAAAAAACACTCCCGCGGGTCGTCTGTTTGGCCCGAGCCCTCGCTATCTGGGAGTTTTTTCCTCATCCTTCGTCATTTCCCTCGTCGCTCCTTGCTAACTGTAAAGTGCGAGGAGGCCGACGTCATCGAATCCCGACTGTGACGATCGATCGCGTCGACGAAGACGAACACCTCTAAGTGGAGCGGCTGTGACGGATTGCTGTCGCCCTCCTCGGCCTCGTGCTCGTGGGTCGCGGCGGGCTGAGCCGCGGCAGCTGTGGCTGATCTACGTGCAGTTAGCGATTAGACGAGTGCGCTAAACAATTAGACCGAGCTCATTAAACGAGCGGCTGCACGTCCCGTCCCGGTGATTATTTACCAGCGATTAGTAAATGATGATGTCTCCCTCGTTTATCTCGAGCTGCGTTTCTTCTCTCTCAGACTGCACGAATAAATGTTTTTTTTCCGTGTGTGCCCACTCAGATCACGACAGTCACGGCTACATCGGGGAGTCCTGGCCGTCGACGGCGAGCGGCGCCGACCCCTATCCGGAGCTCCCGCGTCCCGGCGACCCCCAGCTGGACCTGAGCGCTCTGGTTGCCTTGGAGACGGACAGCGGAGGGGAGGAGGGCGGCGAGGAAACCATCGTGTACCTCTGAATGTGTTGATATGTTTCAGACTCTAAAAAGCCGACCCAGCACTTGGAGGAAAAAGAGAAAAGATAAAGACGTTGGTGAAATGCTTCAGAAAGCATTCCTCTCTTTCACAGTCTTGTGTCATGCATGTTTTTTTATATTCTGATTGTTTTTGTGGTCTGTTTTTTTTGTAAAGTGCGTAGTTTCGAGAGAGACACAGATAAAGAAACTGAGACTCCATCTCACATGTGTCATGCACCTTAGCTCGAGGCGCCGCCGGGTCGCTCGACGTCTCTATATTTTCTGTTTTCCATCGGCCGGGTCCCCGCGGATAAACATTTCCCCCCTCTCTCTTCCTCCTCGCCGTCCCTCCCACGCTGCCTTTCCTCTCTCAGGTTCCGCATAACTCGTCCCCCGAGCGCTCCGCTTATTAAATCTACCACAAAAGGAGAAAAAAAGCGGGAGCCCAATATCAGCGAAAACACATCGGGCGGCGTCTCTCCAGCGAGCGATTGTGTCGGAGCGAACTGCCCCTAATTCATTCTTCAGACAGGCTGTTTATGTACAAGCCGAAGCACAAAACATCCGGACTGAAAGATGAGGTGCGACATGTTTTTCAGACGGCCTGTAGCCATCGCTCATTTCTTCTTTATCTACAGCATGTTTCTCTTGTTAAGAGAAATAAGCGCAGATGTTTTTTTAACTGATGACACTCGAGTAGCTGTCAGCGAAGCGGCTGTAAATACTCTCCCTGCAGTTCCACTCATTTAGTGGTAAACACATTTAATATCCTGTTAATCTCTTTTATCATAAAAGTCCCCATTGTTCAGATATTTAAAAGCTTTTACTATGAAGCCGCAAAATCAGGAAATGTTAAGACGGATCCTGAAACAGCTGAAAGTGCACACAGTGACACAGGGTCAGCCGACGTCTGAAAGCACGAACAGGGAAGCTGGAGAGAAACGTTTCAAACCACAGACGTTCAGTTAGAAGCTACAAAATGACGTTGCGCTGAACACACAGAGGCTTTGAAAATGTCTCTCTCTTTGGTTTTCCTGCACAGACACGAGTCGAGTATCGCAACACATGCTTTGGCGTGATGTGGCTGAACTCGACGTGGTAAAAACTGGCAACGGAAACGCAGAAATCAACGTGCAAAGTTGTCAGTGGAAAAGGCCCACTAGCCAACTAGCCTAGCCGTAGATCATGAACGTTGTAATGCGTAATAACACCCGGATATGGCAGCACTGCTCAACCGATTCATTCGATTCATACTCATTTTCAAATTCATTCAACTTTCCTCGAGCTGAGAAAAGCGATTCAAAAATCTTCGATGTCGTCACAGTTTAAAGTTTGAGCGGGAGGTTGTGAGCGAGGCGAACAGGAGAAACACTACTGCACATATCCTGCGGGTCAAATAAACCTCAAAGTGAACCGGTAACCTCGAAACTGCGACCGAAAAGGCACCAGTTTGGGGTCCGGCATCCAGATTAATACAATCCAGGCTGTAGACTCTCGCTTTCTGTCATTACTCGTGCCATCTTTGCTTCATTCAAGTTGTGAGAAGCGGAAGATATCGTTCTGAAATGATCTTCACAAGCACCCAGAACGATTCGACGTTGCCTTATTGATACCGTCTCGCTTAAACTATTACACTTGAATATTCATGTGGTATAATGACGTGCTGTCTCTCGTGGGCATTTGTTTGTGTAAAGAGCCTCCCTGTGCCAACGCTTTAGGTGTCTCTGGATGTTTCCTCACAGACACTAGAAAAAGCTAAAGTGGTTTAAATACTGTTGTCGCTTCCTCGCGGGACAACAAGGCAGCGGCAGTATTTTTGTGATTTTTAGCACCATGTATATATATATAAATGTTTGTGCCTTTTATTTATTTATTATCAAGAGTTGTAATGTTTCTCAGTGCTTTGTGAAGGGTTGTGTTGTACATACATGAACAGGTGTGTGTGTTTTCGTTCCTCCTCCTGCGTGCCGTCTTGATAAAAACGACTTTTATTGAACTTTGAAACGGTCGCTGTGTTTTTTTTCTGGAGGGCTCGGTGAAGGTGTCAGTCCAATAAAGAAAAAAGGAAAAAAATAACGGTTGAAACACAAACACGACGCTCACCTCGGGGTTTATGGCCCCGGTCCGAGTGCGAAGCCGTCTCCGGCGGCGTAAACAGATGTGCGAGCCTGTTTCGGTTGCCAGCAGTGACAGGTGGCGCGCCAGGTGCGTGAATGTCAATGGCTTCCTGTCTTCCTCACAAAGAGCATCATCAGGATCGGATGAGCACAATATGCGGCGTGGGCAATTAGCAGCCGGCGGTAGTCACCCAAAACTTGGGCCTTTTCATTCTGGGAAAATGTCTCGATACACTTTAGCGGTTGTAGGGTTTCCCGCCGATGACAGCCCCCGTCTCTAAAGGCTAAAAATAAAACCAGAGGCGCCTCAGCTGGAGCTCCCAGGCTTTTCCCTGACAGCATTATTCCATACGCTCCACCTGAGTCCCCTTTTTTACACATCAGAGCGGACGCCTGAGATCGACAGGGTCCCGGCTCTTCCCCCACAATGTGCACCTTATTATTTCACAGCGGTGCGATTTTTGCGAACGCCCCCTTCATTCCCTGTCAGTCCCTTTTTTTATTTGCAGCTTATTAAACGTCGCTGTGTAAAAAAAGGTCATTTACAGAGAAATCTCTTAATTCCCACTTATACTAATGTGTGTTCATTTTAATAATTTCACTCAAACTTGATTAGACCTAATTCTTAATTAATCAGCCCTCCACACTGCAGTCTGATGAATGAGGTTACTGAATGAAGTGGATAAAAGGTTCTTATTAACAAGTGGAAGCAGATGCATATTTTTCTCTTTTATGTGGATCATCCTCGTAACCATCTACAGGATAGTTTATCAGTATCGTGCTAATGAACCTACTTTGAACTGACTCAAACACGAGTCATTCTTAATCGTTTTTACAAGATAGAAACTTCTTCGTAACGTCTTCTAGAGGAGTTCCTCAGGGCTCAGTTATCGGACATCTTCTGTTCATTCCCTCCTACCTCAAAATATGGAAAACACAGACTCTGTGATCATAGCTGCGCCGACGACAATCCAATTTAACGTCAGGTTTGACATCCGAGCAGTTAGCATCCCAAAACAAACCGTTTTAAAATGTCCTCTGTCACCACCCAGCTGGCACCGGACGTCAATAGACGTTGGTCTTTGGTTGGATTCAAGTCATGACGTCAGGTGACCAAAACCCAACGTCCATTGACATCTACTTTCAACATCTTTTGACATAGGAATGTTGACGTCAAATGACGTTGATGTTTTGTTGTTTTTATGTTGTGGTGTCTGGCAACCAAAACCCAACGTGTGTCAGACGTCTTGTACTCACACAACTTTGACGTTGAATAATGACCTTTTTGATGACAAAATTCTAATGTCTGGACAACATCTATCAACAACATTGATTTGACTTAAGATAGAGTACATAACTGATATCCAACGTCGGACCAACGTTAAGTTCAGACGTTAACCCGAATTTCATTTTCAACTAAATACTAACGTCTATTCAACGTCGGAGGCGTCTCGATTAGACGTCTCTATGATGTCTAATTGACGTCTAGTGCCAGCTGGGCAGAGTTTTTGTTTCAAACTTTCCAAAACAACATCGACAGAGTGTGAAAACAAAAATTGACCCACAGCTCCCAAAAATGTCAATTTAAATCTAAGTTTCTCTCTTTTCTAAGTGTAATCGCTTCGTTAACTCATTGTTATTTATCGTCTGTGCGAGCAGAGCTCGACGTCTCGCTCCTCTCTGCCTCAGAGCTCCGGTGTTGCTCAGAAACTATTGAAATCGCATCAATAAACCACACTGAAGACAGACCGAGGCCATCGTCTATTCACAGGATTCTGGTACAGTTGCAGAATCATAGAATTTCACAAGGCCAACCCTTTGAATACAGAGAGAATGAAAAGGAAAGCTTTGTGTTGGTCGGCTGTTTTCAAGGCCTCAGCAGCAGTCTGACGTCTCCACCTGATTCACTGTTGTCGATGGAGTTCTTTATTGAAACGATAAAGTGGAATATGTAAACAAACATTATACACTTTCGAACGTACTTTCTCCATCTCCAAGGATTGTTTTTACAATACTCAAGGTCACAAATACATCTCCGACCCGCTTCAGTGGCGTGAACCCTCCAGTCCTCTCAGGTCGTCCGGCTGCTTTTCTTTTCAAGGACTGAAACAGAGTAAACTGAAGCAGTCGTTCAGTTTGTCTGCACCACAAATCTGGACCAAACATCTGGCAGATCTGAGGTCTAACATCCGCTAAATAAATAGTTTTCTGTTTACCGCCGCTTCGCTAAGTGTAACCACACCATAACTTTAATCTCTTTAGCTAATATAGTTTTTTTCCCCTCATATAATAAATTCATTTCACTTTGAGTTTCATCATCTTTCCGATGCTTCCTTGCCTTTCTTTGTCTGATCTTTGAGGAGCATGTCTCTCTCTACCTCTATTAGCCCTTCAAGGATCAATTACACTTAAAATAAAGAACACGCTCTCTTCGAGGACGTGCACAAGGCCGATCAACAGCCCGTTAGCTTTTCTGTGGCTGAGCTGAAACGAACTAATTGTGTTATTCTGTATTCTGTTCCGGCTGCGTTAATGCGAGCAGCCCGTAATTGCTAAAGTCGGACCTGTGCGCCGTGTCGTCAAAACTTTTATTACTTTTTAATGCCACCGAGGGGACGCGGAGGTGTAAAAAACATAAAGAGCGTGACTCAAAGCGACGCCTTCCGTCACGTAACGCGCAGCATCCAAACGATATAAGTTGTCTTTGTGTGGAAGGTTGAGCAGCGAGGCCCTCACGATGTCTGTGCACGTCGCTCGCCTAATGAGTTTCGAAACACTTTGTACGCTTCATCGAGCAGCAGCGGCGTTTTGCCTCGACGTTATGGGCCATACAGTCGCATGTGTAATCAAAATGCTCTTGTGCTTTGTGTGCCTCTGCCTTCCTTTTTGAATTCTGGTTAAAAGAAAAACCCGTCAAAGGCGCCAAACAGCTGTTTGAGCAGGGGAGTGTTTGCGCCGGACAAAGAGAGACGACAGAGGGGTGTCGAAAGAGATGGGAAGAGTGGATTTTAACTAGAAAGCAGGCTCTTTGTACGCGCGTCACGGAGCTGATTCTTTGCGTATACCTGTCTGTTTCGTGTCTGACAGGTGTTTTCACACCAGTTCTGCTCTGATGTAAACGCCAGTCAGCCATCTGGGGTATTTCCAGCCCAGCGGGCAGTCTCTGATGTCACCGCCTGATAACGTTACAAAGGCTTTTCGTTTCCTGATAACTTCGCAAAGTCAGGACAGGTTATTGATTAAGATCCCGTCTTCCAGCTTAAAGTATAAAAGTTAAAAGATCCCCTTTTGACATGTTTTGTATTTGAGACACTATTCTGTGACTTATAATGTGTTTCTGATATGATTTTCCACAAAAAAAGTCCTTAAAATTTAATTTGATCCTTTTCCCCTCATTAAAGATCCTGAATCTACGAATATGCATTTCAATATGCAGTTCAACTGCTTCACAGGTGACGTCTCCTAACAACCCAAGAAAATAAATTCTGTTTAGGTTCAATTTTTACATTTCTTCCTCGTCACAACACTGTGACTATGCTCTGCTCAGGTTTTGGCATAAAAACCACTTGGTAAACTTTAGAGAGTATCATGGTTTGACTCAAAACACCCGGTTTTAGACACCAGAGAAACAGCTGCAGATGGTTTTGACTTCCCGTGTAAAACACCCGGTCTTGGTCGGCTCAAAGACGGACCGAAGATGGTCCAACTTCCCGTGAAAGACGTCTGCTTTTGGTTGTCACAGAAACACCTGGAGATGTCCCCACAGACTCGATCTGCGGTCGCCCATTTTGGCAGCCTTGTTGCTTTGTAATAACGCCACAACCATCCCCTCAACCACCCGATGTGAAAGGCCACTAATCTCGTACTATACCTCTGGTACAAATGTCAACCTTGGACGTATCCTAAGAATCTGTGCATTAGAGGCTTTGAGTATTCACATCACACTCGTGTTAATATTGGACCAGGATTTGGCTTTCAGAGAACCTGTGATGTCACAAATCGTGCTTGTAAGCCCGCCCTTTAAAATGAGATTTTCAGTGAGCGCAGAGAAACTTTTTCACGTTCAGCGGAGGACAAACTCAGCAGATTCAGCGTTCTGCACAGTGAAGCTCAAACATTCAGCTGCAGGAGCAAGAAGAAGAGACGTATTTTTGAGGTGAAGGGAGCTTTAATTTGAAACCGTACAGGCTCCACAACTGCAACAGTGTTAAATACTTAATACCTCCTTAGTGTTTCCCTCCTTCAGGTTCAATAATCAGAAGTAGCCCCTTCCTCATTACACGGCGAAGAAACCCCTCGCTGCAGCAGCAGCAGCAGCAGCAGCGTGTGGTCTCCGTCCGTCCGTCTCCCCTAGTTGCTTTTTAATGACCCCCGCAGAAGGTAACCAATAACGCCGAGGGAAAAGCCGATAAAGGGGAAACGCATTATCGCTGAGTCATCTGCCAGCGTGAAACATGCGTTGCCGAGGCCTTTCCCCGAGAGGGGAGGTGTAATGATTTTTGTAAAAGGCGCACAGAATAAAACCTGCCCGGCCCAAATATAAATAACGGCCGTTAAAGCGTATCCCAGCGCTGAGCGCTTTTTATGAGAAACCTGAACAATATACAGCACATATACAGGTTATTAGATTTCTCTTGGGGTGAAATACAGCGACAGGCTGGACTCGATATACACACAGACTGCAGCTACGTTTGACTTTCAAGACCAGGTTTTTCTTTCTTCTTCCTCTGAGTTAAATATTTCAGGGCTAATTTAACAACGACAACATCTCCAACATGTCTGTGCAGCCCCTCCACCACCTCCACCACCTCCAACCCTTCGTGAAGGAATGCTGTGTTCGTATTTGAAGTGACATTTTAAGTGACACATCCTCTGATCTTTACTTTTGACCCCGGATTTAATTGGTCTCGACTCGTCACATCTCCCGCAGCCGGTGTCAAAGCCAAGTGCTTACCCCAAAATAAACGCTAATTACGGCGCTCGCGCGTTAGACAGCTCCGGCGCTGCGGCCTCCTCGGAGCGACGGCACGCAGCCCCGATGCGGCGGCGATGGTTTTAGGCTACAAAAGCAAGAAGGTTACGCCGTTTAAAGACAAACTCCGTTCTGCCCCGGGGTAATTAAAGCTGTCATTTCTCCGCTGATGAGCTAGTTAAAGTACATTTTTTTGTTGGCCCTCAAAATGATATTACGAGTTGGATCCTGCAATAAAACTGCC
Source organism: Lagodon rhomboides (assembly GCA_039737535.1). NCBI lineage: Eukaryota > Metazoa > Chordata > Actinopteri > Spariformes > Sparidae > Lagodon > Lagodon rhomboides. The sequence goes on along the minus strand of CM077800.1, from coordinate 5,729,141 downwards.
AGAAGCGTTTGGCTGGCGTTCCCCTTTTGTCTGCACATGAAGAGGCAGATTAAATGTTAATAAGCCCAAAGCAGGATTTATTAGCTGCAAAAAAAAATAAAAAATGATGTTTTAATTGGGATTTATTTACCTTGGCGGATTTAAGCCGTTTCCTTTTTTTACACGAAGCCAAGTCGGTTATATCAGGGCTCTGGGAAAAAACATCCAGTTACGACCTGGAAGTCGGTTTTATAAGCTGGAAAATGGCAAATATGTTTCTTCCGCGTGACGTAAGCGCAGCGTCAAAAGCCCTGCCAACATTGTTATTATGAGGCTGCTTTCCAAATCTCCAGCAGCCTACATAAGTCCTCCAGGACATAAAAGTGACACAGCAACGTCATCTCTTTTTTTTTTATTATTTAAGCCCGACACTGAGCTCCGAGTAACTTCATACATTCATCATCCAGCCTCAAAGAGCGATGGGAAATTAACAGAAATGCTGATTCTGATGTGCTGAATCCGCTTTCCCAGGCTGAGGTTGAAGGAAGATGATCTCACATGGAGACGGACAAAACACAAACACTGTAAAACACAAATCACATCACGATTGGTGAGGAAATATCTGGTTTTGTCCTCTGGGAATGGTGGAAACAAGCAGTGAACACAGAGTTGAGCTTTTAAAAAGAGGCACCATGTAGGTTTTTAGGACTGTTTTTGCTGAAATAACACCAGAGAGTGGTGAGATCGCACGATACTGCTGCGGTGAAGACCCTCCGAAACACAACAGCGTCAGCGACACGGCATATAACAATAATTTACCGTCCCTGTTATGTGGCGTTTGATCTAGTCCCTCTGCTCGGAGGGTGAGTAACTCCTAGATCCTAGTAGATGCTAAATGCTGCAAGGTGCTCTTTAAATCTCCCATTGCTGGGTTGCACACGCAAAAAAATCAACCCATCATGTACAGATACAGAACGGTAAAGTGTAGGCTTTGAAGAAGTCGTGCCAAAGGGGCTACGGAGGCAACACAGCGAAGCAGCGGCTCGTACAATGAGGAAGGAAGGAAGCTACAAGGCTCCATAGAGCTGAGAGAGACTGAACATTGATTTGGTTTGGTTTCCTTAAAGCTGTCACATGTCGGTTAGTCAGAATTACAACTCATGTGTTGATTTAAAAAGCTGCAAGTTAATTTCATCCAGGCCTGCGTGATCACCTGGTTGCCACAAAGTGAGGGGCAGCGATGTGACTTTGAATCACTGAGGATTTCAGCTGTAATCTCCCCGTGATGTGTGTGTTTAAATATGCCTCTAGCTCTGTTTCCACTCTTTAACTCCAATTAAACAACTTCACACGTACATCTTCGTCATCTAACCAGTGATAAGTGTGTTGAATTCAACAGGAATACTGATAAAGGCGCATTTCAGCCACAATTGAGGTACATCTTGATCTAGTTTCCCCAGACTGAGGTAAAACCCAGGGTAAAAAACATTTGCTTATCCTTTTTTTGACATATACTCTTGAAATCAGTACAAAGACAATATATTTAGTGTTTAACCTCCTCTACGTAACTGATTTTTGTACGTTTATGCTCTTATGAATCTAATCCCAGCAAGACGTTTCAAACAAGTTGCGACACGGGCAACAAAAGACTTGAGGAAGTTGTTGAAGGCTCCAGAAAAACACCTGCTTGGAAGACTCATTGGTGACAGGTGATAGTATCATGATAGATAGGTATGAAAGAGTATCCTCGTTGTTCACGAGCGAGGACGACACGCGTTGCGAAACACACGATTGTTTCGTTAAAACCGCTATCAGTTGACAAAGTTTGCTTGGCAGCGACTGCGTTCTGTTTTTAATTTCCGTTTCACAACTTTTGTTGGAATCAGGGTTGCTGGAAGAAGAAGACGATGATGTGACTCAGTGGAAAAGAGACAAAACACAAAGATCCATATTCTCTGGTGCTGTTGCCAAACATTTCTCCTGCTTGTTATCGGAGAAGAAATATTTAATATTAATGTTTATCGACGGGGGTTTTTGTCGAAAAGGGGGGTCGGAACTGATAATCCGCGGCTGCCAAACACCTCATGTTGCCGGAGGGTGAACACAAATCAATACCAAATGATTCATATTCATCCCTGTCAGCACTGCATCTCTTCTTCTTCTTCTTCTTCTCCTTCCATCCTTTCCTCCCTCCTCTCGTCGACACTTGTTTGCCTATCTGCATAAATCTCGCCAGCGACGATTCGCCCACGTGCTTTTTTTTTGTTGTTGAGATGCTCACGATTTGTTCTTTCGAATCGAATAGGAAGGAAAAAAAAGTTTAAAGATACTTATATGAATGCGAGGCGGCATCTGTCGCACCACCTGTTGGAGGCTTCGCTGCCACGAGCGGTGTATCATCTTTCGTGACGAGAGCGCTCGCCGCCCGCCGTCCTGTCAGCGCCGCTCCGTACTCTCTGTCATCAGTTGTTCCTGTGATGTTTTCACAAAAGCTTTACAGCAGCATGTGTAAATATATGGGTCATTCCATGAAATCGGTGCCTTTTCAACTTTGAAAAGTTGAAATTTAAATTATATTTAATTGCTATTTTTTCATTAGCCAGGAATTAAAAACAGTTTAAAATGACAAGAAATTATATTGTGCCATCTCAGGCTGTGGAATTTCATATTTTGTAACTGTTTTTCTCCTTTATGTTTCCTAATTTTGTCAACCCTGTTACCGCCATAAACGTTACAATATACTATATTTCTAATTAGAAATATGTAATAGATGGTACATATATGAGCAGCACTTTTGTCCCTGTTTTCATTGAGATTATTTTCAGATGTGGATTTTTTTCTCCAATTTGACATTTTTCACTCAGATGATCAAATGCACCCTAATTTTGCATGGCGACCACATGTCGATTAAGATAAAAAAAAAATTTAGAAGAGAAATGTTGAAAAAATGGCTCAGTCCAAAATATAATATAGTTTAGATTATAATGGAAAGAGTTGAAAGTCCATTTGAATTGTATTTTTTTACATTTTTATCAAATTAATGAGAACAACAGGGTTGACGTTACGGTAACAGGGCTGACAAGAGCAATAGATGACAGGACACACATTCTACTGCCTACATTGCACATCTTTGTCTACACACCACTAGGAAGTTTTACCTCCCAAGTTGTGTGTGTGTGTTTTAGCTTGTTTGTGAAGAAGGAAGATGTACTGAATGGTAACATTAGAGCATCAGCTGCCTTTTCAAAAACATGCACAGAGGGTGTGCGGCCATCTTTAAATGCCTCCTTTTAACCGCCTCGCCTTAGTGTTTCTGCGCCCGGGGGTCTTCCAGGCGTACCGATGCGTGCCGAGGGCCTTCACCTGTCAGCACTTGAGGAGTGTGTGTGACACGCATGCCGCGGCGTTCGTGAGAGGGATGAGCCGTTCACTTGCGATCCCGCCACCGTGACAGCGAGGTAATCCTCGACAATGGGCCCGCTCATTAGTTCAACCCACCCACCTGCTTCTCTATAGGACCCTCATTTTCCCGCTTTGTCCCTCTAAATTATAGAGGACTGTCGGGCGCTCGCGTGTCGTGCGAGGCTGTATGAGGGAGCGAGGGTGATGGATCGTGGGTAGTTAGGGGCGTCGAGGGGGCTCTAAGCTACAGGCTCAGTCAGAGAAAGAACATTATACGTTACATTTCTGTGTGAAAACCTTTGTTGTATATGTTTTGTCGAGTTGTGAACCTGAGACATCTGTAATATTACTCAAGGTAGTGCTGTTATTAATTTATTTGCCCATTCCATGAAAACGTCAGAGAGCGAGGGAGGAAGTCGGCGAGCGCGACAGATGTCAAGCGTGTAAAACTTTAAACGTTACATCTTCTTTGAACATTCCTGCCTCCGTTACGTCAGGTTTTCATCAGCAGCGGTGGTTGCCGGAGACGCTTTCGTCGTGTTTTGATTGAGAGACCCCTCGAGGCAGAAATGTTTTTTTGTTCCTTTAACCTCGAAGGGCGTTACACAAAGTTACAAGGTATGTTTATTGCCCTTTTTTTAAACAAGGGTTTAAAAAACGAAATAATGATCGAGTCCTTGAGTCGCGCTACCTCTATTTTAGACGATCGAGTGTGGAGGATGAGTTCAGGAGCGTCACGGCCTGAGGGAAAGAGCTTCTCCGTGGTCTTTTAGTATCCTTTGGGCTCCATGCAGACTGTGTGTTATCCTGCTTCCACCCTCGGTCACGTTCATGCTTTATTGCGTTCAAACTAAGTGAAGTATTTCACAAGCAATAACTCTATTTCCCTGGCAACATCTGAACGTTATAAAGTAAATAGAACGGACCTGCAGTGCTTATAAAAAGTATTCACCTCCTTGGATGTTCTCCCGTTTTTATAGCTTTTATAAATGGAATCATGGTCAATGATGGACAAAATACACAAAACAAAACTCTTTAATGTCAAAGTGAAAACACATTTCTACAAAATAATGTCACTTAGAACGTAGCGACGTCACTTACGGTCAAAAAATCAAAAGTGAGCAAATTCTAAATGTGGCAGGAAGTTAGTCTGTAAACACAGTTTGTTTAAAACCTCTGTGAACATCCGACTGCTCGTGTTTCTTGCTCCGTCTGACGCTCCCAGACTTCAGCGAACAACCTGGTAGCTGCAGGCTGATTATCACCGAGACGAACGACACCAAACACCACAAACACGAGGCTCAGGTTTCCCTTCATGTCGTCTCATCTGAATGCGAGCGTGCACTCGGCGTCTCATCTGTCTCTAAATGAGTATCGCTCTCTGTTCATCGGACTGCGAGCTCTTCTAATGTCCGTCTTTGATAATGTCCTTCCCCACATCAGAGGTGGCGGCGGTTGAAAGGGAGCGCGCCGGGCTCCTGAGAGACGAACGGTCGGTCATTAAAACAGGTGAAAACAAGGTCAGGCCGCGCCTCCATCCGCCCGGGCACGAAGGGGGAAGCGACAATTACGGCTTTACAGGGGTCATTTGCTGTTCGTCTCGGGCGCGGCAGCTCTGTGATCAGCTGAGGAGGATGGAGTTAATGACGCTCTGCACACCGGCTATTTAGGCCTAAATGGGTCATCGTGCGTCGTCGGCCGAGGAGACTCGCTCTCCGTTTGACGCTGCTGAGAAGAGACAGAAGAGAATAATGGAGATTAACGTGGAGTTAATGTTTTTAATCATTCGTCATGGATCTACCGTTACGATACTGTGCATCGTATCCAACCTATGAGCTGTAATCACACGTTAAAGCCTCCACACCTCACACCTTCAGCGGCGCGTTACATCAGCCAAACAAAAGACTAATGACAGGGGATGAAGGTAAACAGACTCCTTCATCTTCTCGGGGATTAATGTTTAATCAGACACTGACTCATCCCGAAACCGGAGGATGGAGGGCAACAAAAGAAATCAGCGCCTCTCATTTAGATACTCAATGACAACACGGCGCCTCTTAAGGTTGGGAAGCCCGGCAGACGGCTTGCATATTGTTTGTATTGCAAAGTGAGCGGAGTGATGTCATGCTCTGTGTTTACAGTGAGCCGATGGCTTTTCGTTCAGAGCTCTTTCTCGCATGGGATAAAGATACACAAGCCGTGTGTCAGACACTTTAGAAAACTGGGCTGAAAGATAATGATGGACTTCCTGTAGCATGTCAGGGGTTTCACACAGCCACAGGGGAGTCACAACTCCGTCACAGCAGTACTTTAGGCTAAATGCTGGAATACTGATGTTATTTGCAGGTATTTCTTACCATGCTCACCATCTTAGGGTCAGTGTGTTGCTATGCTAACAATTGCTAATTTGCAGTAGACAATTAAGAACACCTGAGGCTGAAGGGAATGTATTTAGTTTTGCAGGAGTTTGGTCATAAACCAAAGTATCGGACAATCAGAATTCTTTGATTTTTTTCCTCTGGGACCATTGATGTCTATATCGTGGCAGTCGTGTCAATTTAAACCTCTTGACGGCGCTAGCAGAATAGTTAAGGGCGTCGTCAAAGGCAATAGAATTCATCCTCCAGGGATGTTGAATAAGCTTTAGCACATTCACGCCAGTCCATCCAGCAGTTTGAAATTATTATTGTTACTAAACCGCAACGGAAAGGAGACTTTCTCTTGGGAACGTGGACGTCATCACAAGGTTTCATGGCGATCCATCCGAATGAGTCGAGATATTTTAGTGTGGACCAAAGTAACAGACAGATGGCACGACTAAACATTTCTTTATTTGAAGTAGGGCTCGACAATATATACAATATATATAAGTATCGTTATCGTGATATTAAACTATATACCTTCTGAGAGTTCAATACTGTTCACAATATGGTGCAGCGGTTGGTTTTTCTTGGTTTTAAAGGCTGCACTACTACTCTGGGAAAATCATCCGATGATACAATAGAAAGTGAAGTAGGAAGTCTGCAAATGTGACTTAGACAACAATTGGTGATGTATTAAAGTGAAATTCATCTCAAGTCACGTCCAATATACTTTGTACACTCTGATGAAGGACAGTAAAGGCTGACACATGCGTGCAAAGCCCACCACTTTTTTAACATCAGTAACAGAAAACACTGCCATCACGACATTCACCGTGGAGTTTCTTCTGCATGATAAACAACTCTGCTTCGGAGCATTTCCTCTGAAAATTCCTTTGAGAAAATGTAAAACACATTTCCTTGTGACATGCCAGCACAGATGTGTTGTCACTTTAAGGCCCGCTGAATTCATTTTCTGACACTTCCTGCTGTGGATACATTGGGTTTTTTCCCAAGCTTGTTGGCGCTCAATTCCCCGTCGAGGTGGAGTTAAATTGCCTGTTATTAATAAGATTAACTCCAGATACAAACTATAAATCTAAAAACTCATTTAGATTTTTATATCGCGGTCACAGCGTGGTCGTAGTTTTAAATTCCAGTCCAGCTCGATTTCTAAGTAAAAAAGCTCACAGTCTGTCAGGTGCAATCTACTGGACGCACAGACTTTTAATTTTTTTTGTATTAATAGTTCAACTGCAGTTCGGCTCTAATAATCTTTGAGCCGGTGTGTGTTTGGGTTACGCGAGCCGGTGCTCACACACTCCGGTCGGTCTTGTGAGATGATACTCACTCGGCCCGATATTGACGCTCGGTGTTTTCCAGCCTTTTGATGCCTTTGATGTGATTTCTCTCCTCCAGAGGAAACTGCTGCTCTTCCCTCTTCCACCCCGACGGAGGGGGAAAAAGAAAAATGCTCGGAGCTCGTCCTCACACACACACACACACACACACACACACACTGACAGACACATACACAGTTATATCCATAACTCCGGCAGTTAGGGCTCGAGTTAAAAGGATTTGGTCTCATTAAAAGATTTTGGAGGGTATAGAGGAAGAGGGATCAGACTTTATTTGATAGCCCGGGGCTGGGGAGTACTTCAATCACAGAACAATTGCTTTAAAATCGCAGCCTCTCCTCTGTATTAGCTTTTCCCCTCCCCTCGGTTGAACTACTGAGGCTCGGCGCTTGTTTGTTGTTCGCGCCGCTGCAGAACGTGATTGATGTAGCAGTGTTGCGCTGCGAGGCTATAATCAAATGTTATTTCTGTTAAATTAAAAACACATTTTAAAAAGCTTTATAGCGGAAACCGTTTTTTTTTCTTTTAATGTGTTTATAGATCAGTGAGCTGGCAGCAGAGGTTCAGAGGGTTATTGGAAGTGATTTTATAGTTTTTTTAACCAACATATTTGTTTAGTTCTCTGTTTTAACCCTTACGTAGACGAACCTACACTCCTGTTGGGTCAAATTATCAAAAAACGTATCTCTCTCATACCATTCTGGCACCAAAAATTAGTACATAAAGTGTTTGTTTTCTTTTTGACAGGGTAAAATCTGCTTACAATAGGTGATTGACTTCTTTCCCACAGCCAGAAGATGAGTTTGCCTCTCTGTTTTATCTTCTGGTGTGTCTCATTTAACATCACAAACATGCTGGAAAACAGGGAATAGTAAAAAAGCAATCTTTTACTTTGTTCAGTTGAGTTGTAAAGAGAGACTGATGTCCAAGCACTGCGTATACGGAAATGGCTGAAAGACTGCTTACGTGCCAGGGCTTAAACTTCGCCTGTGCCATAGCATCGTGGCAGCGAATGGGCATTTAGCTTGTCTTGAGCTTGAGACGATAAACATCTATGACAGCTGCAGAGTCATGCTTTGAACCCTTTCCCACTGAAGACAAAAGCTTAAAAAAAGGAAACAGAAGAAAGCAGCTGATCATATCGTCAGACTACAGCCAAACTTGTTTTAAAAAGTCGTAATCAATACCATCCTGAATTGGATTTGACGTGTTATTTAACTTCAGTCTTTCCTTTAAACTACAAGATGTTCAAGTATGAACAAACTAACGTCCAATCTTCAAACACACGTCATAAGTGTGTCCATCCCGTTGTTGTGTTTCCATCACAGCTGATCAGATCTGAAGCTGATAAATATCAACCTACCTGCAGAGTCATCTGACACAGGATTAAATCAGATTGTACCCTTTCACACTGAAGACAAAAGCCAGATGTTAGCGGGTGTGAAAGGGGTTTTTGTTCTGCTAGCTAAGCTCCTGAGCTACGTTGCAAATCGAATGGCATTTTAGCTAAAGTAGGCTAGCTACAAATGTGGTTATGATAGCTGATCCTCTCATAAATGGATCATGTCAGTGGCCGTACGGGTCTTTTGTGGACGCAGCTCATTACGACCCATATTTAGGCTTCTTGTTTGGCAGCGACCTCTAGTGGACGTACTGATTATTACGGCAGCAAAGGAGGAAGTCAGATGAAGCAGTACGAAGACGCATAGGGAGGCTTTCAGGGTGTACATTCGGATTAAACTAGCACAGGAGACCACTGTTTGTGTAGAGTTTGACACCAAGCCAGCAGTGAGTTATTCTAACGTACAAACGTAGTAAAGTTACACCAAGCAGGACGTAACCTAAATGTTTTCTTTAGCCACCAAGACGTTTCCTTGCCTTACGCAACCAAACTGAGTCTGGAAGTAGCTGTGTTTAAAGTTAAACAAGACATATAAAGTGAAGGTAAGCCCACTTCTGCAGCGGTCTAACAGTGTTATAATGACCCACAGTGATTAAGACACACAGTGAGAGGAAACTTGTGCAGCGAGGTGCCTCACAGTGAATGTTTCAGTTTAGCAGATTAACGATCTTGGGTGGGAACCAGCGTTTAAAAAACACAAGCACACAATGTTCCTTTCTCTTTTTTGAAGGTGCGAGGCCAACTGCTGCCCGAGGCCATCCGATCAAATACTTTGTCTTTAATCAAAACAAAACGCCGGTGTTTGCGGGGCCGTGAATCAGACGCTGGCAAATACCCACGATACCCTGCAACAGCGAAAAGAAACAGAGGAATACAGTGAATGAAAGAGAGAAAAAAAAAGCAGAGTGCACAATGCTTGGCTTTTATTTCCCAACAAGTGGGATGCCAAAATAAACAGTCAACCTGAGAGTTTGGCTTCAGAGGAGGAAGAAGAAGAAGAAGAGCACAAAAGGATCTAAGAGATACAGGAATGACCCAAGAACGGTGAGAATGTTTCCCAGCGTCCCTGCAGACAAACGGTGGGTGTCTCTCTGGGAGTGTAGCCAGTAAATCGTTAGCAGGTAAAGAGTAAAGACGGAGAGACGTGGGTGTTGAATGTTATCTTGGATCGTGTGGTACGAAATAAATCTCGTGTTCCTGAAGTGTAAACCGAGAGCGGGTCGGGACTGCCAGCCTCTGCACGGCCTTGTCAGACTTGATATGTTAGGCTGCTTATTTGAGGTATTGGAAGAAAAAAGAAATAATACAAACCTTTAGGTCGTAAGAGGAGAACGCTGCGAGATGATTCAGCGGTCGACATGTCAAATGTTTTATTTGTTTTCATATTTTCTCTCATTTCCTCTCCGGATTAAAACATTTAGGCTCTCTGCACCGCATAGCTGGAGCAACAATGACAAGTTTGGCTTTTTCGACTAACCGCTGGTCAGGAGAGTATAATGCATGTGGAAAACAATCCCATCTAATCATCCAAGGTTGAAAAGGAATCAGCACTGACTGTTGCTAGAAACGGGGTTTTCAGCTCCACTTCTTCAGACTTTCTTGCCTTAAGCCTGTGTGATTTTTAGCTGTTTTTTAAGAACCTACCGATGCTGTCGTGTTTCCGGAGAGGACAGTTACAAGTTAAAAAAGGTCCAAATGCGAGATTCAAGGCAGCCGGGTTGCAGAAACAAAAAAGGCTAGCTTTATTGACCACGCTGAATCCAAAAGGTAGGCAACAAATGCAAGAACCAAAGGACAAAAAACACTTCACATCAGTCACGATCGCCAGCTTCCTTCCTCGCTCTCCGACGTACCATCTGATGTTTTCCCAGAAGATATAATGACAAGTGATTAAATGAAATGTGCTACTACCTTGAGCGTAATCACAGACTTCTTCTCCAGGTTTGGAAGTTGTTGGAAACCTTTGGGATAAAGTTTTAAGTTCATGTTAAAACACAGCTCAAAAATAACAATATAAGAAAAGCACTCGTCATTTTTAATGTGGAAGTGTTGCATATCAGGTCAAATGTTCATTTTCTTTAACATTATGTTCGTTTTATCGTCTGCCTACGTAACACGTAAACTCACTCTCAATTATTTAGACTACAAAGACCAAACGGAAGCTGAACTAAAAGCTATTTACATGGTTCGCTCCATTATCAGTGGTCACCGGGTCCTGTTGGACAGGATCTGAACGCACCGCCGCCGCCGCGAACAGGTGTACAACGCCGAGATAATGAGAAAAGAAAAGCCCGAGCCTCTCTTCCCCGCGTACACTCTCACACGGAGCCGCGACACACTATTAACCCCTGAGCCTCGTATGAGTTTTTAATTGCAGAAGGGTGAGGCAGCGAAGTGGAAATTCAGACACAATGCCACAATTACCAGGCCGGCGGCGGTTTCAGGAGCCCAATTAGCGGCCGAGAGAGCGGCGGAAGAGTCCCCCCGTTAGGCCCCGTTTGTGCTGACGAGAGGCGTGTGACGAAAAGGTCAAAGAGCTCGCTGCAGACTCCCTTTGGTTAATTAATCTGACTTGTTTAGAAAACGTGTGAAACAGTAAAAATGGTAGCCGTTGTAATGAATTTAATGGCGATGAGCTCAGACTCTAAATGCATGTTTACCGCGAGGAGCCGCCGCATGATGTTAAAAACCCCTCGCGGCGTGACTCATGCGCATACGCTCAACTCGGTGGCATTTAATGAGGGGAAAAGCGCTTAACACTCGCTGGATGCCCTTAAAACGCCCCGAAAGAAACTTTGAAGTTAAAGGCTATTAAAGTTCCTCTCGCTGAGAGAGTCTCATTTAATAACAAATGGACACACAATTGGTCACGGACGACTGACTTCGGGCTGTTTGAGCTTCATTTTATAAAACGGCGGTTCACCCGCATTACAGAAGAAAATCTCACTGAGTGTATTAAACACGGAGCTGAACGACTGTGTTTCTCCATCGTTTCCAAAGAAATCCATTTGTATGTAAGCTTATGAGAAAATGACCCCAATTCTCACTTGATTTTTTACCTCAGTAAACGGTTTCGTAATGACTTTATGGTCTCCGTCACTAGTTTCCAGTCTTCAACACAGCATGATGTTCATTTTGTAAATTTGGTCCCATTTGGAGTAAACTAGACAATAAAGCCTAGAGCGTCGCTACTTTGTGATCGACAAGTGGTTACCTCGGCATGTGCTCCGGTTCTAACCAATCAGGATAAGACATACTTAATTACTTTTGTCCAAAGCAACTTAGAGGTAATTCATACATACACTGATGCGTGTTGGCTGCCATGCAAGGTGCCGACCAGCACATCAGGAGCAGTTTAGGGTTCAGTATCTTGCCCAAGGACACTTCGTCATGCAGACCAGGGGAATCGAACCAGTGACCTTCCGATAACAAGATGCTAGCTCTGACCCCTGAGCCACAGCTGCCCCAGGTCCAGTCAGTCCAGTAAATTGAATAGACGATAAAGCATGGCATGCTTAGAGCGTCGCTCGTGATCGACAAGTGGCTACCTCGGCGTGTGATCAGGTTCTCGTAACCAATCAGTTTGGGCTCTCAAGCTCGACCCTCTCGTCCAAATATGGTCACCTCTGGCCGGTAACATAGCTAGAAATATTAAATTTGGTGGGCCTGTGGGGTAGAAGGTGTGCAAGAGCCAAAACTTTAGATTAACCCCAAATTAAGTTCTTCTACTCTTTATTCTAATCTCTCATTAAAACATTATTTAGAGTGCTAGTTCTGCCAAAGTTTTATACATTGCATCGATACCAGGGTAACGGTTAGCTTGGCAATATGTGATAGTTTCAAGAAATAAGGCTGAAACTTTATTCTTTACGTTAAATGCTGCAATAAGTCCCCCAGATAGCAGATAGCATTAAACAAACCTTGAGTTGTGGCGACTGCAGTGGTCACTTAACTTCTGCATGTTCATCTATTGCTGATAGATCTGCAGTGGTTACAGTGGCATCATGATCCAAAGGCTGAAGGTAGAGTGGTTGGCTGTGGTGTAGAGGAGCATCCCTGAGGTCGGCGTCCAAGCTTTGCGTATACGACTCTTTTCTAGTGTTGTATAAAGTACCCAAAAGTCATACTCGAGTAAAAGTAAAGATATCGTATCAAAAGTTTTTAGTTTTGACATCCGTGCCATAATGTAAAGGCAGCTCGTGCACGTGAAGTTTGTCTATTACTGTATTTTTATCCAATTAATTTCAAGACTAAAAGGAAGGAAGAGTAGATTTACATGGCAGCGGCACATCTGGGCTGGAAATAAACACAAGCCGGTGTGTGACGGTGTGTGTGGGTGGCTTTGGATTTGAATATTTATATGTGTTTTCTGTTATCGCCTGAAACAACCATCGTAACAGAAAAGAAAAAGAAATAAACGTCTTCCTGAAAGCTCTGAAATGTGCTAAATGAGTAACGCATTAGTCCTGATTTGCGTCGCATGTTTTTCCTCCGAACTCCTTCGGCCCAGACAGACTCGGCTACGCGCCGGCATCACCGCGCGGCACATGGTAATCCTGTGATTGCATGCTAGAGAGCGGAGACGAGCCGCGTTGTCTGGAGCACAAAGGGCATCTGCATTTCATTAGACCGAAAGAAGGTACGGAAATCCAATAGCGGTCGTGCCTCTCAGGGTCTCTCTGTGTGTGTGTGTGTGTGTGTGTGTGTGTGTGTGTGTGTGTGTGTGTGTGTGTGTGCACATCCCCACCTGGCACACATTACATATTTCAGCTGTTGGAGCTTGTTAAGAGAAACAGCAAACAGACAGTTGTTTGCCAGTGCGGAAGAACTTGCATTCCTGCATCCTCTAATAATGACTGCTGCTTTTTTTGTCTTTACCCAGGACAGAAGAATGCAGCACGGTTCTGGAAACCAAATTTATTCATGAAGAACATGATAATCATACAGTAGAGGAGGAGAGGAGGTGGTGAAATGGGAACTATTCCCCCGACGCTGATGGGCTGCTGCTCGTCCTCGGTGCCTCCGTTGGCTCGGAGACGCAGATGGATGCGCTCGCTCTGATCGCGGGTGACTGACAGCGCCTGTATCCGTCTGCGTTTAATTTACACGCCGGCCTGTCTGGCACTGATAACCTCGGTGATGTAGCCGCGGCGGGCGGCGACAGAGGAGAGAGGGGAGACGTGTTTAATTGTGATTCATCTGGTCGGTCACTCATCAACACTGTAAGAGAACGGGGGCCCCGGCTGGGCGCTGGTGTGATGGATCATGGGTAATGACAGTGTGAGAAGTTCATGTGTCATACAAGTCATCAGCTCCCGCCCGACCTCCCCTGGGCCGGTGAATCACCTCCGCCTGGTGTCGAGGGAGAAGAAAAAGCAGCAGACGAGAGACCCTCCTGTTTCATCTGCGGGCGAGAGCGTCGCCTTGTGATCCATCAGCCGGTGGGAACGTCTCTCTGAGAGCGGAGTCATAATGTCAGATGGAGCTCAGGAGTGACTCACCGCGCCGTCCTCAGCCGTGACCCCTCAACTCTCTGAAGACGTTCAGCCAAAACTTTTTAAAAACAAAAGATTTGCGTCATTTGTTTCGCTTCACCTCGCACTCGAGGTGTTGGAGGTGTTCTGACGGAGATGGGGGGAGATGGAGGGGGGGTAGGTTGCATGATAAATCATGTCAGGGGGCACGCGAGAATGAGAGAGCGGCGCCCATCGATCACCTCCGCCGTGTCACAGCGGCGAATTTAATGAGAAAATCTGGGCCGTAAAGGGGCGGAGACGGCGGTCTGTCAGCGTGGGCGGCTGTCAATCCGCCTCACATTCAAGCGTTAAGCAGACGCTGTCATCCAGAGCAGCGCAGTGTGGTACAGGAAAAGAATTGACGCAGATATACTGTACATTAGAGTCATCATCGAACAAGAACTCGGTTGGAAACGAGGCTTTTGGTTGCAGGACATTAAAAACTTGGGGTTTATTTTTCAGAGCTTTGTCCATAATGTGGTTTCAGACACATTGTTATCATGTAGTTTGCCCCCTTTAGTTGTCAGGTTACATCTTCCATTGTGCTTTTCCATGAAGCTTCATCCTTTACGAAAGTCAGACGCTATTCAGCTTGTTCATCTCGCAAGGATCCGCTGCTCACAGACCCTGGATTTCTACCATAATAGCTCACATTGTGTTGCTTTGCATTGAAAGGATGAGTCATTTCTGACATCCGACGGCCTTTTTTCGCGTCCATAGAACGTTTCTGTCGCTTTAAATCGAGCTAAATGATTTTAATGAGGATGTCAGGGGAGAGCGGCTCGTCTTTGTCGAGCTCCCTTTTTTTTAAGCCGAGCGAAAAGACTATCACTGTTGAGAGAAATACAAAAAAGCCTCGACAAGAGGACGTGATGTAATTCGAGGCTCCGCGGCCTCGGGGCGAGTCGGTATATTGAAGAGGTTTTATTAAAACGGAGGGAGAGTAAAGAGTAATGGCACGTAATGTCCAGCGGTTTTGACGATCTCGCGCGGTTCAAGGTAATCGGATCCTGCACACCTGTGTCTGTTGTGAAAGTGGAAAATTAGTTTTGGGGGGGGAGTCATTAGAACAAGAGCCGCTCTGTGTTTTCCGCCTTCATACATGGCAGAGATGACATATGAAAAGAGAGTGGTAATTGCATTTTCTCTCTCTCTCTCTCCCCCAGTTCATATTACAGCAGAAATATGAGAGGGCCGCTTGTGTGGCAGCTCTGACAGCCAATTTAGTCCTGCAGAAACAAACCTCTGCCTCCAGGGGGTTAGAGCTGTCACACATGCACCCACGTAGAAAAAAGGCCCCTCTCGTCTCCGTAACCCCACCGCCCATCCTTTTCCATCTGCTGCCTTTGTGGTCTTGACCAAAGCAATTCAGATCTGGCCGCTGGAAAGCTGCTGTATGCTAAAAAAAGTGGTCTGTTTATTCTGGGGGTTTTTTTGGTTTGAGGAAAAAAAAACCTCTATTATAGATTTATGAAGATAAAAAAAAAAAAATGTGGGGATCGATGCGGACAAAGACGAATGGTTTCATATTTCTGAATTTCTGTCTTTTCTTACACTGCAGAAAGTAGTGAAGGGAACACAGTTTGGGAAGCTAATCTCAGTGAAAACACAGTTTGGCTATCTGCCTTCCTTTGTTGAAGAAGAGAAACATAAAACTTCTAATTTTCTATTTTCTCTTCATGCCATCTGTGTATAGATTTTCAATTAGGCCTTGAAAGAGTAGTTGAGAACTTTTTTCTTTTGGCTGAGCTGTGGATGAAGATTGATGACACTACAGGAACTAGAGCCAAGAGTCAATTAGCTTAGCTTAGCATAAAGACAGGAAGGAGGAGGGAAATCAACTTGTCTGGCTTACTCCAGTGTCAACAATCTGTGTAACACCACATTTATTTTAGCTAATCTTATCCACTTAAGATTTTGTGCTATATTAGCTAGCAAGCAATTCTTCCGTTTAAGCGGTCAAGCTAATGTGTGCTGACAATAACCTGCTAAAACCACAATATCATAGGCTAGTCTTGTATTATGGTGGGTGCCAGATGTTTGTTTGTATTAGCAGACTCCATTTTAAGAGGCTGCTTAGCTTAGCTTAGCTTAGCATAAAGACAGGAAGTAGGGGGAGAAACAGCTAGCCTGGCTCACTGTACTGTTAAAAATAAGCTGATTTTTTCCACTCAATGTAGTATTTTGCTACATTAGCTAGCTTGCAATTCTTCGGCTTTAACAATCAAGCTAATGTTAGCTAACATTAGCCGGCTAAAACCACCACATCGCAATATATTTCACATGCTTTGTGGTTTGTTAGCTCTGGAATTTGTGTCGGACTAATTAATGTACTTTTGTTTACATTAGCAGACGCCATTTTAAGAGTCAGTTAGCTTAGCATAAAGACAGGAAGTAGGGAAGCAGCTAGCCTGGCTCACTCTACTGTCAGAAATAAGCCCAACAGCATGTATTACAGGAGCTGATGTTTTCCATGCGAGATAGTATTTTGCCTGCTAAAACCACAGTATCACCATTATGCTTTGCATTTTATCAAATCTGGACTTTGTTGTGGGATTGTTGTTGTGTTGTTTGTTTGCATTACCTGACGTTAGCTTAAAATGAAGTCCGTTCAGTTGCACTTGGGTCTTTTAGGCGACTTAGAAAATCAGTCAACAGGCTGAGAAAGTCAGGGAAGGTCTCATTTTTTAAGCTACGTCACAATCTGTTCACACATTGTCAGCACAAAGTGGTTTATACATGTAAATGGCTTCACATTCGTACATATTGCACATTTGGTTACAGTGTATTTAAGAGCTGGAGGTGCTGGTAGGTAAGCCAGGCTATCTTCCCCACGAGAGAGAGAATAAGTGCATCTCAAACATGTCGAACAACTCCTTAAAAAGTTGAGACCACAGAGACTAAATCCTGTCACCGTATCCTGCAGCTCTCCTCTCACATCATTGCCCTTCGGGAAAGGTTGCATAAATGTATGAGCGATGAGATGGAGATACTTTGGCCTCAGCTGGGGTACAATGATGCATTAGAAGTATAAGTCACTGATTTAGAGATAAATCCATTTCATTTGCCGAGCCCCGGCGACAAGATGAGATATGCTCATAAGTTTATCGCGCTGCTTTTTCGCGGCGGAGCGTTTGTGCCCACTTCAGCTGCTGTAAATCAACAAGGAGGCTGGAAAAAAAATCACAGCGCAGCATCAGATAGCTTCCAGTCCTTGGATAACCTTCACTCCGAGTGTGTGTGTGTGTGTGTGTGTGTGTGTGTGTGCTTGGCAGAGAGGGTCTTTATCCTGTTTGCATTAATGTACACTGTGGGAAATGAATGTGAAGCTTTCGATATTTCACTGTCACGATCGCTGTAACCCCAAACAAGTGAGGCCTCCTCGCTGACGAGTCTCCTCTCCAGGTGTACGCCGTGTAATACATTAACTGAAACACACACACACACACACACACACACACACTCACTGCTACGGGTCAAAGGTCAATGACATCCCTGGCTGCTCTGCTCGCAAAGGCGCCGCTTACTCATTTAGCCTTTTCAAAGCTGAAACATGTGACTGCAGCTGCATACTTATGCGCAAATCGGCACACACTGCTGACACACATGTACACTGACCGACACACACACACACACACACACACACACACTCAAACACACAGAGCATACCGTAGGCTTATCTTTTAAAAGGAAGCCTTTTGTTTCGTGTTGAAACGAAACACAAACCCATTCACCGCACGAACAATAGCGGCATCAAAACCAGGTATGATGCCGACAAACGCTCCGTACAAAACACGAGCTGAATTTAAGTCCGCGCTAAAACAAGTTTGAGGTTCGGAGTCAATACACGGGGAGCTGGATTTGTTCTGTATAACACCGTAGCGCTAAGCTCACCGGAGCTCTGCTGATCGTGTAAACCCTGCTCTTCAGAAGAGCGCACCAGGGCTTTAACTCTATATCAGATAACACAACGGCTCTCGGCGGTTCACTGTAATACTGTATTTTTCTTCTGTGAGTTTTACAGCTATACACCTGACTGTTGAATAAAACAAAGGATTGAGCATTAAAGTCCTGCAGAAAGATGGCTCTCGGGAGAAGTTTCGCAGGAAGCTGGATGGTACACCTGGGTGCTGTAACTTTCTCTGTGAGGAAAGTCAAAGCAGGCTGCTTTCCTTCAAGCGTTTACGGTAGCAGAAGAAGGTAGATGAGGACAGGATCCCCTCTTTGTGGGATTCAGAACATTTATTTTCTCTTTTACTGCATGAGCTGGGCGAGGAGAGACACGGGTTACCGACCAGAAACAGTGATTTATGTTGGGTTAGGACTTTTCCTAAACCAAGTAGTTTTGGTGCCTAAACCGACCTCCCCCCTGCCCTGGACTTGTCTGGACAGGACTGAACTCTGAAGTTGGACGAACAATAATGGATATTAGAGGTTTCTTTCTGCTGGGCCTTTGTCATCAGAGAGGAAACGTGCAGCGCTGATGGTTCATGTTTCAGTTTGGGGTCAGACTGATGAGGACTTGATGAGAAAAGTTCAGCGATGAGTGTTTTAAGAAGACTGCACTCGGTCCAAAACACGCCAACTACCTCTGTACTAATGGTACATTAGTGAAAATGTAATGCCACCCACCAATACTAGCAGCTATCAGGTCTGCCTATAGTGCTTGAGAAAAGAAGTCTATATACATACAAATCAGTGAATATACTGTCGATCGACTCCACAGCTGGAAGGGAGAAAGTGATGATGATTGTCTGACATCTACGTGGTGAGCAGAAATGAAAGTACAGCCAAAGAGAAACACGCTTGAAATGAAATCTTTCATTTACATAAGATGTTTACATTCCTGCATTTAAGATATTTCGAGGCTCTGAGTCACAGAAACTGGCAGTTTTATTCAGTACACTGCATCGAGACAGCTGATATAAGCAGCGCCGGAGAGAGCAGCGTGCTTTGCATCCCTACGTTTCAATTCACCTCATAAAAGTGTAAAAGATGTGACTCACGACGGAGGCAACAAGTGCTGCCTCGCCGCTAACAGGTGGTTTTCAGCGGGGATGAATAACACAAAACGAGGCAGCGCTTCACAATGCAGCCACCCGAACAGCGAGGTCATCGCGGAATTTGAACAAACGCGTCGGATTCCTCGCATGTATCGAACCAGGAGAGCGACAATAGGGCCCGGCACACAAATGTCCCAGCCTCTCAAAACGCCACACAAAAGCAAGAAGAAGAAGTGTAATTACAGAAAGGCGAGGTGGAGCAGATAATTAGCGGGCGTTCAGCGGGAGCGGCTTCTGTTGTTGTCAGAGAGTGAATGTTCATTTTCTCTGCTGTGAAACAGAAATTAAAAAGAAAACAGTCACCTGTCAGCGCGATCGCACAAAAGTCACGCCGGCTCGGGCACAAACAAACGTTATTGTGTTTGGAGAAAAATCGCATGAAATCCGCAGCAGCCACATTCAAATTAGCTCCGTCGAACAACAATAACCGCCCACACATGTCTGCGCTGGAGCTACAAGGACGGACAGAAAGGGAGGGAGGATGTGCCTTTTGTGAATTCTTATTTTTTCTTTTTGTGGTATTATAATTCCTTCTGAGAGAGAAAGCAGAGCCTGTGCATTATGCTACCTTTGTTGAGCAGAGGGGAGGTTAAACGGACGGGACGCTGCTTTTACAAAAAAAAAACCTACAGCAGTCGGCGGCTCTCGAGGAGACAGCCATCACTACAAAAGCAGGAGGTTCAGTTCGAGCCGTTATCGACCTCCGCGGCGCAGCTCGGAGCATCCGAGACCCTCCGTAACGGAGACGAGAGATTTATCTATTTAATTCTACTTCTGAATCCTGACAACTCCATCCTGCCGTCTGGCCAGAGGTCTCATACGGCGCGAGGAATGATCCTCTCGTTCTCTCCCGAAGGTTGTTCCGCGTGCGACTGGGCCGCCGCGCTGCGGTTTCTCTTTTATTTATCACGCTTGTCACGGCGGTCCGCTAATAAAACAGCTCGTGTGCGGTTTTCCACACGAGGGATGGGGTTTCAAAATGAGCGCTATGAAACTGCCTGAATTAAGCCCCGCTGGAATAACGTATATAAATTCTCCCGGCCGCCGCGTTTACGGCCTTTTAAAGGAATCCAGTTCTTTTTATGCTTAGAAATCCAGTTAAACAAGCTAACGTTGATGCAAAGTGTTTACTCCGCGTGCCAGAAGCAAGTCAAACGCATTTATATGGAAAAATGAGCAGAACCACGAGCCCCTTTAATTGATGATGTAATGTTTTTCTTACTTCTTCTTCTCTTTACAGTCTCACTCTCGTGATCTAACCCATGACTTCATTATCAGGATTTCCAGTAATGAGGCTGGATGGTGCGGTGAGGTAATTTGCTGCAATATGGTTATTATTTGCTGCTGAATTATTAACAGAGCGCCGTCAACTGCGTTCCCCCGCGAGACCGCAGGACTACAGTAGAGTTCGAAATGTCAGGTCGGGCCCCGCGATGATGTCACCAGATCTGCCGGCTCTCGCTGGGGATGACTCAGTCGAACCTGCCGGTAGTCGAAGCTGCATCACCGAGTGATTCATTCTCTCCGAGCTTATTTCAATCTCTCATGAAATATGGATGAATGAAAGTGTTTTCCACATCGCTGGCTTTGGCTGTCAGGTGAACCTGTGAAATCCGGGGTCAGAGGTCGAGCTTCGTATAAGACGGCGGAGAGGAGCGGAATGGATTGTCATTCAGAAAGGGCGAGAGCCGAGCGGCGGGGTGAGACCCACAGATTAGGGAGCTCAGATTCACAGAGAAAAGACGATGACCTTTGTCGGAGCTGAAGTCCAGAGACCGTCGGTTCGGAGTGACCTTCAAGCAGGCGCTCCGCTTTATTCATCTTTCTTTATCGCTTTCTTTGTCCGGCTTTGTCTTCGCCGAGGTTGGTTCAGTCAGAGCGGCAGGCCGGGTCACCTTCTCTGTTTGGCAGGTAGAAGATGAATAAATACATGCGCTGGAGAAACCTTCCCACTCAGAGCTCGGAGGGTGAGCCGAGGCGAGGCCTCAGGGACCGGGAGCTATTTTTACTCTGAAGTATCAACACCTCACCGAACAAAGGCACCGCACAGAGTGTATTTTCTCTGAATTTTCAAATGAATTAACGCTGATAAACCCTGTTAAAGGTCCACTGTGTAGTGTTTTAAGTAATTTATTACCTCAAATCAGCGTCTTCATTCATAAATAAGTCCTCATTGGTGTAAAATGATCTGCCAACAATCTCACTGATCCTCCTGAGGGAAGAATCACTTCTCTGTATTTCCATAGGACGGGCGAGCTCTACGGAGGCTTCCATGTCCTTCCGCTCTATAAAAAACGATGAACTGGTGAGAGGGACAAAAAGCTCTACGTGGTACAGATAAGGCTAAAGGCGTTTTCACTCAGAGCCAGCGTGACTGTGGAACGGAGAAGGAGCTTAGCCAGACGCGCTCGTCAGCTGCAGTTTGAAGTCTGTTTGAAATAACGTACCTCATCACCCGAAACTGAACTTGATGAAGTGCTGTTTGAAGACGTGTTGTTGTCAGAGCTTCTTGAATCTTGACACATCCCGCCTGCCGTAGTTCCAACAGGTTGCAACGCGCGTTTGAAAAACGCGAGGCGCTAGAGAGCAGTATTCGTTTGAATGCAAAATAACGTTTAACCACTAGATGGGAGAAATAATTCCACAGTGTGTCTTTAAAGTATGATTATCAAACTGGTAGCAACAACTCTTTGGTTAAACCCCAAGGAAATTGAATCGAACGCAACTGGATTTGGTTTTTATCTTGGAAGACGTTTCACCTCTCATCCAAGAGGCTTCATCAGTTCCTGCTCGCTTGACTAGGCTGGGACTAGTCCAACTAGCCGGTGTGGAGGTCCAGCTATTTAACCTCTTAGGAGGACTTTCATGTCTTCCCAGGAGGTTCAACAACTTAGCCTCTAAGAACAACGGCGGTGCACAAAGGGCCTCATGTGACTCCAACGACTGTCGTTACAACACAATAGAGCACTAACGAAGTCGAAACCAACTTTCCACCATCCCCAACGACCATACTAACGACTGTCGTTGGCAATAATGGAGCACATACGACCCATAGACATCAGTGGCCTTGTGACCGCCTCCTAAGAGGTTAAATAGCTGGACCTCCACACCGGCTAGTTGGACTAGTCCCAGCCTAGTCAAGCGAGCAGGAACTGATGAAGCCTCTTGGATGAGAGGTGAAACGTCTTCAAGACAAAAACCAAATCCAGTTGCGTTGGATTCAGTTTCCTTGAGATAACTATGACCTGGATGAATGAGAATATTCACAGGCCTCTTTGGTTAAAGTTAAAGACGGATCATAGTCACAGCTAACAAAAGACATGAAGGTTTTCCTGCATGATACTCAGAGTTAGGTTTATATGATTCATAGAGAGCATGTCTGAGGATATTACGCCAGAGTCAAATCAGTATAGTTTGTTCTTGACATGCCACATGCGCAAATTGCAGTTGTTTTTCATGTATTGTGCTTATTTCTGACACGAGGATTACGGAGACGCGCGCACAAAGCCGTCACACTCCCTGAACAGCGCTCTGAAAGTCACAGATGGCACATACGCTCCGTCTGCATGTGTGTGACTGTAACACACAGCAGAGAGAGCGACGCAGTTCCCATAATAAGACGACAGAAGAGTCTTCAAAGTGAGCGTTCACGCAGTAGTGTCACTTTATTAGCTTCCCTCAAGTCAATGAGGCGCGCGGTTTTTATTCGCGCAGACGCGGGCGGCGGACCCGAAGCGTCACGAGAAGACTGTTTGATTTGAACCCAATCAACAGACACATCAGCGACTTCCTCCGTCGTTAATGCTAAAGCGAGAGAGCGGCGCGTTTGTGCAAAAATGTAATTACCTCGACTTGAAAGGCGCCATCAATCTGTCCTCTTACGAGGAGCCGTACGGGTGTTTGGTTTGAAAGAAAGACACTGCAGCACCTCTCCAAAATATCTTTATAGTTTTATGATTTCACAGGAGATATAAACCACGAAAGAAAGAAGAAAAAAAATAGACCGGTTCCAAGGTTTGCAACTAATTGAAGGCTCTGATTACACTCTGCCAAGGTTGATGATTAGCTATATCCATTAGCTTACAGTTTATATTGTAGTTTGGCAGCAGATTTGTATCTGTAATCAGTTTCCAGCGCTGTGATCGTATCAGCAGACAGAGTTAAACTAACATTTGTATAATTAGACTGTAGGTGGCTGCAGACTGATGCCACCTGTGTGGCGTTAAGCGCTGCTAAGAAGAGGCGGTAAAAGCACACACATTCTTCTTTCAAGCAGAAGGTACGGATACTAAAAAGTATAAAGTACTGATTCAACTCCTTTACCCAAGCAAAAGTAATCAAGTACAGGCTCTGAAATGTACTCGAAGTATAAAAGTAAAGAGTATCCCCCTGAAGGAGCTAACTGAACCTCACATCATAATAATGTAATTAAATGACAAAGATTCATCCTAGCTGTCCCTGAACGCACCACAAAGATAGCTGGGTGTCGAGTCTCATTCCCAGGATCTCAAATAGCCACATTTACGGTTGGGTGAAGCGTCCTGAGCAGCAAAAATAAATGAGAAAATGAGAAAATCCATGCAGAGGGCTGCAGGGTCGATGCAGATACGAGACACCAACACGCCTTTTCTCCACAATCGAGTCCCTCTCTCTGTCTGTTTCCATTTTATTGTGTCTTTCACGTTGTTGTGGTCTCGCTACGTCAGCCATGTGTGATGTAGGAAGAAATAGAAATAATCGATAATTCCCCTATAACCTGTTTTGAAGATGTACGGAGTAGAAAGTACAGATATTTATGTTTTATATTATAAAAGCTTCCTTAAATCTGCAATTGGCTCTGCAAGAAAGATCAGACAAACTCACACAAGTCCTGTGCATCAGTAAAGTCTGGACAACACGCTGTAGCTGCGATAACATCGACGACTTCCTCTTTATATTAAGTCCCAGTTTGTTGTTCTTCCATGTTCTGACCTTTGAGAGTACGACCCAAAGCCTCACAGCCATTTTCCACAGGAAAAACTTTTTCCCTGGAAACATAATGAGAAAGGAGCAAAAGGGATATTGCAACTTAGATCACATCTATCTACTCTGAGACGATTCATTTGAAAACAGTCCCAGGATGCAACAGCAGGCTGCAGCAAAGATGGGAGCCACTTTTCACAGCAGTAAATAGCCGGCCATCAAGTCACAGGAAAAACAAAATCATTCACAACCCCTGGAAACTTCTCTGTAACACTAAATAATATGGCTAAACAAGGAGAAAAACACTTTTTACTTAAGATTTTAACACTAAGAAGCTGAATTAATCTGTTTAATTTGGACCGTGCTGAATGCTGATCGGCGGATGAATTATGCAACGTCCCTTAGTTTCCAACGGAGCCCTGCCAACTTCAAACCTTCTGAGAGGAACAAGAGAGGGGAAAAAAGGGAAAACAAGTAAAATGTGAAGTAAACAAAACTGTAGAAAAAGCGATTTCCTGTTGGATCCCGTCAGGAAGGTAAGAAGCCGATTCAAAAAAACAAGTTTTTAAAGGGGCTTTAAAGTTTTTTTTATTTAGCAGAGTGGATGATTGATGCACTGAGGAGGAAAAGATGGGATTTAAAATACATTAACGCTGCCAAGTGTACTTGTGTTCACCGCTCAGCGTGCCTCCTTCATTATTTCCCTCTTAGTGCGCTGCGGCTCGTTCGCCGCACACACACACAAAAAAAAAAGTCCTCTGAAAGCGAACAAAGAGCGCTAAGTGGATGCTCTCTTGTAAACATGGTGCGAGCGCCGAGCAGCCGAGCTGAACAGCCACAACACTGATTTGTTTTTTCGTGGATTTACGCTGATTTGATGTTCGTAAATTCAGCATGAGGTTAAAATCTCTGTAAAAAAAATGCTAATAATCGAGTGAGAATTATTATAAATAGCATCTCAATATGAGACCTTTGGAGGTTTTATCCGTTCGCGGTGCCACCCTGTCAGCGTCCCCGCGGCCCTCCATCCATCAGCCCCACTAAAGCTGCCTCGCCCCCACACAGCGGACCACCGTCCGCCTCCTCGGATGAATTACATTTCCTGATAAACAAAAGAGTCCCAGCGCCGTTGGATGGAAACAGCCTGTGACTGCTTAGCAACAGGGCAAGAGGGGAGGACTGATAAATAGCTGCTGCACGTACGAGCACTCCTCGGCGACCTCGGAGGTCACGGGGCTGAGACCCTCGTTAACGCCGACTGTATCCGGTGCTGCAAACATCGCCGTGTGCCTCGCTCATTTTTTAAATGGAAGGAAATGAATACAGAGGTCTGATTGAACTGGGAATACAGATTAGATACTTAAAAACAGTACGTTCTGGAAATTGGTCAGGTTGAGGCGAACGCCAAACTCAGATTTTCCAACTTGGGTTTCTCAACAATACTTAAATCCACAATGACAGACTATTTTATTGGCCAAACTGGTAAATATTTACCCACCATGATTGGTAAATGGCTGTGAACACAAACAGCGGCATGTCGTCGGCGGAGAGCTTGCAGTTTGCAGATAGTTTCTTACTCTCGCAGTCAGTAACATGCAAAGAAATATTAGCATCAGATGAACTGAGGGGAAACATCTGGCTCTTTAGCTGCTCAGTGCTCCACTGTATTCCCGTGCTAGTCGCTAACTTTCTTTATCTGCCGTTTCATGCTGAGTACAGCAGGTTTTATGGAGCTTCTCTCCTGAAAACTGCTGCAGCCCCCCGAGTGCAACAAACATACTCTTAATAAAGTTGCTGTCTTTATAAAAGGTACTTTAGAGGAACTATAAAGCTCCATTACGCTGCAGAAAGTTGGGTTATTATTCTCATCATATTGCTCTCACATCGTCATTTGATACATCGCTAATGCTACGATAACAAATTTAAAGTATATCAGCTTTCAAGTGCTTTGAGTTGCTGCTCACCTCTCGTTTCCTCGCAGTCAGCGTTGGTTTCTTTTTAACCTAATCAGGAGAACGTCCTCACATTAACCGAGTGTTTTTGTTGCGTAACACTGAGCAAATAAACTTGAGTTTAAAAGATGTTAAGAGTTGTGAGAAGCCAGCCAGCAGACGGTTTGTGTTGCTTAGCACAAAGGGTAACAAAACCCACCTACCAGCACATCTGTAGCTCACAAACCGTGTTATAAATGATTTGTTTAATCCGTACAAACACGACGATGAGCCTTTTTTTGTACAGTGAGTTATGTGCCAGACTGTTTCTTGGCTTGGGCGGTAGCTTCCTTGAGTGTGATTGGCTGGAGGCTGCTCGGAAATGTAAACAGCATAATAAGTGAGACAGACAATCTGGAAAGCCTTAAACCTGGTGTTCTTTGTAAAGGCCAGCAGGGGGCGACTCAACTGGTTTCAAAAAGAAGTCCATTTGTATGTAAGCTTATGAGAAAATGACCCCACTTCTCACTTGATTTATTACCTCAGTAATCAGTTTCCTAATTAGTTTATGGTCTCGATTGCTTGTTTCGTGTATTCTTGAATCCAGCATGATGCTCTTTTTGTAAATTATGGTCCAACCACTGTGTTTCCTCTCCGGCTCCATCCTCACATCTAAATATAGTCAATTCTGGCTCCAAAAAAACAAGATGGCGACGGCCATAATGCCCTTTATGAACTTGATGGCAGTCCACAAACCAATGGGTGATATCACAGCAGCACTGTCCACCTTTTATTACAGTCTATGTTTTTCAGAGTCTATAATTTGGGAGACACACAATCATTTGACAGTCGTGTTATTCATGTCACTGACCATGGTGTCATTATCACGGCGTTGTCATAGTCTTTGCATGCGCTTATAGCCGTGCACACGCTCGTGTTTGCCCTTGAGCGTGCCCGTAAACTGCGTCAGCCCGACCACAACAGCTTATCGTGACCTTGCAGTCTCTTGGCGGCGGGTTGAGTGAGTGCTTCATTATGAAAACCGGCAGCAGCAGGTCGCTCGGTGTTACGCACACTGTCCGCCCCGGAGTCTAAATCACCTGGGCATATAGGGAAACCATTTAAGCCGTCTTTAATAATGATTAATACACCTCCACCGCGACACAAAATAGGCCTCCAAAACACCGTCATCCATCACCAGTATGAAACCCCGTCCTCTATAACGCTTAAATTACATTCATTAGCGAAGCCCGCGGCACAGCAGCTGCCTGGGAGGTGGCCCGGGCAGTGGGAATTGTTCTTAAATCAATCAATTATGTGATTGGAAAATAAAACTAAACAAATGAGGACAAATGAGAGTGGGAGCCGGTTCTCGCTACGAAGCCAGTAAACAGTTTTACCGAGCAGGAGAGCAGACGTAATACCCCTTTTTCTGCACTCAAGACTCAAGAGCTGACCCACGAGGGACCTTTAACGCCACATCTGAAGATCTGTGATGTCACTGCCTCTGTGGTCAGCCGGTCACAGATCCTTTTCTTTAAACCAACAAGAGATTTGCATTACATTTTCATGTTCAGGACTGACCTCGAATTAATTCTACACGCACACACACACACAGTAATTCATCATTGATCAGCCACAAATATACCTGTGGCTATATTTTCCCTTCAAGTGGCAACTTTCCCTTCAAATAATAAACTTCCAGCAGTCGGTATGTCGTTAGAGGAGGAATGCCACATGATTACTACAATCAGTCCCTCACTACTCTGCACCGACACACAGGTATGGAGTGATTGTGTTTTATCTGTGAGATACACTGGCTGAGTTTGAGTCAAGGATTTGTAACACCCGGTGTTAGATGTGGGTTTCACTCCGACATCAGAACGAGGAAACTGCTCAGCGTTGTGGAGAATGCCACTCATTCCCTGCATGCCACACTGGAGTCGTATCAGAGCACCTTCAGCCGGAGACTGAGACCATCGATGTGCACAAGGTGCAATATTTCCAATGTTATATATAATAAAACCTGTTATTACTTCTCAGTATCATTGTATATATACACGAGGCTACCTTTGTTGGCTATGATGTCAGCATTTACTCCTTTTTACATGTTTGTATTACTATCTATTATGTTTGTTTGTTTTTTATTCTTATGTTACTGTAATTTTGAGCAATCCTTCAGGATTAACACAGTTTTTATATTATGTTCTGTGTACTTTTGGCTGTGCTTAATACAGAAATGGCACTGAAAAATGTTTTACTGTGTTGCTGATGGTAAAATGGGAAAAAATCCCAAAACAAAGAAGCAGAGTCTAATAAAGTTAAGGTAAAAGAATAGTTGAGAAACATTTAGGAGGCTTGGATTGATGGTGAGATGATTGATTTTGCATTACGACTGCAGCGACAGAGCCAGGAGGCTATTAGCTCGAGTTAAGAAGAAGCAGGTGGAAACAGTAAGCCTCACTCCAAAGTTCCTGTCTCGTGTCTCATTCGTTTAGTTTTTCCACAAACACAAATGTCGAAATTGAAAATGTAATGTTTCAGGGGGAGTTACGTGCTATAACTGCTAAAACTAGCACCAGCTGGGTGCAGTCGGCTAACTTCCTGCGGTCTTGTCATCACCCTGACTTTAAAAAGGTAAGTTTAATAAATGTTAAGGGTCAAGAAAAGTATTTTTTTGTGATATGTTTCTTTTTCGTGCACCACAGACAAACATTTTCAAAAGATCTTATTTTTGAACATTTGTCCAGACATACCAGCTGTCCCGTTCAATCACACACACCCTCTCGTAGCTGTTACGGGAACCACTTTGCGCTGGTTTAACACCGCCCGGCTAAATATCACGTCGAGGTTCTGAATTCCTTCACTTCATCCTGAAACGAGTTGGAGGCACACGATAATGATCCGGCACAGACGAGAGGTGCAAAAAACACGCCGCGGACTTGCAGCGCGACTGAAAATGAAGCGAACACAAAGCCGGGACGCTTTTGTGCAAAATGTGCTGAGGCAGCCAGGAGTATCTCCCCCGCTGCTTCTGATGGTTGTTGTTCTCCCCGTCGTCTTTCATCCCTCCTCGTAATCCACCCTGAGAATTCCTGAGAGGTGTTTGGGTAGATTGCCGCAGCTGTGTCGCCATTAGCCCTGGGTGGTTCGACACCTCCACCGAAACACACACACACACACACACACACACACACACACACAACATTCACTCTCTTCTTCTGTCTCATCCCAGGACACACAAGACAAACACAACCCAGGATGCCACAACAGAGACAGAGAAGAGATTCACTCACACAAACAGTCAAAGACACTTGTAAGAACATGTGTATAAACATGCAAACACACACAGACACACACACTCTCACACTTCGGTCCTCAGGAATGTCTCAGACTTGTGGGGTTTGACACCTCTTCCCTACTTTTTGCATCAGTTGCTGACAGTCTGTCGTCCACACACACACACACACACACACACACACACACACACACACACACACACACACACTTGGAGGGACTTCAGATCTGATAATAACATCCGTCCTGTGTAATCTGATCACAGGTGGACAGTCAGTCAGTTCACACCTGGCATTAACACTTCCTGCTCTATATGCAAATGACCATGAAGGTCACTGGGACACACGGAAGTATTTTCATGCATAAAGCAGTAATAAGTTTATAAAGTTTCCTCTAACTCAATTCAAAAGATGGAGCCATTCCTTTATAACATCTGTATAAATGGTGAAACCAGTGAGTTCAAACAGCTGCTAAATGAGCAGATGGGCTGGCACAGCGACAAACCGACACCTTTTACAAAGAAAGAAACAAACTAAATGTGTCCCACTGAATGCCGAATTTACAAGAAGGCACAAGTGATTTAGAATTAGCCATAGAAAAGTTTATACAACGTTTATAAAGTTTCCTCTAACTCAACAACTCACAAAATTGAGCATTTTCTTAAGGCAGTCTGGTAACTTTCTCCGCGAGCTTCAAAGGAGATGCCTTTGGTGGTTACTTTTCCACTGTATTTGTAAAAAAATGTATCAAACATTGTGAAATCAATTGAAACTGGTAAACCTTTTAGACACAGAAGTGGACAATCTGACACTTTTTACAAGTGAAGAAACAAAGTTTTCACCAAGTTAACTCCTAAAATGATGTGATCTGTTGAGGGAGCCTGGGTTGTTGTGGTCACGAGCTCAGTGGTTTGATTGGTTAAAAACGGACAATGTGTTCACAAACATCTGCTACTAACATCTGCAGGTTAAGAGACCCCTAAACACATAATTGACGCTACAGTGAACCACATGAAAACCATTCTGCCTGTTGTGGTTTCATGGAGGACGTCAGTTGAGTGGGCGGTCCTTCAGTGTGGCCCGGGACACACACATGGCTCAGATAATTGGGTCAATCGGCCAAGACCACCTCCGAATGTGGTCTGTGTGATCAGATCTCAAATGCATCATGGGTCTTCCTCTACTTGTCCTTCCGTGTCGAATAATATCTTGAAATTGAGTACAAAGTGTTTCGTCCGGGGCTTCCTGTGTTGTCAGGTGGCGCCGGCTCCTTTTTAAATTACAGAAATGTATACGGGACCAGCCTCCAGAAACGCTCCTTTGTCTTTGTTCATTTCCTGTAACTCATTCAAGCTGCGTTGCGGTCCGCCCAACTAGTCAGGCATCTTCTGCTTTGTGCCAGGAAACCATAAAAAAAAAAAAAAAAGTATTTTCACGTTCCATTTAACGCCGCTCTCTCTCTGTGTTACGGGCCTGTTGCTGTGGCCCATAAAGGGAGCAGACCGGCTTCCCCTGTCATTACTTCGGACGTGTTGTGTGACGTTTCCCCCGATGTAAACATGGGAGTGTCCGCGTCCGGATGATGAAAACTCTCATCGTCTGACCGCCGAGGAGGGCTGATGTTTAAGCTGCTGTTGCCATGGGAACAAACACTTTCTCCTCCAGTTACCGAGGGAAAAATGATGTCGATGAACGTTATTAGTCGAAAGGAATCAGCGCTCATGCTGATCAGGTGGATGCACAGATATGCATCTGTCATGATATGTATCATCATGGTTCAGCACGATCGGCCCTCTGACTCGTCAGCATAAAAACGCCGCTGAAAGGAAGTATTGATTTAGAAATAAACCCGGGGAGGCATCATTGTGTTTGAATTGCAAATGCCAAGCCACATTTTTACGACTCAATATGCAACATACGAACGAGAGCCTCGATCTATCTGCTCTCTGCCGCCGTGCGTCTTATTCTCTGCTGCTCGGGGAGGGAATTAGCTCGAAGCTGGATGTGTTTTCTAATGAGGGAGTAAATTACAGGGAGCTGCAATAAGGAATAAACTCAATGCACAGTGTAAATAAGGCTGAGCACCTATTCAATTACTATAATAACTAGTCACCAGGCGTGTGTTGACCTACGTGCTTCCACTACTTTGTTTTTAACATCTTTGTGATTACAACAGATCCCCAAGTCCATGTTTGAACGCCGAGGATCGTGATTAAAACTAATTAATACCCACGTTTTTATACATTTGTGCCAGTTGCCCGGGGTGTATTTAAAAAGCACATGTTCTCTCTCTTCATTTTGATCTTTCGGGCCAACAAAGCAGGCATTTTCCATCCGCGAGGAGGAAGCTTTCTGATGACGCTCCAAGAATCAATTTTGAAATTGCTGGTCTCACAAACCGGCGTTGCATTTTGAAAACATTGACTTATGATTGCCAATCTTCACAGACAGTGTGGCTGTAGCGGCGACATTAAAAACCCAATTTTCTATCATATCTTTATGTCCGCGCTGTCAAGACCGCGGCACATTTATCGATCGAGGCGCTTGGTGCAGAGTTACGGTTAGCCTCGGCTAGCGGGAAGCGTTTACGACCCTCACTCAAACGATTATTTAATGCTCGTGGAGGCGTTTTGAAAACACAAGCACAATATTGTGTCAGTGACAGCAGTTTATGTTCCAGCTCAGCCGTCAGGATCAAATGTTGGCATTGTACATTTCTGCAAAACAAAGACACGTTAGATTTGTACATTTCAAACATTGCTCATACGAATGTAAAGTGAATGTAAGATGACATGTTTTGATGACTTCCATGTCTGAGGGGGGAGGAGGCTGGGAAGCCAGAGACCACTGTTTGAGTCTGTGTTTAAACATTTGTAAGCATGAAACCACTGAATATTTTTAGAAGATGTTGGGATATTTTCCAGCTGTGTTAATGGCAACAGAACCTGATAAGCTAAAACCAGCCCGTCCACATCTGAAAAACGACCACACTTGTTCTGCGACGACCTCTAGTGGCTGTAGTAATTATTACAGCAGCAAAGGAGGAAGTCAGGAGAAGAAGTATGGAGAGCTAGTCGAAGAGCCCACTTCAGAGACGGATGATCGAGGTTTAACAAGCACCGGACTTTCACCAGGGAGATCGCAGTTCGTGTATGGTGTAGAACCAAAAGTCACTGGTGAGTTATTTGATTCTTACTAACGTAGAAACGTACGTCACGTAATGGAAGTTACATCAGGTATGTTCTTGAAGTTGCATAACGTTACCCCTAACCCTAACCCTACCCTTAAGTAGTTATTTAACCAAAAAACTAAATGTTTTCCTAAACCTAACCAAACCAAATTGGGGTACGACAGAGGTCACCGGCTATTAACCTATTCAGTCAAAAACATTTCCTAACCCTCACCGAATCCTTTGTCTGCCTGTCCCTAACCAGACCAGAAACTGTTGTCACAACATCAAATTGAAAATTGAATCTCAGTTTCAACATATCCACAGTTTGCAGAAACATACACTTTGAACATTGATACCGGTGATTGGGGTCGTGTTCAGCTTTATTAAAACAGAAAATAAGTGATCACAGAGAGAGAGCCTGCGGCTGGTAGCAATCCCAGGCCAATGCACCATTGTTGGAACACGAAGAAGAAGGAGCAGAAGAGGAAGGAGAAGGCTTCTGGCATTTTCCTGTGGATGTTGAACTTTAAGAAATCCATCTGAGGGGCCGTGGAGTGTGGGCAGAAGCCTTATCCGCATTAGTGTGGACATGGCTTATAGGTTGCCGCTGTACAGTAAAGAAAAACAACATCCGCCGAGCGAGATAATCCCTCACAATAAACACAAAACCATAATTGTGTTTTCCCCATTTCGTTTTCTTTTTTTTCACATTTCATTGTACCTGAACCGTTTTCATGTCGCCGCACGCAAATACGTTACGCTCTGTTTGCTGTCAATCACCTCACGCTCGCTGGGAGAAAATAATCCCTCGCAACACAAAGAAGAAAGCGTAATACAAAAGCACATACGATGATGTCATTTCATCCACATGTAATCACTCCCAACATCATCACTCCTCTTTTCCCACCACAGTAGCTGCAGGAGGTACAGACGAGCACGACGCTCGCACATGTGGACGCGTTGCTTTACGCTGGGTGGGAACTGAAAGTGGAAAAGACAACAAAAAAATCAAGGATCTCTCTCTGAACGCCCCCCCTCAAGCAGCGCAGGTCACCGCCAGCAGCTGTTTATTACTGTGAGATTACCGGCGGAGAAATTTGAGCCCATTTTTCCTCAACGTAATTTGAAAGCGTCACGAACATCCCATATGGAACCAGTGTGCGCTAACAGAAACAAACGTAGGGATCGGCTTCATCCATATATACGCTAATTCTGTCCAGACGTACAAGTGCACAACCTGCGCGGATCTCCGTTAGCTGCCGTTTCACTTCTTGATTGACACTTTTCACATTACTTGAGGGGAAAAACCTGAATGCGGTCTCCACGAGCTGAATGTCGTGCTGTGCCAGTGAAGTGTTTTTCAAAAGATAAATCAGAAAAATCTGTCCGTCTCAGTTCATAATCTTCGCGAAAGCGCCGTGGAAATGAGTTGAGGACCTGTCATTTCCTACTTTTCATGTTCGTGTAAATGTGCTGTGGCGGCGGACAAATAAATTATCTCCCCGCGCACATGTCCGACTCCTTCCCTTGAATGTTTTCTCTTAGCATGCCTCGCCACGTCTCGGCCCACTGCTGTGGAAGTGATTGAAACAGCCGAAGCCGTTTATTAAAGGGGGGGAAATAGGAATGAGATTTGAAAATTGAAGCAAAAAAAAAAGCACTTGCCTCCTAGTATTACAAACTTTTCTAATATGAAATGTCCGGCAGCAATCCTGCCAGACTTTTAATAATGAAAAGCAAAAAAACTCCCATCTGTACAAATTATTTAGGAGGAGCATTACTTTATTAAAACAAAGAGCCCTCGCTCCCTCAGGCCAATTACTTTTACTTACTAGCGAGGAGTTTCACAGCGTTTAATCACCGTGTTCAGCAAAAGCAATCTATTTTGTTTTGAGACTGATACCAGCTTATGGGAGTGTATTTTGCAAATAAAACACTATAATTTAGCTAAAACCTCTGAGGGCTTAAGGCCTTCAATTATTAAGATGCATACGAGTTATTTCACTGGAGTTCTCCGCAAATTATATTATCACAGCCGAGCTCAATGATGGCCAAAAGGTTACTTAAATTAATGGAAGAATAAATCAGCGCGGTCTCGATATTGAGGGGCCAGGAGACGCCAAGTTTTATGATTTAAATTATGAAGGATGAGCGTGTTACACCACTATCTGTATCGGTTAAGCCAACTCTGAAGTTGTGCGTTTAAGCCTGAAATTGGTATCGTTTTAGCAGAAATCGCTATATTTATTGTTTAAAACTATTCATAGAACAGCCTCAGAATTGAGCTTCAGATTTTAGATTGCAAAAGAAAGCATGTTTTTAATAAACCTGAATGAATAAATCCCCTAAAATGAGACTATTCAGTCATCATGATGTTGGATTTTGGACGACACTCGCTTCAACCCTGTAAATCATTTAGAAAGTGTGTGAGAACAGCGGAGAGCACAGTACGTGGACTAGAGCATGGACACCTCACCTGATCATGTTGGGCCAGGTTCAGACAAAATTTGAGAATTGTTTGGGTTGAGATCAGTCACCTCAATTGTCTACATGTCCTGTTTAGTCCTGGGGTTTCCAACAACGTCAGTTTTGGACGTAAAAACCAGAACACCTGTTGAGTTCGGATCCGGCTTGATTACAACTCTCTCAGACTTGGTCAGATTCAGACAAAGAAATGGCGGCCTGACCTGTTCTCGATCAAGGTTGTCAAATACTGACGTTCTGTCACGCTCTTTGGCCTCTGTATGAAACTGCCAGTAAGTGTTTCCACTAGAAAGTCCCTCTAGCATGTGGTTAATGTTATAAAACCCTTGCACTTTGGTTAAGTTTAGGCAGCAAAACGAGTTCATTAGGTTTAGAAAAAGTCTCCTTATGCAACACCTCAATATGTTACTTCTCCTAACGCAACGTCTCAATATGTTACTTCTAACACATCTCGATATGTTACGTCTCCTTACGCAACATCTCGATATGTTACGTCTCCTTACGCAACGTCTCGATATGTTACGTCTCCTTACGGCAACGTCTCTCGATATGTTACGTCTCCTTACGCAACATCTCGATATGTTACATCTCCTTACGCAACGTCTCGATATGTTACGTCTAACGCAACGTCTCGATATGTTACGTCTAACGCAACGTCTCGATATGTTACGTCTAACGCAACGTCTCGATATGTTACGTCTAACGCAACGTCTCGATATGTTACGTCTAACGCAACGCCTCGATATGTTACGTCTAACGCAACGCCTCGAATATGTTACGTCTACCGCAACGTCTCGATATGTTACGTCTAACGCAACGTCTCGATATGTTACGTCTTGATATGTTACTTCTCCTTCATCTTGTTATGTTAAATCTCGTCACATTACGTTAACCGACAGTATGCCACAAGTTAGGTATGTGACACAAGTTGAGTATGTCACGTACCAATGCAAGTTAAAATAAGTCGGTCTCCATTCTTCTGGGCCAAAGTCCTGTGTTTATTGGATCCATCTTTCCGCCTGACCTCCTCTCTACTCGGACTTTGTCACGATTATTAAGCCTGGTTTATTGGAGCAGTAATCACCGTACAACACTCTTAATTCCATTCTGTGAATTCCTCTGAGTTACACAGGTCTCCATGGGTATAATAGACAAATAAAAAGGTCTAATTTAAATATATAAATGGTGCAGTTTGTTAAAAAGAAGCCCCTCTATTTTCCTCCTTTATTTGGCAGCAGCCTTCACTGCATGCTGATCCATCTGTCCTCACTGCTCTCAAATGATTTTCCTTCCCTTTTACAATGAAACCTTCGTGTCACCTTGAATATCACACCAGTCAGTGGATGTCTCTTTATCCAAGTTTCTGCAGGAATTCAAAGAAACATTTCTTCTTCAGACGAGCGCTCTGATTCATGCCGCTGTAAATCTCCGGGTTGTGTAACGCTCTTTCAAGTTCACTCCAGAAGTAATAAATCAATATGACGTTATTCAGATATGCGCAGATAACGTGCTGTGAACACATATGAACAGCCAAATGTAATAGTAACACGGCTACCTCACAACCAGTAGCTAATTGTTTGCCAATTTTTTTGGTGATACACTTTTGAAATCGACTTTTATTCCCATCTACATCTCGTCAAGCACCATTTTTGAAAGAAAGGAGCAATGTAAGAATGTAACAATAGGTTCCCTGAAGGCTCCAACAATCAGGAGCACAATTATTCCAATTGGTGCATTTCTGTAATTGCGTCTTCATGTAACCTCTCTTCAAATATGCTTCAGCAAGGACGCTGGAAGAGAATTTTCCATCTAGATCTTAAATAAAGTATATTAGAAACAGATCAATAACCCAATAAGCAGCGGCTGGGTTTACTGGGGTCACTCGGCCGCCCCTGCAGGAGCACTCCGGGGCCGCTCGGTGTTGTTTATACCGCGCTGTGTGACCCCGGCTCACATTTCTGTTGTTGCTGGGGCTCGCCGACTTAAAAAACTCCGGGTCAAGACACGCCGCCGCGGCAAGTACGGCCGGACAGAGGTCCAATTTCATGCCTGTGAAAATTAAATCTTCGGAGCAGAACGGCTCTAAACCCCCGAGAGAGGATACGAGACGGAGGAGAGATTCTGCCTCCAACCGCAATAAAAGCTAGTGTTCATTTAGTGTAATATAAAGGAGGTGCTCATGGGTATGACCGCTTCATTATTCATAATTAACACCACCATCAGCCATTTATGTGATTTTTTTTTCGTTTTTAAGAGGCTGTTTA
Organism: Lagodon rhomboides; assembly: GCA_039737535.1. NCBI lineage: Eukaryota > Metazoa > Chordata > Actinopteri > Spariformes > Sparidae > Lagodon > Lagodon rhomboides. The sequence goes on along the minus strand of CM077800.1, from coordinate 5,691,949 downwards.
GTGCTTATAATGCAGATTTTTCCCTTCACTCGGCCGAGCGGCTTTGCTCGTTCTGACCGTTCTCGAGGCTTCACAGCGCCGTATTTACATTTATTCAAATCCAGAGGCAGCTCGGCGCGGTAATGAGCTCCTCGGCGCGCACGGAGAGACCTGCAGTTATTGGTGAGGGAGTAAAAAAAAAAAAAGGGAGGAAGTGTCTTGGTTCTCAGACAGTCTGGGAAACAAACTAATAACCGCGGCGCGTATTCTCCAGGCGCCCACCAACATTTTATTTACTACTCCGGTCTCTGCTCCCTTGTGAAGGCAGTTTTACTAAGAGTAGCAAAGCACTATTTCATTTTTAACAGTTACCTTTGGGGTCAGGATTGAGTAGTCTTCGCATAATCATTCGTGGGCATGTTTGTATTGTTTATGGATTTATTTTTTCGCTGCCTCTGCCGGTCGTAGCCTTCGGTGCAGCGGGGAGCTCAGAGATCATCTCCATATATACTGCGTCTAGTTGATGCCTTCTTGAGAACGATCGATCGGCGAGAGCCTGATGGTTGCATCACAGGATCAATGCTGACTGTGAACTGTACAAAATGAGGCGCTGAGATAGTTGAAGAAAAACTAATAAAACATAAAATACTTAAACCATTAAACAGTCGGAGGGAAAAGATGAAGGGCACCATTAGTTTTTACGCAGGAGTCTTTCATTCCTAACTCTGCGAGTATGCTTCGGATACAGTGGAGAGAGAATTCTGCTTTGTTTGCACAAAAAAGGGAAAAAAAGTGTGTTTTGCAAATAAATGGAGATGCCATGTTTGCCCTGAGGGTGCGCAGACTGGAACGCCGGCCCAGTCAATATAATCTGCATACAAATAACATGAAGCAGAAGGAAAGAGAGAAACGGAGAAGTGGTTTGTTTGTAAAAGAAATAACAGATTGAAACACACATACGTGCACAAACAGGACCTGTGACCGATTGGTGGCACCCAGAGCAGTTTTTGGGGTCCGGTGCCTTGCTCAAGGGCGGTGCTGGGAGGTGAACTGGCACCTCTCCAGCTACACTCGTATAGACTGATCCTAGCAGGTCTGAACAGGAAACTGCTCTGGTACAAAGAAATCCAAGCAAACCTATGGACTGAGGTGCCGCCATCCCAACATGACTTCAGACTCTGGGTGCCGTTCGTACGCCAAAGTCCAATGTTGCTCACAGATGAAACACTCACTGAACCAGGAGTTTACCCAAAAATGAAAATTTAAATTATGACCATCGTAGTGCACCAAATATTTCCGGAGCTTCACAGCAAAACAGCGTTGCAGCAGTCTACTAAATGAGAATTGTTGTTTTTTTAAGGTTTGTGTTCCCAACCGAAGGATGAGAAGAAGGGTGGACTTGCTTGTATTAGCCCGAACACAGATCTGGTGTCAGTTTAAACGCAAAAAGTCAATGCTGACTTGTTTTAAATGATGTCAGTAAGTTCATATTTAACTTGTGTCATGTTTTCAACGTCATCTTTTCCCAAACCTAACCAAGTAGGCTAGTGTTGTTGCCTGATTGTAACCAAGCTGTGACCGTTGATGCTCTCCACAGAAGTTAAGTTTGCGATACACTGCCTTAAAAGTAGCCTACAGTGCTGAGTATATACACTGTATTGTGTCATGTAACATGGGATTCAGGGGAAACTCTTTGGAGGTAAGCTACTAATGTTGACTCACTTCTTGTTTTGAGGCCAAAAACATTGATATGTCGCAATCATGAGCGCAGGTTTCTTCATGATGTCGAAAAAACCTATAATGACAATAACTTGACTGCCGTTTTCTCATAACACCGCATATACAGTACAGTTTTTCATGAGCAGATAAAAAGAAAATAATTGCAATATATGAAAAAGGAAGCAGAAATGAGTCCTTTCAACAAAAATAGAATATCTCTTTAAACAGTGTTGTTCCACAAACAAACACACATTCCCCCCAGGTATGATAAAGAATAAAAAAAAAGGCGGTCAGAGGGTTCAGTAGCTGCATCTTAGTCCTGTGTTTGCATTTCTCTCTCTCTCTCTCTCTCTCAGCGTTTGAAGTGGCTAATGTGCTTTTGGTTGAGGCCCAAAGTCTTGATGGTAATTACCTTGCTCTCTCTGACTCTCATAATTTCATGCCTCCGGGGGGCCATTACAGAAGCCTCTACTTCTAATTCTGCTGAATTAAAGAAAGAAAAAAAGGACAGAGAAAAGACGCTGGAGGCTCTGCAGCTCATACTTAATGTCAAGAGAAGAAAGAAATGAAATATTTACTTTTGATTGCTTCGGAGGAAGACAAATTATGTGTGCACGTTCAAAACTTATTTGCCAATTTGTATACGGGCCTCGCTTATCCTGAAAGTAGAAAACGTGTCTTCAAATGATAAATAAAATTTGTACGGAAGGATGTGAGGTTCGTTTTATTAAGACTGTTCTCCTGGCAAACGGCATGCAGCCATGTGTACTCTTCAGACAAGGGAGGGTTAGATGTGAAGATTGATGCTCCTCTCACATGTCAACTACACCCAGTAGCCAGTTAGCTTAGCATACCGCAAAGACTGGAAACAGGGTAAACAGCTAAGCCTGACTCTGTTGCATAGTTAAACCTTGGGGTTGGAGTATTTCTTGGACTGACTAGTGTCTTCCTGGAGTCTTTTGCCGTTTTTCCACCGACAGTACCAGCTCGCCTCGCCTCGGCTTAGCGTGGCTCTACTTGGTTTGGTTTCAGACGCGTTGCGTTTCCATCTAGAATTAGTATCTCATCAACGTGGGCGGGTCGTCATCAGTGACGTACTTATCCACGCGACACATAAACAGGGCTAGCTGTGGGCTACGCAAAACACGTACACCTTTTCATTTCTTGTCACACCATCAAGCTCTTTCTGGATGCGTCTTCAGCGACAACGACAATGACAACTTGTTCCTTCCATGTAATCGCTATGTTGACTGAACGCAGATGCTAGTTTTTAAAGGTAGCGGGTGTCAGGCTCGGACGTCGCGCTCGTCATGAGTCATCAAGTGGCGTCACTCTCTGTCCAATCAGTGGCCGGCTGCCAGCTTACGTCACACAGAAGTATCAGCTCAGCTCGGTTGGAACTTATACGGAGGTGATACTAAAAAAGTACCACTTTAGCAGGTACCAGGTACCAGATTTCAGTCGTGAGAACGCAATTACAATCCTCTGACTTTCCAAGATAATATCTGCTTTCAAGATCAAACACTATAAATCACGCCGTGTTATTCTGAAAGAGATAGTTTAGTCTGTGTGCTGTAGAGAGGAAAAGAAAACGCCATCGATGACGACTCACTCACTTCCTGCAGCACAGACTCAGCAGGAAAGTTTGTTTCCTGAACGTTGATCCGTTTGATACGTCTTCATCGAACATTCATCACCTTGGACAGGGTTATTATCCGCGATATAACAGCAGGCAGCGAAGGAACCCAAATACATGAATTATTTCACACAGTGTAGTGGGGACTTCAGACCTCCCCGACGTCTCCTCTACAGTAGGACCATATGCTGCATGACTCAGAGTGAGTCATTAGCAGAACAGCTCATGGGATAAACCGAGTCCGTTGACTATCGTATCAATAATAAGACTGTTTTCATTAAAAAGGGTTCAACCCTGGGCTGACTGTGATATAACCCCGACTGTCTCCAGCATGTCCCGCTTCAGAGGAGGAACTTGACAGCACGCAGCATGTCGAGACTTGACTTTTCAGCGACATTCTTTCCCCGTGACATAGAGGGAAACTTTGATACTGTCATCATGGGAAATATTTACGAGGCTCAACGCGAGGAGAGGCGTTTTGTGCTGATGTGCACCTGCCTCTGTTGAGTCAGAGAACCGGCAATTACCTAGCAGATGAGTGTGTGTTTACGCGATGATGTAAACCATCTCTGTTGCTCCCTGAAAAGGCACCTTTATATCGAAGTCAGCTGGCTTCGTGTCTTCTAATTTAATGTATTCGTCATGCATATTCATGGCCCCGGTAATGACAGGCAGGGGAGAGATTTCACCCTGTGATCAAGGTTGTTCCTAAATGTGGATAATTTCACAGATCCATTAGCAAACGACGACATACGGCTCTGTTTCGACATTTGTGTGCATTTTCTCTGCATGCTTGTCTTCACAGTTTAATTTCCGCCCAGACCAGCTTGTTGGACCTGGGCAGACTTTTCTGAAATGACTGCATTATGTAAAAAGAAAAAGAAAATCACATTAGAAGTCGTCATTACTGGACCGAGCTGCAGTATTCTTGCAATATGTTTCCGTCCATCCCTTTGGGCAGCCTATCTCCGACAACATATGTTTCTATCCCGCTAATTTGCTTTGCCAAATTCTTTTTAGAGGAAACATAATTAGGTCCTGGATTACTTTCACTGGCATCTATTTAAAAATGTAGGAAGTGTTATATCCCTACGCAACTCACAAGTCATAGGGAGGAGGTTGAGGTTGGTCCAGCGCTTTGGTTCCAACTAGAATATCTCAACAAAGATCAGATGGACACTCGGAATAAGTGTGTTTTCAGGCGGGATTTAAAAGTGGAGACAGTGTCAGAAGTGCGAATGTCCGGTGGGAGAGAGTTCCAGAGGCTGGGGGCAGATCGACAGAAAGCTCTTGACCCCATGGTGGTCAGGTTGGCAGATGGGGCAAAGAGCCGGATGGTAGAAGAGGATCGGAGAGTGCGGGAGGGTGTGTGGATATGGATGAGTTCAGCGAGATACGATGGTGCCAGGTTATGAAGGATCTTGAAAGTGAGGAGCGAAATCTTGAAATCAATGTGGGATTTGATAGGGAGCCAATGGAGTTGCTCAGCAGAGGGAGTTCTGGTGGTGATACGGGCAGCTGCGTTCTGGACCAGTTGGAGTTTATGGAGTGATTTTCCGAGGAAGACCATGGAGGAGAGAATTACAGTAGTCCAGACGAGATGTAATCAGGGTGTTTACGAGAACAGCAGTGCAGGTTATGACTTTGGTTGCCCTCTGACATCAGGATGTGTTCCTCAGCTTCACCCACTCGTCCTAAAGGTCACTTCTGAGTCTAAAATAACTCGGATAGCGTCCATCGTATGATGCCAAACTCAAGGTTTCACAGCGGTAGTCCATGAACCGATGGGTCGTGTCATGGTCGATATACATTTGGTCCCAATTAGCAAATGTTAGCATGCTAATTTAGCCTAAACTGCCAGAGTATAGCCTCACAGGGCGAAGCCAGGAGAAGATGCATGAAAACATTAAATATATAAACAGTAATCTATCATCTCAGGGTTTGAAAGATACTTGTAATGTAGGTATTTTCTCATCCTGCCGTGTTTGTGTTTCCTGATGCAAATTAGCTGTACATGTAGGACCCGGGGTTGCTTGGCCACGAGGGAACTTTCAGCCCGATAATAAATATGATATGAAGCAGCCGTGATTGGAGCGCTCTGTCTTATAGCTGGAACAGAACAGAATGGCTACCGGGGCTCATTTAGTCAAAAAATGAACAACCCTTGCAGCAATTGTCTAGTGGACATCAATCGAGGCTCTAATGGTCTCTCTGGGTTCCTTTCTAGTGACAAGCCTGACTGGTCTGACAACAGTATTCTCTGAAGACCTAATTAGCCTGACCATTAAGTCCGAGGGATGATTGAAAGAGTCGAAGAAGCTGCGGTGCAACAAATATTAGACATTTTGTGTACCGGCGAGGGAGAGGAAGGTCGTAAGAAGTTATCTCGCTGGATATCAACACTCTAGATTGTATTCTAGTTTAATGAATTGTCTCGACTGTGTTTTATCATGTTGCAAATGCTGCTTTCGATGCCAAACCACATTTATTGTTTTGCACGAAATTGTCCTAATAACCTCCGACAATCCTCGCCACAGGGCCAAAGTAAACGTGTGCGTGTCTCGGGAGACGGAGGGGAGTCGTCGCCGAATTCCTCGGGGGGCGAGCGAGAAAGGGGAATTCAGGAAAGGGAAAGAAAAGATGTAATCCCTGAAACACGCGAGTGCTTGACATAAACAAACATGCTGGGAGGATTTCAAAGGGACGGCTGCTCGCCGGGAATCCTCTCATGTGCCGATGGGAGATAAGGAAGCAAACCGCAGTGCAGAGAGGTATGAACACATACCGTCTGCCCACACACACACACACACACACATTGCCAGGCCCCCCTCCCTCTCTTTCATGTGTTATCAGGCGAAGATTCGGTTGTTTGTTTACCGGCAATTTCCCTTGTCACCAGCTCGCAGACTACATCCATACTGATGCCGAGCCAGGAGTGTAACCATGCGACGGGGGACTTTCCCCCACCGCTTTTTCCTGATAAGCTCGACAGAGCTTGCCTTGTCTTGCAACTGGAAAACATCTGTCAGATTCTTTGGTCATAAAGCAAACTGTTTATACTTCTGTCAGTGTCAGCTGATAGGCATGCGAGGGACGCCGCGTACACCTGCGTTACATGTCAGCGCAGAAATTAAGAGGGGTTGGACGCGATTATAGGGGCCACTGATACAATGCGTTATGTAATCCAATAAAACAGCCCTCGACAAACGCCGAGTGGTCGTGTAGGTTGTGTTCCAGCATTTTCTACTTTAATATACAGGGGAATAAAGTAGAACTTTAAAGGGATATTTCGGTGTAAATTTAGTCCATGGTCTAACACACCTTGACACCGAGTAAGACTCCCCCTCGAGAGGTCAAGTTTGCTGACTGCTAGCTTAGCAGAATTGCACATGTGATACCCCCCCCCCTGACCATGGTTCCCGACCAACAGCAGGTCCAACGAACACAAGAGGATAAAACACCCTTGTTGTGTTGTTGTGGTTATGTTTGACGATCAGTTTGCCAAAAAGAGAAGCTGCCATGTTGCTCTGCTACCATCGAATGTCCTCATCTGCAGGCGACAAACGCCCAATTCAGCACGTTTTGAGAGATTCATGCAGCCGGTCTGATCGCCAGCTTACGCGATTGCCGACAACAATGTAGTGTCAGGTTGCGTTTCACCCAAAAGTCAAGTGTTTGAATTTCCGGCAGCTCGTGCAGTCAAACACACTATCCTATTGAAATGAATGGGATAAAACATTAGCTGGATGTCATTTTGTCTTTAAGCAGGAGAAAGAGTTAGGAGTGGAAGAAAATTAATCTTGAAGTGAAACGTCTTTGGTGATTCAGCCCTCACAATGACGTCATATTTTAAAAAGCAGGAAGTGATGCGGTGAGCTGTAGAGTCCAGACACTAGTGGTGGTGGTGGTCTTGGTGAGGGGAAAAGATTAATGCTGAAAGTCTGGATGGATGAGATGTGCAGCGGGACTTCTAATGGGATCACTGGGAGGACCGACTGGGATGAAAAACCAGAGGTGAGCGGGGCGGCGGAGGGTCGCAGCCATCTGACACTGAAACGACAGCTGATAGCAGCAGAAAAAGGAGCATTTTTTAAACTCTGACACCACAATTGGCTCACGGAGGATCGCGGTAAAATCAGGTTTAAGTGAAAGTGAACTCCAGCAGTCGGCTGATTGGATCTGTTCTCGCTTCCAACACGGACAGAGATAAAACCCTCCATCACAGGATACTGAAACAGAATTCAGACGGCTTACGATACTATAGTATACCATAAGTACTGCGTATAGTATGGTCGTACAAAACACATGAATTTCCTCACGAGATACAAATAAATCAGCACTTACTGCTCACCACATGACTTGACTGCCCTCCTGATTACCCTCTTTGTTCCAGGTGTCACAGCTGACTGACAGGAGTGATGAGTGCTTCAGTGAAGTTGGTGAACAGAGTTCAGGGAAGGAAAGACTTCCCCCGCTCACATCACTGTTGTCAGCTCTGTTCTGGATCTTCCTGGGTGCTGTTGGACTGGGCTGGAGGCTTTTTTATCACAACCACAAAGCAGAATCAGCAGCACATTGGAGCTGGAGTCTACACCGCTCTCTTGATTTAAGCCTCCTGCCAGCCCGAGACCCCCCGCCGTTCCAAACCGGCCTTGGGCAGTCGAGTTTTGACGCTCACCGTTGTCCATTATTTCCCACATCAGCGCGCATTGAGGGGAAGATGTGGAACTACAAAGAGCTCGAGAGCCGAGCTACCGAGTGATCGACTGACTTTCATTCTCTTAAAACGCTGACAGTACGCTGTTGACTGCTTTGTAGAGATGCAGAAAGGAGTGGAGTTTGTCAGTTTGGAGGTTTTGTGGTTTTGAAACCCAGAAAAAAAAAAAATGCTCACAATTGTGCTTTTGCCGCTGGCAGTTCTCCTGCAGCTAACTCGCAAAGAGAGTTTTCCGCAGCGCTCCTGACCCTGACTCGCACGTTTAAAAAGACTCATACCTCGGTTAATAACCATATTTTTTCAGCCCTTTGTAGAAAGACAAAACATTCATTCACTTGAACGACCTCAGACTGATTCGCTGACAAAGTGAACATTCGGAAAAGGCAGTGAGTGCAGTTTGTTCTGTTATTCTCAGGCGGGTGTTGATCATTTCTTGCATTAAATTAGTCCGAAAAATGTCAGAATAAAAGATGATTTTGGATAAGACTATTGCAAGCAGCACATTTTTCCTCTGGGCGAGGTGAAAGATGCAACAGTAAACACCTGTAAATCAATAATGCAGCAAAATAGGTGCTCTTCAGAATCTGTGATGAACAACAACAAGACCAACTCGTCCTCATTAGAAACAAACATCAATGTGTCTGACCTTGAATTACAATTCAAACATGGCATCAAGAGGGGAACAAGAGAAACTGATGAACCTTTGTGTGCAAATCAAAAGCAGTTCTCTTATTTGATCGGATGAGTTTTGACCCATTCGTCTTTGCACCATTGTTGTATTGTGTTGGAAGCTTCTCCGCTTTAACTCCTGAACTTTTGTACTCCGTCGGTCCAGATGTTACACGGCACTGCGCTGCACTTCACGGTTCCTCCCGAGCATGCCTGGTATTTCAAATGTTCAGGAGATTTCCATTCTTTCCTCCCAAACCACAGCCATTTATCTTTCTGCTCCTGGCAGCTGATCTCTTCCTTCCTTCCATCCTCAGTCGCCTGACCTCAGTTCTTCCCCTCTACACTGGATGTTCGGACCTTCTTCCTCTGGGAGACGCTCAGGCTGTCATCTGCTACCTGTAGCTCAGATATTTCTCACCGCCGTTGACTTTAATCTTGTCCGTCAATCCCCCCCATAAAAAACGATTATCAAAAAAGCATCTCCAAAAGAACACCTGAAGTGCTTTTCGTCAAATCAATGTTTGCTCTGTACAGATCCACAGCTCTAATTTACTTTTTGCAATAAATATCACATTACTACACTCACAACTGCCTGAAGCTTTCCATCTAAGTGATCAGTCAGATTGTTTACAGGAGGACCGGCTAATAACGATAGCAGAAAAAAAAAATCTTTACACAATCAGCAGCCGTTAATCTTCATATCTGCAGTTCTGTGGGTGGACTGATAACCTCATTGATATTACGGTGAAGCAGACGCTAAAGAACGGCCCAGCAGATAAGGACGTAACAAACATGTCACCTCAAATTGAAATAAAAACAAGCCGACAGATGTAGCGGCGAGACAACCGTCATCTGGCGAGCGCTGATTAGCAAAATGAGGGATTTGCCAGGACGCATCTGAGTAATTCACCAGAAATACTTTGCTGTGTTTTTGTGTCGTAGACTGTTTGCTTTTATGGATGTTTGGGATTCTTGTGTGACTTCAGATGGGCGGATGAGTCTCAAGATAACAGCGACGGCTTTATCTGCTTATCTTTTTCTCCGTTGGAGCAACACACGGCTGCTTTCAGCCAGCTCCGCAGCCGAGGAGGCGCAGGGAATGACTCATGGCTTATTTAGGGGGCCGCCAGGTGAGGAGCCAGCTGACCGAGATAATGGAGGCTAATTAAAATAAATGGCTGCGGTGTTTCTAGACGGCGAGTCAGCCTAATGTCTATTAAAAAACTATAACTTTAAGGAAAACAAATACAAACATAATAGAAGTGATCGTGCAAATGTTTTCAATTGGTTTGAGAGGAAACATGTCTCCTCAGATGATTCATATAAAAACAGCCGATGTGATGCTGATTGAAACAAATCGGCGGTCGAACCGTGAACAGAAATAACAGATTGCCTGCGTAGCATTTTAATAGGCTGTGGTGTCATAATTAAACGACAATAGAAGCCTGCACGCCAGCTGATATAAATCTTATAAACCAGAGATGAGTGTTTGTGCGACTCTCTGTACAAATCAAAGGCTGCTGGGAAAACTCTCCGAGCCTGCATCCGTGTGTCCAGACTTCACTGCGCCCGCAGACTTTGTGGGCACGATCGCAGGAAGTCCGCGAGTCTTGAGGGCTGTCAGCACCCACAGTGTATCCAGTCCACGAGGGCTCTGAAGCGGACTTCCAGAGAACCGCTTGACTTGATTTACTTATCCACAATGCACTGCGATACGGACGTGACGTTGTAGAACTTGTGTTTTAAACTATTTTTTGAAACGTTACTTGAATCGTGTAGTGTAATATTCAACCACATCATAATACAGAAATATGTAGAACTATATAATGTAGAGGTCATCAAATTATATGACTGTTGTCCACAGGTCTGTTTATCAGCAGTTTATTTTTGCCTTGTGGTCTCAGGCACTCACAGACTTGACGCGATGACAGTGAACACGTCACGGTACGTAAGACTAAAATCAAAGAGGGCTCAGGCTGCAGAGATTTGGATCCAACCCAACGTAGATTTTTGTCTCTGCCGCCTTGTTCTCTCTTTCAAGGCGCAGTTCATCTCAAAACGTGCCTTGTTTTAACACGATTTCTAGTCGAGTCAATTCATAGAGCTCATTTAAAAACATTTACTGGGAATCCCAAATCGAACAAATGCCTCTTTGTCTGATAATGAAACTGAAATGTATTTTTTCCCTTGACCACCCTCTAAAGTTTCCCAAATTAAACAGAACGGAAATGTTGAAATGTGAACAAAGGGACTTGGGTTTTAAAGGTGTTCAGGGAAGATAAATGAATCCTGCTTTTGTTGTCTTGTGCACAAAGCACAGCCTTGATTCAGGTCGCTTAGTTGAGAGGCGACATTTCTGAAATAGTCACACAACCGGGCTGACAAACGCACAAAGTTTTCCTCAACCAGAAAGAACAGAAGACAGTAAGGTAAACCTCAACAGTCCAGAGTTTTTGGTTGACAAACTGGTTTAGAGAATCAGATTTTGCTGTTCCACGCCTCTCTTATGCCTTCACAAAAGGGCTTCCTCGCACCCTGATTGGCCGTGAGGTGATCACCCCCAAGCTGCTCTCGATCATTAATCAAGAGCAGAGTCTCCACAGGATGAGCAACAGGTGATCTGAACAACTCTTTGAGACTTTCATTGGACCTGTAGACTCAAGTTCCTGACACACTCTGCAAGGAGTTTTTGAATATCTCAAGTTTTGCAGACCGACAGAACCGTTACAAATCTGTCTCGTCACATTATATCTGGCACTTTCGATCCCTGCACAGTCATATATCATCTCAGCTGTGCTCTGTTTCCTCCACAGCACTGAAGATGATTTCTGTATTCACCGCTGCTCTCTCTCTCTCTCCGTGGGGTTCCTTTTGATTTTCCTCTCTATGAACACGTCGGCTCCACCATCACATTCACTATCTTCTACTGTAATTGCAAACCCGATGACACTCAGCTCCACCCTTCTTCTTTTCTTTTAAGAAACCCTGCTCGATGTGCTCCAGGCCCAGCTGGATGTCTGCCCTCCACCTCCAGCTTCCATCCTGACGAGAGCGAGCTGCAGTTCTTCTTCACGTCCTCTGCTCTCTCGCCTCTCTCCTCTGTCACTATTCACATCACCACAATGCCTCCTGTCAAGACTAACAAGTGTCTGAGTGTGAGCCCTGACAACTGTCAGGAAACCGAGAAATTAGACTTGAGGAGTTTCTGTTCGGATGAAGAAGAAAAAAAACAGGGGCTTTATTTGTCTAGAAGTGTCAATATTTGATCCAGGGTTTTCTGTCAAACTGTCGAAAGTTTCAAATATATGAGAACGGGTAACTTTTCCTGTTCACAGAAGGATTACAGCGAAAGAAAGTATTTTGGGTAGGCGTGTCACGATTTATGGTGTTGATGATAACCGTGAAAATTAACCCTTAACCCCGGCATTTTCTTTTCAAAGCTTTGGCGATAATATCTATCATGAATTCTTATGGCCACGATAATCTTGTAGTGAAAATCTGATATCGTAAATGATTCAGCATCAGAACCAGGATGAGACTTAAAGGGGCTCTGTGGAGTTTTGCGTCGTGCTGGAAACCGGTCATTAGTTTATATTAGCGGACTCAATTTCTAAACTAACGTTAGCTACTGTTGCTCTCTGTTAGCCGAGCGGAGATAATCACTGAGGATGTCGAGTACGTGCATGAAGTCACATCCTTTGGACTGATGTGGAGAATCCTCCGGTCCTCCACAGAGAAATCCACAGTCCAGCAGCATTAAACAACTTCAACAAATCATCCACAGGCAACTGAGAGAGACGGGGAAGGTCTCATTTTTCCACTTGACGTAACACTCTGCTCACAAAAAAGTGATTGATACATGCAAACTACCACAAATCGTTACATAGAGCCTCTTTAAAATGAGACAAGTCTGTGTACGATCTGTGAACTTGTTCAGCAGATTTCAAAAAGAAATGTTCAGATTTTTAATTTACTCTCGACCACTACATCTTGTTGTACAAACATAAAACATTAGTAAACATCCAGAATTGATTCCCGACATGAGCAAAGTATTATTTTTTTGCTTTTATATGAACATAGAAAGGGTGAGGTCTGGAGTTTTTACATATACAAAGTAAGGATAGGCCAAAAGAAAAGAATTATTGATTATTTTGTCTTTATCTTATTCTATTAGTTGTTGTTCTCTCAGATTAAGAAGGATACTCCCAGTTTGGTGTTTAAACTTGGACAGGAATCAGGTACGCACCAACACACCTGATTCAAATGATCGGCTCGTCATCGAGCTCTGCTGCTAACGACCCGCTCATTTGAATCAGGTGTGTCGGAGCAGGGAAACATCCAGAACATGCAGGTCAGGAGGCTCTGAGGACTGAAGAAGACTGAGCCAAAACACCTGAAACATAAGCTTGTTTTCTTGTTTGGTTTTGAATGCTTGTTACAAACTGTGGCTTCAGTATCAAGATGTGTTGTTTCACATTGTGAATGTGATGCCTGATGAAGGTCCCAGACATTGTGTGTGTGTGTAATAAAGTCAGCGCTGACATTGTGTGGGACCTTTTTAATTAAAAAAAAATACATTATAAGATCTCCTGAGGTATCGGTTTCACAATCCCAGCAGCTGTGAGTTATGGGAACGGACGGACGGCCCCTCTGTGTAAATATTCTTCCTACTGTGATTTGTTTTTATAAGGAACGTGATACGCTTGATGTCCAGAAACACATTAACAATTTAATGCTTTATGAATCTGCTCACTGTTGTTAAATGATATAAAGAGCATGCTTGTATGTGTTTTTTTAAGCGTGTTCCTACGCTCTCCCCTGAATGTTCTCCTGTGTGTGTTGCGCGTCGTCAGGAACACACACCTTCCTGTATGTGTGTTGCGAGCGTCGATGTCCCGTCGGTCCTTGAACACTGACCCAATGTCCTGTGTGTGAATTGGCCATTTCTCCAGGCCCTGACAGCTGGGGGGCAGGCGTATCGCTGCCTGCCCGGGCCGACAGCTGCTCCTTCCCCTCGTCCTGCCCTCCAACAGTGGAGCCTTGTGCCGCATCCACCTCTCCTGAATGTCAGCACTCATGTAACTACTTCGTCCTCACATCGCAAGCTCTGTGCGTTTTGTTTTTTTTCCCTTCACCCCCCGTCTGTCCGCTCGCTCGCTCCCTTTCTCCCGGAGGACCGGTATGTTTATCTGTCGCACATTTTCACCTCTCCCTTTTGTTTATGTTTCCCATCGTCTCCACTTTCTGCAGGAACGCTGGCTGTTTACGAACGTCACCGTGTCTGCGGAGTGACGACTTCTCTGTATAGCAAACATTCCATCATTCCACAGACATGAGTCATAATTCATCACCTCACACTGATAACATCAAAACAGTAAATTCACAGTAAATTCTACCAGTTAACTAGCGTAATTAAGCTTTTGCAATGCATGACAGGTCATTATTTGGAATTATACAGTAAGCTGCTGTGAATTTTAATTTCTGAAGCGACCGTAAAAACAAAAATAAGTTAAATTGGTACATTACAAGGTAATTCTGGAATCGGGGAACAGTCCATACAGTAATTTAGCACTAAAATATTCTAGTTTTACAACAAGGTACATATGCTTACATGCTAAAAGGCGTACAACATGCTAATAGGCTAAAAAGCCTGCAAGTGGGCCAACGACTTACACGTGCAAACAACAAGCTAAAAGGCCAACATGCACACATGCTAACATACCAACAAAAGGACTATCAGGCCTTCAAGCAGTCCATCAATGTGCACGTACAAACAGGCTAACAACATGCTAACAGACCTACAAGTGGGACAACATGGCCCACATGCAAACCACAAGCTAAAAGGCCAACATGCACACATGCTAACATACCAACAAAAGGACTATCAGGCCTTCAAGTGGTCCATCAATGTACACGTACAAACAGGCTAACAACATGCTAACAGGCCTACAAGTGGGCCAACATGGCACACATGCGAACAACAAGCTAAAAGGCTAACATGCAAACAGTTTAACATGCTAACATACCAACAGGTCTTCAAGTTGTCCATCAATGTGCACGTACAAACAGGCTAACAACAGGCTAACAGGCCTACAAGTGGGCCAACATGGTACACATGCGAACAACAAGCTAAAAGGCTAACATGCAAACAGTTTAACATGCTAACATACTAATAGTTCTTCAAGTGGTCCATCAAGGTGCACATGCTACTGGGCTAACATGCTAACGAGCAAAATGTGGTTGTGTTTACTGTAAATCTGCAAAGTTACAATATCTACAAATGCTTTTAACAGTATGAAAATGTAACCTTTTCATCATAATACAATATATTACCAGTAATTTACCCGATAATAATCACAGGTTGTTGCGAAACAACCAAGCTTTTAAATTAACTTGTAACTTCCTTAACAATAAGTAAAGACTTTACGTTATGTAAGTCAAGAACTGTACAGTATTTGTTTTTAAATTACAGTGAGAGCTCTTGTGGTATTGGGTGTGTGTGTGATGTTCTAACCTCATATTTAGGAATGCAGCCGGGTGTATTTTTGTTATGAAGGAAAATTATCTCGCGGGCGAAAATGAGCACCTTGGACAGGGTAGAACTTGCGCTCAGAAGCATGACACCATGTCAGGTCCAGCTGAGGAATGCTAATGGGGGAGGCACCTCGGCTAAGTCGGGCTCCCGCACGAGGACGTGACGGACGGGCCGATCCAGCCCGTCTCCGCGGGAGGCGGCTGCAGGAGGATCAGTCACACTCCACTTGCAACATGACTGATCTCGGGGGTCAGAGGGCAGCGCCGGAGAGGCTCCGAGTGGAATAAAGATGCAGCGGTGTGCGGAAATGTGGCGATTGATCCTTCGGCATGAATATGGAACAGGAGCGAAAGACGCAGGGTGAAAGAAAATGGAAATATCAATCAGGGATAATAGAAACAAATTAATGCCGTCACACTCAAGGTGTTGTTTCAATTATGCCAAACGATCAGTTAATTTGTAGTGAAGTCACCGATGAATACACACCTTCATATATGACGTCTTTAATGGGAAAACATGCAGCCGACGTACATCTTTTGGCGCAATATGTCTGTGGGGCAACGCAAATCCAATTAAACATGAAATACCAAACATATCACCTTTTATGCACGAGTTCATCTTTGAATGTCAGACGTGTCGTCACAACATGTTCCATCAAGGAAGCGTGCAGGAAAATATTTACGGGGAAAGTTTCTCAATTTCTCGCCACAGATCTTCGGTTCTATTTCACAGAAATCTTCTGCAATACTGAACCAAGCCAGCACTCGGCTTTACTTTGATATTAAAAGCTTATAGATCCAATTTCTCCATCCAGTCGTCCCCGGTGATTATTTATTGCCCTGAAACCTGCGTGTGTTGCATCACATGGGTGTTCCTTTAACGAGGAAGAGCCGCGGCAGTTTGCGCAACTAATCTGTAAACATGTAATCATGCTGCATGTGAAATGTCTCTGAATACATTCTGCTGAATGTGACAGACACGCATCTTATTAACAAGTGATTATATTTGATGGTATTTATGTTAACGGAAGAATAATTGTCGATACTGTATAATCTTTCTTAAGGGTGCAATTATGGCCACCTGGTGTTGTGAAGTGTATAGAAAAAACACAAAGAGCATGTCAGGGAGCCACAAAACAAAAAAGGAAAACCCTGAAAATCTTGTTTTGGCCTTACTTCACTCTGGCTCAACGTATACAGACTGTTTAGCCGTTGGATTTAGCCGTGTGCACGACGTGTTCCCCAACACTATTTTACAGAGGCTGCATCACCAGCCGCACCAGCTGAGACAAATGTGATTGGGTTCAAGAAGCCAGAGCATTTTTTTCCCCCTATACCAAAAAGAAAATTGGTGATGTTTGACCTAAAGCTCGGGCTACGCAAGGCTAGAAGCTACGCTGACGTACAAGTGCACTCCGGCACCGTTCACCTCACTGTAGGGTGAAGCTACATTTCTGACATTTTCTTACGACACCCACAGCGGTGAGACAAGTTTGAACCTTTCAAACCTTTCAACCTGGTGTTAGGTTACTCTTCAAAGCTCAATCCTTCTGTTTGATGCAACACAGAAACAACCAATGTTATTGGGTTTAAAGTACTTAAGTATGTGCGGTCTGCTACTTGGCAGCACTGGATTATAATTGCTGGAATGTAGCGCCATCATTTTATCAGTCTTTTGTGTTGAGTTGCTCCAATACTTGATGTGAAAATGCTTTAAATCTACATTATTTTAATGGCCACTCCACTGGTTTCAATAGAAGCCTTATTGCATGTAAGCTTATGAGAAAATGATCCTACTTCTGACTTTATTTATTACCTCAGTAAACAGTTTCCTAATGACTTTATGCTCTCAATCTCTAGTTCCAAGTCTTCTTCGATGCAGCATGAGGTTTATTTTGTAAATCGTGGTCCCGTTTAGAATAAAGCAGGCGATAAAGTTACGCATGCTCGTCTGAATGTGGTCACGCCTAGCTCCAACAAAACAAGTTGGTTGGTGACGGCCTCGATGCCAAACTCGAGGCTCGGTCGCTAAATGCCTGCCAAACAAAACAAGCCAAAGGAAAACATTCCCACCAGTCTCATTTGTAATTTGTATTTGGTGCTAATTAGCAGACGTTAGCGTGCTCAACGTGAGGAACACACCAAATATCGACGTGTTGGTGTTCTGTTTGTGAGCGTGTTGGGAGGTTGTGTAAGCGTTCAGCTCAAACCACCAGTTAAACCGGAAACTATGTCGAGCTGCCCGCAATTAGGCACAGTAGTAACTGCTCCTGAATAATTAGGGCATCGAGCACGGCTGGCGAATAATCAAATAAACGGCGCGTCTGCAAAAAAAATTAAAAATCAATTCACAGTTTTCTCGTGTTCCTGGCACGGTCGCCCCCTTGACAAACATATATTCAAAAAACCTGTAATCTTCCTCCCTTAAGCTCACATAATTTACTGTGCCCCTGCCCACACAGAGAGCGCGGCGTGAAGGGAATGATTAGAGAAGAATGAGCGCTGGAGACGCTCGTATGTTCAGGCCGTGTCTTCAAAACCTCGCTGCCTCTTCAATGCAAATCCTCGCCAGAGGTCATGTGTCTTTCACGCATGTGAGAGCACGCATCCGCAATTTCGGCTGCTTTGAAAGCATTTTAAACGCAGATACATCCTGTACTGTATGTGTGTGAGAGAGTGTGTACTTATGGATATTGTTTTGTTCTTTTGTGTGCGCGTGTGTGACAGTTTGCCGATTTTGTTCGGTGCCAGAACCGACTGGTTGATCCAGCTCTGTAAGATCTCCCGTTCAGAGGAAGTGTCTTTATGTGAACGCCGCTTTCTTCATCTTTCACACTTGCAAACACACACACACACAGCTGGCTTATCCCCTTCGCTGACGCGCCGGAACATTCATGTGTTAATCTCTGCATTGGTGTGGAGAAAAAAAAAGAAAAAAAAGGGCCCAGGTCATCATAATTGTGCGCATGAGTTCCAGGGCGACAGTGATTTATCGCGCTGCACATCCCCCCACCCTTTAATTTTTCCCTCTTTCACTCTCGTTCTCTCTCTTTAACCTGCGTGGCCTTTTCCTCTCACGTGTGGATTTGGAATGTAAACGATCACCCCGAGGGTCAAAAAGGGAAAAAAAAAAAAGGTCGCCCATTTTCAATATGCAAATGTCACATTACGACGCTCGAAATGCAAATCTCGAGGCAAATACCAGGATCGTGCAGACACACAAACAAGCGACTCGGATTCTTCAGAGTCGAGAGACGCATTCCTCGTTGGGAGTGTCAGTGAAAAGACGGTAATCGTTTTTAATTCCTGCGAGCGGATCCTCTCACATACCAAAGCTGAGAGTTAATGGAGCACGTAATGTGCCTTTAACTGTAAGAAAAAAAAACTTTTATGCTTTGTCTCCCGAGATCCGGTTTCGCTCATTTTTATGGCGCTGCTGCAGCTGAAGGAGAAAATGGAATTGTTTGCTTAGTGTTCGCTGTCACTCATGTTTATGTGGTGGAGAGAAGAATTCCTCTGTTCCCCGGGCCGGTGTAAATCTCAGGTGCAGGGAGGTGTGTAGTTGTGTGTGTTTATGGAGCTTCCTGCAGAGTAGATTGGGGTAATTACACATCTAAAGCCCCTCGTATAACAGCGCCCTCTTTGTCCCCGCCGACAGGGAGCCTATAGCCGGGGACGGGGTCGTGGAGTGCACTCAGACAAACGACAGCCCAGGGATCGGATTTAAACGTCTGACTTTAGATTCAGGGCACACAAACGGCAGCGCACACAGCATGTGGATGAGCTTGTGTGTGTGTGGAGAACACATCTAAATATTTGTTTGGTCAGACAAATTTTAAAGTGGTAGCAGAAAGCGTTTCTAAGTGGTATTACTGTCGGCAAAGTGGATCATTTCCGCGTTCTTCAGAGTTTATTCGTTCATTTGGTCTAAAGTGGAGACGTGAAAGAAGATAGAAATGGTGCCAGGCTGCCGACTTGACTGTTCGCCAGTAAGTTTTCCTGGGAGATTCATGCCCGGTGGAAGACAAAACCGCACAGTGGAAGGGTTTATTGGAGCTTCACAACAAACCGGCGTCGCAGCATTCTTCTAAACAACGGAAGTAGATGGGGATTTTTTTTAAAAAATGCAGACAAGGGCTCCTCCTGCATAATCTCCGGAAGATGAAGTTCCCCTTTTCCCCATTATAGAACAGTAACTAAAAGGGTGGCTGATATCAGTGCAGTCAATTCACTGCAAACTTTCCAATAATGCATCAGATCTTATTTGCATTTCCGCCCGGAGACCGTCAGTGGGTGGCATTCAAAGAGCAAAATGTCAGAGACGGGGGCGTAATCCAAGCAGGGGAAAGTGAAAACATTGAGAAACTCGCTCAAAAAAAATGAATGATTCTCGTTAACATCCCCCCGAAGACTTAACATTTTAAAAAGGTCAGGTTAATACTGTTGGAAAGACGCGTTGCCAAGTAGCACTTCAGCTTCTTCCGCCCTTGACTGAGACGCTGTGTCACAGCTCGGCGGATGTAAACAGACGCCGCTTCCTACATGCTGACTGCGGCGAGCGCCCACCACCTCCGAGACAGAAGCGCGAGCCCACGTGGAGTCACGACATCGCCAGGTCTGAAAATTGTGAAATTTCTTGAAAACAGCAAATATAGAGTATTGTACTAAAACTGTTTCAGTCAGGAGAGATGAGTTTTATGGCACAATAAGGTTGCTGCAGGGCTAACTGAGCTAACTAGCTAAGGGTTAGCAGTAAGTTAGCAGTTACTTTGGTGATATTGTGCCCCGAATTTTCCAGGTAATCAAATCTTACATATTGTACTTTATTTAGCCAGACAGAAGAATGTATTTTAAGCCCCCAAGTGGGTTTTGTGCCTAAAACGAACCTCATCATTGCCACAACGTAAAATTGAGAATTTAACCTAAAGACGTGTACATTGTCAACACTTGTTCTGGCGATTGGGTTGGCAAATAACTGCAAGAGATAGAACTTAAATAAGGCTAAAGGAATACAAATAATACAGCTGTTGGTTCTTCAGAATTTCAGGGAGAGAAATTCACCAGACTCCTTTTAAAAATCCCTCAATTTTGAGAGTTGTTGAATGAGGAGGGACATAAAAAGCTTTTTGAAGCGCTGTTTCTGACAAATTCTTAATTATTCTGGCCTTCTTGTAAATTCGGCATGTGTCGTAGACTCATTTTAAGGGGTGCTGGTCCTGGGTGTTCACTTTAACAACAGACTTGGACAGGTAACACAGGATCACCGAACAAGACAGGGCAGAGACCGAGCATGCTGGTGAGACCTGTCGGCTCGTGGCCCTCCGACAGTGAGGGATGAGGTGAAGCAGACCCGATCTGACACATCACCTCTTAACTTTCAACAGTGAGCTGATGCCATTTTAAAAGCATCTTCTACCTCCGTATCATCTCTCTAAAGAGCAGCAGAGAGTTGGGTTTGGAGCTTGTTTTTGTGCCAGCAGTCACCCTGAAGGATCCCGAGTTCAAGCGGTTGCGTTCCTGCTGCGATTGTCTCTGCATGTGTAATGTACATCACATACATTATGCATCAGTGGGTTCTGCAGAGGGCAACGTATAGCGCGTAGGCGTCAACAAGCATTAATAAAAAAAACTATTCTCTTCAACAAAACATTCAATTTGCAGATGGGGACATGAAGAGCAGGCCGTGAAAAATGCGACTGCAATTTTGGCGATTTTCATGTTTTCACTTCAATCGAGGACTAACGCGCTGCCCCGCAGCTCGAGAAACCTCCACCGCACTCGGTCTTATGAAAGCCTTTGAAATCCCACTGGATAAACTGGAAAATATGCTTGGTGGTCATGCTCGACACAAGACGGCTTTGGGTTACTCCTGAAAAAGTTAAGAGTTTTGGACGGTTTTCACTCGCCGGTGGTGATATGCCCCATTCCAAGCGCTTTGAAATCAGATGAAGGACACGTATTAAGAGCCAAAGTCTTATTTGTTTGTCTGATGGCGACTGTCGGAGCGTGTTTAGAGGCTGGTGTGACACGCACAGAAAAAATTGGAAGGAACAATTCCCCTTAAATGAGTTCGAGGAGGAAAAGATGTTATCAGGAATCAGCCCGGAGGATATTTGCTCAACGACCGGAGGCATCCAGTTTCGCCGCCCTTCCCAGCTGCCGTCTGGGGGCACGAGTTGTTATGACAAGAAACACTGTCGAGTTACGTCAGCTGTCCAAGCGCTACACCATCGCGGCGCGTCTGATGGAAACACGGTGATGCCATCGTAACGAACCCCGCCGGTAAACAATTCCACAGTCTCAGGTTTTGGGGTCAGCGGGTGAGAATGAACCTGATGGGTTTCGCAGATGCGAGAGCACGTAAATCAGGAGGAGATGAAAATGAGAGCGGGGCAAAAACAAGGAGAAAAAGAAAGCGGAGGCAGCGATCTTCGTATTCATTACCCCCCACTTCTGGGCAGGTGGCTCTCACAATAAGACCCGCTGAGTGAAGTACTTGTGCGAGATTAATAGTTGCGATAAGGCCGTAATGAGAGACCGAAGGGGGGCGAGAATAAAGAGATGTAGAGGCAGACAAAGAATTCAGGAGAAAGACGAAAGAAAGGGGGGCCAGACTTTTTTTTTTTGGGAGGGGAAACCCACCTGGCCGCCCGCCAGCGGGATGTCAGCGGTCTCTAGATTAGTGGCTATACATTACCCCGACCTATTAAAACATTACGCACACTGATTGATGCTGACAGCCTGACCAGAGGGCGGTGACTGTGTGGGCAAATGTGTCTGTCTTCATTTAGGCCCCGGCCGCCTCCAAATCCCCATTTCCACGCTCGCGTTGTTTGCCAAAGTCCTGCAAACAACACGACCGTGGAGCTCTTGAGGGTTTTGTCAGAAGTTCACCAGAGGCGCTCTCTAAAATCAACAGCGAGGAATCAGAGAAGTATTTCACCAAGGGAAGGATGGGGCCTACGTTAAACTGGGCTGTCTGTGGAGGAGAAAGATGCAATTTTTTATTTTTATTTCTTTTATTTAACCTGGAAAGAAGTGTCATAGAGATTAAAAATCATAGGCAGCAGCACAGTAACAGTGAGACCAGCTCCCCAAAGATTTAGGCGATCTCGTAACTGATCCCAGGCAAAGGGAGCAGCATGCATTTCCGAGCTCGGTACCGACTTTAGGGACAGTTGGTAGAAATACGTTCAGGGAGAAAAGACAGTAGCTTTATGTACTTTTTGGAAGGATGTAGTCCAAGAATAGCCTTGTAAATAATGTTGGTTTGTAGCTTTCATGATTTCTTGTCTCAATTGAGGGTTTTTGTCTTGTATCCCCTCACGATCATCTAAAAAAAACATGTGCTACCAACATTTTAGTGACGTAAAGCTCGTTTGAAATCGGTGAAGTTCCCCGTCTCTGCCCGAAAAAGGCCCGTTACTTATTTTGTGGAAATTAATTTGCAGATTGCACATCGTCGTGCTTAATCAGCGAGGTTCCTCTCGCCGTTCGGAGCTGAAGTCAGCGGGGACTTCGGCTCTGCGGCACAGTGAACTCCAACGACACATGACGGTCCTCTCTCGTAATAAACTCAAGGGATACACCCCACCCACCCTCCCCCCTGATCCGCTAACACCACCACCTCTACACTTACCCCCCCTCTTTCACACACACCCACTTGAACTTGAAAGCTCTGTCGGCCAGATCAGTGAATAATTACAGGCAGCCAGGCAGGCAGCTCGGTAATTGAATGTACAGCGAGTTGAGATACGGTGATGGACAGATTCCCATTATCCAAATCCACTTCATTGCAGCTCTCTCTCTCTCCCCCCCCTCCCCCGGGGCGAGTTATGTTCAAACTGAGCCTGATCCACCTACAGAGCAAAGTAAACCAAAGAGATTGACAGTATCATCCGGAGCGAGTTTACCCGCAGCGTGCACGCTCACACCTCGTCCTCGCCGCTTTATATTTCATCCTTGACCAGGCAGATGTCACCTGCATTAGGTGTGTTTCTGCTGAGGCGGTCTGTGCTCGAGAGAGAGAGAGAGAGAGAGAGAGAGAAGAGTGGAGGCTGACGGAGGCAGTCCCCTCCATTAAACACACACACCATCTTCGGCGCAGCCTCTCGCTCCGGAGCACTGCACCATGGGACTGTTTGATGTGCTTGTTTGAACTTCCGACCTCGCACCGGCGAACCCATTCCGGCCGAGCGACCCCGCTCAAGCCTCAGTGGTTCGAAGGGAAGGAGGGCTAACACACGGACGGTCCTGCCACGCCGGCTGTGAAGGGCGCCTCGCTCGCCCGCTCCCCCGCTGTAGATTAAATTCTAGGGGCCTGTCACGTACAATGGCTGTATTTATAAGGCGGACAGAAAGTTGATTAATGCGAGACGCGACCGACGGAGAAGAAAGCCCGGACTTCATTAAAGATCTAAAGAGTGGGCCAACTGAGGTGAACACCTTCTGGAAACTTCAAAATAAAACAGGTCCAACAAAGTCCAAAGTCGTGAAAATCTATCTGTCGCCACTCAGACAGACAGAAATGTTCCCAGAAGAGGTCGCGTTTTATTTACTTCCACGTTAGTCACGTTCGCCGGCTTCCCTCCTCGCCCTCTGATGTATCATCTGGTGTTTACCTCGAGCAAAACGATGGCTTCGGGGTTTGGACACGGTCGGAAACATTCGGGATGATTACAGTAAACAGCTCATCAGAATACGTAACAAAGGTTTTCATGAGGAAATGTGACACGTTAGATCTTTAAATCATCCAGAAGTTGTTGTTGTTGGATGATTTGGCCCCTTTCGTAATTCAAAATGCTGATTGTTAGACCTCCTTCCACCTCTGATTGATTGATCTCAGTCTCCTTTTTCATCAGACTTTTTATGTCGCCAGGAAGGAACTGCCGGAGAAACTTGTGGTTTTGTTGGTTTAACCCTAATGTGTGTAAATGCGTGCAGTTAAATACATTCTGCAGAAACTCATCCGTCTGCGCGCCTTTGTTGAAACTCGCCCCGTCTGACGCTGTGTCCCAGTGTGTGACAATAGTAAGGCGATAGCAGCGAGTCTCTCCGGTTTCCCTGTGGGACCCATTACAAGTGACAGCGTTCAGCTCCGGAGCAGACGCAACAAAACATCAGCATAAGAAAACACGCAGGAGTCTGAGTAGTTCTGCACACTGTCCCTCGTTCCTTCCTTCAATGACTTAAAACTTCTAATTACGTTGAAACTGAATTAGAGAGCGACGTCCACAGAAACCGTCACGAGTCAGATATTAGTGGGAAATATTGTGAGCAGCAGAATTTGGTGTTTCACATGTGGGTCTGTTGGTTGTTCTGTGTGTGTGTGTGTGTGTGTGTGTGTGTGTGTGTGTGAGCGCCTGTGGAACAGATGCCGTTGCCTCACGTGTCCTGTGGGAGTCCTTCATGTTTATTTCAACAGTTCGAGCACTGCCGAAGTATCGCCTTCACCTATCGTTCTCAGGACGCCGTGCAAAGGTCGCACACGGAGCTCGTTGAGTGTTTTCCCTTCGTGCAAACACACACATTGTTCTCCACACCGGGGGATTTATTGAACGTATACATACGGTATCTGCTCACGTACGTCAGCGTGTTGAACCCACGTTTAAAAAAAACATAATCTACTTAACTCACATGGTGAAGAATTTTATTTATCTGCTGATTTTTAGATATCTGTCTCCATTTGTGCTCAAAAAAAAAAACTACTACATTCGAACGCAGCTTATCTTTGCAGAAAAAAAGCTCACATTACTCCTGATAATCCACAGACCTCAACTGCTTTTATGGGAACTTTTATAAAATCTGCATGAATGGATCGCTCTAGGGGCATATTTTCCAAAAGTAACCCCTGTTATAGAGTGTCACCCGTGTCTCTCCTCCCCCTGCTCATGCAGCTAAAAGACAGAGGACATGTTCCGGTATCCCTGCCCTCTTCATCCGGTCAGGACAGAGATCCAGAAGCGGCGCTGGCTGCTCGTGAACGCGCAGCCAGCAGGATCCTCCTGTTCGCTGCTACGTCTGCTGATTACTGCCGGACGTTCATGTGGATCGCTAATTGAAACACCGACAGGAAGTTAGTTAAAATGACTCTTTTAATGATTGTAGTCCAATTATATAATGTGCAGTATTTTGAAATGGGCCACTCTGGATGATCAGAATTTTACCTTTTTGTTGTTTCAGTACATTTTGATGCTAATACTTTCATGCATTTATGAACACACGGCTTTAACTTGTGTCACACTGCCACTTTTACTTAAAGAAAAACTGTCCAATTCGGCCTTTTGCTATTTAACTTTAACTTTAAAACAAGTCCCCATCTACATTCAGTTGTTGAACACAACGCTGTTTTGCTGTGAAGCTCCAGAAATGTTTTGTGGACTATCTGACTACATCTGTGGTCGAGTAGACAATGACTGACTTTTCATTTTTGGGTTGAACTTTTCCTTTAAGTAACAGCTCTGAGCTCTTCTTCCAGCACACACCTGTAAGATATTATTTTTTTGGGGGGGTGATGGAAAAATGCCCGCAGTGGTTCTTTGATCCGCGTACGGCGAGATGCTTCTTCTCGAACCGCTCAAGCTGTGCATCAGGTCGACCCGGGACGAAACAGAGCTCCGAACACAAACACACAAACGTGAACCTGAATTCCAGGCATAGCTCGGTCATGTGAGTCATGAGTCACCACAATGGGCGCCGCAGACATTAAAAGGCTGCAGCTAAATCCCCGCACGCCATTGTGAGCATCCGAGCTACCGGCACGACTCGCTGCAGGCGTATCAGCCCTTAAGCCGCGGCGTAGGAAGCGTGTTCAATTCAGAATAATGTCTGTCTCATCAGCTTATATGGTGACGCAGGGCCCTACAGAACCGGCCCGATTGAGACGCTGTTTTAGAGCAAATTTAATTCCATCGCCTTCAACGACTGATGGTTTTTACATGTTCGAGCTGTACAACTTTCTTTTTCATACCTGAAGTTAAACTGAAAATGTGAATTCTCCTGATTTAAGCAGCTTATGAGCGTATTTTGCAGATAAAGCAGACCAACCGCTTAAAAACATCTCGAATAGAAAGGTCTGTGACGCCAGAGATGGCTGTTGTGTGACGTATCCCACCCCTTTTCCTCCAAAAGCCAATCATCAGCCTTCTAAAAGCCGAAACAAGCAAACATATCAGCCAATCATACCGACACACTGACGGGAGCGCACAGTCTTACGGATGTGGTGCGTTTGCAGACAGTCGAGATATCGAGCTGATGCACAGGATTACCAACGAAGGTGATGATATTCAAACGTTAGACATTCAACGTTTGCATGTTTTCACGTTGACGTCACCACATCACATCACTCTGGATTAAAAGAAACTGGTGTTGTGAAACCGCAGAAGTGCATCCCGCCACAATAAAAGCATTGTAAACCTTATTTTTGGGGGAAAGGCACCACATTTTTTGACTGGTGATTCTAGAGATTGTTTTTGTGATGTGATGTTATGCTTCTCTTGTCATTTATTTTAGATGTTAGCCAAGATTGCATCTCAGTGGCGAGACTTGCAAAAAGCCTTGCTCGCCAACATTAGCCCTGATTCACACAAGGCTTCAACTTATGCGACCTTTAAGACATGAAATGGGGGGTTGAATAAGTAGATCACCATACTGGATACTTGTTTCAGACGAGTGCTCGCTCAGCCCCACCAGATATATCCAAAAAGGTCCAAATCAAACACCAAGGTTAAATACAAAAGTTAACTTTTTGCTTTCCTGCAGCCTGCTTTCCAAATCTCAGGTGTCGGTGTCCTCGAACGCACCGACAAGGTTAGTTTTTTTTCATGGTCCCTCCCTGAAACTGCATTAACAAACAGGACAACAGGACGTTGAGTGTGATGGATCGCCCCTCTCAAGCAGAGTTCACGGAAGTGCGAGCTGATTATCACAAAAAACTGATCAGTATGATGTGGAAACGCTCTGCGATTAGTGCGGCCGACCCGTTACAGGACACGCTTACCCTGTCTTACATCCAGGCTTAAAATCTTGGAAAGGAGAGGTTTACCCGCCGTCTTTGTCTCAAGAAGAGAGGTATGATCGAGACTATATTAACCTGGATTAACTTCAATTATATCTAATGTTTCGACTGCTCCTGTGAGGCAAGTGTGCATCCGCTCCGTCTGCGTTCACCCAGATCGAGAAGAGAACCGCGGTCAACCGCCAGGAGACGTCTGCTCCATTTCCAGCCGACACAATCAGGTCAGGAGGACTTCTGGACCCCCAGAACCTGCAGATAGCAGACCAACCTCTGCACTGTACACCTGAGGGGCTGATAGCAGGAATTCAGACCGGTCTAATTATAGGTTTTCTCTCTGCGTGGAATGCGGATGAACTGACCGAGTGTGCTGATACGTTTACTTTTGGTGACCGGGAAAAAAGGAAAAAGAAACGTGGGGCGAGAGTAGGGGAGAGACACAGACAGGAAATGAAGGAGGGACTAAACTTGACAAAGACGAATGTGGGAAGCCTCCATTCATCTCCTTTCACTAACACGTCCACTTGAATACAAAGACGGAGAGAGAGGAGGGGGAATGAGTGTGAAAAGCCTGAGTGTTGGAGAGGAAAGCAAGTAACAGCTACACATTACAAACATTCATTTTCATGATGATGTTAATATCCTATTTTTGTCCTCACATGTCAGTCTAAAACCCCACGTTCAACTGTGAACATAAAATTTAGCCGACCTCAACAGTCTGTATTTCCAACTCTGGAACTTTTCCAACGCGACCAAAGACCTTTTGAGGAAGTGGAAGAACTTTACCCGCATCATCAGGCACTAAATTTACTTTCTCTGCGATTGCTCCGAGTGCCAAAAAGATGTGTTCCGCTTCATTCACACACAAGAAAGGAAAAATAAAACTTTATTCAACACTCAACAGATTGTGTTCTCTGGAGATGTCTTATATTTAGACTGTTATCAGTCTACTTTGCTGGGAAACACTAACAGATATGTGACTTTTGTTCCCTGGTTCCATTTTTTGCTGGAACTATTTGGTCAAATCTCCGTCGTGTGGGCCAACGTCTGCTTGTTTTTGTCAAGACAACGAACCAATCGACAGTCGCAGCTGGACGAAGAGCTAAAACTTTGTGTGATTACTCTCTGCAGACTCCCAGCACACTGTCATCTGATACACTATTATAATAAAAAAAAATATTGATAACACCCGATTTACGATTGCCTTTAAAAATGTGAACCATGGTCAGTGAGGAGAACAGAGATTTTTAGCTTTCTTCTATTTTATCTTCTGAATGTTGCCTTTGGTTTTGTCTCTTCTGTGGACCAGAAGGATGGAGACGACAAACGCTGCAGCATCCGATGACGCCTAAACACAATCGTCAGGTCCGTCGTGCCGCTCGCAGTGAGACATTACAGGGAACATTATTGTGTGATACCTCTGTGCCGTATTAGTATTCAGCCAACGCCTCGCTCTGCGAAGACCGGAGCGAGAGGATTATGTTTGAGCTTATTAGATTGAATCAGACGTAACAGGTTGTGTTTTGCCGCCGTCTTTGAAGACACAAGGCATCCTCCGAGATTCCCCGGCACTGATAAAGCAGCTTCTTTCAATTTTCAATAACCTTTCAAATCTTATCTTCCTTCCAAAACTATGATGTTTTTTCTTCTCACAGCTCGGCCTCTGTTCTCTGACCTCACCCTACATCGGCCGAGCCGGGTTTCCCATCCGTAAGAAAAGTATTTTCGCTGCGCTCCTCCTCGCTCTGCAGCTCTGCAGCTCTGTGGCTGTGTGGATGGTTTTATAGGGCCGCTCTCCTCTCCCAAAAGATACGAGGCCTGCCTTCTTCAGGAGAGGCAGATAAGAGCTTAATGCATTACCCTGCAGAGCGGCGTCCAGCGCCGGCCTCATAAATCACACCGCGGCCGCACTCGAGTGTTGACTGTGTGTTTGTGTGTGCTGGCGGTGTCGGTGGGTGGAGGTCTGGTGTGATCACACAGCACATGCCTGATGATATACAACATACAGACATGAGGCTGTTTGTTGATGTTGAATTGATTTTCTTTTTACCCCCCCGCACATGTTTGTCTTCATCGCGGCGGTCGCCTCTGAAACACATCGTCAGGAACTAAAAACAAAACGTAACCTCTCATATTAACGAGCGCTTTGGAAGCGGGACCGTCTATCATCGCAGATTTCTACTCAGAAAAAAGCATTTGTGCAGCCAACTGGCCACAGAATGCTTTGGAGACAGAGGCCGGCGCTGCAGACAGAGCCGAGAGCACGGCCAGGGAAAGAAATGAGCCGACTGACGCCAAGGGAGCCGAAGTATCATCGCCGTCTCCGCCTGAAGATTTGTAAAGTACAACTCTGAGTACAGAAAACACGATGAGGATTTACGCTAAAGCCGTGTTCGGACTGACTTTAGTGAAAATATGAAAAGAACTCCAGAAGTAAACACAGGTTTTTTTTTCAGTTTTGGTCAGTCGAATACATGCAAGCACACATTTCTGTTAGATTGCTTTTACTTCCTTTATATCTGGAAGCGCTGCCATTCAAGAGTTTTGGGAACCAGCCTACATTTCAGCTGGTTTTGAGCAGAACCACTACATTCACGGGTCATCGCTGGAAGGTGTTGCAGAGAACCTGTAGAATATGACGAGCCCACTTCACTTAAGGTAAAAAGGAAAATCTGCTTTTCGTGAACCAACTTTTCTGGTTCCAAACCAAGTTACTTTTGGTCGAAATGCTCAGAATAAATCCAGAATTCGGTGTCCAAAACGGAACAGAACCGGTTACAAAATTAAAATACTTGCTGTGTAATGATTTTTCCAGAAGTACAACATCTTTTTCACAGCTGATTAGCCTTAAAAATCACGTATACGTAACTCAAACAGGACTTCCTCGATCACATTTCATGCCCCTGCGAGCACAGCTGCTTCCACTTACGTGCCGTAAATAATGACTCGTGCACCAATCACACGTAAATGTTCTGTGATGATCTCTTTAAGAGAGATCGACTGTTGGTCGGCAGATGCGCTCTGATCTGTCTCCTCAGCTGGCCATCAGTGAGGATTCCCTCCGTCTGAACCTCTCTCCATCTGGAAAAACACTTCAGAGCATCCAGACAGCAAATATATACATCACTTACAGCCTGTTTTTTACCGCAGACTTGATATTGTGAAATCTGAGTTTCCACTTTAAGAGTATTTCTTTTAATCTTGTTTACAATATACAGCATTAAAGCTTCTAACACACTGTAGTTACATCCCCTTCTGTTGTTCTAATGTGTTGTATTATCATATTGTCAATATTCCCCAGTGTTTTAGTGCTGTTTAATGTGATTCTTTTGTAAAAAACTGGTCCAAAGTTCCTGTAATTAACCTTCCGTAACCCTGAGCGTGTGTGTTTTCTATACGTAACTGTATGAATGAGTCACTCTTTGCACGCCGCGCTCCGCAATCTACTCTCTTAATCTTCTTGTTTTCTTTGGCGGCGGCTTTTGTCGGACGAGCCAGCGAGTCGAGGACGAGCCCCCCCCCCCCCTCCGCCCCGCGTCTTGTTCAATAAGAGTCAGCGACCCCGATGATCCTCCGAGGCAGACATCATTGCTCATGATTGTTTTTGTTCCGCCGTCTCCGTCGAGAAACCACCCTGTGCTGGGAGTCCGGCACGACTGCGTAGCCGCGCCACTTCATCATGTTGGATTAAGTCAAGTGTCTCCACCCTGGCTGCGTGCCAGCGGAGGTCAGCCCGGGCGGCCTGCCTACGAAAACACAACAGTCTCTCCTCCGCGCTCGGCTACTCTAACAAGGAGGAGCGCTACGGGGAGAGGAGGGTGTGTTTAACGAGCGTGTGGAGGTTTTCAGAGATGAGTATCTCTGAAAGAGGCCCCCCGCTCGTTTCAAGTGCGACCGGCTAACCGCTTCCACGCATGTGTGCGTAGGTTCCCCCGCATGTCCGACGTTGTAACCGTGTCAGTCTGGGTTGAATCCGTCTGCAGTCCTCCATCGTCAGCTCCACCCTGTCTTTAAGGAGTGAGCTCACCTTCCAGATGGCTCATTGTTCTCACGGTGCCTCGCTCAGTCCACAGCCGACACACACTGCTATCAAGTTAGCAGAGAGTGTGTTTACATGCACACTAATAACATGACTTATATAGATTCAAATAATTGTCATGCTAAAGGTCTTAGTCTGAGTATTTCATCTGTGTTGAAGCAACGTTACGTCACCGTTGTACCTTAAAATAATCATTGTTTGCTTCTGCTCCGTGTCAGCGGTGAGTGGGTAGGATCAACTTTGCGCAACACTTGGCACGAAACACACCACAATCACTTTTGGTAAAAATGAATCATATCTTATCCATCACATCTATCTTTGTAATAAAACGTTTCCTGGTTCTTCCTCTGATGTCGTTTCCTGAACGTAAACTGTGTTTAACCTGAGCTGCAAGCTAGCTCTGTTAGCCGTGCAGCTGGCTAACTTGCTGATGTTTAAACTGATATCACAGATCGCTTTTGTCCGCTGGAAGGAGGAGGTTTTTAGGTCCAGGGTGAAGGGGGGACCCTGATGAAGAACGCTGGTGGTTAGCGGCACCAGAACCAAGATGGAGAGAGCAGGAGATGGAAGCAGGCTCAGCAGCCTCTACAGACACCATCACATATGTGAAGAGATGTTGACGGACGCAGTAAGAAGAGAAAAGAGGAAGAAAGAGTAAATCTCAGACTGGTTTTCATGGGTTTTTCGCAAAATAAGACGTAACGAGAGAGAAGCCGAGCTCGACTTGTTGCCGTCGAACGTACTATTAACCAGCTTAAGTTATATCTTGTGTTGTTGCACTTGCTTGATGTTTGGTTGTGTTAGCAAAACTGACATCTCATGAGTTTCTGATCGGGAGGCAAGCCGGCCCTTTTCAACAAAGGTGAGCCAGGTGTTCGTGTCTCTGGTTCAGATTACGTTGACGCTGACTGTGGCCAAAAAAATGTATGAGCATGCACGTTGTCAAGACGTAGCATTGTTTTGTTGGTAGTTAGCACTTAGCACTTAACTTACAGCTGACAAATTGTTACAGAAACCTGAGATTTCTAGTTGCAAAACCAGAGTTTGTATCAAGATACTAGCAAGGATGAATAAGAAAGAGAAAAATGGGTGTTGGCATCTAATCTGTTGTCTTGTGCCCATTAATAAATAAAAGATTTACATCCTCAGCTATTAAAGACGAAATGTAAGTAAGCTACCACACAAAGAATTCATGTAAATTCAGGTTTGAAGTCGGACTGAAGTGTTTTAAATGCTCTCACGCTCACCTTAATCTGGGAATTGTATCAAGTTGCATTGTTCGTTCGAGTTAACAGGAACCGTCTCGCTCTTTTGCTCAAAGCATCACGATCTCGCTCAAGTGAGGAGATAATCATCTTGAGCTTTTTATAGGTCTGAATCAGCAAAGGCGCAGCCTGAGCGTTTATTGTCTGATTGCCATCTGCCTGCTCTACTTCACAAAGTTCTTCCCGAGAAGAAATACCTCACAGACAATCCCTATTTATCTCCAGAAAAGCATTCAGTCGAAACCTTTTCCACAACGCCTTGTTTCCCGGTTTGATCTGGCTTTCACGCCGCTGCCCCTTTAATGCCAATCAGTGCGTGAGGACAACAATCGCTCCATTCAGACCCGGAGGTATAAAGTAAACACAGCTTGCAATCTGCAACGGAGGATCGCTGTTTTCCGCCGTGGCAAACATGCCGAGGAGTGTGTCATGCATCTGGTGTGACAGGTAAACACACACAGTTGCCCGGCGGCCTGCGTGATAAGGCGTCTCCGAGTGTGACTGTGGGAAATAAAGTTCTTATCTGTCCGCGTTTCCATTACAGGCAGGTGTGTCGCGGCACCTCGGGATTGTTTGCGGAGAAAGGCGGTCGATGTATGCTAATGAAAAAGCGAGACAAGCCGTCACAAATCGGTGTTTCCGGGGGGGAGAGTCAACACTGTGGACACACATGTAGAGACACACTTCTCGTACCTACACACACACACAAAGAGCTATGTCTATTATCTCCTGCATCCATTAAGTGGTTTAAGCTCGGCACACTTGTCACGCGGTCAATTTCTAATGAATTCTCCGCGTGAGAAATGGAGGCAATAAAGGGGGGAAGTAGATGAGAAGAGGGCTCGGCGCCGCGCGCAGTCTGCGGCGTAATGAAAGCAGAGGTATGTATAATAGATATTCCCCTGGTCACGGCCAAAGTCCCAACTCTGTATCATTTTTATGGCATGATCCTTCTCGGCTGCCACCGCTCGTCCACGGGGGAATCCAGCTCAGCGACGCCCAAGCTGAGGGATTACATACGTTCACTTTCTCTCTCTCTCTCTCTCACCTCGAGTTTCCGTCACCATGCGACTCTTCTCACATCATCCCTCCTCTCTCGCCTTGTCATCTCCCTTTTCTCGTCTCTTGCTCCTCACTTTGATTCAGCTCCTGTAGCCCCATTCATGCATTTCTCCATTCACGCGCTCGCTCTCACAGGGTTACGGGCGGTGTGGTAAGAACACGCTAACGTACAGTCATTCACGAGCCCACTCGAGAAGCGTGTGAGGATAAACACACAGTTTGCTTTCCTTACACTTCCTTACAACGGCTGTTGTTGATTTGTTTTTGTTTTTTTGCGGAGGCCAGAAAACTCTCCACACCCTGCTGAGTACTCGTAGCTTTATCATGCAGGAAATACCGATGCAACCGATACCGACGTTACATCTATGCGCCAAAAACAACCTGGTTAGGGTTAGGATAAGATCATGTGTGGCTAACCTGGATGCCGTCCTGGCGTCTAATCAAAAATATCTGTTTGTTGGCAGCGATATTGCTGAGAAATGTACCAATGTTTGCTTAAAATTTCAAGTGTTTATATTGAAACACTGTCTCAAACAGTGGTCTCTCGCTTGGCAGTAATCTTGGTTAGGTGTAGGAAAAGATTATGTTTTGGCTAACATCCATTTTTTTTGCCACAAACACAGCTGGAAAATGTCCTGAAATCTTGTTAAATATGTGGTTTAACGCTTTCAAATGTTGAAATGTTGTCCCGAACAGTGGTCTCTTGCTTGGCAGTGGCCTTGGTAAGGTTAAGGATGAAGATCACGTTCGGCTTACGTGCTTTTGTAGTCGCAAACATGACTTCAGTTGTCCCAAAGTCGCATAGAAAATATTCCGTTTATTGCCACAAATACAGCTGGAAAATGAATAAACTCTATTTACAGTGTCCTGACCTTTGACCTTTCACCAAACTAATTCCTTCATAGGTTAGTTCATCATTGTCTTTGAACAGTGGTCTCTTGCTTGGCAGTCGGCTTGAATAGGGTTACTAAAAGTTTATGTAAATTGTCCCGACATCTCATCAAAAATATCTGGCTTGGTTCCCCATGAAAAATCATCCATTTGGTTTCACTCTGTCAGATATTGAAATACCGTCTTGATTAGTTGTCTCACGCTTGGCTCGCTTGGCACACCGACGCGATCCGCTCCACCTGACATGACGGCTCGTATACATGAAATCTGAACATGATATGAAAGGTACATATTTAAACGTATTCATGGTGCCAACATTTGACCGGGTTGAAAAACCTGAAGACACGCTGTGCCGTCAATTTCTACGATTCAAGTGTCCGTTTATTTGCTGGTACTTAATTTTCCTCTTATTATACCATTACTTGAATCAAAACCATATAGCTCTTCTCTTATGTTTGAGAATGAAACGTTTCCTCTCCCACTCATTCATCATCTTTCCTTTGTCGTCTTGCCTCCTCGGTGTTCTCGCTCTCCATATCCTCTTTTAACACGAGGGCGCCGGGTGTGTTTTATTCATGCGCGCGGCGACAGAGGCAGTAATGTATTCCTGCGCGGTTTGAAAATCACATGTTCTCTCCCCACCGTCTTCGCTTCATTCTCAATCTCGGGATGTGTTAAAACCGAGACATAACACCTTCTATACGAGCCGCGAGCGCCTCTCTGCAACCAATAAACAGGTTCTGACTGACAACGTCTTCACGAAACCTGCACCACTGAGACCCGTGTGAGTTATTGAGAATGGGCAGATCATATCTCAGATTATGAATATCTCATAATAGATGTTACATTTGCATTTTGTTTGATAGCTAATTTTAAAAATGTCTGACACACGTTTGGATAAGGATCACGCATTATCTGAAAGGAACTGCAGCTGATGATCTACAGCTCCGCTCGATGCTCGAGATATTCACACTCTGGAGAGCGTTGCATAGGGTAATAAAATGTTGATCATCCTTTGAGCTTTGTCTAGAGAGGAGTCGGAGCCTAAACCTCAGTGATTTCCTGTCGGGGGGTCGGCGGGTTGATATATGAAGTGTCACCGGTGGGCCTCCGTCCTTTCCAATCAGGTTCCTAAAGCCCCCCGAGCACGGCGGCGGTCCACTAAATCACCTGGCTGTCCTGACCTCCCAACAAAACAGGTGAGGCGGCAGTGAATTCAGTCGCCGTGTCTTCCTGCACGCAATGGAATAAAAAAATGCAGGCAGTCGTTGTATACGTGTATATTCATGACTGAGTCTTCCAATCTAAGCTTCTCGTAGCAGCAGAAACATGATGAGATTAGAGCCACAGTGTTGGGATTTAACTAATTCAGTTTACTTGGATACTGTTCTTAAAGGGACAGTGAACTTGGATCTCCAACATACCATATTTTCCTCTTCCCTGTTCTGCTGTTTATCCATCTAGACTGTTTGGGCAGCCGCCAAGAATTAGAGATATTGGAGTTGTCTACCTTCTCTCCCATGCACAGGATGTAAACATTAATGCCGTCCTTTTCAGCTGATCTTTATCAATTACAGGGGCTGAGTTTAATTCTAACCTTTTCTTTTTTATACTTTGAGCAAATGTAGCTTATAACACACATTTGCTGTTGTTTCAGTAAGATTTTGAATGCAGAATTTACTTCAAATGTAATGCTAACTCTGTTTTTCTCTGTTTTGGAACGTTGTCAAGGACATAAACACAAGGCAAAATATTTATTTGATTTTTTTTAAATGTCCTAAGGCTTCACTTCTACAGGTGCAAATAACACGAGCACTTATTCAGTGTGCAAAATCTCTCGTGCCTTCTAATCCTGCAGAGAACCTAACAACAGAAAGTAAACACAAGTGGAGGAAACGCAAAGTTCCTGCAGGGGTTTTTCAGAGAATTATAATACTGTAATTTTACTCCTCCACTTAAAGTCTATAAGCCCACTGAAGTGTTCGCCACACACACACGGAGGCTGCTGCTGCAGGTTTGCCTCACCTGCACACGTAAACGCTGGAAAAAGCAGACAGCCTCGCTGACAATAAGCGATCCATCAATTTCCCTGAGACGATGCTCATTTTTCCTCACGCTTAATTGAAATATCCTCACCTTTTTCCATCACCGTGCGTCATTAATTCTGGTTTGCAGGCTGGGAGGCAAAACTAAATTTGAGTCGCCCGGTAAAAAAAAGGTAAAATACAGCAGGAGACGCTTAATAATCTCTTTACCTCCAATTCAGGGAGCGCCGATGTTGACATGATTGCGGCCGCGGTGATTGAGGCATTATAATGTTGTGTTTGGGAAAAAAAAAATCTCCATAATGGTCTCATTTGCGGTGATGGATTGCATTTGCAGAGGCAGCGGTAACTCTCAGCGAGCTGGTTTGAAGTGTGTCGGAAACAAAATGAGCCTTCCAGCAGGTACACCAAATCAGACCGGAGCAGGTTTTTCACATTTAGACTTTCATGAGCGTTTATTTATTTTATTTTCGGCCTGATTCCTGTTCATTTTGCTCAAACTTTACTCATCAACTTGAGCTGAGATGTGCGAGGAAGCCTGGTCATACTGTCGGACAGGTCGACACGTCCTCATAGCTATACGAGTGAATAAGCTGATTGCAAAAATATCACCATTCCCAAAATGACATGACTGGTCGCAGCGTACCAGCGACAAGCCTACCGGACCTTATTCACAAGCTTGCAGTCTGGTTAGGTTTAGGAAAAGATCATGGTTT
This sequence comes from Lagodon rhomboides, assembly GCA_039737535.1. Lineage (NCBI taxonomy): Eukaryota > Metazoa > Chordata > Actinopteri > Spariformes > Sparidae > Lagodon > Lagodon rhomboides. Next base: position 5,654,661 of record CM077800.1, on the reverse strand, counting down.
GGGTTCAGATAAGCAAGTTACTTAGCTATTTTTCTTCAGTACGTACGTTACGGACGTAAATTGGAAGTGATGAGCCCAGTTTCTTGGATTCAGAACAACAGAACAGAGCAACAAATATAACAGCTTAATAGGAACTGTATGAAAAAAACAGGACACAGGAAGACGCCCGGTTCTGTTTCGTCTTATTGCACCTGTTGATTTGGCTCCAGAAGTTAAGTCTGTGAAACAGTAGCGCACACAAAATGCTTTTCAGACACACACACACACACACAACCATGAGCTGCACACTACCCAGCAGAAACACAGGGGATCTGCCTGTACCAGTGACAAACCTACCGGACCTTATTCACAAGCTTGCAGTCTGGTTTAGTTTAGGAAAAGATCATGGTTTGGGTTCAGATAAGCGAGTTACTTAGCTATTTTTCTTCAGTACGTACGTTACGGATATTACGTACACAAGTTACGTAAATTGGAAGTGATGAGCCCAGTTTCTTGGATTCAGAACAACAGAACAGAGCAACAAATATAACAGCTTAATGGGAACTGTATGAAAAAAACAGGACACAGGAAGACGCCCGGTTCTGTTTCGTCTTATTGCACCTGTTGATTTGGCTCCAGAAGTTAAGTCTGTGAAATAGTAGCATGCACACAAATTGCTTTTCAGACACACACACACACACACATACATAACCATGAGCTACACACTCCCCAGCAGAAACACAGGGGATCTGCCTGTACCAGTGACAAACCTACCGGACCTTATTCACAAGCTTGCAGTCTGGTTTAGTTTAGGAAGAGATCATGGTTTGGGTTCAGATAAGCGAGTTACTTAGCTGTTTTTCTTCAGTATGTACGTTACGGATATTAAGGACACAAGTTACGTAAATTGGAAGTGATGAGCCCAGTTTCTTGGATTCAGAACAACAGAACAGAGCAACAAATATAACAGCTTAATGGGAACTGTATGAAAAAAACAGGACACAGGAAGACGCCCGGTTCTGTTTCGTCTTATTGCACCTGTTGATTTGGCTCCAGAAGTTAAGTCTGTGAAATAGTAGCGCTCACAAAATGCTTTTCAGACACACATACACAACCATGAGCTACACACTACCCAGCAGAAACACAGGGGATCTGCCTGATAAGGTTTTTCTAGTCACGTATGCGTTGGGCAGGCCGACAGTTGGAGGGTGGACGGGCAGGATGGAGGGTTTTGAGCTCCAGCTGGGCAGATTTTCTCTGCCGCGAGAAACATCACAGCCAGATCAGAACAGCAGACTTTGTCTAATACTCGCATTATTATCATTTTTAGACCGTGGCTGCAGCCCGCCTCGAGGTTTTGTAGAACAGGCTGCTTCACCTCTGCCTATCGCTCAAACGCATCTTGTGTTCTTCTTCCTCATTCGCGGCACTGTGGGAAATATGTGACCTCATTCCTGAGATGCTCTGATTAGTTTGTTGCACGCTGTCACCTTTCCAGTTACGCTTGGTTTCCTCCTTCATCTCTCAGGAAATCACAAGCAGCCAGCACCTTTTAAAGGTCGTACCGATAACACTTTTACATAAACAAATCATCGCTTTTATAAGAACGCATCGACAGAGCTTGTAGAAAAGGGGCCGGATAAAACATCTCTGAAATGATTGTTAGGTTATCTCTGTGTGAGAATCCTGACAGTTGGTTCCAGTTTTCTAACAAGGTTTGTCTTCAGCGATCAAGAGTCTCGGTTCGCCGGTTCTCGTGTGAAAGCAATCGTGAAACGTTGATTTATTAACTTAATCTAGACCGTGACCTTTTTCCTAAACCTAACCCTGTACTTTTATTTCTTAAATCTAGCCAAACTGTGTCTAAAAAATGTGGAAATATTCTTTTAAATACCTGAAATCAATATATTCAGTAAAAGTCTAACAGTAAAAAAGACATTCAAAGAAACTCTGGTCGCCCACGCAGAAGTCAGACTTGTAATACACTCAGCTAACCTCCAAAAAAGCTCTCATAAAATCATCCAAGTGATCTAAAAAGGCAGAATATACATTTACATGCACATAGATGAGGTTACAAATACACATTTTGTGCACTCAGATTATGATTTGAGACGCCCCTTCAGGCGATCCACCATATTTTTAAGGAGTCCCACAAAATGTGGCGTTCCATCTCCCCTTTACCTTTGCATTCATGTCACACAACACTACTGTTATTACAATCATCTGGCCCCTCGAGCGGTTGCCAGTTTGTTGCACAAGATACGCCAACACTGCTAACATTAGCCGATTTATAGCTGAATGAAATCATTCAAGGAAAATGAAATCTATGAATGAACACGCGACCACACCTTTCAGTTTCATGGCCCCGAGGTTAAAGAAAAAAAGTGTGTTTGCACCTACTACATGTATGTTGTGTGGTTGTCATTTGCCGAGAAGCCTCGGCTCTTGTACGTATCGACGCTCGACTGCGACACCGTCAGATCGCACGTTAATGTGTGAAATTGTCCTTGCGGAGGTGACGGGGAAATCAAATCTGGGAATCTTAATGGCGCCGTGAAAATGTGATTATTTCAGGAAGTTGGCTGCGGTTTATGAATCTTGCACAACTCCGTCTCGCCAAATGATTTCCCCTCCAGAGCTGCCCAAAAGGATTTCTGTGAGGAAACCTGAACCGGGTTCACAGACGAGAGCTGCCCCGGGTCACGGCGGAGTGTATCAGGAGTTCGCGCCGGTCGGGGCGAAACACGACCCCTTGTATCATTTGATCCTGCAGACTTTACAGGCCTTGTTGTTGTGGATCACAGGACTAACACTTTGCACAGAGTTCAGTTCCCCCAACGCGTTCAGACCAACGGTAAATCATCTTAATGCTGCGGCAACATGACACAAACTCGATTCTGAGCCCATATTAACCCTGATCCGGAGCTGACGGGTTCTGTACTTGCTGCAGGGTTGCATCACAGCTCAGTTTCACCTCGGGAACATTAAAGTTTCAGCTTATGTATTATTTGTTGTTTTGTTCTCATTGTGTCCGTTTACGAGCCGGTAGCCACGGCCTGAATGACGCACGGAGCCTAACAGGTGAAAGGCGAGGTTTGCAATATCTTATTCATTATTCATCCGCGGAGCCCGGGAAGAATTGATCACGCCGGCGAGCCGCTAAAGTGAAAGAAAATGCAAGAAAAACTTGTCCGACCAGAGACATCCTGAATGAGTTTCTGTCTCTTTCTCTCCCTCTCCCACATTAGTTTGATCAATAGCACTGACACGCACAAACATCGGGGGTCATCCATCAGCTGGAACCGGCTCGCACACAGAAAGGAGGACATCAAATATTTACGCCCACAACTCCTCCGTGCACGGAGCAGAACTCTGACACGTACAGTGAGGTGAATTATTGAAACTATTCAGCAACTATAAAACCACTGAGGTACGCCCACGGCCGTTGACGGACAGGTTAGGTAACGCGAGCTGTCGTCTCACTTCCACTTGAGGATCCATCGTGAATAGATGGTTGAAATGCCGAGCAGAAGTCAGGTGTCACTGCGCCTTCCTACCAAAGGATAATGTCTTAAGATGTTAATTACAAGTAGTTTAAGTCTTTATTCCTCTTAAGGAATAATAACGCTGCCTCACCCGGCTGATTGCTGAAGATCTGGGAACGTTGCAACAACAGCAGTTAGATGGCTCAAGTTATACGGATTGCAAATAAGACAGATGTTTAGAAAGAAATAACTTCTGCTTTTTGAGAAATAGTTGCAACAGTCAGTGTTGCAGTCATATGAGTCATTTTGGCCTGAAAACTACAGCGTGCTGCAGGAATGAGGCCTAAAATCTATCACCTACTGTTGCCTCGTCTCGAAAAACTCATCTGTCAATAACCTACGTTTGAAAATCAAGTGTATTAGTGTGTCTTTAAAAAGGCGTCGGTCACTAACAAGAGGCTAAATGAAGCTACAGGTCAGGTCAGAGAGTCGACTCATGCACATGAACATGATACTTGTTGATATGATGCGTATGAACTCTGTGGTTTGCAGGAATGCACAATGCCAACATTTTATTCCACTGACCAGGCTGCTTTTCTGACTGCTAATTAGAAAATGTCGACATGCTAACACGTTAACATTTTAGCCCCGTCTCATCTTGTCTCGTCAACGTGAACAAAACACACAAATTGTCATAGTTTTTGTTTGTCAAAGATCTATTTTTCCCATCAAAATTTCATCTTAATCATGGCAAAAAGGTTGCTGATGAACGTTTTTGGTTTTAAGTTTAGGTTAACGACACTGGTTTGGGATTCTACGTTGAAAAATGTGGAAGTAGTTTACAGTAAGATGTGACACAGATCAGCTAGTGTAACTCTAAATCTTGTTCAATGGCAAATCTATAATTATTTAATGGTTCAAGACGGATTTGAACTTCTCGACATCAAGATAAAGGTGCACTGTGGAGTTTTAGGGAAAAGTTTTTTCAATCTAAATAATCAAACTTTTTGTTTCACAACTGAATAAACTGAATAAACAAACTGACCTTAAAGGACAACACAGCTTCATACTGTTCTACTTTGTTTATATGTGGCGGACCCTGCCACCTTTCTACCTTCAAACAGTGTTCTGGGGACCTTATTTTCCTCTGAGAACAGTTTATTCACTTATGGAAAAAGTAAATATTTCTCAGTTTGTCTATCATTACCTTATTAATATTGTAAATATTAAAACACTTACGTTTTAATTTCTTCTCCAAAACTACATAATGCTCCTTTAAAGTGGATGGAAACTTTCTACATGTGGCAGTGTTTTCAAAACTATCCACAACATTGTTGAAAGGGGTATTAAACCGGCCTGGCAGGATTTTTTCTTGCACACAAGGCTTCCTGTTCATATGCATGAAGATGATTAACAGAGATAAAGACGAACTATAATGGCCTTTCACTTGTGTTTGTGTGTAACAAACCTCCACCACATTCCACGTTAACACAGACACAGAGGCAAAAAGAGAAAGAAGAAACGGGCAACAATGCATGTTTCACACCTTAAATGATACTAATCTACCTCCTTCCAGGGTTTTCTAAATTGCAAAGGTTACTCCAGCGCTCCACCTCCATGTGTTGTTCCCTCCGGTCGCCCCAAATGGGCTCTCGGCAGGGAGCTAACTAGTAGATGACGGTCCGTCCCAGCGGGTGACGGCGGCAGCAACAAAGCCAAAAGGGCGACGAGGTTAGGAGGAGGGGGTATCATTGAGAGAGGAGGTGAGAGAACACCGGGGCGAATAAAACACTCAACCTCCTCCAATTAAAGGCAGCAGGTGCCAGAGGCTCCCATTGATGAAGCCGGTTGTCTCGCGAAAACATGAACTCAGCGGTTTTTTTTTTTGTTAATTCTCCGCTCTTTAGTCCGTCACAGGCGCAGCTTGGAAACAATTATTCCATCGGGCACGAGGCCTCTGTTGGAAATCAACACGTCTGCCCGTTTACACCTCATTTTCTCACATGTTAATTTTTGTGAATGAGCCATATGGTCGGGAGGAAGGGTGGAAGCGGAGGGGAGGGGGGGGGGTGGGGGTCTACTTCCTCGGTCGAGGCCAATCACAAGTGTCACGGCAGAGTGTGTGTTATTTATCCTACAGTGTGTCTGTTCGGGGTGGAGATTAATCAGGGGAGGTGGGGTGTGTTTGGGTGCCTTTGGAGGACGGCCCCGCAGGCTCTCTCCCAAAACATATGTGAGCGATTATGACAGATGGGGCCCTGGACGAGGGGGCTGGGGGAGGGCGGCGCAGGGCTGTGGTTGTGGAGGGGCTGCTTCAGATGTGACTGTTTTTAACTGATGTATCGGTGTGACTAATTCAGCACTGGGAGTCTGTTTTTCTGACAATACATCAGCTCCCACAGTCTATTCCTCTCCAGCCGCCCCCGTACAATCCTTTTTCTCTCTGACTCACTGCTTTATGGGTTTTTATACATCTGGGCATGTACGAGAGAGACTTGGACCGATGTTTTTCCAGTGATATTACTGCGTGCAACCATAATCCCACTTAAATACTGACTGTATTTTTAACCTTTCGTTCACCATCTTGTTCTTCTCTGATCATTATTCATCATCTTTTTTTTTTATCATCTGGCTCATTACTACACGATCCACCATGATGTTATATTCCTTAAATTCCTTATCAAGTGTACCATATGTCCAGAACAGTGAAAGGATGAGCTAACGTCATTGACGTATTGTGTTGCGGAGATGTTAGCTATTAGCGTAATGAATAAGCAAAATAAACCTACAATATGTCAAGAAAGGAAATATTCTTTTCTGTTTTCCTTATTAATAAGAGAATACAACTGTGCAGCTTCTGAATTCAAGTTTCTTTCTTTTAACGAACAAAGACGAGCTTAATTGCATCGTTAACTCATCGTAAAAGACATATTATTCAACCTCGACGTAAAATAAATGAAACTCACCAAACCGTCTTAGATTGCTTTCCACAATCACCTCCAGTTTGGCCGATATCAATCCTCAATTCACAAGTTGGATGTGAAAATATTCCGGCTCTACACTGTCAGTGGCTGTAAATCGCCTCTGTACTGTATCCCCCGTCTTCCAACTGGCATCCATCGGTCTCTGAAGCTGCGTTCAGTCCCTGTTTAGTGTCCAGAAGCTGCTGAGTCCTGTTTTGCCCGCGATGATCCCCCTCATGATCCAAAGTTACAGTCCAGACGGACTGCGGTTAGCTAACACAGCCACTTAACAGCTGGATGCTACAGGCAAAGAGGAGTTAGTGGTTATCTTGCACCGTATATTTTTTGGATCTAACTTGGACAGACGGCCATATCTTTACACGTTACACCTTCGATAGTCAGTGTTATCTTGGTTGGTCTTTGCATGATTACAGAAATGTACTTAAAATCAACATTTTGAAGCTAATGTTCATCACTATTCAGCCAAATTCAAGCCTTACATCTACACAGTCACAGACAGATGAGGCATTTTACTGTACGTTTCTTTCGACTGTCAACTCAAAACCTGAAACTTCATAAAAGAATATTTATTTTTGGCATTTGAACACTTTCAAGTTGTTCTCCGGCAATTTAACAAAACAGTCCAAACTCAAGGACCACCTAGCTTTGTCCAAGGCTTTCACTCGCTGAAGATTGATCTGTTGACATGCAAGCTCAGTAGTTGTTATAATTCCATCAATGACATATTTACGACTTTTCTCCTGATGCAGTTAAAAGATCCTCTTAGTAGCTTTTAAAAAATCATGTAAGTTGACCTCGAGCTTTGTCGAAGGATCATTCCTTGAGTGTCCCTATATTTGCTGCTGATTTAAAAAACATTTGCTTTTATCGCTGTGATGATAACATCGTAAACTCTTCTCAGCAGGCAATAAAAAACTGTTGGAATTACATTTTCCATAGGACAATAACAAGTTTCTGTTCTGAGTATGGTGTCGTGACATTTTTGTCCAGAACGAGATAAAAAAGAAAAATATGCCTTAATCTTCTACGTGCCGTACCGACCCTATAGCTGTTAATGTTTATGAACTCGTGGGGCTTTTTCTGCTGCAGTATTGATTATCTGTTTCTCTTATCACGCTGAGCTTTCACCCACCAGCGGCATCTTTCCTTTCGCCGTCAGCGTGATGAATGACTGGATGCTGCGCCGCGGTCTTATCTGGAGGTATATCTGCAAACTTCTCATAATAATGCCATTTAGGAGTTTTTGCCATTACTGCCCGCCGCGCTGCCGAGGCACCGCAGTCCATCCAGTGTGTCTTTCATGTCCGATGATTGATTTGTTCCATTTATTTTACATCCGCTTTTTAACTGTGAGCGGGAATTAGAAATAGTTCTGCCGACCAAACAAGGCCAATGAACAACAAATGACAATACGCCGCCCAGCCCACAATGCCGCAGTGACTCATTTCATCCCATTATTTCCCCTCAGCAGAGGACTACCAGTAATGAGTAAACAAGGCATTATGTTACTGAGTCTTTCTTTTTCTCAAAAGGCTCGAGAACCCAGAATGATGCAAAAAAACCGACAGACAACCAACAGTACTTATTGTTATTCGCCATAAAGTTTTATTTCTGGGTGGAATTGCAGCAGTTTCTTCTTCTATTCAAATGCGGTGCGAATGGTTTCGCAGCTCGGGGAAATGCAGTGGAAATCTCATTACAGTGTACACATGCTGGAAAAAATGTTGGCTCCGGGGCAAATTAAACGCCTTCTCCTGAATTGCAATAGGCTTGTTAGGATTTTAGTGTGGAAATGTAGCGCAGGAGGAGGAGGAGGAGGAGGAGGGGGGATAGGCAGGCTAACAGTTCTGCCGCTACCTGACTGCTGTAACAAGCGGGGTTAAACTGTAACCTGTGGTCTGCTGCGACCCTCTCAGCAGCGGCTACACGGGGCTGATTTGCATGAGATGTGACTGCTGGAATTTCCATCCGTCGCCCGAAGCACACTGGCAGGTGTGTGTGTGCAGTGTGTGTAAGTGCTGCTTAACGGATAAGCACCCCTTGATATTTGGGTCAATTCACATTCTGGTGTCATGTACCAGCATTCCTGTGATACGCCCACCGTGTTCAGGCGAAAACGAATGTGATGCATTTTTTCAGTGATTCACCCGACGAAGCGTTTGTTGTTGAGAGCTAACAAAAATACGAAGGTGGCTGTAGTAGAAGTGTGGCGTTGTTAAGAGGAAGAACTCTAAGCCCGATTTTTTTTCTTTACGATCAATTTTCAATCACAATCTTGTGATGTTGCTGTGTTTGTCACACAAAAACCATTTGGTTAATGGCGGGAAAAGATCATGTCTTGGGTTAAAATATCTTGTTTTATTAGCCCAAACACAGCGAGAGATGTTCTTGTTGCTTCAAACATGGCTAAAGATGTGACTGTAGTAGAAGTGTGGTGTTGTTTAGAGGAAGAAGTCTCAGCCCGATTTGCCGGAATCAATGTAAGCAACGTAAGTATTTGTTGGAACTTTACTCTCTTTTTTTTGAAGTTACAACCTTATATTTCTTCATGGTCAATTTTCAGTTTTATCTTGTGATATTGCTGTGTTTGTCACACAAAAACCATTTGGTTAATAGCAGGAAAAGATCATGTCTTGGGTTAAAATATCTGGTTTTATTAGCCCAAACACAGCGAGAGATGTTCTTGTTGACATGGCTAAAGAGGTCCCTGCGTCTAATTAGAAATATCCGATATTGTCACTACAAATAAAGCCAGGGATTACCTGATATCTCATTAAAATCGATACAGACATCGCTGGTGATCATCCAATGTCTCGTTAAAAACGCCTTGTTTGTTGCCGCAAACATTGGCGGAATTGTCCTGACATCTCATCAAAAAATACAAAACGTAAAAGTCACAAATATGCAGTTTTTGTCACTACAAATATGGCTGGAAATTGTTCAAAGGTCTCCTCAAAAAACAGCCAGTAGTGTCACCCTTACAAATATTGAAACGCAGTCTTGAACTGCGGTCGCTGGCATGGCAGCCTTCTTGCCTAGTCAGCATATGTACATGAAATGTGACTGATATGGCACGTATTGTAGAAATGTCAATATGGTGCGATCTGGTTAGTAGCCTGAACGGTCTGAGAGTCTGATACTACAATCATTCAATACTTGAACAAGCAGTATCACCATAGTATTGGATTAACACCTCCTTGACACACTCTGAACGACAGATTCACAAGAAAAATAAGAAACAAACGGGTGGTGAGAAATCTTGAGGTGGCGAGAATACCATCAGAACAAAATCAGATGCTTTTGAGAAATTGCATACTCCAGTTATCAGTTATCATTTACAGTATCAAATTCTATCATATTAGTGTTATATTTTTTGAATTTTATAATAAAGACTTCTTCAACCCCCAAAATACAATGTTTTCATCCACAAAAACCATCATATTGTTGTGGGAAAAGATCATGTCTTGGCTCAAAATACTCGGTTTTGTTGATATGATACGTATGAAATGTACCTACCTCTGCAAAAATGTTTTCTGCTGGCGACTGCGCTGGTTGTAAACACACACAGCAGCAACAAATGTGTGTTAATCCACTTTTGAAAATATCTCCCAACAAATACACTGTTTACTCCTGTTTGAGCTACATTTGCTAAAAACGACAGTGCCCGGCTGTTTAAGGGAATAACTGAGCCCTGAGTGAAAGCATATATTTGAGATTCATTTGCAAAGTCCCTCAGTAGGATCGATGGGCTCAGACAAGCTACAAAAACAGGAAATCATTGCAGAGACAGACGGGTTTGGACCTTTTTAATGGGATTTGTGACCGAAAAAACAAAAGTGAAGAATATCACCAGACTTATCTTTGAACCAATTTGAGCCACCTTTGTGGAATAAGTTCATAAGATGTCATTAAATTTCATTTAAATAAAGTATATTTCTATGACGTGTTGGTTTATTATATGCCTAAATGTTAATTGGACACATTAAGAGGAGGTGCAGTCGTTTGTAAAATTAATTAATTGGAGCCATGTTTTACTAGATGAAGCTTCGAAGTAGTCAAACGTACAAGAACTGTAAATTCTGCATGTGCGTCTGTATGTTTCTCTGGAGCTGAACACAAAAAAAACACCTAGTGATTTCTAGGTCAATTAACATTCCAGTGTCATTTCACTGAGAGCGGCCGAGCGCCCCAGGGGCATTGTGGGATAACAGATGCTCGCAACACACAGCACCGACGTATCAAACTGGCGTCGCAACCTGAAGATAAAACCCGCAAGAATGTCGGCCTTCTTTGGCTCCGGGACGTTTAATGACACCGAGAAAAGGTCCAATTCTCTCTCCCGGTCAGATACAGAGAGGTGGGGGGGAAAGAACCGCAGTACACGACCTGCCTCGGGGGACAGAAATGCGAGTGCCGAGCGGTGACCTTGAGTGATCTGCGCGTTACTGAACCTGTTCCATCACAAATGGACCCGTGCCAGTGCAGAGCCATCCGTGGCCGGAACGAGGGCCAAAGTGGGCTCATTTGGACTGGACCGGCGCCAAAGTGGTGACTCTGTCAGCAGGTCAGCATTACTTAGAGCTGGCTAATGGACACGAGAGGACAAGGAGAGGAGAGAGGGGGGAAACAATCTAATGTTAGGAAAGATTCTTTAAGCACTGTGGAAAAAGATGATGTATATTTATACCGTATATTTATATGTGCAAGGGAAAGACACATAATATAAACAAGGGGAAAATCTTTGACCGCTTGCAGTAGCAACAATTTTCAAGGACTTTTTAGTCGTATCTCATCTCATCATATTCTTTTGAATGATGTTTGGAGAAATATCAGAAAGGCGTGAAAACAGCTCGTCATACTTTCCGAGCCGATGTCTTAAAATTGCTTGTTTTGTCTGACAGCCCCATCAACCAAAATATCTATCTTAAGTGATAATTTAGCGAGAACTTGTCACCTCGAATGACGTCGCTATGTGTCGGCACCGGATGGGGCTGAAGACTAATACTATTTTTACACCATAATCAGTGTTTACATGTAGACGCGCTCAAAGTAGGTTTGACTCCTTCCAATTGCCAGGAGACAAAAGTGCCTTTCTGTTTGCTTGTTTGTTTGTCTGTTTAATCAGCTGATGATGGAAGCAGCTAAGAAGTGAGACATCTTGATCCTCTCCCATCCCTGTTGAGAGCTGCACATGCGCAGTACCGATCTGCTTCCCGACACGTAGGCCACTAACGATGTTAACACCGATGTTCCAGGCGCTGCTTGAACAGAGACGGCTGGAAAGGGGCAAGAATATGAGTGTGTCTGCAAGGTGGGTGTGTTTTCATCGCAGCCAAACAGAGCTGGAGCTGATGAACTTCTGTGACTACTGCTGAGTCATTGGACCCAGGACCGAATGCAGAAAAAGTACCCACTCCCATTAAAAGTCTGCGGAATGAAATGATTAAAATGTGTGTCTGAGTTTGTCACGCCAATGAAAGCCAGATGTTAGTAGGCGAAAGTGGGTTTTTTTGTTATTTGTCCAGTGTCGAAGAGGTATAAAACAGTGACAATCAAGAAAATCTGGGGGTGTGGAGCTTATCGGAGCTCTGCAGCCTGCTCCTTAGAGACCACAGAGTCAAAACCAAACATGGAGGAGCAGCATTCACTTATTATGCGCCACATATCCGGAACAAAGTCCCAGAAAACCTGCAGGTCGGCTCCAAACTCTCACCTCTTTTAAATCAAGGCTGAAGCAATTTCAAGGCTTTGAACCGCACTGTGACTTTTATTTTCTAGTCTTGTCTCTTTTAAACCTTTTCTGTCTTACCGTATTTCACCAATTAATAGCCCGGGCGTTTAATACGCAAAATCAACTTTGACCCCAGGCGTTTAAAAGAACCAGGCGGCTATTCGCTGCAGGCCTTTATTTATTTTTACACAGACCTGCACCAGGCCATTATTGTGATGACAGTTGTATTTCACAACTCCAAGCTTAAACGTAGCGTCATACTTTTTATTTTTCTTCCTTCTTACGTTATCATTTCCATTTGCTGTCCATTCTCCTCCATGTTGGCTACTTCTCTTATTTTGACAGAAAACGGAAGTGCCAACTGTTTACTTCTGCAAAAATAATGCAAATAATCGCCCCAACGGTTATTCGGGTGGGCGTTTAATACGCAAAAAGGGTGCTGACCCCAGGCGTTTAAAAGAACCAGGCGGCTATTTGCGGCCCGGCGATTAATTGGTGAAATACGGTAGCCTACTTTCCTGTTTTTTAACTTGTTTTGTTTCTTGATGTGCTCCTACTTGTTTTTAATTTATTTTAAATGCAATTTTGTATGTTTTTAATGTCATTGTACTCCCCTGTAAAGCACTTTGAGTTGCCTTGTGTCTGAATTGTGCTACACAAATAACCTTCCCTTGCCTTATTTCTGCTTGAGGCTACATTAGCCGCTACTAGCATAACACAGCCAACTGTTTGCAGTTGAGTTGTGGATAATGCAGGGACCAGCTCTTAACAGGGAACAGGAAATGCATGACATTTTAAAGAAAGACATCTCCGGTTCTGCTGGATTCATTTTGATGCTTTCAAAATAAAAATTAAAAAAACCTGTCAATCTTGAGTCCGACAATGTTTTAGGAACGCTAAATCAGTGGAGTACAACATTTCGGTAGGTCAGTTCCAGATGGCGAGGTAAAGTCAAGAGTTCGCGGTCCGTGGGAGAGGATGGAGTGCTGTGTTTCAGGGAGGAGGAACTGTTCCAGCTGATTAGTCGTGACAGAGGAGTGGGGTTGGACGTCCCCCGCTGCATGTGATCTGATGAGAGAGAATCTCTGCGGCTGCTGCTCTCACACAAAAGTCAAGAAGAGTTGAAAGTTGAAAAGCGGGCCACGGTCTCCTGGGACGTAAATGAAGAAAGACAGACGCACGAGAGAGACGACGTCAGAGTTCCAGACTGACAGTGAAAGAAAAATTATTGCTCGTTATTGTTAAATCCACATTTTGTTTCTGCAAAGCTGAAACAGTACGACAGAGAAACGCTCAACGAGGTGCGAAACAAGCCTCAAACTCTCGGCGAGCTGATTTGCAAAATGGCCTTTTACGCATTTCCTGAGGAGATTTTCACGTGCTTTAAAAATCCTGCTGGCTCCGTTTGATATAAAATGCTCTGGTTTCTTACTGCTGAGGATTAATGGGTGTGAAGATTTTTGTGTGGGAGGAGAACTGCAGGGTAAGGTGTTATTCGGGGATTTCCTCATACGCCAGCTACTTTTTTGGGGGGGATTTATTCCGACTCCCACTGCGACTAACACGTGAGGCTGTGAAGACGAGAGGGAATTGTCTCTCGCACAAATAACATCGTAGGTAAGAAGGAATATTTAAAGCTGTTGTTTGTCATTTTTTCACTCCAAGATATACACGTCATTAAGTGAGCTTAAAGGATTTTCTGACCTTTGGACCGACCCAGGCTCGCTCTGTCCCCACGTCCAGTCCTTACGCTAAGCTAAGCTAATCATCCGCTGACTGTAGCTTCGTATGCGGCGCGCAGATTTGAGCGTGGTATCTCATCTGACCTTTTTAAATTATACAAACAAAGAGTAGTCGTTGAACTCATTCCAAGAGCTTCCCACAATGCTCTTCAACAGACTCAGAGATATCAAACATCAGGAGTTGAGCCACGTTGGGAGGACAGTGAGAGATGAGACGAGGGGAGCTGGAGAAAAGACAGTTGTGGGAAAAGAGCAAAATAAGCGAGATAAAAAAAGACATTCTTTCGAGTACATTAACCCTGTTAAGCTACAGTATATCATGCTAAATCCCCCTCAGCTCGTCCTGCCTATTAGCCATTAGCGCTGAGGACCGTGTGCGTTATCACACTCCAACACACTCTGGCCAAGGTTATATCCCCTCATGTTTATGGCGCTGCACTTTCCAGCGACTTAAACACGCAAGATTAAGCAGCGAGTCCACTTTTTTTTCCCCTTGGAAGCATATGACGGCAGTCACAAGGTAACACCCGAAGGCGCTGTACTTAAGAGATAAGAGAAATAAAAAGGTCTTATCAATTAGCACCTGCACTGTGGCAGCTGATTCAGCCTGCGTGTGCTCGGTCTCAGATAGTCGACGGTTCAGTGTCGCTTCAGTCTTAATCTTTGGTTCGTTGGTTGGGTTATAAACTGGGGAAATTTATGCAAGTGGAGTTTTATAATTTACGTGTTTGTCTTTTCATGCAGAATTCATGAGGTAGCTTCTTTTATAGACAGATGTAGAAATGTAGATGCCTCGTTGGATCGTGTGTCAACGTTGACGCCATATTGAACCAAGCCTGCAAAGAAATAGGTTAAGTAAACGCAGGAGCTGCAGTTTTAATGAGTTAAAAGCACAATAATGTTCACATTTCTCAACCGATTTCAATGAGATGTTCTAATATTCATGGGTATATGATCCTTGTAGAGTAGAAGTTTTCTGTCCAGTGACTTCAGATATAAGTGACTTAAAATGACTACACCTTTGCTATATATTTTGTCCAGTTGAGTGTCAGTCGGATCTGTGCAGCTTGCACTCAACACTTGGCAAATGTCTTTTGTTTGCTTGTACAATCGCTCAAGAGACGAGTGTGTATCAACCTTGGCTGACTGAATAACCAACATGGTGGAAAATAATGAATTGTCATAAGGAGCCCATGTATTTAAGAATGAATGTGACTTACTTTTCTAGGAGAGTACCTGTAGAGACTTCCCAATAACTACAACCTTCCATTTAATATAATTACATGCGTGGAAATGTGGCCTCTATGTCTACAACCTGTCCAGCAAATATGAACATAGTGCCTGCGGCCAGCGAGCTTAGCACAGAGTCTGGAGACGGGGAGAAAAAGTTGGCCTGGCTCGGTCCAAAGGCAACAAAACACCTACACAATTAACACGTTAGCTAAAGTGTAAAAGCAAGAGGGTTGTGGTTTTACAGGAGCTTGTGTGCCAGACTATTTCTTGGAACCGTTTTACGAGTAAACCACAACTATTTCCCTAACCTCTGTCGCCGGGCAGGTGGACGGGTCTGCGAAACAGCGTGAGTATCATGTAAATTGCGCTCTCAATTCCCAATGTTGTCACAAATTCCTCTCACCTCTCTCTCGCCGGCAATTTTTCAATCATTTTTTCCTGCTCATGATCTGACCCAGTAGTCGTCACCGCCGCGGGAATCCAATGAAAGAATATTGCCTGTGACTTTGTCAAAGAGAAAACTCATTTTGCACCATAATTGAAATTGTAATTTCATCCTATCTCGTCTGTTTTGAGATGGGAAAAAAAGGAGAAGAGTCTCCTCAGCGTTCTCCCCTAAATATGCTCTCTTCCTATTTGTTTTTTCTCTACACTGGGAATAAAAAGATTTGCGGGCTTATATAGGGTACACACACAGTTGAGCCCACAGAGAGTGGTGCCAGCACCCACTGCCGTCTGCCTCCCTGCAGACTCTGCGGCTAAATCCTCCCGCTAATCTCCAATTAAAATGGTGATAATAGGTGTTTGCCCAACTCAGTGCCCACCACTGCACCCCTGCTACGTCCTCCCTCCCTGCAACCTCCCATCAAATCTGTCACGGGGGGGACTCCAACACACACACACACACATCACACTCACATACACAAACCCCCGGCAGACTCTTTCCAAAGTGCCCGAAGGATTGACCTAGATTGAGCCCACTTCACAAACTAATTTCTGCAAACACAAAGGAGGATTAGCGGAGATTAAGATGACAAGGTCTGAGGATTGAGAAGTAGCTGGCATAGGCCAATTATAATTACTGCCCTAATAAAAAGTGGACTGTGGCTAAAGCAGTCGCTGGAGGGCTCGTGTTTGGATCCGCTCTGCTCTCAGACCATTAAATAGCTGTTGCCGCTGACTTCACCTTGAAGGGTACACATGATACTGTACACTGCAGTTTGTTCTGGTCAAAGCTCCTAATAGCTTTCACCATTTTCAACCGCTGCTGACGCTCAACTCCCTCGATGTCTCCTCATCCCTGCTGTAAATCGCCTCCATACTGTATTCCCCTGTTTTCAAACTGACCTCAGTTGGTCTCGGAGGCTGTGTTCAGTCCATGTTTGGTGTCCAGCTATGTGTTCACTCTCCCTCGTCTTGTGCAACTGTCTCCACGGCTAACTGAGCCATGCGCTAATTAGCTAACAGGAGCTAGCCGCAGCCGAGGATAGCTAACAAAGAACAGCAGCAGCCAAAATGAACGCTGCTCTGGTGATATGTTGGCCCCGAAGTTTCTTGCGCTACCTTTGAATTCTGGCCTGCATTTTCAACCGCTGCTGATGCTCAACTCCCTCGATGTCTCCTCATCCCTGGTCAGGGCCGCTGTAAATCGCCTCCATACTGTATTCCCCTGTTTTTTTCAAACTGACCTCAGTTGGTCTCGGAGGCTGTGTTCAGTCCATGTTTGGTGTCCAGCTATGTGTTCACTCTCTCGTGTCTTGCGCAACTGTCTCCACGGCTAACTGAGCCATGCGCTAATTAGCTAACAGGAGCTAGCCGCAGCCGAGGATAGCTAACAAAGAACAGCAGCAGCCAAAATGAACACTGCTCTGGTGATATGTTGGCCCCGAAGTTTCTTGCGCTACCTTTGAATTCTGGCCTGCATTTTCAACCGCTGCTGATGCTCAACTCCCTCGATGTCTCCTCATCCCTGGTCAGGGCTGCTGTAAATCGCCTCCATACTGTATTCCCCTGTTTTTTTCAAACTGACCTCAGTTGGTCTCGGAGGCTGTGTTCAGTCCATGTTTGGTGTCCAGCTATGTGTTCACTCTCCGGCGTCTTGTGCAACTGTCTCCACGTCTAACTGAGCCATGGGCTAATTAGCTAACAGGAGCTAGCCGCAGCCGAGGATAGCTAACAATGAACACTGCTCTGGTGATATGTTGGCCCTGAAGTTTCTTGCGCTACCTTTGACTTCTGGCCTGATTCTACAAATTACACCTCTGACTGATGACGTTCCTCTCATCCCTTTGTGTTCCTTGTTTTGGTTCTGTTTGCTCCCCACATGCATTGTCGTAGACTTATTTTCAGACTGTTCGCAGGTTGCCTACAAAGCTTAACATTTTCCATATGGGGCTCTGCTTTGTTGGAATACACATCTGCTCTGCCAGATTCATGAAAATAATTCATGAATTCCCTGTATTCGTGCTGAAAAGTGAGATTAGGGAATCTAATGAAAATGCACAATTCAGCCTTCTCAGGATCACTTGAATGGTTTAGATTTCTTCTTCATGTGTCGTGCATCTGAGAGCGACTCGGCGGCTTCGTGACGCCGCCGCTCTCACTTTTTTCATGTAAATCCCCTTTTTTCACCCGCGATGAGAGCACAAATATGTAACCCCCCCCCCAGCTCTGTCTCCTTTACTCGGGTCCACACGAGGCGGAATAGAGGGGAAAAAACATCTGCGTGGAGAACCCGAGTTTTGATGTGGTCACTTAAGCCATCAGCAAATCCGCGTGATAAAGCTCCTCTGAAATGTCAGCCACTTTCATCGCTTCTGACGCGGCGCTTTGGGTGTTTTCAAAAGTTTTCGCAGCACATTGGGGGACCGGGTGTCTGAGCGACTGCGGCCGCACCGAGTGTGTCTGTGGGTGTTTTTGGAAGTGTGTTCGAGCGCATGTGTGCGGTTCGCCGTGTTTGTGTGCGTGTGTGTGGTCCGACGCGGAACAAAAGCGGACACTCATCAGAGGAGTTGGCGTGCGCACAACACATTGGGAGCAGGAAAGGAGAGGCGGGCTTTCATCTTTGCTCATGCCTGCCGAGAGCCCAATGGGGACCACATGCCCGAGTCGGGCGAGGAATCCTTTTGTGTGATTAATGCTAAAAGTTTAGGGGTCCCCCGCTGTCAGGGTCCCCAACGGGGGGTCAGGGGAAGCCAATGAATTCTCTCAAAGGCACTGATAACAACCTGCCACGGGGGGAAGGCAGGCAAAGGATAAAACAGTCAAAATCCTGCATTACTCTGCTAATTACAAACTCAGTGGGCCTCCCGATCCCCCTCCCTCTCCACATTCTGCTGTCCCAGCCTCACCTCTGTCCCGGCGTTTAGTTAAAGAGGCTCTCCTAATTGATGAAAGAGCGAGAACTTCAAACCCGCAGTCTGACTTCAAGTGCTTATAAAAATGCCTGAGAAAATTGGAGTTGTGCACACGACCCGCGCTCATTCATTAGCCGCGGCGAGGCTACCTACTTTATCAGCCTCCTCGTCAGCGTGCCTCGGTAAACACAGGCTTTCCATTCCTTCAGCTACTTTTTATTGTTTTCTTGATTTTCTGTTTTTTTTTTCTCCTTCCCCCTTCGGTGAGGTTGTTTTGGTTTGCAGATTAAGGTCTTAGCCCCGAGTTGTTTGTGCAGACATGTCTGTCAGAGCGAGAGCAGGGCTGACCTTTATCTGACAGTTAGTTTCAGGGGGATCGGGGAGGGTCACTCCGCTGAGCATGATGGGTAATAAAGAGTTTGGATCATGTCGCTCCTAAAGGATTCGAATTGTTTGCTGAGTCTCTGAGAGAGTAAAGCAATCCAACCGTGAGGTAATTTAAGAAAGTTAGAGGTCAAGAAATATATTTTCTTCTGTAGTGGAAGTACATTTTATGCGTATTTTGACTACACCTACAAATACCGCTCAGATTTCTCTCCTGTACTGAAGAACATTACATTAAAATACATTATAACTTTATTAAATAAAATACATGAGTTTTGGCTCATGACCCCTCACAAAAACAGGAGTGTCTAGTTTGTCAATTTTTACATGTCAGTGACTTAAGAATCTCTCCAGTGACGGCCTCGCTCCAGTCCGAGGTCGGGTCCTTCACGGCGACCCTGGATTGGAGTCTCCAGAGTTTCTTTCTTTCTTCTCCCATTAATCATCCCACGACCCCTCGGGTTTATCTCGTGACCCTCAGGAGGGGGCCGACCCTGAGGTCGAAAACCACCGGACTAAACCAAACTGGATATAAAGCGGGGTTGCAACGGTGTGAGATTTTCACACTAAGATAAGCCTCATATTAGACAATTACTATCATGTTTATAATCAGTTCCGGAACAAAACAGAAAGAAATGCCTTATTATAACGAAGGTACTGTTGAGACTTACATTTTGGTGATAATACTTAAAGCTGCAAACAGGAACCTTCATTTTTTGGTGGTTCTGGTGGCTCCTGTGGTCAAAGCAACCAAAGAAAACATAGTTTTGGTGGCGTACCACCAGACCTCAGATCAGCTTCTTCTCTCAGACTGTCAGACTCCTCAATTCATCCTCAGGCCTCTGCCATAAACAAAAATGTCTGTTAATTGTTGACTTATCCAACCCGGCGACCGGGGTTATTAATAATAACTTCTTAGATATGGCCAGTCTTCTTTCTTCTTGCTCATGTCGATCATATAGAGACGTCAGGAATTAATTGAGCCAGCTGAAAGATCCTTGGAGTCAGATTTTGAACACAGAACTTAGTATTTTTACATGCTCTGAATATTCCTTTCACCACTGATTACTCTGAAGGGTCTCTAAAAGCGTACGCCGTGTCAGAATGATATAGGTCAACACCGACAAACTATCATACGAGTTGCGTCCGTTGTCTGTTTGAAAAGGGCAGCTGACGGGGGGAACGAGAGAAGAAAGGAGTGCACATCGCACCCGCCACCTCTCCTGTGAATTCCCTTCCTTAATTAGAAGGCTGGAGTTAATTGATTGTTTTGGCTTCCCATTCACGTCAGGAGAGAATAACGTCGACTGTTCAACAGACTTCTCCCGAGCTGCGCTGCTTTAAAGTGCCTTACCCAACCTCAAACCACACCCGGGTGAAAATCCTTATAACAGCAGAAATTGCAGGGCAGAAATGCCTTTGAGCCACACTGATTAAAAGACCCGACAACTCAATTTCAAAGGGAACGTCAACAATGTTATGAGCACGCTGCCTGCAGTGACTCACCCCAAACTGTTATTACATCTTACCTTTATGAAGCCGAGCGGCGTTTCATCTTTGTGCGGTTTTCGGCGATGAGATAAGCCTGAGATTGCTGCGGTAAGCTAAGTGGCCTTAAAAGCATCCCTAAGCGGTTAATAAGTATGTACTAATGACCCCTGAACACGTCTTATCAACATGAAAAAGCCTGATAAAGCTCGATGATATCCAAAGGCTGAGACGCTGTTTATCATTCACAGGCTCATAAATCTGCAGCTGTCAGAAAAAAAAAACATTGCAACATGCAGGTACGGAGCCAGTTCGGTGGAACACATCAATTAGAAAATGCTCGCGTGCTAGCAATTAAGCCTCACCTAGCCCTTTTCAACCAAAGCGGTTCAGGTGCTGTTCTGCCGGTTCTTTTGTGTTTCGGCAGCCAAAGAACTGGATCCCGGCCAGGGAAACTGGTTCAGAGCGGCACCAGCACTTTGCTAGTCTTGATCCGCTTACA
Source organism: Lagodon rhomboides (assembly GCA_039737535.1). NCBI lineage: Eukaryota > Metazoa > Chordata > Actinopteri > Spariformes > Sparidae > Lagodon > Lagodon rhomboides. The sequence continues at coordinate 5,633,777 of CM077800.1, read as the reverse complement.
TCAGGGGCTTGGGACAGGGTTATCGTGTCCAAGGACCGACAACAACTATAACTACTATAAACAAAAGATTTTCACTACTCTTACTAATCGAAGCAACGGTGGTTCGAGGACGAGGCGTGTTTCGATGCCAGTGTAGGTGTGCAAAGCCAGGTGCAACACTGGAGCAACAACCCAGCTGGCACTAGACGTCTAATTGTGACGCCTCCGACGTTGAATAGACGTTAGTATTTAGTTGAAAATGAAAATCGGGTTAACGTCTGAACTTAACGTTGGTCCGACGTTGGATATCAGTTATGTATCTTAAGTCAAATCAACGTTGTTGATAGATGTTGTCCAGACATTAGAATTTTGTCATCAAAAAGGTCATTATTCAACGTCAAAGTTGTGTGAGTACAAGACGTCTGACACACGTTGGGTTTTGGTTGCCAGACACCACAACATAAAAACAACAAAATATTAACGTCATTTGACGTCAATATTCCTATGTCAAAAGATGTTGAAAGTAGATGTCAATGGTTGGGTTTTGGTCGCCTGACGTCATGACTTGAATCCAACCAAAGACCAATGTCTATTGACGTCCGGTGCCAGCTGGGAAGAGTCGCCATAGTTTATGCAGACAGCAGTCAGTTAGCTTAGCATAAAGACTGAAAACAAGGGAAACAAGCTAGCACCTCTCTGAATAGACTGTTTAGTTGCAGCTTCATATTCTGGTAAAGACACGAGAGTCGTATCAATCCTCACATCTAACTCTCGCCCCCAAAAAACGGCGAATTGCCCCTTTACAAGTTTGAGTTTGTTGCCTGTGGAGTTGTTACCAAATCAGAGAGGAAAGCAGTCAAGGTCAGTCACGTCGTTGTTGCTCCCCGGTGCTCCATTAATTACAGCCCGTTTCTAAAATGTCCTCATCTGATGGGAAATCACTTCAGGTGACGCCCGAGCCGTAAATTAGCTCTGCGGCATCAGAGAAACCCAATCAGCAGGGGGTGGGGGGGTGTATCTTTCCTGGGATAGCGACACATTTTAAGGATGGGGTCAGGCAGATTACCCAGGGAGAGGCTGAAGCAATGACACGAGTGAGAGACAAAGGCACGGGCCAAAACTGATAGGAGAAAGAAGAGAGGAATCCATTGTGCGTTCCGAGAAGACCTCCTCAGACTTAATTACCTCTCATCCATTTTCATTCAGCTCTCCTCACGATAACGCAGGGGGGAAGGGCGCACGCTGAGGAGGATAAACAGAGGACTAATGAAGTCATGCACGAAAATGAATCAGGGGGAAAAAAAAAACATTTGAAAACATTAAGAGATACGACAGAAATCTGAGCAAACAGCAGCGAGAATTCCACCTCTGCGGTGAGACATCGGTCTGGAGTCTGATAAGGGAGGTTTTTTTGAAAATCTCGTGTGATCTTCAAAACTGATTCTTTAGCAGTCCGGCAGATGCTGATGTTTTTTTATTTTTTTTTTATCCCCCCCTCAGTGTGTTATCTCCTTCCTCCTGGTCGAGATAAGCGGGATCAGCTGCAGGGCTTCTGAAAAGGACAGTCAACTTTCTTTAAAGGAGGCATTTCAAAGCAGGCGACATATTCAGATTACCTTCCGGTTTGCGACGCGTCTGGCGAGGCGGCGTCGCAAATCGACAGGATGCTTCGGCTCTGAAATTTCTCGAGTTAAGAAAGTTAACTTTGCCGTGAGTGGATCCTCGCTTTAAACTCCATTTCAGGACATTTGACAGAGACACACTGGCCCCCCGACACGGTCCCCCCTCTGCCTGAGGCGGATTGGTCCTCAGCTGCCTGCCTGAATGCTGATGTAACTCGGAGGTCAGAGCGAGCACAGCCCGGTGGACGGCTCGCTCATTTTGAAAACATCCCCGACATGATCGCGGCGTCTGTGTGGCTCTGGAGCGGTTTAAACCGGCTCCACCCTGCATAGCACGAATGTCGTCTTGTGGGTGGGCGAAGGCGAAGGAGCTCTGCGGGCTTCTTCGGCTTTATGTCAACCTGCCTGCACCTCCACCCACCTAATGAAATCCTCTGGTAGAGAGTTGGATCTAAATGGCCTTTTTTGTAGCAATCTCATGACAAATAATATGTAATAAGTGTTGAAGAAACTAACTATCGATTCTGCAGTTTGTTTCTTTTTCTTGCTGTCAACAAATCCTATGAAAGACGAATTGTTCTTGCTAACAAGTATAATCTGTGCATCGTGCAAGTACAGAGTATTTTTATATATTTTTTTTCATCCAGATCCATGCATTATTCCCTGAGGAGCTAATGAACTCGCAATGCTACAGAGAGCGAGAATAAAACAATTCCTGGATCCGTCCCTTTGTCGAGATCAACACCAAAAGTTAACGGGCTCTATTCTGGGCCGAGACCCATCCTCCATCCAAGTTTGGTGGAGATCCGTGCGGTAGTTTTTGTGCAATCCTGCTGACAAACCAACAACCGGCGTGAAGCAACCGTATTCGTGGACAAAGACCCCAGATAGCTAAGCTGACTAAGCTAGCTAACGTTACAGCTCAGCGGAGGAGGATGTCGCTAACGTTTACATCCCGCTCTGTCACGTAGATGCAAGCCTCCTTCCGTGTTCTGATTCGGCTGGTGAGTGTAGTTCGGTAGAGAGAAAATAGTCCCGACATTAAAACCGCTCACAACAAGGTCGGTGGATCATCTTGAGTAACTGGGTCGTGATTTCTGGAAAGACATGTTGCCGCTGAGTGTCATTTATTTTCATTGTCGTTTATATTCGAGAAAGGTGAAGATATCTCCAAATCACACCAAAACAATCTAGATGGTCAAATAAGACGACAGTAAGAGGAAACATACGTATTTTTGATTTTTGTGTGAACGGTCCCTTTAAAATAATCAAACCATTCAAAGGAGTAGTTTAATACTTTGTGAATTCATCTCATTATACACAGCAATTAAAGCCTGGACGACTTTTTGTGTAGCTTTCTTTTTCTATTCCTTTTGAATCTATGAATAATAAACGTATGAACCTTGACCGGACATCTGCCGACACTGACATGGTGCAGCGTGAGGACGTGCACCGCTGATGTACGGCCTTAAATCGACTGGAAATCGTCTCTTTACTGACTTTGTGTGTTCACATGTGTGCTCGTGTGTGTGTGTGTGTGTGCTCGAGCTGCAGCTAATGCCTGCTGTTGCCAGGCGACTGTGGCATGTAGGTACATTGTTTTTATCACACTCGGCCACACATACAGACTGCCCACACAGAACGCTAGACTTTAGTCTGTTCCGCCAAGCTCCGCATAAGCTAACGGCACCCAAAGGATTCACAGTGTTGAAGGGTTGAGCCATCAGCGGTATGTTCTGGATGGTGGTGGGCGGTGGGGGGGATAAGACCCACTTCCTGGCGGACAGGAAATTCAACTTCCTGCCTTGATTAATGGGGGGACTGTTGGATCACACAGGGGGCGCCGAGGGGCCTCCCACACACAGAGCTCCCACATTTCACCTTGGACGTCGACCCCTTTCGCCCGAGAGAGCCTGAGAAAAACCATCTTGAAGCAATCTCAATGTAGATAAGATTTCTTTTTTTTTTTTACAGCTCGCTGCAACCTGTCAGCACATATTGTGAAAGTCAAAGCGGCGCTTGTTTATTTCCCAAGCTCTCTCCCCTCCCCTCCCCCCTCCCGGTACACTTTTTTTTTGTTTGTTTGCGAACGCATGAGGGTCAGGATCCAGAAAAACTGGTGTTTCTCAACCCTCCTGTCACCGGTCAGGAGTCGCGTCAGAGCGGGGAATGTAAACAGTGAGCCGCGGCTGGAGGCTAATGGGATGCTCGACTCGTTACGAGCCAGGGAGCGCACAACTGGCGAGGCATTTCGCTGATGAGAAGTGTGAGAAGGGGCGTAGGAAGTGAGAGAGGGGAGGCAGGCCAGGGAGGGAGGGAGGAGGGGAGCAGAGAGAGAGGTGCCTTTTTAAGATTTTTCATGTTCTCCTCCAGCCCCCACAGTTTGCAGATAAAGGTTGCCGTTGCCAAGGTGACTTGACAGAGAAAGGGAAAGTATCTGGCTGCGTTTTTTCGCCTGTTCTTGTGCAGGAAAGCTTAGAAAAAAAGCCAGAGGCACAGATAAGATGATTTCAGTCCCTCCTCCACAGAACAAAAGCGGTACGCATGATATACTGCCTCAAATACCTCAGGACACTTCGGCTGCTGCGCGTTCACTCCAGAGCCGCCTAAATATGCGAAACATGCGGTAATGAGAAAAAGCAGCCTATATGCTGCTGCTGCTGCTGCTGCTCTCCTCTCCTGAATCGTATTATAACACAGAAGACACAAGGCGTTTACAGTCAAGAGGAAAAAACTCTTATGTTTATTAGCCATGAATTTCACATTGTGAAAAAAATCACATGTACAAAATAATGCCATTAAAAAATAGAAATTAAAACTCTTACATGACAAAAAAAAAAAAAAAGAAGATGAAATTGATGCACACCGACAGCGACCTTTTTTTCATTCTGTCTAATTTACATCATTATCAGGATACTCCGCTCCGATCGGAGCAAAAAGGCTGGATTTTCCAGATAAAACAGAGGACAGGGGCAGGAGTAGAAAAGGAGAAATGCCACTCGGCAATTAGGTGCACGTTGAAGGGGCATTCAGCACTCGCTGTTGCCGGGGAAACTTGGGTTCTATGGGACAGAAACGCTGTTGTCTGATTGGTGGGGGGCCACGGGCTCTGTGCTCAGTGGTCGGAGGAGGTCAACACTATGGAGCCACGAGGGTCTCCATTGAAAGTCTCGACACCGCCAATAAAAAAAAGATGGACTCTCTGTGTGGCTTTGAGAAGCCGAGCAGGAGTTCACAGAGCGCTTCACCAGTTCCGCCCCACGGAATTTGATTCGGTTTTCTCATGAATCCACGCGGACGGACGTTTTGAAAAAAAAAAAATCTACACACGTAACATTACCTCTCACATTGAAGTTCAATATTCAATCGCAAAATGTCAATGTTCAGGTCACCGAGACGGACACACGGACAGAAAACACTTATCAGAGTTACCGAGTATGCAAGTGTTTTAAGACATTCTCTCTTTTTTGGTCTTTAGAAACTTGCTTGTTTTTTTTTTTTCCTCTTTTGTCTTAATGCTCGTCGGTGACACTATGGTGAAAAGCACTGCGGTGTCTGCCCTTTTTTTTTCGGTGCACAGCTTTACTGGATTCAACTACTACTCTCGACCCCAGTGGCGGAGAAGACGGTTGGTTATCGACCCCCGAGGAGCCAAGTTAGCACATGTGACGGTCCCCCCAGCTGCCCCCGAGGACAGCTGCGAAGACATGTCAGGGTTACTCAGTGACGTCCCCGACAGTTACTAGGTCACAAACCGCATCGTTCTTATCGGTTTTATGGTTCCTATATCTTCTTGTTTTGTCGGTGCAGGGTGATTTAAGACAGGTTTGGACCCAGGTTAGAGCAAAGTGAATATTTCTTTCAACTCCCTCTCGGTCTTCTTGTTCGGGCAAAGCGACCCTGTGGCCTAAAACTGCGTCGCACCACCGGTAATCCAAGCCACTCTTCCTGAAAAACCCCGGGAGAGGTGCACCTCTGTCTTTCTTTTTTTAAAAGAACAAGCTCCTCCTGGGAAAGACTGAACTGTGCAAAAAATGCAGCCCCAACTGAGATCAAATAAAAAAAAAAACACGACACCTGGCCATGCATGACACAACCGGAACATTCACGTAAGAATGCAGGCAGAGAAAGAAATAAATAGGATTGAACATATCAACATAACACGGTAATCATTGTCATATAAATTAAGACTACATTGCAGCGAGTTTAACGAGAGAAAACTGATTCATTCTCAGTTTTAGGTTAAGGTGACGAGATTTCCTGCGACCACGGAGAAGAGTTCATGCCAGTTTTACTGAATCACTATGAGTGGACATGCTCTACAAAGGGTTCAGCGATGACTCAGCGAGCGAGCCGCTGCTTTTTTTTTTTTTTTTACCAGAATAACAGAAAGCACAGCCGGTCTCTTACAGCGTTAAGTGTACAGCTGAATTGCGACAGCGTCTGAATACCGTCCCCCCCCCGCGTACGGTGGGTTGGTTAATGCGTAGCTGCAAAGCGGCAAACATGTAAGGTCGCGACCCCCCCTGGAGGCACCTCGACGACCCCCCCGCCAACGCCACGCACAGAAAAACCCCTCGGTCCTCCTCAACCCTCAGCTGGTGTTGGTCGTCAACACCTCGTGGCGGCTCGTCGACTGACAGCAAACTGCCAAAGCCTTCATAAGAGGAAACACTCAAAAGGTTCAGTGTCAGAGAACGTCTTTGAAAGAAGAAGAAGAAGAAATAAGAAGAAGACAGCAGGGGTCAAACAGAAGAGCTTATCAGAGGAGAGGAGGGGGAGGTTTGCTCCTTCATTGTGCCTTTTTTTTTTCTTTTCATATAAATCAGCTATACTCAGTCAATCTGAGCTGCGTTCGGATTCGTCGGCACACCAATCATTGCGTTCTCCCTCCCTCGGTCTAAATAGAACATCCATCATGCTATACATTGCAGTCTCAATGAAAAGAGCTTTTTTTTTTCTTCTTGTTTATCATAGAGAGAGAGAGAAAAAAAAAAACATCAATACAGATCCTCACAAGCCTGTGACGACGACACGGGGGGGAAAATGCAGACACGTTTTTGAAGTCATCGTATGGCAGCATGAAAGCACTTGAACGCCACATGTACACAAGGTTGGAGTCCGTGTGCCTCACGTAACAAGCGGGCGGCGGCGTGTTTGGTTTGTTTTGCGCGATCCGACTGCACGGCGCGTCTCAGCTTCCTTCTCGGAAACGAGAGGCGACATCATTCCAGTGAAAGTGTCCGGCCGTACGTGTTTGCTGGCCCCCGGCGCCGCTGCGACATCGAGATGAATGCGGGGTGTCTGTACATCACTGCTCAGTGTCTCTTTTTAGGAGGAGAAGATGACGTGTGCTTCTTCACAGTTGGGAGTCCAGTAGATGATGCAAAAACAGGGGTATCTGGAGGAAGAGAGAGGAGAGGCTTGTTTAACGGGCTGATAAGACATACGGAGATAAACGCTCGACAGTTTAAAGGTGACTTTTTAATTCAAAGCTTAAAATATCAAGGAAAAACAAGGCGAAGGCTTTCCTGGAAAGAGTGAGGGATGTATGAACAGATGGATGAAATATAACCAACACCTGTACAATGCTATCGTGTTGATATTTAGCTTTAGTTTAACTGCATTTTATTTACTCCTGCTGCCTCAAAACTCCCTAACAGTTATATTATATTAGACTTTAAGAGCTACTATTTTACTATACACTGTGAAACTATGGCTGATGTAGCCATTGTATATATCCTGCTAGACTCATAGACTTGGCGAATCCGCCCACTCGGTTTCTTTAGCCTACAGTCTGGCAGTCGTCAAGCTTCTTCTTCTCTCCCCCACAGCCTACTACACTTTTCACATCTGAGCGTGTTTTACTCTCAGAATTTCACTCTGGCCTTTCCATTTTTAAAGCTATTACTTAATATGTACTTATGCATGAGGCACAGATGGTTACAGGCTTGGCAGCCCTCTCTCTAAAGTGAATGTAATATGATCAGCTGTCTCTGTTTGGAGATCTACAGTACGGCTCTTCTTCTTCCCCTTCCCTGTTGAGATTAGCTAAAACCCAAATAGCGCTTTCCACCCGGTGGCTAGCAAGAGAGATGTGTTGCTGCTGATGAAGCCTCGATCAATGTACTTGAAATCCAGAAAGACTAGCAAAGCATTGTATTCCAGTTAGCATGTTAGCATTTACAGATATACATACATGAATGTTTTCATCAATGTGGCCTAGCTTGAGCAGCAGAGTATGCTAGCTTTCTGCTCAACTACTACCGGTGCATTTAAACCGCATGCTATGCTAACTTTTTAAGGAATATTTAGACATATCTGGGGGGCATTGTTTGCAAGATTTAGGTCAGAAGATTGATGCCACTCTCATATCCGTAACCTAAAAACCAAGCTAAATCAAGCAGTCGGTTAACTAAGCAGAAAGACAGGGAAAACAGCTAGCAAGCTATCTCTCGAAGTGTAAATCTTTTCAGTGTGGTCTAATTAGGCGTTATACCGCATGATATTTCTTGGACAGGAACAGAAACCTCCTGGAGTGAAGCTAAGCTAACCGGCTGTGGACTGTAGCTTCAATTTTAGCCATAAGCTCTGTCCGCTAGGCTACCCGCACCTCACTCATCTTGTTTGTTTACTGCATACAAAAAAAATTAAGTTTAAAGACGCAACATTGTTGGTTTTACGGAGAGGTTATATCAGAATTTGCATAAGTAACACTGTGGGCTAACTGTTCCACTACTGGCGCATTTAAACTACATGCTAGTTCTGACTTCAGTTAGACTACATCTTGCAAACATGACAGCAAATGTTTTTAGGGAATATTTAGACATTTTGGAACATTGTTGCTAAGAGTTAGATGAACGTATTGATGCTAAGTTAAAAACCAACAGTAGGTGAATTTAGCAAAAAGGCGGGGAAAGGGGGGAACAGCTAGCTAGCTAGCCAGCTTTGTCCAATACCAGCAACTCCAAAGCTCACTAATCAAAACTTAATATCTTGTTTGTTTCCTCAAACAAAAAACAAAGTGTAAAGACATAATGGAAGGTTATGCCCCCAGAAAACTTCTTGGACTGCAGCTAAGCTAACCATGAACGGCTGTTGGCTGTAGCTTCTTGGGCTATTTAGCCTAAAGAAATGAGTCATCTTGATCTTCTCAACTTACTCTCAGCAGGAAAGTAAATAGGCCTAAGCGAATCGCCCGAAATGTCAAATGATTCCTTTTACACTGTGCACATATAGCCGACACCGTGCTTCCTCTATTCAAACTCCCACACTGCTATGGGAATTGGAAGCCGGATGAAGCCGATCGGGTTACTTCAGACTAAACTGTATGTAGACACTGACTCAACTGTTGAGATGACACATTCTTTCATTTAGTCATAGTCATATTCTTGGATTACCTGGAAAACAGGCTTGATACGGTGACACAACATACCATAAACATGACTTTCCTGGCTTAAACGCTGCAGCTCAGCTCAATCAATTCGACCTTTCTTGCTGAGAAAACTGAGAATTGTTTGGTTGTTATCAAACCCTCAGTACTTCTGGCAGTGCAAATAACTTCTTAATACCTAAAACAACCTAAAAAATATAGCAAGGAAGTCAAAAAAGTCCTGCATTTGTTGAAATGTCAGTACCATTCGTCACTACTAAGAGCTTTCCAGAGGAGAAAAAAACCCTTTCTAAAAAGGAGGAATCTCAGACAAGTTGAAATTGTTCCCCTGGGAAAAACTGAGGGGGAACTTCTTTCTTCTCTCACAGCTACAATCTCCTTCTGTGAGGTCTTACATACTTCCTCTCCCCTTTCATTCCTAAACAGTCAGCCCTCTTTTCCGTTCCTCCACATTTTTCGTCTTTTCACGGCGTTCGGGGAGTAGACTTGTCAGTTGCCATGACAGGCAGGCGCGCCGAAAAAAAAACAACAAAATTCTGTATTAAATTAGCGGCGGGATTATATCCTTCACTGAGCACTGTGTAGCGTTGGCTTAGAGATAGTTAAAACCTTCAGTCCGGTCTCTCCTTTTCAGAGATGAGTCACTGAAAAGAAAGGGACAAATATTTCATCCCGTGGCGAGGAGGCACATCACTGTATCGCAGCAGTGAAGCTGCTCTGAGCTGTTTCCTGGCATTATCAAAACGGGGGGGGGGGGACTTTGTTCAAATGGCCCTCAGCTCCTGAGAAAGCGAAGGAGAGAGTGACTCCCCAGCTGTCCAGCACAGCAATTACACTGCCTGCCTGCCTGCCTGCCTGGCTATGTGTGGGACCATCGGTACAGGATATATGTGATGTTATGCGATCGTGGGCCTCCAGCGCGCAGAAAAGATCAGGTTTGCCAGCTGACTACACATGCTCCACATACGTCCGACCTGTTTATCATCACCGCGGGGAGAGCGGGGTTAGAACGAGGCCAAGAAGACGTGGATGGAGGCAGAGGAGACTGTCGAGTTCAACGGTAAATTGTCAGAGCGAGACCATCAAGGATGATGTGTGTCTGGGTGGATCGGAGGGGTGGTGGTGGTGGGGGGAGGGCTGACGCTATCTAGCCCTACAGCTCTCCCTCCTCACTTCCATCGCTGCCACTTCTCTCAGTCACCTCTACTTGTAACTGATGATGAATGGTTTCCGACACTGCATGAGGAGTCGCCGGCTTGCCTGCCTCTCAACCCGGCGCAAAGACCGTAACCTCATCAAAGGAAGGCGACCGAGAGTGGATTATACTCGCCAGGGTGTTGTAGCCTGCTGGTGTGTGGCTTGTCTAATTGGCAGACCCCCGTTCCCCCTCTTAGAGGGATTTCCCCCGCAGGAGCAATAAAAGTATCCTATTCTCTTTCAATTACCCTCTCTGTCCTTCGGCCCATCCCCACAGCCACATAACTCACTTAACCAACGCACACAAGCTTCCTATCGATGCCCCCGGCGGTCCACTCTCCCGCCCCCTGGAGCTCCATCGTCCTCCTTCTCCTGAATCTGTTTTTTTTTCTTTGTTCAAGTTTATAATCTCTTTTTTGTTTTACTTGAGTATTAAAGGAGCAGTTCACACAAAAATGAAAGCTCAGTCACTATCTACCCACCCCAATGTAGATGGAAAGTTGCAGTCCGCAAAACATTCCTGGAGATTAACAGTGAAATAGCGGTGCAGCGTTCTCCTCAACAACTTTAGTAGGTGGGGACTTGTTTTTTAAATATGTAAAACAAACAACTCAAAAAAATCCAAGTCTTCCAGAGGTCCAAAATTGATTCGAGCCCAAATCTTCACTGTAGCTGCTGAGCTAAAAGCGTTAGCGTGCATCCCGTCTAAAGGGTTTAAATAATGTCCTCTCAAATCGATCTGGGACAGTCCGTGTGAAGCTATTTTATGTTATTTTCGGATATCATTTTACATTTTTAAACAAGTCCCTGTCTACTTCAGTTATTTAGGAGAGCGCTGTTTTACTGAGAAGCTCCAGAAATGTTTTGCGGACTACAAAACTTCACCTGACCTTCCATCGGCACACAGTAGATAAAGACCAAATCATCGTTTTTGGGTGAACTGTTCCTTTAAGTTGCACTCAGGGGTAGAGGTAAAGATGCCACAAAGAGAACTCCACTGACTTCCCTTCCTGTTGAACTCACTGTGAACAGTTCAAAAACTGACTGTCAATGTAGCAGAGCCAGAGATTACTTCAGAGATATCTCATTTTTCTTCCTTGTCAAAGCCTAGTACATTATGCACAATGCAACCCGACTGCCAACGGTTGAAGTCAGAGATTCTGGTATGTGTTATGCTAATGTGGCCTCGAGCCAGTGGCCTCGAACAGAGATGAGGAGCAGCTACAGAGGTCAGGTGAGCTCACTTCTTTCTACCTCCACAACCCCAGATGTCTTACTTTTTTCTTCTTCGTTTTCAAATTTGTAGTCTTCAGACCCAGCAGGTGCTGACTCAAGATATATCACTTGAGGTAGTTTATCATAAAACATATGGAGTAGTGCTCCCAGAGGTGAAAAATCGCCTCCTTTCAGACACACAAAGAGACGTGAGAGGTCAAACTCACCTCGGGGAAAGGGTGCAGGTCGAAGGTTTTTGGGTCTCAAGCAGGCAGATGTTTCCAGGTACTGACGAAAGCAGTGGGAATGAGCGAGTATGGCACAGTGGTGATGCTGTTCCAAGCATCCAAGGTGGGGTCATAGCAGTCCAAAGTTTTACACCGCTGCGTGCCAAAGTACCCACCCACCACATACAGTTTGTTCCCTGACGCCACAGCCTGGCAGCTCATCCGCTTGGCCGTCACGTCGCCCACTTTAGTCCACTGGTAGCTCTCGCTGCTGAATTTATAAGCCGAGCACGCTGAGAACTCTGTGTCCCCGCCCATGACAAAGATCTGGTTTCCCAGCACGGCGGCGGCCGTGTAGCGCCACGGCTGCGGGCAGGACGCCGGCACAGTCCATCGGTTCTCCTGCGGATCGTAGCACTGCACCTTGGGCAGCTTGTCGTGGGTGACGCTGGTTCCTCCGAAAGCAAAGAGCTTGAGTTTGACGCTGACGACCGCTGCGTTGCTAACACCCTCTCTCAAAGGAGCTACCATGGTCCATTTGTTTGCCACTGGGTCAAACTGCTCCACCTGTTTGAGCGATACAGACGGGGAGGCCGGGAGGCAGCCAGTTGCTGCGGTGTGACCTCCGACCACGTAGAGGCAGTGTTTCAGCTCTGCAGAGCCGTGACCGAACCTGGCGATGAGCATGGGCGCCGCCTTCGACCATTCCTCGTGGACAGTGTCGTAGACCCATACATCTTTGGACACACCGTTCTCCGAGCCTCTTCCGCCAGTGATGTACACCTTGCAGCCGATGGCGCAGGCGCTGAACTCCTTCCTGGGGCTGGGGATGTCGGCCTTGGGGATGATCTCTTTGGCTTTCTGGTCCACCAGGTACAACTTGTCACACATGAAAGTCTGCCCGCCCAGAAGAAAGAGGGCATGGCTGGTTTTCCTTGGTCGTGCACACGGGCTGTTGACGACGCCATCGTTCTGCAGGATCTTCAGCTTGCATCGGATAGCTTCATCCACCAGCTCCTTGCTCTTGGCCTGGGCGTTGATCAGCTCTTCCGTAGACACGTTCTCCATGAGAAAGATGGCAGGCAGCAGAGCCAGGCGAACCGTTCTCAGGAGCTCTGGAAGGTGGCAGTGCCTCTTTTCCAGGTCGTAGTTGATCCAGTTGAGTGCCGCTTCATAAACCAGTCTCTCGTCTTCTGTCTCCAGCTCCTCGTGGGACAAAAGCTGCACCACCATATCTTTGGGCAGTTGGAGGAAGTCCTCTGTCTTGCAAATAGCGGGAAAGTTGCTGAGGCACATGCCCCAGGAGAGCTCTGACAGCTTGGTGCACTGGTGGGCATCGGACAACAACAGCATGCCAAGGCAGTTAGACGGGTGAAGGTTTCTCTCTAGGAACTCAGCGCAGGCATCCCGGATGTCCTGAAACTCTAGCATGTCCCCAGCCTCTAGCAGCGACTCCGCGTTCTCCTCATTGATGACCACACGCGACGAGTAAGCGTAATCCAGCAGGAGCTCTAAAACCTCCGGGTGGATGGAGTCACGGAAGTCGACCTCACTGGCCTGGCTCTCCCTCAGCCCACCGCTGAACATGGCCTCAAAGTAGCGGCTGCAGGCCGCCAGCACGGCGCGATGGCAGGGGAAGGAGCGGCTCCCGGCGTGAAGCAGGACGTCCGTGAAAAGCCGCTGCTGCCGGAGCGAGTTGAGGTGCATGAGGACACTGTCGGCGTAGGAGGACTTGTGGAACAGGTAGATGTTCATAGAGCCAGTGCTGGCTCTGGATTTCCGGTTCTCATGGACGCACACGGACATTTTCATTGAATCCTGAAAAAGACAAGACAAGAAGAGACAGAGCTCTCGTTAATGCGTTTCATTTTCTCAAGTAGATGGCCTTTTTTTGCAGTAAGCCAAGACAAAAAGAGAAAAGTCCTTCATTAAATAAATGACTTCAATTATATCTGCTAGTCAAACCTGTGCATCATAAAAATGAGCTTACATTGAAGACGAGGCAAGTTTTTGGTCACGATGTAGGAGTTAACACAGCATAGAGAACCAAATCAGATCACTTGAGAGTTCCAAGAATTGATCTGCTATCATTCGATCTCGGTCTGAATTCTCTGAAGCTCTCCACTCCTCCATGCTCCTCTTCCACCTTCGATCCGTCCACCACTAATTAGCCCAGTCATTTCTCCGAAGATATTAACTTCTGCGAACTATTACCATCACTTTTTTCTCCGTATCCACTAGATTTTGAAGTTAGATGCAAAATATGCAGAGACTTGTTATCTTATGCCAAAGCATTGTGTAATCACTGTAAATCAGCCGGAATGATCTTGTTTATCAGAGAGACTAGACTGTTTGTCTGTAAGATTAGTCATGAGAAGGCAGACTGCAGGAGTTTTAGCAGCTTTCAGTCAAGTATTCAAATGTGCCTTCATTTTCCTTGTTGAATATTCTCAGCCTCAACACTGTGATGTCTAAATAATGCATTTTGCAGCCATGACGTGATGGATAATGTCTGCTTTTTTGGAGAGTATTGCAATCCTTCTCAAGAGACAGCGAGACAAGGGATGCAGTGATTGCAAGTTGCAAAACAGGATACGTCTGAGAGTTACGAAGGTCAAGTAGATAACAATTGTCTTCTCGCGGAGAGACTAGAGGGCTTTTCCGCTTTCGGCTCCAAGCAGCACTAATCCCCCCTCTTTTAGAGATACCATGATTTACAAGTAAGTCCCTTCGCAGAGCTCTTTAGGAAAAGAGGAGAGAAAGAGACAGCAGGACTCTTTTTAAGCCTCTGAGAAATGCACCAAATTTACTCCGCTCCCCCTCCAGAAAGTCGCAGCTCCCATCTCCACCGTCCTTGCTCTGTCCTCGCTCCGAGCTCACATTTATTCCACCCAATTTCCGGACACGTCAAGTGCCTCCTTCGCTCTGTTTGCAGAGTCCCCGCGTGACCTAGTAAATCCACAGCTGTCAGATACTTTGACCAGGCTTGCAGTCATTTTTAAGTTCTCTTCTAGGTCACCACCGATGATTTAGGAGTGACAGAGCATTGCTCAATCGTAAGAGTTAACCTCAAAGACCAATTATACAAGCAAAAGCTGCCATTTAACATCTCAACAGGCATGAGCTAACAGCTGATGACTGGTAGAATCCATCAGTTAAATCCTAAGATAACAGCTTTTCAAGACAAAAGAGAATGAAAACATCCATAAAATGTACTTAAAGACAACTGCAGGTTGTTAGAAAACCAGTTAAACACTTAAGTTAAAGAGCTCAGGGCTTTGAGGTGACATGACAGATGTGTTTTCATCTCTGCTCTTATTTTGTAGGAAGTAAGAACTATGAGTGCCATCAAATTTCTCCTTTATAACTGACTGAGGTCAAGCCAATAACCAATAATTACTTGCTTTTAATGGCCGAAATGGATAAGATAACTGATCACATTACATTTTTGTCTTTTAAGTTCATCATAACCTGTAGTTTATGAACACAGCAGGGTAAGTAAGGCTAAGATGAAGCGAACAAAGATGGGAGTATTTTTCTTTTTCCCTCGCTACAATTTCACCGATACCAATAAATTCCCAATAAAATGAACCGTGCGTCCCTCTACAGGTGATTTGATTCACAAAAGAGAGATTTTAAGGTAAACCGCCACTTCAAGACTTCCAAGTGCAAAAGTTTCCAGGTGTCGTCAGTGACTCCTCTGTGAACCAGCTGCAGAGCGGAGCGGACACTTTCCCATTTTCCCTCAGTTGCATCATCTGCTCCAAAATCCTCAGAATGCTGTCTTATGAATAGACAATGGGGCGTGAACCCTGCGCACACAAATCAAAGTCCGGCGGGGCTTTCCGTGTTTTATTCACACCTTCGGCTTCAACAGAACTGTATTGTTCCCGGTCATAAGTTCCAGGGTTATGATTAAATTCCAGTTAAACGAACTCCCCAGACCAGCTGCTCTATGTCGTGTTTTTATTTTCACCCAGGCTGTTTCGTAGCAGCTGTCAACGGAGAAGACACAACCTGCAGCATGTGTTAGCTTAAAATGTTCTTCGTGCACAACTGTGTGTATTTGTTTTTCGGCCCATATGGTGGCAGGAGTTTCATGTTTTTGGGCCAAGCTGGCAGCGCGCCTCTGGGGATGGCACTGTCAGTCACAACTCCCATTTGGTTCAGACTTGTCTGACTATGTCACCAACGGCTGCATGGATCGTTATGGGAAGGATGAAGTCTACTGACTTGTACTGGTATCTGGTAATCCCCCTGATGTTTTGGATGGTTTGCCACGAACGTTCATACAGGCGTTCATGTTCCCTTGAGGAGGAATTGTAATAACTTTGTTTAGAATTTCAATTTGACCAAATACCTGCATAATGAATGGAATAGCAACCGCTTTTTCAGCTTAGCTTTGTTTAGTGCTAATCAGCAAGTGTTAGCATGCTAACATGCGAAACTAAAATGGTAAAATAGTACACATTAGACTTCCTAAAAGGATAAGTTAACTCCAAAAAGGAAAATTTAGTCAATCAACTCACTTCAATGTTGGCGGAAA
Organism: Lagodon rhomboides; assembly: GCA_039737535.1. Classification (NCBI taxonomy): domain Eukaryota; kingdom Metazoa; phylum Chordata; class Actinopteri; order Spariformes; family Sparidae; genus Lagodon; species Lagodon rhomboides. Next base: position 5,617,598 of record CM077800.1, on the reverse strand, counting down.
GTCATGTGACGTTTTAGTAGCATTCTCCGAAACAACTGAAAAAGATGTGGACTTAAAACATAAAAAAGAAAAATGTAAATGTCTCCATATAGCTTGTCGGCCTTCGTCCAAGTCTCCAGCAGCCACAAGATCCCAAATCGATTTGAAAAGACGTTATCTACACCGAAATCTTTACTGTATCTGCAAAGCTAATAGCGTTAGCATGCAGCCTGTCGTGAAGTGGGTGCACAGGCTCGACCAAGGGTGTGAATAATTTATTTTTCAAATCGATTTGGGATCTTGTGGACTTGGATTAAGCTGTTTAGAGCCATTTAATGTTCAAAGTTTTTTTAAGTTTCAAAACAAGTAGGCTACATCAGTTGTTTAAATGAATGCTAGCCTACAACGCTGTTTTGCTGCAGCGCTCCAGGAATGTTTTGAGGACTACGAAACTTCAACTTTTAGCATTAGCATCGACTAGCATTAACTCAAAACACCACGTCAGTGCGGCGTCACAGAGCTGCTACGACGGCTGCAGACTCTTGCTCTTGTTATTCCGATCCCGAGGACTCCACAGAAAGAAATATCTGGTTTAATATTGACACTAAATGACTCATAAATGTGACACCCTTGAATAAACAAGTATAAGCAGCCCGCGGGGAAAAAAAAAAGAGAGGTGTCCTCACAGCTTTCAGGTACACTCGAGTCTAAGTGAGGAATGCACTCCATTTAAAAGTCATATTTCACCGTAATTATAAGCGGCAGAAAATTATTTATCACGACTTGATGACACACGAAACCGACCGCAACCTTGGCTCGACGGGATTTATTGCATTCCAGCGCTGACAAACCTGGCAACCCGTCATCCTCTGGCCTCTGGCTCTGCTATAATGAGAATATCCTAACCTGCTCTCTCACCTGCACGTCACCTCCCACACACACACACACACACACACACACACACACACACAGATACCGCAGCACATGTTTTCTAATTAGACGTTGCAAATGGCTCGATTTGAATAAGTGGTCCTAATAAATCAGGCACTTAATTGGAGAGGGTTTTTTTTTCTTTTTTTTGCATGTACTCATAATTAGCGCGTTACTAATAATCGTAACCTTGAGTGAGTCCAGGTCCGAGGCGGGAGAGCACTCTGATTAGTCACAACAGGGGACTCGGTGAATCATTTTTCTGCTCCTGAGGAGAGATGCTGAAATTAAAACAAGAACAATTCCGCCTCACCTGAGATCACCACGGGAGTAAACATCACCCTTTTATCAAACAATCTGTTGCTTCTGCGCCAGCAGCTCCGACTGCCAGAAGTGCAATCATTTCCTCTCCGAAAAAAATGACTCACAAGAAGCTGCTTTCTCATCTCGATAATGGCACGGCACGACAGAGCCGACTTCTCAGAAATGCCAAATATTTTTGCTCCGTTGTCCAAATAAAACTTTGCGCCAAGGAGTTTAAAACGTCTCAGACTCCTCGCTCAACTTTCTACTTATCTCCTCAAACTCGTTGTAATTTCGGTTTCTCTCTTAATTTGAAATCGTGACAATCACCGGCTGCACATTGCTTCCCCCCCTCCACCACCATTCCATTAAATTACACACCGCCTCGTACAGTCGCTGGAGGTGTTTTAATCTTAAGTTTTTGCAGTTTATCAAACAAACTTCTTGCAGGAGGAATGAGCTCGCACTTACAGCGGGAGCAGGAAAGAGCCGAACAAAGACAGGAGCAGTAAAACAGACACTTAAATCATTTGCATATTAAAGGATAAAGCCTGGACTACCAACTAAAGCCTGCAAGTCCTGTAAACCCGGCGTTCATTCACTTGCGATTTAAATGGAAATTTGTGCTTTGCTTCAACTCTCCAGTGAGAGTTTTGTGTAATTATTCCATGCAAAAACCCACAGAACCAAACAGAAACCTGGTTTAAGACGACGTTTTCTGACATGGAAGTTTTGTATTCTCCTTGATCGTGAACATCAGCACCTCTTCAGACTGCAAGCTGCCGGACGTCCCTCTGGATATTAACCCAACACGTGTAAACGCAGATTATTGGTGGAGGGAGGGGGGATCAGATTACTGCAACCCCCATATGACCACTCAAATCTGATTACTGCTTTAACCTAGTTGCTGACAGTAAACAAGCTGTTGTGAAACTCTTTGACTGGCTGTCAGGCAGAGACTGACGTCAGGTGTCTCAAAACTTTCTCCATGAATTCTCCGATTCCAGCTTCTCAGATGTGAGGCTTCGCTGCTTTTATTGATTAAAGTGATTGTAAACTGAGCATCTTTGAATTTTTGGACTGTTGGTTGGACAAAACAAGCGACCTGAAGACTCGACTTTGAGCTTCAGGGAACTGTGACCGACATGTTTCATCTATTTTCTATCTTTTCATGGATCACATGATTACTCAGCTATTAGTTTATGACATGACCTCATGGAAACTATCAAAAATGAAAGCAGACGAGCAGAAATATGAAAGTCTCGTGTTTCAGCACGAACCTGTCAGCGATTGATTGACCAAGAAAAATAACCAATTGTTTCCATTAGGGCCGAGAAAAGTGATTCTTTTCATCGTCGATTAATCTGTTGGTGATTTTATTGATTCATCGATGAGTTGTTTGATCTACAAAATGTCAGAAAACGGTCAAAAGCCCAAGATAACGTAGAGAAACCATTGACCATTTGACCTTTATTTCTTTAAAAAACAACTCAAAGTGATTAATCGTTGATCCAAATAGTCGGCGACTCATCGATTCAGCGATTAATCTGTTGCAGCTCCAGTTTTGATACTCGTTTAATTTGTTTTTTACGCAAAATTTGGGGGAAATGTGACACATTCTCTGCTTCAGCTTCTCAGATGTGAGAATTTGCTGCTTGCAGCTGGTTTGTCAGACATGAGAAGTGGAATTTTTCTCTAGTTTTAACATTAAACACCTAACTGATCATGAAAAGTCATCACTGGATTCATTAATAGAAGCAACTACTGATTACAGTCACTGCTCTTGGTGTTATAACTGGCTGTTGGTCACTAACATCATCAGTAACTCGACTCTACGCGCCCGGAGAGGAGGAGAATCTTCCAGGCAGCGTGAGGCTGAGATCCGGCTGGATGTCTGTGAGAGTTGTCATCCTCATCCCCCCCTTCACAGAAAGCAGATCCACAGGCACATCACCGGAAAGCACATACATGCCACACTCCACAAAAGAAGCGAAGAAGAAAAGAAGGCATGCTTCTGCTTCTGCTCTGTATCCGAGCTGAGGCCTGGCTTTGGCTGCAGTCTGTTTTAAAATCATTGCCAGGTGTTCACAGTCAACCATGGACTCAGGAAGAGAGGGATGGGGAGGGAGAGACTTCAAAAGTAAACACCACAGGCTCATATGGGCCGGCTCAGTACATCTGCCACTCGGAGGAAGAAAGAAAGAAAGAAAAAAAAGGAAACAAAACGCAAAACATGGAAGCTGTTATTGATCCGCGTCGATGTTTAATCTGCAACAGAATCAAACCCAGCTGTGCGTGCACATCCGAGCGAGCTCCAAACCAAAGCCCCTGTTCACTTTTATTCATTTAGAGCAACACAATCACACCCTCAGCAGCATGCATGGGTATGCGAAGGAGCGAGGCGCAGAGGGGGGAGAGTGCACAAAGGACCGAGAGGAGCAGATTGCATGGAAATAAAGAAGAATCAGGAGCGTCAGCGTGCAGGAACAACAGTGATAACACAACACTGACACGGGCAGTGGACGTCAACAAGAGGCTTTTTGTGCATCAGCCTCTTTCTCTGCCACAGTTTTCCATCATCAGGTGACCAGAAAAAAAAAAGAAAAGCGGGCGCAGCAGCTGTTGGAAGGAAAACAATCTATAAGGAGAATAAAAGGGGGAGATTTTTTTTTACCTCTTTGGGTGAAAGCAGGAGTTCAACAGTGTCCGCGGTATCCCTCGAACATGCCACTTCTGACAGAGCCACGATGCAAGCCTTGCGCTCGGGAGAGTCTAACAACTCCGTGGTTATTCCCGAGAAAGCTGGAGCGAGAAGAGGCCGTCTGTCCTCAGATTACGCACGACGACCGGCTCTTGCCTCAGACTCTTCGAAGTGTTTTTTTTATTTATATGAAACAGAAAAGGCTTCGGTGTGCAGAGAGGATGAGCTGAGATGATCGGAGGCGTTTCCTCTTGTGCTGCTGCTGCCGGTCCGCTCCTGAGTGTCGCTCCTCCGCCTGCGCTCTCGCTCCTCTCCGGCTGGATCAATGGGTGTGTTTACAAAGAGAGGTGGGGGAGGAGGAGGGAGAGGGGAGGGGAGAGGGAGAGGGGGGAGGACGCCTCCTCCTAGTGCAGGAAATGAAGTGAGACAGAGACTGTGTGCTAAGACGAGGAGGACAGTTTCCCCCACAAACGTGCAAACAGTATTTTTTGTATGATTGTGTCTGAGATGTGTTTCTGTTTCTTTACGCCTCAGCAACAAACTCTCCTTTGTTTCCAAGACTGAATAAACTGCACAAACAAACCGACCGCACTGTTTCAACCTTATCTTCCTCTCAGAACAGCTCGTGCAGTCAGTTAGGGAAGAAATAACTAAGTCTGAGTTTGCATCATTTCCTCGTTAATATTGTAAAAGTCAAAACTCTGAGTTTGAACGTCTTCGCCAAAGTGGCCCTTTAAAGTTGTGCTCGTGTTGACGAACCTCAACCTTCACCAGACATCTAAAAAGTTAACAGTCAAATAAATGTAGTGGAGAGAAAAATGTGTATAAAGGGAAATAATCGAGTTTGAATCACCAATTTTCAGATTAAGATTTACTTTGTAAAGCGTTTATAACTCGACCATCCAAAACATTTAGGCAACACTTGTGTTACTGAATCAATAATCAATTCCCAATCGTGTAAAACTATCCGTCTGACAGGGGTCATTACTTCACTATTGACACAACTGAGTAAAAAACTGAATACAGAGCTTTTATTTGAGCTTTTCTTTCATCTGAAACCAATAACCTGTGAATTTCCACATGAAGTAGACTTCAGAAGACTAAATTTAAGCTGTAAAAGCTAAAAAGTTTGAACAATTTTGAGGTAATCGGTTATTTTTTAGAGTACAGTGTCTGATTAAAGTGTTTTTGTTTAAAAAACACAATCTGAATGCTCCTTTTCTGGGTTATAAATGTATTGTTGGTTACCCAAATAAAAACTAACGCTGACACTCGGTCGAAGCTCTCTACACACGAGTAGTTGTGTACTGTGTTGGGTTAGATTTGACCCGGCACTTTTTTACAGTGTAACTTTAGCATCAGGCTGCATTTGTTGCTTTTAAAGCCGGTTTAATAAACACCGGGCGAGTTTTTAAAGCTCAACAGTGGATGAAATGCTCTGCCGGTGTACAGACGAGCCAATAAAGCCTGTTTTCTCCCAGAGTGCATTGTGATCAGGGCCTGAAAAAAGTTCATGTTGTTTTTGTTTTCTGCTCTTGTGGAGCCACAACTCTTAAAAACTACAATAACATATAGAAAACACCGTTCTGGTTTGGGCTGAGTCACTGCGGACTCGCCAGTCGCTTCCCACAGACAGTGTAAATCCTATAGGATCATAAAGGCCCTGTGGTTCTTTTGGTCTGCTGGGAACAGGAAGCCCAATTTTATCCCTGGACATCTTGTGTGAGTCACATCTGTGGTCCCTGTTGACGGGACTCTTGGCTGTGACTAAACTCCTCTCCGGACCCTCGAGGCTCTCTTAATTTGCCTGTTTTTTAAATTGTAGTGCACTCGTTGTTTTCGGTGATTAGAGCCGTTACATAATCACATCCTGCTTTGCTTTCCCGTCAACCGGTTTTTATAGAGACAGAATATCACTGTTACAGTCGCTTCGTATTAAGGATGATGCAGCATATTGTTCCTGAGAGAGAGAGAGTGTGTGATTAGCTGGAAATTAAAGCTCTTGGTGGAGGCGGCAGCTTCATGCGTGTGACCGGAGAGACATCTAGTGGACGAAATGATGCTGATGATGCTGAGGGTTCAGAGGATGAAGCCGAAAACTAGACTGATGGTTATGACCAAAAACAGGAAGTCATTTATCCAAGTATTAACCTTAATGTCTGGTTGACTTTGGCTTTACTTCCCGCAGCGCTTTAAGTGTAAAAATAACAATAATACATGCAAAATCAAGCATTCATTTTCTTTAAATATATGTTTTCTTTTCTTCCTACCTCATTAAAACTCCTCTATTTACCACAAACAAGCTCTGCAAGCTTAATGAAGGTAGCAAATTATGAAAATGACGATAAAAAATCATTGTAATTCACCAAATAAGGAAATATTTCATGTTATACGGGCCATGAATGAACTAATGTGTTCCTAGTTATGTGATATTCCAATCAGATTCAGATAAGATTCTTGCTTTGAGATGTTTTATGAAACCTGTGGCCACAACAGTCATCCATTCTGTCAGTGTGTTCCCTCGTGGATGGAATTAAGTGAAAATAAATGATTCCCCTTTCTTCTGAAGGACCTGCTGGGGCCCTCTCAAGGACCAGACCACTTTGAGAATCACTGAATTAATTCACTTCTCAGCAGAGAAAAAACACCTATAGAGTTGTTTTGTATGCTCCCGTGTTTGGAAAAGTTTTAAACGGTGAGAAAATGCTTCGTTTGATGTGTATTTTCATGTCATGCGCAAGAGCTCCCAACACTCACAGGTCTACAAGACACCAAAAATACAGCTGCAGTGGTCAAACAGCTCGTTGCATTTCGTTTCATTACAAAAATTAAAAATTATTTGCAGCTTACACTAAATATCCTGCCTTCTCTCCCAGGCTTAACAAAAAAAATCTGCTAAAGAAGTCCCCATCCTGAAGCGCAGCTCAAGTTATAGAAGTTATTAATTTGCATTAAAGCAATAACTAGCCCTATAGGGGTATTTGTAGCATCTCAAGGAAATTGAATCGAACGCAACTGGATTTGGTTTTTGTCTTTGAAGACGTTTCACCTCTCATCCAAGAGGCTTCATCAGTTCCTGCTCGCTGACTAGGCTGGTCCAAATCCAGTTGCGTTCGATTCAATTTCCTTGAGATAACTATGACCTGGATGAATGAGAATATTCACAGGCCCATTTGTAGCATCAGACCCTGGAAAACCCTGGATTTAAGCATTTAATTAGTGTACTGGAACCAACGCCAAGCAGGTTGCATCCTAACGCGAGGTGTTGCCCTCCATGTGTGATAATAATGTGAAGGAAAAAGTCATAACTGAATGAGTTATCATGGCATAAATCCAATGATCCTAGACTAGACTAGTCTATAAATGGCCTAGCCATCTGTGCTACGAGGAAAGCGAACCAAGGGTTGGAGAATTGTGACACCCCTAACATACTTTGGGCAATGTTCTGCTGGGAAACCTCGGGTCCTGCCATCCATGTGGATGTTACTTTGACACGTACCACCTACCTGAGCACTGTTGCAGACCATGTAGGATAATGCATGCAGGATAATGCGCCGTGCCACAAAACAAAAATGGTTCAGGACCGGTTTGAGGAGCACTAACAACGAGTTGGAGGCCTCAAAACTCCCCAGATCTCATTCCAAACGAGCATCTGTGGGATGCGCCTGACAAACAAGTCCGATCCACGGAGGCCCCACCTCGCAACGTACACGAGGACTTAAAGGATCTGCTGCTGACATCTTGGTGCCAGATACCACAGCACAGCTGCAGGGGTCTAGTGGAGTCCGTGCCTCGACGGGTCAGGGCTGATTTGGCAGCACAAGGGGGACCAACACAATATTGGGCAAGTGGTTATATATGTGTGTGTGTGTGTGTGTGTCAAATCTCTTTATTGATTTTATTTTCTCTGAATGTTTATTATGAAAATTCAGCATTTGTTTTCAATAGCTTACATGTAATGTGACTCCAGACCAATGCGAAACTGTATCACTACACTATGTGACACAGGACACGCCTCTTTTTATTGGATGTAACTGCTCCTTTTATTGGATTTGAATATTTATTTTTGTTTAATTGTATTTATTTTTATTTAATTTTACCAGTTGTCTCAAAATCAACGCCAGAATGTCTTGTTATACTGGTTGAACGAGACACACCTGTTTTGTTTTCTTTTTACGTCCCCTTTAAAAATCTTTGCACAAACTAACTTCCGCATTACAAGCCCCGCCCACCTCGCCCCACATAATGCTGCTGCCTGATTTCCAGGTCTTGTGACTCCACTTCCCTCAGTCAACATGATCACTACGGTGCAGCTGACGGTGCTGCTGCTGAGCCTGGGCTTCTGCCGGGGGCTCAAGCACAACTACATCGATGACTACGAGGCGGAGGACGAGATGGAGGACCTGGTGTTCCAGCCCTCCGAGCACGGCTCCCTGTGGCCTCTGCCGCAGAAAGTGCAGATTTCCGATGTTTCATTCAAGCTGACGAGCTCCAGCTTCAGAATCACCGACGCCAGGCAGTCGTCCGCCGGTCCGAGCTGCAGCCTCCTCCAGGACGCCTACAGGAGGTGAGAAGCTTCTCACCTGATTCGTTTTCACTTTCTGTCCTCGGTGGTGGGGGGAACAACGCGCCGTGCTGCGTTCAGGGACTCATCACCGCACAACAAACAAGTCGCCCCTCTGTCTGTCTGTGTGTGTGTGTGTGTGTCCACAGGTATTATGAGTACATGTTCGGCAGCGCTAAAAGGCAGCAGCCGTACAAAAGCAGCAGGCGAACAGGCCCCACCGAGCTGACGGAGCTGCAGGTGTGGATCACGTCACCTGACTCTGAATGCGACGGGTACCCCGCCGTGACCTCCGACGAGTCATGTGAGTGTCTTCCTCTTTGATATCACTTCATATCTGTGGTGGGTCTGGTGCGCATGCGCAGTGCTGCGAGGATGACCATGTACTTTTAATACTTGTTGTACCACTAGTTGAGTATTTCTGTGTTTATGCAGTGTTGTAAAAAATTTTAAAAAAGTACCCAAAAGTCATATCGTGTATTATATTTACTGTAAGTACAATTTACAGGTATTTATACTTTAATTTTTTGCATTTTCTGCTACTTTAAACTTCCATTCCACTACATTTTGGAGGCAATCACTGTACTTCTTACTCACTACATTCATTTGATAACTTTAGTTACTTGTTACTTGTAAGATTACATGCGGAGTGCACGTTTAAATGACTTATTTTATCTACCATCGGATAAAAAAATTCCAATAATTTGAAAAATGCTGAATATCAGATCTGATGATTGGCCCCGCTGATCATCGATCCACAGTAAATATGCATATGTTTAAATAGTATAATTTACTTTTACTAGTAATTTAAATACTTAAATACATTTAATATCAGATACTTTAAGACTTTTACTCAAGTATTATTGATATGGGTGACTTTAAAGTAATATTTTAACACATTCTCTTCACTTTTACTCAAGTATGACTTTTGTGTTCTTCATACAACACTGCTATTTTTACAGAATGGTAAAAAGTACACAATTCATACTTACAGATATCATGTTAAAACATTACTTTGGTAAAGGTGAACCATGAAAGTCACACATATGAATAGTACTTGAGTAAAAGTCAGCTTTAAAGACTTTACAGACAAAACCTGTGATGACTTTATAAAATAAGATGCACGGTTTGAATGAAACATCCCGACTGATAAAGTATTAACTGACATTCAAATGCAACTTTTATCTTGCAGTATCTCTGCTTTAACTTAACTGAATGCTCTGATATTTCTCAACGACGTCTCAGCGGAAATGAAAGCTGCATATTGTTATCAGCTGGCCGCTGATGATTAATCATCATAAACGTCCTTCTTCTATCTCAGATGTCTTTTCTGTTTAAGGCAGCGTTGTCGCAATACTGACGAAATACACCTTGACAAGTGTCAGTGTTCAGTAGTGTTTTTGATACCACACAAGGGGAAATTGACACAACGTTGATGGCTTTTAGATTTTTATGAAAAGATGGATGTAACAAAGTTTGTGTTCATCATCTGAGTTATTTTACTTCAGCAGAAGTGGGAGCAACACAACGTATGTGACATTTGACCACAACTTTTTTATCTGGCAGTATCGCTGCTTTTACTGAAGAAAGTAATCTGATTATTCTGCGGAAATGAAAGCTGCATATTATCTGCCGGCCACTGATGATTAATCATAATATACATCCTTCTCTATTTCAGACATCGTTCTCTTTTTAAGGTAGTGTTGTCACGATACGGACGTTTCTAACTTTGAGGCAATACCTTGAAAAATGTCAGTAGTCAATAGTGTTACAAGGTAAACTGAAGTACTTTTACTTCGTACTTCTACTCGACTACATTTCAAAAGGAGACACTGGACGCGTTTCCTTACACATTTATATGACGGCTATAGTCATTACCTTTCAAATTAAGATGCATTATATCACACAGTTATATGATACAGTGTATAGTTAAAGATTAAACCACGTACATTTTTGTCTTGTGATCCCTTTTTATACGGCAGTTTCACCAAAGACACATCCTCCCTTCTAAACTTCTCATATTTTTTATTGTAAATTAACCAAATAGGTTTTTATATTCTCTCTGAAGAAAGACATAAATACATAAATGTGTAGCAGAACCTCATGAATCATCTCACAACCTCGTAGATTTATCTTGTGACGCTGACTTTAGCAGCACAACAACCTACCAACACTGACCGTGCATCGCTGTTTGTGTCCACAGATGAGCTGTCAGTGGAGCAGCCGTTTGCGGTCCTGAGAGCACCGACGGTCTGGGGAGCCCTGCATGGTATGATTTTGTTTTTATTTTTGTGCCATAAATTTAAACATTCTAACACCTCAGAGCCTGTGATCTTGTCTTTAAAATGTTTGTTTTGTATTCAAGAAACCAAAGATGTTCAGTTTACACTGAGACAAGATCAGAGAAAAGTAGAAAGTCATCAGACATGAGATGCTGGAAATGGAAACGGTGACATCACTGCTCAAATGAAGCATTACTTTTATTTATTTTCTTGCTGAGGGTTAGATCAGAAAATCTGTTACATACGAAGCTACAGCCTCGAGACGGTTAGTTTACCTTGTTTTTTACTTTCTCCAGTTTTATGCTAAGCTAATGTCTCCTGGATGTAGCTTCATCCTCTCAGCTCTCAGCATGACTCAGCTTCGTCTTCTTCCGTCTTTCTAACGTATTAATGCTGTGGTAATTAGATGACTAATCAATTAGGCGATTGACAGAAAAACAATCAGCACCTATTGTGACAACCAGTTAATAGTTGAAGACATTTTTCATGCAAAAATGGCAGAAAAATGTTGTTTTCAGCCTCTAAAAGATGGAGCACTTCTGCTTTTCACTGTTTTTATGTCGTATTTAACTGAAAATCTGGATCTTTTTCACTATTTTCAGACATTTTATAGAACAAATGATGAATCTAGGAAACTATCGGCATTTAAAACATTAATGAAACTAATCGTTTACTCGCAGTGTTTGACTTCAGCTCCACTCTGGACTATTAAACTGTGTAAGATGTGTCTTTGCATGTATTTGTGTATGAAATATGAGCACTCAAAAGCTGACTCAGCATTTCATTAGACTCGCAAACTTGGCGTCTCTCCCTGCAAAATAAAACCACAGTGTGTGTTTGTTACTGTGGACCTCTGCTCACATATCTAAGGTGTGTTATCGAGTCACAGTGACCCACTTTGCAATATGGTGTCATAAAAACTCACATGTTGACCTACAATGTGTTTGTTTGGTCGTAAACCTCGTCTGCAGGTCTGGAGACGTTCAGCCAGCTGGTGTATGAAGATGAATATGGAACTGTGAGTGAACGACTGTGTGATTTATTTCTGAATTTTCCTTCCAGAATGATTTTGTCGAATGGGTCGGACTGATTTTGTAACGTTCTGTCTTTTCAGAAAAGCATCAATTCAACACAGATCAGCGACTTCCCCAGATTTGCCCACAGAGGCATCCTGCTGGACACCTCTCGTCATTTCCTGCCCGTCAAAGTCATCCTGGCTAATCTGGTGCGTCAGTACGAGATTGTTTCTCTCATTTTCTTTATTCTATTTACTATTTTTAAACATTTTTTTCTCTTTCTTCTTTGTTTATTCATGCAGGAAACAATGGCGATGAACAAAATCAATGTTTTCCACTGGCACATGGTGGACGATACATCCTTCCCTTACCTGAGCCGAACGTTCCCACAGCTCAGCCAGCAGGTCGGTGACACTCGTTACTGGAGTTTAAATGGCTTCAAAAGTATGTTTCAAAAAAGGAAAACCAGGTCTTTCTTGCTTTTAATCAGGGGGGGAAATAAATCTGCCAATGGAACAAGAGATAATTGTAGAAAGATACTGAAATGCTACTTTTCTAGGTGATTTTATATGAAGTATAATGAGATATTTTGACTTGAAATTAGACACCAGAGGAGCTTGTTCATTGTTGATCTCTCGTTCACAGGGAGCTTACCACCCGTACACCCACGTGTACACACCCGCCGACGTGAAGATGGTGATCGAGTGGGCCCGTCTGAGAGGCATCCGTGTCATCCCGGAGTTTGACACTCCAGGACACACGCAGTCCTGGGGCAAAGGTGAGTTTTGCAAGCGTGCCACTGTTTTTAATAATATTTCTCTTTCAAAGGTGCAATATGTAAGAAGCTGTTAGCTAGTAAGCTCAATTAACAGCTAGCGGTTGTATTAGCTCACTCTGAATTATGTCAAGTTGCATGTTTTAGAAATGCTCTGCCAGATCGTCCTTTATTAATAAACATATTAAAGGTGTAATATTAGGGAATTGGCTACCTGTCAAATCTGTGCCCCAAACCAATAGGGGGCAGCATATCACCAGAGTAACCGCTAACTTAGCTACCTAGCTAGTTAGCTCAGCTAGCTGTGCAGTTATCGCTCCTGTTGGCCATTTCTGCTCGGACTGGGAGCTCGGAGCACCGGCGGTGTTTTGGTTCTGTCCACTATCGGACTGTCAGGTCTTGAGACACAAAGTTGCTAGGGGCTAGCTGGTTAGCATGTTAACGTCACTGGTTTCTTCATCCTCTGTTGATTATAGTGATACTGTAGAAATTTAAAAACACATCTAATCAATCTCTTTTCCTCTCAGGCCAGAAGGATCTGCTCACGCCCTGTTACTCCGGCTCCAAACCCTCTGGCACCTTCGGACCGGTGAACCCCATCGTGAACACCACATACGACTTCATGAAGCTGTTCTTCGGGGAGATCAGCACCGTGTTCCCCGACGCCTACGTCCACTTGGGAGGTGATGAGGTGGACTTCACCTGCTGGTGGGTAACCAATGTTAAAAAAAAAAATCTCCTTAGCATCAAAGATCAGACGGCGAATATTGACTTCTGTTTTTTTTTTCACCTTGCAGGAAGTCCAACCCGGACATTCAGAAGTTCATGGAACAGCAAGGCTTTGGAGACGACTACAGCAAGCTGGAATCATTCTATATCCAAAAGTGTGTTTCCCGTTTCATACTGAAGGTTGGTTGGTTTTGTTCTTTGTACAAAAGAGAACCATTTTAAATGTTCTGCTTTTTTTTTTTCTGGTCTGATAGACTCTTGGAAATCGTCACCGCTACCAAGAAGGGCTACATGATCTGGCAGGAGGTCTTCGACAACGGTGTTAAGGTAACGAAAGAGAAAAATTGTGTGTAATTCTGCAGAATATCAAGAATAGAAGAATTGAAGCATTTTATATGTACTTTATCACCATTTATCGGTCATTTGTGCTCAACATGTTTTGTTTTCATCCTGTGTTGTTAAAGGAGTAGTTTGATATTTTGGGAAATAGGATTTTTTGCTTTCTTGTCAAATGTCGGATGAAAAAGATCGAAACCACTCTCGTGTCTGAGCGCTAAATAGGAAGCTATTACCTGACGTGCCAGATGGTTTGTTACACAGAACCATCTGGGAAGTTCTCTTCAGAAATGGTCTGGAAAAGGGGCAGGCACTTCAAAAGAACTTCAACCAATCAGATCAACAGTAGGTATCAGTTAAGTCTGTAAATGATCTTCCGACTTTGGTGTGATCATGTCGTTGTTTGGGCACAACATGGACGCCAAAAATAAGTTGTTTTGCATCCCCCCTGTGTCCAACAGTTAAGCTAGGCTAAGCTAACTGGTTTCTAATGGTAGCTTTATAACTAGCATACAGGTGTGAAACTGGTATCAATCTTCTCATTTAGCTCTCTGATAAAAAGTTCCCAAAATGTCAAACTACTCCTCAAAAACCAACCACTCATGTAGTGTGTGACCTAAGTGCAGCAGCGTGGTCTGTAACTATTCCAGCTAAAGCCAGACACAGTAGTGCATGTGTGGATCGGCGGCGGGGCTAATGACGAGATGGGCAAAGTGACAGCAGCAGGGTACACCACCATCCTCTCCGCCCCGTGGTACCTAGATTACATTAGCTACGCACAGGACTGGCAGAAGTACTACAAGGTTGAGCCGCTCAACTTCAACGGTTAGTTTTCCTAAAAAAATGGCTTCCTATGAAGAATCAGTACGTTTTGGAGGAGGAGAACCTTGATTTAGGTAAAGAAAAATCTGGATTTTGTTCAACAGGCTTACGCTTGAAAAGTGCACAGTTGTGACGGAGTCAGACAACACGGGGGGCCGTGTGGTCGGTGGTGTTTTTGAAATGTGTCATGGATTGATGTAGTTCACCGCAGTGGAGGACCAATCCTGCTTTATTTGAGGCAATGAAACCATAAACGAAATACTCAGATAATGAAAATGATGAGTAAACAAAGTGGAACGGCAACGAGGTCCATGTCCACGAACTGGGTTCAAATCCACCAGTCGGAGGAGAATAAGTCAGGTTTGGTCCTTCAGTAAACTGGACCAAGACGAAAGTAAGACTGAACCTTTTTGGAATTCCCCCAAAAAAGTCCCCTAAAACATTTTGGCTGCAGCCAACAATAATTTTCTCTGTTGTCGATACATCTTTTGATTTTTTAATTTATTTTTTCCTCGATTAATCGATGAGTTGTCAGATCTATTAAATGTCAGAAAATGATGAAAAATGTCAATCACCGTCTCAGCCCGAGCTGACGACTTCAAACCCCCTTTAATTCAGTGACTTTGTGACATCACACGACGTCACCATGTCACACATTCGCATAATTTCTGCCTCGCTGCTAGTTTGGCACATAAAACTGAATTTAGCACTGCTGCTCTGTTGTTCGAGCTGCCGGGTTCAGGCATGTGTCAGCTGACCAATCAGAGCAGACTTGGCGTTCGGGAGGGAGGAGCCTTAATTTCATCATGACAACTAATCGATTAATTGAATACAAGCAGACGTTAAGATTCTCTAAAAGGACTCAACAACGGAAGGCTCAGACATTTTCGTCTTTGTTCCACTCCACACTTCTCTTTTTTTTTAAATTTTTTTGTATCTTGCTGATACTGATATTTTTATGTGTGTGTGCTGTGTAGCTGAAACCAGACACACTTATCCACGTCTGGAAAGGGAACCAGCAGCAATACCAGAATGAGATGGCAAACGTTACGTCGTCAGGGTACCAGACCCTGCTGTCCACTCCCTGGTACCTGAACCGTATCTCCTACGGCCAGGACTGGCGCGGCCATTACAAGGCCGACCCGCAGGATTTCGACGGTTTGTCCGCTTGATATATTTTCATGGCAAGGCTTTTTTTTTTTTTTCTCCTGCCCATTGCGACTGGTCATTTGCTTGCTGGTGTTGGCTCTTTGCCTCGCTCATGTGATGGCTTTATTGCTCTGTTGTTGAGATTTTACTAGCTGTGTTGACTCTTCGACACAGACATGAAGTGATAAGAAGATGTTTGTCACTCCTGTGCAAACGCGTGTAAGCCTGTTGAATGAACAGATGGAAAATATTGTAATTCCAATCAAACATTCTCTGTCATTAATCCCTCCGGTTCAGTGGAAGCGTTAGATTCCCTGGACGCTGCTTTGGCTGCCTGATCTCATCGAATATTACATTTTTTAAAAACAGGAACTGAAGCGCAGAAGAAGCTCGTGATCGGCGGAGAAGCCTGTCTGTGGGGAGAGTACGTGGACGCCACCAACCTGACGCCCAGACTCTGGTACTGTACGGCTCATGTGACGCCTTCGTAAACTCTTTATCAGCACGTTGAACGTATCGTGAACCTTGACACATCATATGACAGAAGACTGATCTTATTATCTTCTCCTCGTCTCCGGCGATCCTCAGGCCTCGTGCCAGCGCCGTGGCCGAGCGGCTGTGGAGCGACAAAGATGTGACGGACATCAACGACGCCTTCAACAGACTGTCGATGCACCGCTGTCGCATGGTGGAGTGAGTATCTGAAGCGTCTTCATGATCAATACTCTAAATCAGCTGTTTCGGTTCAGACCTCAATCTTTTTGTTAGTTTGTTTTTTGTGGGGTCGGGAAGATAAACGGAAACCCTGAAGGGCAAGTTAGGAACTTTCCCCTCCTGTGTTTATGACTTGAGAACAGTGCGAGGATGATCTAAGTTCCTTGATTCTTTATCATCTGTGAAAACAGGTTTTAAAATATGTGCAGACTAAACACACAAAGCATCTGTTGTGTGTGTGTGTGTGTGTGTGTGTGTGTGTGTGTGTGTGTGTGTGTGTGTGTGTGTGTGTGTGTGTGTGTGTGTGTGTGTGTGTGTGTGTGTGTGTGTGTGTGTGTGTGTGTGTGTGTGTGAGCACTCTCCTAGAATTTTAATTTCATGCGTTTTCACAAATGGGAGGACAAAAAAAACAGTTCTCAAGTCATAAACACAGGTGAGAAAACAACTTAGATATCAAGAACACCAAAGAACAATATGAAGTTAGTATAATATATAAATGTATAGCACTTGACTTAAAGGAACAGTCCACCCAAAAATGAAAATTCAACCTCATGCTGATGGAAAGTTAAGTTTCGTAGTCCACAAAACATTTCTGGAGCTTCACAACAAAAAGGTTTTGCAGCAGTCTCTTAAGTCACTGAAGTGGACGGGGACTTGTTTCAAAAACAACTGGGAGAAAAAGCCTAAAGTGGCTTCATACAGCTCATCATCAAGTCTCTGGAGTCTCTGAGATCCAAGATGTATTTGAAAAGATGTTATTTACACTTTCAATTTGCAGTTGAGCTCCTGCACCCACTTTTTAGAAAATGACTGAATTTT
The DNA here is from genome assembly GCA_039737535.1 of Lagodon rhomboides. Taxonomy (NCBI): domain Eukaryota; kingdom Metazoa; phylum Chordata; class Actinopteri; order Spariformes; family Sparidae; genus Lagodon; species Lagodon rhomboides. The sequence goes on along the minus strand of CM077800.1, from coordinate 5,600,479 downwards.
AACTTTTGGATGAATTGTTCCTTTAAGGCCAGTCGACAACATATAGAGTTGTTCAAACTATTCTTTGCATCAGTCTCCAAATACTTCATCATCTGACAAACGTGCTCCTGTTGAAAAAGGCTACTGATCTGATATAAAATGTCATCATCCTGCTATCTGTCTCCTATCTAAGGCGAGGAATCCCAGCTGAGCCGCTGTTCTCCAGCTTCTGTCCCCGCGAGTACAAAGGGATCTGAAAACACTGTGAATCTGGACGTGGGAGCAAGAAAGGGACGCAGATCCATACAGCAACACACCCCACGCTTTTAAACTGCGAATTCAAATGCTGAACTTGCCTCGTCAGAGGCGTCACCGCAGCGACCTTCCTGAAATCATCCTTTGTAAATCTGCAGAACTCTTGATCACATTTCACGTCACACACATCTCCGGACTGATGAATGCACCGCTTGTTTTTATATGAATGTTTGTATATTGATTGTGAATAAAACCCTACATTTTAGTTAATGGTCGTGTGTTTCATCTAAAAAACAAGGGTATAAATACTTGTTTATTTTGCATCCAACTGAGATCATCGTACAATATTTCCATTATTCTTCTGCAGTAGGTGCTCATATATAAATATTATATATTAAGGCTACTTGTCAGTAGTCAAGTCTGTAATGTGAGTCCTGGTAAAGTTGTCCTATTTCTGCACATGGTTGAGATCAGAGCAGACCAGACAGTCTTTTAAGGAGGATGTTCTGGTCCTGAGGGTTCATGGCGTCGTATGCGTCCAGCTCCAGGGAGAAGGTGGCGTTACCGGACGTCAGCGTTCGGAGGATGGTGGAATAGCCCTGTTTAAAAAAAAACACAGGACAGAAATGGGTTTGAATAATAAATAACCAAGGGTGACCCTAAAAGCTACTGCAGATGCGCAGACATATTGAAGGTTGTTTCATCAATTTGTATTATTTTACTCCAGCTAGTGTAATGAAGGGCTTAATGATGTCTTTGATTCCCAGCATATAAAGGTGGAATAACTTAAAACAAAAAGAACGGCTCTTTGCCAATCAGTGCATCCCTGACAGCTACAGACAAAATGTTTGAATCGTGTGTCTACTCACCATCATCTCAGCCAGGGGCACGTTTGCGAGCAGCACCTTGTTGTCGTGACGACTCTGGATGTCCTGGACGGTCCCTCGCCTCTGAGCCAAGTCCCCCAGCACGGTGCTGAGGTGCTCCTCCCCGACGGTCACCTCCAGCGACATCAGCGGCTCCAGCACCTGGCTTCCTGCGAGCTTCATGGCCTGCGTGCAAAGAACCAGAACTGCTGTTTACCTATCGATAATCCTGACGTTTACGATGAAAGAAGCCGTGGTGGTTTACCTTAAGCATGCAGCGAGACACGCAGGCGGACACCATGGCGGCAGACGTTCCTGGTTCGATGCTGACGCTTTGGATCAGCGTGGACACGCCCAGTAAAGGATAACCCAGCAAGGGACCTGACGGTGGAAGCAGGTATTGGATAAATTCAGAGGGAGTCGCTTCAAAAAACACATTTACATATCGTGCGTTTAAGACTCAACTCAAGTATAAATCTGAGAGCTTTTTACGAATGAGGCCCCAGGGTGGCTTTGCAAGAAAATAAATGAGTTTCGTTCAGTGGTACCTTGAAGGTACGAGCTGTGCACTCCGTTCTCCACCGCCTCCTTCAGATCTGGCGACAGCTGCGCCTCCAGTTCCTCTGTGAGAGCTACTTCACCCGAACCACTCGAAGACAGGATGTCCACAGGTGTGACGGTCAGCGCCACCGTCACGACGTGTCGTCTCTCTCCGACAGTACGGTCCAGCGTATCTACGTTATGAGATAACCACAGAATTGGGACAAGTACAGTGTGTCGTTGGGAAGAAGTGTTTCTCCCCCATAAAGTTTTTTAAAAATGTGTGTTTTTGTACCTGTCGTAGAGACCTCGTGGAGAATCGTCTCCCTGTAAGCCACCTGTAGGGGTCCAAGGTGGGTCTCGATGCCATACTCTCTTCTGATCCGATCGTGGATGATCTCTATGTGCAGCTCACCCATCCCACACAAAATGGTCTGAGGATGTAGAGCGATAAGTAAGGGATGATGCCCTTCGAGGTGTCCATAATCAGGAATTAATGGACGACGCGGAGGCCTTAGAACCGTCCGACGCGCAGCCTCCGCGAAGTCCATTAATTCCTGATTATGGACACCTCGAAGGGCATTATCCCGCTTATACCACGGTCACTTGCCAAAGAAAATAAATTAAGACCATTAATTTATATTTTAATGCGTTTTACAATCAAAATATAAAGTTTTTCACAGGCAATAACTTAGTTTCCCTGGTAACGCCTGAGGGTTTGACTAATACCTGGAACAACCATTACCCTCCCGTAAGGTTCTAATGCAACGGAAACGTTGTTCACCTCTCCAGTAAATAGGACGGACCTTAGATACGACTTGGCAACGGGAGATATTCTAGTCCGCTCAGCGGTGAGCCAGGAAGCTAACGCTATGCTAGCGAGATTCAAAGTCGATAACATTGCGTACGGTTAACAAACAGTAAATATAATTTGACAGTATGTTTAACAACAAGACTAGCTAGCTTACCAGTCACGTCATTGTCCCCAAATCAACATCAAGATTTTCACGAACAAATGATCGGCCGTGTGTAACGTTACTGTGGCGGCAGCCTGAAGCAGAGAGCTGAACAGCGAACGGGATGTGAGATTATTCGCTTTTGTGATAAAAAAAAAAAAAAAAAGGTCATCAGTAAGTTTAGAGGGGAAGCGTACTTTCTGCAGCTTGTGTGTTACAGTCGCCATCCTGTGGTGTTCAGAGGATAAGGCACTGAAGGACTGACGGACTGCACTCAGTGTTGGAAATAAATTGTAAACAGCGGCTTTGACTGCGTTCCCGTCGCTATGGTTACGCCAGCCAGTGCATTAATTTAGACGGTGAACAGACAATTTGACTGGAACTACTTAGTAGGTGTCCATATACCAGGGATTAATCTACACCCTACAGCCAATCAGAATCGAGAACTCTCTGCTCTGATTTAGGAGGTCCTGGTGAATCCCATGATGGTATTACCTGGCCAGAATCAGGGTCAACCCTGACTTTAAGACTGGGGTCTTCTCTCTGCAGGCAGCTGAGTGCGTTCTCAAGATCTACCAGGAAGAAATACAATGTGTGAGTGACGGCAAGCCTGCTGGAGCATATGTAGCAAAAAAAATCACTGTCACTGACCGGCCTGTTTGGCCATGGTGGGCGGTTCAATGGTGCAGAAGAAGACTGGATCGGGCACCTCCACCCCTGAGAGGACCACGCTGGCCTGCTCGCCACGCTTCTTCCCTGCCCCGCCATCGTTCTGGGCTCGGCGGGCGGCGGCTGCTGCTGAAGACTTCGACGAAACGATGGTGTCCCCTGTGACCGTCTTTAACGAGAGTGTAAAACATAAAACACCCGACTGAGCAGTAACATCTTCCAAACAGAAACTAAGAGATTTGTGAATGCATGACGCAGTACCTGCTTCAGCCCCACAGTCAGAGCGATGTTTCCCGCCGTCATCGAGGGGATCTCCACGTGCTGATCCGCGAACGGCACCAGCAGCCTGCTCATCCTCTCACTGCACACAAAATCAAACTTTTGACACGTCGTACTCAAGATTTTGGGGTAAAAACTGACTGGAGGTCAATGAAAACGGCGTACATGCTGTTCCTGTTGATGTTGTGGACGGCAGATTGCGGCTTCAGAGTGCCGGAGTAAATCCTGAGGAACACCAGAGGGCCGCGCTGCTTGTCGTGGAGAACCTTGAAGGCCAGAGCGCACAGGTCGTCCTTGTACCACCGCCTGGAGGACGATTAGCAGAGTGCGGATAAGAAAAACACGCGTATTAATCTCCACTCTGTGCCTCTTTGATTTGTGTATTTTTCTCTGAAATAAAACGTCCAAACAGTGGCTGACATTCTCTGTGGTTAAGATCAATCTCAACACAGTAAAGAAATAAATTAGGAGTCTTCTCCCATCACCCTCCTTTCAAAAAAAATTAATGTGATGAAACATTTTACAAATGAAAATAGGAAATAATATGATAATAAAACTACTACTGGAATGCAAAACCTGCAGAAAATACTCCAATCATGCTGGAACTGTCCTTTAACTCACTGACAGAGCCTGTTATAGGTTGTAGGTTAAAGAAATCACTTACACCAGGTCATGGTGTCGTTCGTTGGGGGCGGGCAGGTAGGCGGCGATGGCATCTAAAAGAGGCTGAACGCCTTTGTTCTTCAGGGAGCTCCCACAGAGAACGGGGACGCCTTTACGGGCCAGAGTGACCCGCCGCACAGCCTCCTGCAGCTGGGGACACATCGGCACCGTTCAATCTGTGTTCTCAAATAACTAAGGTGCTTTAAAGGCTCTTTCTCTTACTCTGACGGAGGGGACGGCGTCGAAATTGTCGCCAAAATCAGTGAGCAGCAGTTCAGCAAACTCGTCGTCCAGATCAGCGACCTGTGATCGAGAGCAGAAACATGAACTACAGAAGAAATATTTCAATTTGTCAGCACTGCCGTTAAGTAAACGTTAGGACACGTACCTGCTCGATTAAGGCCGTCCTGGCCTCGCTGACCTCCTGCAGCAGTTCGGGCTCGTCCGACTGGTCGAGAGGTTTGCTTTCAAACGTTCGTCCGTCATCTCCCGGAGATCCGAGCTTCCACATCAGCTTCTGGTTGGTTAACAGGTCGACCACGCCGGAGAAGCTTTTGCCGCTGCCGACGGGGATCTATGAAACAGCGAAGGTGACACTAAATGACACGCTGACAGATTGACTTTCTTCACATTGTTTGATTACAATTTTTAAAGTAATTCAACAAAATTTTGAGTAATTTGGCTTCGTATTAAAGGAATAATTCACTCAAAAAAAGAAAACTCTGTCATCATCTATTCACCCCCATTAACCCTCCTAATAAAAAAAAGTTGTGTGATGCCAAAAAATATTTCTGGAAGAGCTCTGTGGAACCATTCTAATTTTTTGTTTATATTTTTATGCGTTTACTGTGAAGCTCCAGAAATGTTTTGTGAACTACGGAACGTCAGCCAACTTTCCATCGGCAGGGGGTTGAGAAGATAATGACTGAATTTTCATTTTTGGGTGAACTGTTCCTTTAAAAACCCTGCTTGTTGCAACCTGTGATGTAAACCACTTATTAGTACACTTATAATCACAGCTTTATCAATAATTGTAACACGTCATCGAGAGATTCACAATTCTTCTGCCCACCTGCAGGAGGACTGGGTTGGCTTTCAACTTCTGTCTTATGCTCTCAATGGAAAAACTTAGGCTGAAAGAAAAAAAAAAGAAAGACAGTTTAAGATTCATTTTTAAAAAATAAGAAGAAAAAAAGAATTGTCTCTGGCTGGACTGTTCGGTCGCTCACTTTGCTGCGGGCTTATCCATCTTATTCAGGAAACAAACGCAGGGGACGTGATGCTTCTCGGCTTGTCTCCACACGGTCAGAGTCTGAGCCTGTTGTCGAGGTCAGAGCGAAACCAGTTATAAAACACAACACAGGACACATTCAAATGAGAAGAGAAGCGGTTTGAAAGCAGCGGACGGACCTCAACGCCGGCAGAAGCGTCAAACACGGCGACTGCTCCATCAAGGACGCGAAGCGCCCGCTCTACCTCGAGAGTGAAGTCGACATGTCCTGTAATCACACGCAGACAGACAGTTATATTTGCTCCTTCTCCGTATTGGAATATAATTTTCTCACAAGGATGTGATTTCTACCTGGTGTGTCAATGAGGTTTATTCTATAACTTTTCCAGTCAAACGTGACGGCTGCCGACTGTATGGTGATGCCACGCTCCCTCTCTTGAGCCATGAAATCTGTGACTGTATCTCCATCGTCCACGTCTGAAAGCAACAAAGTCACAGAAACAAATTAAAGACACAGGAACAAACAGGTAATAAAAACTAGATGACGTCCACATCTTATTTTTGCCATCCTACACACCTCCAAGTGCTCTCGTGTAGCCAGAGTAATAAAGCATCCTCTCTGTGGTTGTTGTCTTTCCGGCGTCAATGTGAGCCATGATGCCGATGTTTCGGATCCTGCGGACACAGTGTGGGAGTCAACGCAGAGCCTTGAACACAGCCGACTCTTAAAGATCAGAGACTGCAGAGAGGAATGACTTACTTGGATATATCAGGATTGACCACAGCCCGCAACGACTTGACATCATCTGTGAAGGAGAAAAAGAAAGAAAGCTTTCAGTCACATCATATGATCTTCACGAGCACAAGTTCCTTTGTACGTATGACCTGATACATTCTTCAGGTTGTTCTTCTCGGAAGAGCTCAGAAAAAGGGGGGAACTGTGAAAATCCATCTGAAAAAGAGTCCACGACTGAAACAACTAATCATACTGTATGATTACCAGATAATCCATGAAATATCTGGGAAACTTAAACCAGCAAATGTCTGGCATTTTTACATGATAGCTGAGTGATTATCAAAATTTGAACCCTTTCCTTCCTTGATGAATCAATCAATCAACTACTTAAAGCACTGCATTAGTAATTATTGATAACTGTGGATCTCATTATGAGAACAACGTACCTGGAAGAAAGCTGTAATGCCTTCTCAGTTGCCAGCTCGGTCTACATCTGCAGCACTGGAGCCCAGCAGTGAACAAATACCTTCCCTGTGAACGACAGCAACAATGTCATGAAGCCAACATGATGTTAATATAAAGTATCGCTGACAGCACTTGGTTTTCCTGGTTATGTCTTACCCAAATCATCCTGCTTAATGTCCGAAAGGCTCTTACAGGCATCTGATGTGTTCTTATAATTCAAGCTTTACACTCAGAACCTGTCCGAGCTTCAGAGGAACCACTGTGGAGCGACATTGCTCTCAAAAGATGTCAGCCCACTCGTAATAGCGACAACATGACGATAACAAATCAAAGGGAGCCTTGTAGCTTCAAGCCAGCGAGTAAATACTGAATGTGTCCTGGAATAAAGTATTAAAATGTCCTACAAAACGACATCATTTGTGCCGTTAAATGTCACGCTTTTATAATGCGCAGCTCCAAAATACGTCCCTAGGAACGAGCGTGTCCGGCTCATGTGTTCCGGCATCGAAACAAAAAATGTCCCCGTCAGTACCGCAGTGAAGTTAAGTTGAATATTCGACAGACATTCGCTCCGGTTAAACCTTTTCTTCGCTCGGGTTAAAATTCTTCTTCGCTCCGGGTACACTGCGATCCGAGCAAGCCGCTCCAACATTTCAAGTGCACCCGTATTGCAGACTTTACAGTAAACACAAGGCGACAGAAGACGGCTACAGCGTGTGCCGACTTCCTGTTTTCAAAATAAAAATGTGGGCTATTTAAAGCAGAGATATTGTGTTTAAAGCTATTGAGAAGCTATTGAGCTAAAATGCTAATATTTACATATAAAAATTAATTAAAAATATTTAGAGAATAATAAAAAAAATAAAAAAAAACAACTCTTATTTTTGCATTTTAAATCTCTAAATATTTTTTTTATTACTTTTTATATGTAAATATTAGCATTTTAGCTCAATAGCTTCCGGGTCATGTGATCAATTGACTCAAAATTGGTGTGGGATCATAGTACTCCACTGGCTGCATGAGACACACCTGTTATTTTTGCATTTTACATATCAATTTTTTTTATTTTTTTTTTATATGTAAATATTAGCATTTTAGCTCAATAGCTTCCGGTTCATGTGATCAATTGACTCAAAATCAGTGTGGGATCATAGTACTCCACTGGCTGCATGAGACACACCTCTTGTTTTTGCATTTTAAATCTCTAAATATTTTTTATTAATTTTTATATAGAAATATTAGCATTTTAGCTCAATAGCTTCCGGGTCATGTGATCAATTGACTCAAAATCGGTGTGGGATCATAGTACTCCACTGGCTGCATGAGACACACGTCTTGTTTTTGCATTCTAAATCTCTAAATATTTTTTATTAATTTTTATATATACATTTTAGCATTTTAGCTCAGTAGCTTCTCAATAGCTTCAAACACAATATCTCTGCTTTAAATAGCCCACATTTTTATTTTGAAAATAGGAAGTCGGTACACGCTGTAGCCGTCTTCTATCGCCGTGTGTTTATTGTAAAGTCTGCAATACGGGTGCACTTGAAATGTTGGAGCGGCTTGCCCGGATCGCAGTGTACCCGGAGCGAAGCAGAGGTTTAACCGGAGCGAATGTTTGTCGAATATCCAACTTAAAACTAACTTCACTGCGGTCCCGTAAGTATTAGAAAATGTAAAATTGTTTCATACAAGTTCATAAAGTTATCTATCAATTATTTACTAGATCAACACAAAGTAAAATCGCCTATTTTGTCCGTAATAAGCTTCAGTGTCACGTTAAGCGTCTGTTAAGCCGAAGCCGGACAAATTAAACCAACGGACAAGCTGCTACTTCCGGATGACGCACTTCCTCTAAGTATCGGCTGCGGGGAAAACAACATCGAAAGGACCCCAGCCCCGCGTGAAAAACACCGAATATTCTGCGTCTTTACCAACTGCTACCACCTGCGACGTATTCACCGTAACACCTAACTTCTTACACACAAAATGGTAAGGAGGCAAACCTTTAAAACCGTTTAATTTGACTTTTATCACGCAGTTTAACAGGTTAGCATGTTGTGCTAGCATTAGCAGTAGTTGACATGTGGCTCGGTGAAGTGCTGCTCCGCTGTGGTGTTGTGTTTTGAATTCGTATTTAAAACACTTGTCACCCGACAGAGATGTAATTGACATCATACGTGAATGAGTTTGAACTTTTTTTATTTCTTTTTCTTTTTCGACTTTTTTCTGAAAGTTAGCTTACTTGTACACGATCCATATGGTGTGCGAAGTTGCTAATGTCTGATCGGAGTTGAGTTTCTTATAACGTCAAGTCCTTAAAGTGCAGCTTTGGCATTGGTTCTCATTACATTTAATCCAGTGCAGATCCCTTTAGAGTGCCTAGACGTTTAGCTGTGGAATAATAGGTCGCTAAGTTTTGCCTTTAATTATATAATTTAAATTCCCTTTGTCGGCAAGTGAGAGCCCGAACTGAATTGTTTTTCCCTACAACAACAATGGAGAGATGGATTGCTCCAGGATTGCAATCAGCAGTATCTTTTATTGATTAATTGGTCAATATATGATTTTCTTACATCAAAGTGACTCCTTCAGATAGCTTTTTTTTGACACATTTTTGGCACTTTTGCTTGAAAAGTGACTGAAATTATTAAATAATAAGTTAGAAATATGTTGTCAAGTTAACAAGCACATTAGTGATCTAGATGGATTTCTGAGGAAAAAAAAGATGTTTGATACCAAAAATGCCCTCTATTTGACTGATTGGATGTCACTTTTCACTCTTAAGCAGACTGTATTTTGGTCCACATTTGAGCTTTTATACTTACTGCACTGTTGTGGTTTGTAGTTTTTACTTGGAACTTAGATGTGTACATTTTTTATACTTCATAATCGGGGTGAATTAACTTGCACGATTGCTTTATGTTTTATAGCCTCAGAACGAGCACATTGAGTTACACCGTAAGCGGCATGGCTACCGCCTGGACCATCATGAGAAGAAAAGGAAGAAGGAGAGCCGTGAGGCTCATGAGCGATCCCACAAAGCCAGGAAGTTGATCGGTTTGAAGGCCAAACTGTACCACAAACAGAGACATGCCGAGAAGATCCAGATGAAGAAGACGTGAGTATAGACAGAGGAAAAATGTTTGCTCTTTTTTAAAAAAAAAAACTATGGAAACTGTGTCCAATAATCTTGACATGTATCTTTGCAGCATCAAAATGCATGAACAGAGGAAGACCAAGCAGAAGAACGATGATAAGACCCCAGAGGGAGCAGTGCCAGCCTACCTGCTGGACAGAGAGGGACAGTCCCGGGCTAAGGTCCTCTCCAACATGATCAAACAGAAGAGGAAAGAGAAGGCTGTAAGTACCTGATCATCTGCAGCCCCTTTATCTATAACATTTTTAATTTGCTGATTTTATAATTATGATATACACGTATGGGGGGAAAAAAATCATTGGTTTCTCAACACAAATGTGTAATGTGTTCTGCAGGGCAAATGGGAGGTGCCCCTGCCAAAGGTGCGTGCCCAGGGAGAGACCGAAGTGCTTAAAGTCATCAAAACTGGAAAGAGGCAAAAGAAAGCCTGGAAGAGAATGGTCACCAAAGTCACCTTTGTCGGCGACGGCTTCACCCGTAAACCTCCAAAGTATGAACGTTTCATCAGACCCATGGTAAGACTGCTTTTAAATGTCATGTTCTTAAACACAGCACAGTTTATTTATGTGCGTTTAGGATTAAAGTTGAAGCTGAGTGGTGCAATTTTGTATCACATCAATGAACACCATAATGACCCCCCTCTCTGTAACCTTCTTTAGGGTTTGCGTTTTAAGAAAGCTCACGTCACACATCCCGAGCTTAAGGCCACATTCTGCCTGCCCATCCTCGGAGTGAAGAAGAACCCCTCGTCGCCCCTGTACACCTCACTGGGAGTCATCACAAAAGGAACAGTTGTAGAGGTCAATGTCAGCGAGCTGGGCTTGGTTACACAAGGAGGAAAGGTTATCTGGGGTGAGTACTCGTCAATCGATTGGTCTGTGTAGTTACACGCTCTTCAGTAATGTGTCTTTCCCCTAGGTTTGGAGTTAATTCAGAAACATCTGTGTAAACAATCAAATCCAGCTTCCATTTTCGTCAGAGGGTTAAACAATCACTTGATAAACACAGAGATACTGATGTAGAAACACTGATTGGAAATAAAATCAAGATGAAAGTGTTCCAAGATTCATGCTATGATACATTTTATAATTCAACACTGTAATTATTATATATAATACATCAGCGTGGTGTAAGATAATGTTGTAACTGACACGTTTCTTTTACTTCCCAGGTAAATATGCCCAGGTGACAAATAACCCGGAGAACGACGGCTGCATTAATGCAGTTCTGCTGGTATAAGACTCTTGACCTTTTATACAGACTGTGCCTGGTAACTCTGAGTTTACACGAGGAGTGTTCACTACAACAAAGAACACAAAGATGCAACAAGCAATGGGCTTCATATCACGGGACCGTCAGGAAGACCGCTGATGCTGCACTTGGCAACACAACCGTATTTTCTAACAGCTGGAAGCTCAACGGAAAAGAAAATGGGGCGATTATTGTGTTAAATGTGATATAAATAAACTTGATATGACGTATACGTTTTGTAGACTTGTCTTTTTCTTTGCCGACTACTAAAATACTGTATAATGCATTACAATATGAGCGCTTTATGGATACAGCGAATATAAACAGCATTACCCATCAATCCATGTTATAGCAGAGGCAGAGCTTTTGAGACAATAACTCTACTTCTATACTTAGTTTTACTACAAACGTGCTCCTTTACTTCATATCAGCTACATGTCTTAACTGCAGCCCGATCAACAGCAGCAGGACCAGAATCTACCACATGATGTCAACTGTTTCAGTGTTGCATACAGGTGAGCGTTGGAACTAGAGTTGCACTTTGCACAGCGGTGTTTCACAAGCCATTTGATTATTACATAACTCCCATTCCAGTCCCAACTTACCAGCTGCCTCTTGAGGCTTTGCGCTCATTCACCACATTAAGTGTGTAGATGAGTCCAATCTGAATGATTTGGGATCAAAGAGGATAGAAACATAGCTCGTCTGTCCATAAATACTGACCGTTTGGTTCCTTTACAACCACAGTACACACGCTTGGAAAACTAGCCTAATATGTGGTATACGTATGGTTTGCATCAGCGGTTGTGTAGATAAAAACACCAGATTATGTAAAAAAAACCAAGCATTTTTTCAGGGAATATATTTGAAATGAAGCATAATTCTAACCTTGAAAGCATAACGGTTAAAACCGGCCCTTTTTCCAAACTTTCAATCATCACAGTGACAGCAGGAAAATTTCACATTTTATTTGCGATTTGTTCGTGTAGTGTGTTTTACAGCAGAGAAGCTCACTGGTGTTTTCCATTTCACACCAACGATGTTTGTCCACAGTCCACTAGAGCCTCTTCATTAACAGGAAGCTGAACAACTACACAGAAAATACATCATGACATTTTTTTTGATACGGTTTCATAACCTTCAGACTTTGAGAAACCAACAACACCTTTAGTTTCACAATACAGTGGACTGACTTAAGACTTCTTCCTCTTTAAAGAGGGAGTGTGGTGTTTTGAAAGAAACCGAACCAATCTGTTATATACAATATCATCAGAGTTTTGTATTTTCAAGAATAAAAAGGAAAAATCTAATTTGGGTAAAAATCAATGTTGTAAGAATTCTATCCTGAGGTCATACACAGCGTCCAGAAACAATATGACAGTAAGGCAAAAATTACACCTGGAGACATTTTACTATGGACACATCCACGTCAATTTATCATATTAATCACATCAGATATTAAAGGTGTGTGGATGCGCGGTATAAAAAGCACTTCTTGCTAATGTTGATTTCAATATGATACATTAAAAGTTATCTGCATTGTGTATTTCTGTATCTGAATGGCGGGTCTTTGCTATAAGGCCACCGTTACATGTCAATGAGCCCATTTGTACAGTTTGTAAAATTTCAGCAGATCTTTAAAAAAAAAAGGGAAATTAAAAAGAATTAAGGCTGGTGTTTCCCGCTTAACTTCTTCTCTTTAGTCATTTGGCCTTTTTAAAAAAGTGCACATAGTGATCAAACGGCGTCCATCAGATGCTGACTTTAAATGTAGTAGTCCAACCTGTGCTCTATCGTTTTGCAGCCTTTGGCAGAGAAGACTCTCTCGGCTTTTGGGAAATAGACCAGATCTCTGGCCACTTGGTCGGCCACATCAGCGTTTGGCTTAACTCCTCTGGCTTTCATCTGGGCCATGGCACACTGGACGACGTGTTTGTACTCCAGAGGCAAGAACGGGACGAAGAAGTCCACCAGGCTCTTGTCAATCAAGCTCGTGTGCCACAAGCCACCTGAAGGAAGAAATCCACAGAGACGTCCTCAATACCAAAATTCACATTTTTCATCAGCTCTAGTTTCTGATGGATAATCATTCCAAAGTAAAAAACAAAGAAGTATTTTAATCATTTTTACTAACTTTTCTTGTTGTTGAACACCGCTAAAGAGAGCGCCGTTTCCAGGTCTTTGAGCTCGATCTCTTCTCGTTGTTGTCCTGCTTTCCAGAATTCTAAAGCAGTCTTTATGATGCTGTCCGCTCCAGCATTGCTGAGAGGAAGATCAGACACAAGGAACACATTAGATATCGCCTCTGATTAACTGTTGTCCACATTGACCAAAAGAATAATACAACACATACAGATGTACATCTTGAAGACCCTTTACTACTTGCTACTTGAGTGATACTTCAGACATACAACATACACTTCAGCTCCATGGATTGATACCTGTATGTGGTTCAAATGAAAATGTTCGACTGGTCAGACTTACCTGAGGAAGATGAAAATGGCTTTCCGATAAGAAACTCCATCCAGCTTATCGTAGTAGTCCAGGTACGGCTTTATGCTGTCAATCAAGCCGGGGTGCATCTTGTCCATCTCATCAAAGATGAACATGGAATGTGCACAGTTGGTGACATTACCTTTAATCCACTGCTGCAACTGAGTCTGAGGTGAAACAACAGAACATGTATTTTTTTATGTACCAGCCATGTGTACTTCAATTTATGGCATGTGGAATTATCATCCTACCTTGTAGGTATCTAATTGACTCGAATGTGGGAAGTGAAGTTCAGACGTGAAAACATGAACAAAGCTGCTGTCCATTCCCTCTTTGTAAATGCTGTCAGCAATCAGCTGACTAACAAAGTTCTTCCCTGTGCCCGTCCATCCGTGCAGCGAGAGCACCAGCGGCTTCTTCGGGTTGCTGTTGCTCATGAATCCACTCACAGCTTTCAGGATGATGCGTGACGCGATGTGCTGTCCGAACAGTTTGCTGTCCAGGTCATCCTCGAGACCTAGAGAGAGCACACAGCAGAAAGTCAACAGGATTAGTGACTGACTGAAATGCCTTTCTCAGCATCTCCCTCAGGAAACTGTTTGGCCTAATTTTGTGTTGTGATCCATTTAGTTTTTAGGTGACAGTTCAAACAATCGCCACACTCATTTAATAGATCTAAACTTAATTTGTAGAGACAAACGTGTGTGAAAGTGCTTTACAGTAACAGTGCAAACACAAACGCCTGATATCATGAGGAGTTGTTTGACAGAGCTATAACTACACATTGCAAGCATGCCAACCAAAAAGGCTGGTGTAAGACCACATAAAGCTTTATGAAGGTATCTGCTTTTAGCTCAATGTTCAGGTTAACAACTTTTTAAAAGTGCACTATGAACTACTGAATAAACAACAACACCTTAAAGGACAACATCATTTCATACCGTTTTACTTTACGTATGGCGGACCCTGCCACCTTTCTAGCTTCAAACAGTGTCCCGGGGACCTTGAGATCAGCTTGTTTATCCAGTTATGGAAAACATGAACTATTTCTCAGTTTGTTTGTTTTTACCTCAATGATATTGTAAGTATTCAAAATACGAGTTTGAATTTCTTCTCCAAAACAACATTGTGCCCAAATTCCACATTTTCAATTGGGAGGATTTGCTGCTTTACTTTGTCGTATGTGATAGTGAACTTCAGATCTATGACTTTGTTGAAAAGGTCATTCAGATTTTATTAATCTCCTAGTTAAGTTTCGGTTTTGACGAGTCAAGTCATGCCATTTTCATTTCCACCCATACCGCACATTGTGTAGAAGCAACGTTACGGGTGTTTCTCCATTTAGTAGCGTTAACACTGCAAAAGCGTTTACACATTTGAATGGCGCACATGCTCACCTGTTGCATTGAAGGCTATCCATTTTGGATCACAACTTTCATGTAAATAATTCCAGATTGTCCGCCCGAGCGTTGCCCCGACACCTAACACTACGGTTGTTGTGATCGGATCAAACGCGTTCACCAGCACGCCGGCTGTCAAAAAAACGTGTAAAAACAAAAACAAGTGTGCCGCTTTCATCGTCGAAACCGCTTAATTCCTGGCATTAATCGTATTTATCCGGTAAAACAAACATAACACCGGGGTAAAACCGCGCCGGACAGGCAGGCTAACTAGCTTCTTTCTCCTTGCAAAGCGGAACTTCCGTATACGTCATTAAGACGCGACAAAACAAGGTTCTGCCTGTTCACCGCCACCAGAACCGTTTTACAAGTTAGAAAACGATGCGGATATTTCCACTGAACGTATCACACTTTCATCGTCGATAAACACTTAATTCCTGATATGAATCGCATTTATCCTGTAAAACAACCACAACACCATGGTTAAAACGCGCCGAACCAGCAGGCTAATTAGCTTCTTTCTTTACAACGGGTAACTTCTGTAACCGTTGTAAATAAACGTCATAAATACGCGACGAAACACAACGAGCTATGTTCGACACCACCAGAAACGTTTGACAAGTTAGAAAACACTGCATTTGCATTAAACGTGTGACAGTTTGTACACTTTAGGCAATTGTTTAACAAAGTTGCGATGTAACAGAAGCACCCGCTCGGCTAACCTTAAATCAATCGCTGATATAAAAACACAACGTTAGCTTAACAGGCTTTAAGAGTGAAAACATCAACAAAGAATCAAACATGGTGGCCAGTGTGTTAGCCGGACACCCCTGTCTTACCTGTCCTGTTGAACGAAATCCACTCGGGTCGACAGCACTCGTGGAAATAGTAGAGGATGTTCTGGTAGCTGGCTAAGAAGCCCGTCAGAGCCGCAGCCATGCCAACGGCTATGCTGGTGCTGATGGGCTCGATCGCTTCCGTCATGCCGGAGCAGACGAGCATCCACAGCAGCAGGACGTGTCGCTTCCTCGGCTTCATTGCGCAAAGCTTCACCAGACTTAGCTACAAAATGTGCGAGTGAGATGTGAGCGAGTCAAAAAGTGTTTGCTAAAGCGGACTGAGTAAACACAGAGGAGAGTAATGGTGGAGGAGGAGGCGGTGCGGTTGTCAGGCACATCCGGAGTTGATGTGACGTCAGAGTCCAAAGGTGACGCTTTTGGGTTCAGTTGGGGCTGAACTACTGGAAATGTACCTCTTTTATCACAATCCTCGAGTTGTTCACATGTTATAAATACCTCAAATTAAACAAAAGCGACAGACACTTCAAAAAGGAATTGGTTTGATTAGGAGGAGTCAGTTTATTGATTCTGTGGGTCGCCTTCATGCGACCATACAAAGAAAGCATAACAGCATCTTGGATCCCAGGAACTTTTAGACAGGCCTATATATATAAATTAAGATTTCCCCATTCATAAATCACACAACAACCCTCAGTCACTACCTTCTTTCACACACCAACCTTGGTTCAATCCCATACAACATACAATGTATATTAATGAAGATGTACCGTTCATAAATCTCACAGACACCAACAAATCTGCACATATAGAGAATCAGTTCCTCCTTTTACACACAAACCCTCTCACTCATCTCAATGGCATACAGGCTTTTCTTTTAACCTCATACACTCTGTTTTCTTGGCATTCAACAAAAGACCTGACCTAATTATTGTTTTGAGCTCAGTATCCAGTTGTTTCTCTGGACTCATTTCTTGACTTCTCCAGACCTTCAATGTCTCTCTTAGTTTAAACTTTACTGCATCATCTGCTAACATCAGTGTAAATGAAATAAATCCAAGAATAGAGCCTTATTTACCCCAACATGACTTTTAACACACACACACACACATACACACACACACACACACACACACACACACACACATCACACACACACACATACACACATACACACACACACACACACACACACACACACGTCCATTTGTTTTGTACACCTAATAATCATATGCATCCATCATGTTGCGACATGTATATAGTATAACCTGCTTTCTATTGTCTTGCAGCCTTGTGAGGAGAAGATTCTCTCAGTTTTGGGGATATAGACTAATTCTTTGGCCACCTTCTCTGCAACATTTTCGTTTGGCTGAATTCCTTTGGCTTTCATCTCAGCCAAAACACACTGGATGACGTGTTTGTACTCCAGAGGCAGAAATGGGACGAAGTAGTCCACCAGGTGCTTGTTAATCAAACTTGAGTGCTTCAAACCACCTACAGGAGGAGATAGAAAGGATACCACCAGTAGTTTTTTAAAAAAAGCAAGGTTTTTTAATTGTATTTCTGTGTGTTGACTCAAACAAAAGCAATAGTGTACTCACTATTTTCATTAAATGCTGATACGGAGAGAGATAGTTCCAGGTCCTGAAGCTTGATCTCTTTTCGATCTTTTCCTTCTAACCAGAAATCTAAAGTTTTCTGTGTGATGCTCGCCCCTCCAGCATTGCTAGGAGGACGATCCAAAACAGGAAACATATGAGAACTGGTACGGATTCCACAGGTAGATTAATCAAACACAAAACAATAATTGATGATACTTGATGGTACTTGATTACCACCCTTCTGTGGTCCAATGACAATTTTAAAGTCTGCTTGGTCAGACTGTGTTCATCCTCTCACCTGAGGAAGATGAAGATGGCTTTCCGATAAGAAACTCCATCCAGCTTGTTGTAGTGCTCCAGGTACGGCTTAATGGTGTCAATCAAGCCGGGATCCATCTTTTCCACCTCGTCAAAGATGAACATGGAGCGAGCACAGTTGGTGACATTGTGTTTGATCTGCTGCTGTAACTGAGCCTGAAGAGAGACAGAAGCATATTTAATTCACACAGAAGGCCAAAAGGAACAGATTTCACTCTGTTTGAATCGTACCTATCGTACCTTGTAGGTCTCAATTTCACTTGAATGTGGGAAGTGATGTTGAGCTGCGAAAATATGAACAAATTTGCTGTCCATTCCAGCTGAGTAGATGTTTTCAGCGATCAGTCTAGCAGCAAAGTTCTTCCCTGTGCCGCTCGGTCCGTGCAGAGACAGAACCAGAGGTTTCTGTGGGTTGTTGTTGCTCATGAATCCAGCCACAGTCTTCAGGATGACATCTGCTGCAATGTGTTGTCCAAACAGTCTGTTTTCCAGGTCATCCCTGAGACCTAAAGAGTGCAGAGAGAGACCTCTCATCACTCTGTACATGTTTATTTCTGGCTCCCTGGAAGGTTTTAATAGGATTTATTTTAGGGTATAGAATTTGTATCTGTAAAAGGCAATGAATGTGAACAACAGACTGATATAGTAAATATAAAATCAATTCATTACTTGTTTAGTATGTATAGTTACTACAACACAAATAAGAACAAGAACCGAATTTTCAGAGACAGGAATCATACGTCAAAATGAACAATGAATACAAACATCAGAGAAGCCTACCAGTAAAAAAAAAAAAA